>JAIOJX010000028.1:196583049-197257216 GCA_022376925.1 Tragulus kanchil | reverse complement strand
AGCCAAGTGACTCTCAGTCTGTTTCCCTATTCAAGCCCCTGCAGTGTCCTGTAGCTCAGCCCTCCTTCCATCCCCTCTGCCTTATGAAGAGTCCCGTTTGTCCCCCTTGCTGCATGCCTCTCTTGGCACCTGTCCCTTCCTCACCTCTGTGCCATGCCTCACACCCACGTCTGTGTGGCCTTCCCCAGGTCTCCCTCCTGAGGCCGCTCCTCCTCTCTCAGATCTGACCTTCCTTAAGGCCAGAGCAAGTTAAGGAGCTAAACTTGTGCCTGAGAGCTTCCAACATGAGCACCTCCGATCCTTCTCTCTCTGATGGGCTGCTTCCCCAGGATGGAGGATTACAAAAGTGCATCTCTAAATTATTCCTCAGCACTTTTGTATTATCTCAGTTCTGCTACAGAGTCCAGCTCCAGTGCTTAAAGATTGAAACAGATGACAAAGGTAATGATCCTGTTTTATGGAAAGAGCAAAAGGCTGAGGTGAATATGACCATCCTAGGCTCTACTTTCTGGACCTGACTATCCAGTCATGGCCACTGAGGGACAGGCAGTGCTCTGGTCACTGACTCTCTCGGAGTCTTTTTTATTTAAATATTTATTTTTATTATATTTGACTGTTCCTGGTCTTAGTGGAGGCACAAGGGATCTCTGATATTATCTGTAGCATGTAGGATCTAATTCCCTGACCAAGGATGGAACCTTCCCCCTGCATCGGAGCCCCAGCCACTAGACCACCAGGGAAGTCCCATCTCTGGAGTCTTGGTCCCTGCAAATCCAAGTCTTGGATTAAGGCCAAGATTCTGTGTCCTATTTTCTCCTCCCTCTCCAGTAATCATTTTTACAACTGAAGTGTAGTTAATTTACAATTTTGTATTAGCTTCAAGTGTACGGCAAAGTGATTCAGTCACACACACACACACACACACACACACATTCTTTTCCAGATTCTTTTCCATTATAGGTTGTTACAAGGCATTAAATATAGATCCCTATACTATAAGTGGATCCTTGCTGTTCATCTATTTTATATATAGTAGTGTGTATATGTTAATCTCAAACACTTAATTATCTCCTCCTCTCCATTATCCTTCCTGGTAGCCATAATTTTGTTGTTGTTGTTAATGTCTGTGAGTCTGTTTCTGTTTTGTAGATAAGGTCATTTATATCACCTTTTAAGATTCCACGTCTAGGTGATATCACGTGGTATTTGTCTTTGTCTGACTTTCTGCATTTAATGTGATAATCTCTAGGTTCATCCATGTTGCTGCAAAAGGCTATGTCCTATTTTCTGACAAAGACATAGGTGAGGTCCCAGGCAGCAGAGTCTCTTAAATGACACAAAAATTCTGCAATTTTTCTCCAGGAAAAGAGACACTAAAAGAACAGTTTCTTTTCAGAATAGTCCTTAGTTATCCCAGTGAATTGGAGGTTACTGGGGTCAACATCATCAAAAAGCATGCATTAAGTGTACCTGGCAAATACTGCCCTCAAGAGACTCTTTTCAAGGGTATTAATGGGAGAAAAAAAAACCCAGATATTTTTAGATTTTGCATACTTTTGTTCTACCAGCAAGTTTGTTTTATAATTAAAAATAAAAATTATATTTTCCTCCAAATGCCTTCTCTTTCAGGCATGGAATCAGAACAGCAGATGTCAAGGGGCTACAGGGCCCTTGGAGATCATCTGGCCCAGCACCCTCACAACAGAGAAGGGTTAAATATTTATTTTTATTATATTTGACTGTTCCTGGTCTTAGTGGAGGCACAAGGGATCTCTGATATTATCTGTAGCATGTAGGATCTAATTCCCTGACCAAGGATGGAACCTTCCCCCTGCATCGGAGCCCCAGCCACTAGACCACCAGGGAAGTCCCATCTCTGGAGTCTTGGTCCCTGCAAATCCAAGTCTTGGATTAAGGCCAAGATTCTGTGTCCTATTTTCTCCTCCCTCTCCAGTAATCATTTTTACAACTGAAGTGTAGTTAATTTACAATTTTGTATTAGCTTCAAGTGTACGGCAAAGTGATTCAGTCACACACACACACACACACACACACACACATTCTTTTCCAGATTCTTTTCCATTATAGGTTGTTACAAGGCATTAAATATAGATCCCTATACTATAAGTGGATCCTTGCTGTTCATCTATTTTATATATAGTAGTGTGTATATGTTAATCTCAAACACTTAATTATCTCCTCCTCTCCATTATCCTTCCTGGTAGCCATAATTTTGTTGTTGTTGTTAATGTCTGTGAGTCTGTTTCTGTTTTGTAGATAAGGTCATTTATATCACCTTTTAAGATTCCACGTCTAGGTGATATCACGTGGTATTTGTCTTTGTCTGACTTTCTGCATTTAATGTGATAATCTCTAGGTTCATCCATGTTGCTGCAAAAGGCTATGTCCTATTTTCTGACAAAGACATAGGTGAGGTCCCAGGCAGCAGAGTCTCTTAAATGACACAAAAATTCTGCAATTTTTCTCCAGGGAAAAGAGACACTAAAAGAACAGTTTCTTTTCAGAATAGTCCTTAGTTATCCCAGTGAATTGGAGGTTACTGGGGTCAACATCATCAAAAAGCATGCATTAAGTGTACCTGGCAAATACTGCCCTCAAGAGACTCTTTTCAAGGGTATTAATGGGAGAAAAAAAAACCCAGATATTTTTAGATTTTGCATACTTTTGTTCTACCAGCAAGTTTGTTTTTATAATTAAAAATAAAAAAATTATATTTTCCTCCAAATGCCTTCTCTTTCAGGCATGGAATCAGAACAGCAGATGTCAAGGGGCTACAGGGCCCTTGGAGATCATCTGGCCCAGCACCCTCACAACAGAGAAGGGAACAGGGTGACAAAGAGGATACACTTGCCCCAGGTCACCTGCCTCAAGGTCATACACCAGACAGGAGTCCATTTCCTAGAGCCTGTCATTTAAAAAACCAATTATTCCATAGATAATCCAATGGAACATGGACTGCTGCTAGGAGTATGACCTGAAGTTTCTTCAAGAAAGAAGAGGCAATTAAAAATTAGTGTTGTGCTAAAAAACTTAGTATGACCATTCTGGACTTGTTAAAGCTCAGAATTGAGTGAGAAATTACTAAGAGAACATGGTGAAAGAATCCTCTGGGATCTAAAAACACTCTCTTCCTGTGTCTATGTCAACTGATATTTTGTAGTCCTTTATCTGTATATTGGGAGAAAGAGAAAGCAATCGAGTGAAAAGAGGTTGGGGAGGTAGGGTTTCCAGTGACTGGTGGAGCAGGTCAGGCAATTTAATGACTCCTTTCTCAAACTCCACAGGAAAAAAAGAAAACCCAAGTTGCAAGAAGATGGGAGAGCCTGGACTGTGATGGCCTGGAAGCCCTTTGGGAATCCTGGGAGAAGCTTCCTCACAGTCCATGAGAGGGCTTGGGAGGTCAGAGGCCTAGAAATGAGCTAGGTGGTCTCATATGACCACCAGGGAGGCAAGGGTCCTTCTTTTCCTATTGGCTGTTGCTGTGGAAGCATGAAAGCAAGGTGCTGATAAGAAAACATTGAGTTTATTCTCACTGTAGTAGGAGAGAGTTTAACAGAGTCTTAGGGGTGTCCAGGAGGAAGTTGGACAAAGTCAAGAAACTTACTGGGTTTTTGAAATATAATTTAAGTCAAGTCTTTCACCTGGGTGGGGGTGGGGGAAGGCAGTGTTGGATTAGGACTGGGTGAGGCTCATGACATAATAGTTCAGGATTGGTAGTTACAGCAAGGCAAGAACTTGGAGGCAAGGGATTCAAAAAGGTGTCAACAGTCCTTTGATGTTTTTTTATTAACAAGTAGGTAAGTCTTTCAGGAAGCTACTGGAATGAACAATAAAGTTATTTGCAACTTCTCTCTCACTGGAAAAGTTTTCAAGGATGATTGAAAAAGAGTTTTCAAGGATGGTTGATGATGAGTTTTCTACTATGGCACATAAAGTTGCATGGATGAAGATAGCAAAATGAATAACACAGACCATCATCTGTGTGGATGTTGATGGTTTCCATTCTCACTGAGAAGACCATCCTGGTCTTGTTCAGTTCTGGGCAGCCAACTTGAAAGGAGGTTAACAAATTGAGGCCTGTCCCAAGGCTAACGACCAGGCCTGTGAAGCAATATTCGTCACAGAAATGGAAAGTCTGGGACCTGCCCCATAACAAAGGGTTATTGGGATGGGGCAGGTGCCCAGTTCTCTAGAGGGCTGGAGGCCAGACTTAGGACCAGAAGATGAGAGATACAGACGCAGGCCTCAGTTCAGCATAGTAAAGAACTTTCTAAGAGTTAGGAGAGATGGACTTCTCACAGCATGCCCAGTTCTCTGTCAGAAAATTAGTGTCAAGAAATGCTGGGCTTCCCTGGTGGTCCAGTGGGTAAGGACACCACCTTGCAGTGTAAGGGGCACCGGTTTGATCCCTGGCCTGGGAAGATCCCACGTGCCGCGGAGCAGCTGGACCGATGTGTCCAATTACGAGCCGGAGCTCTGGAGTGCATGCGCCCAGAGCCGGTGCTCTGTGACAACAGAGGCCACGGGGATGGGAGGCCCATACCGGCCAAAGAACAAAGATGGATGAAAATAGATAAATGAAAGACCAATAGAAGTGGCCTGCCCACCCCCGTCCCTCCCCAACCCGCCCCCCACCCCCACCCCAAAAAGAAATGCTGAGACTGCTGCAGAGGCCATTGTGAGATCTACTTATAGGCCCTTCTCTCTCTTTCTATCTCTTTCTCTTTTTTTTCCGAAAAGCATTACTTTAGTTTAAGATCAAGCTCAGATGTTCTCTCCCTTCATGAAGCTGCTTGATCTCTCCCCAATTAAAAATAATCAATAACTCTTATTGCTTCATACTATTTCCATGGTAATATCACCATCTGCCTACCATTACTGAGAGGCTCTGCCTCTGGCTTGCCATGTGACTTTGAGCAGGGCCTGTCCCCTCTCTCAACCCTGATTTTTTCATCTATAGGATGATGGGCTTAGGAGTTTAAGCCAGCCTTGGATGTAGTGGCTCTCAGTGACCTGAGCAGATTGCAAAAACCAAGACATAAATGGACATGGAAGCTGCCCTCTTAGGCCCAAAGAGAAGTCTCAGGAAAGAGGCTGATGACTGACTGTTTCTGATTCCAGAAGGCAGAAATAAGTCTCCACCATGGGGTTAGTTGCCAGGATCCAATTTCAATTGAGTACCAGAGAGGATATTCTAATAATAGTCTCTGCTCGAGGTAGGAAGGCAACGAGTGCTCTGTTTCTGGAGGTGTTCTAGCCGAGGCCTGGGAAGGGAGTGTGGGCTAGCCTGTCTGTTAGGAGACTTGAGGCTGCAACTAATAGAGCCACAGATTAAAGGTTGCTTGAACAAGAAAGAATTTGCTGTCTAGCACAGTAAGAGGTCCTGCTATCTAACATAATAGGGCAGATGACACAGCTTATCAAAGGGGTCAGGCCTCTGGGCGGCATCTCTGGGCCTCTCTTGGGTTTCTCCTCATGGTCCAAGATGGCAGAACAGTTGGGAGTAACACATCCTCATACACATACCACATATAGGAAGGAGCCAGTACTGAGTTTCTTTTTGCAATGAAGAAAATATTCCCAGAAGCCCTCACAGGCTTCCCTTTACACTTCATTGGCTAGAGTGGGGTCACACAGGTGTGCCTCCTCCCTGGCAAAAATAACTAGCTTAATCAACTTAAATTGGTCAATGTGCCTGGGGAGTGTTCATGAAACACATGGGCACTCAATATCTGGACAAAATTGAGGTGCTGTCAGTCAGGAAGAAGGAGAGTGGGCCATAGGGTAGGCAAAGTCCACAGTCTGCCATTGCAGGGATTTCTGAGCAGACAGCTCCCTGAGGTGATGCCAGCACTTTGATTCTATTTCCAGGCTTCTTTCCAGCTTGAGAATCCTAATTTTTATAAGTACCCATTTCTTTTTTAAAAACTGCTTTTATCTGACTTTCTTACGGCCCAGTTTTCCTCTCCCACTCCCTGTCTTGGAGGCTGCAATTAGGCCCTGGTGGCACATTTGGAATGGGAATGTTGTGAGCACAGTTCTGATGAGCTGGGTGTGGGCCCAGACAGTACATGCAGGCATCTAATTGCAGTCTTATTTTCTCCCCAAAAAAAACAACGAAACAAATAAGAGGCGACTGAGAAGCCAGGTATGGGCTAAGGTGATGCAGGCCGTGGAGGACACACCCTCTTTGGTTCTTCTTTGAACCAGGCCCTTACCCAAAGAGAAGTCTCAGGAAAGAGGCTGATGACTGACTGTTTCTGATTCCAGAAGGCAGAAATAAGTCTCCACCATGGGGTTAGTTGCCAGGATCCAATTTCAATTGAGTACCAGAGAGGATATTCTAATAATAGTCTCTGCTCGAGGTAGGAAGGCAACGAGTGCTCTGTTTCTGGAGGTGTTCTAGCCGAGGCCTGGGAAGGGAGTGTGGGCTAGCCTGTCTGTTAGGAGACTTGAGGCTGCAACTAATAGAGCCACAGATTAAAGGTTGCTTGAACAAGAAAGAATTTGCTGTCTAGCACAGTAAGAGGTCCTGCTATCTAACATAATAGGGCAGATGACACAGCTTATCAAAGGGGTCAGGCCTCTGGGGCGGCATCTCTGGGCCTCTCTTGGGTTTCTCCTCATGGTCCAAGATGGCAGAACAGTTGGGAGTAACACATCCTCATACACATACCACATATAGGAAGGAGCCAGTACTGAGTTTCTTTTTGCAATGAAGAAAATATTCCCAGAAGCCCTCACAGGCTTCCCTTTACACTTCATTGGCTAGAGTGGGGTCACACAGGTGTGCCTCCTCCCTGGCAAAAATAACTAGCTTAATCAACTTAAATTGGTCAATGTGCCTGGGGAGTGTTCATGAAACACATGGGCACTCAATATCTGGACAAAATTGAGGTGCTGTCAGTCAGGAAGAAGGAGAGTGGGCCATAGGGTAGGCAAAGTCCACAGTCTGCCATTGCAGGGATTTCTGAGCAGACAGCTCCCTGAGGTGATGCCAGCACTTTGATTCTATTTCCAGGCTTCTTTCCAGCTTGAGAATCCTAATTTTTATAAGTACCCATTTCTTTTTTAAAAACTGCTTTTATCTGACTTTCTTACGGCCCAGTTTTCCTCTCCCACTCCCTGTCTTGGAGGCTGCAATTAGGCCCTGGTGGCACATTTGGAATGGGAATGTTGTGAGCACAGTTCTGATGAGCTGGGTGTGGGCCCAGACAGTACATGCAGGCATCTAATTGCAGTCTTATTTTCTCCCCAAAAAAAACAACGAAACAAATAAGAGGCGACTGAGAAGCCAGGTATGGGCTAAGGTGATGCAGGCCGTGGAGGACACACCCTCTTTGGTTCTTCTTTGAACCAGGCCCTTCACGGCCCCAAGAGTGACAGACATTTCAAGGATGAAATGGGGTGGAAATATGCTTGATGGGTTGCTCTCCTTATCTGTCTAGAACTCCTGAGATAGTCTGACATAACCAGAGTTATCCTCTACTAAGCCACACCAACAGCCCGAAGCCATAGTCTGCGAAGTGTCCAGCCCTGAAGGCCGGGATGTGGACAGAGGATGCTCGAGCCTTTGACAGTCTCTGAGACAGAAACCTGCCTCCCTGCCAGACCACAGAGTGAGGATGCTTGCAAAATGGGAAAGGAGAGGTTAGATTCTGGGCAAGCAAAACATGAAAGGCTGACGTCCACCATGTGATTTCAGAGGCTTGGCTCTTCTGACCTCTGGCCCACTGCCCTTTGCCCTCGGCCCACCCACTCCCAGCCTGGGATCCCTGCTCTCCTGCTGAGACCTTCCTCCACAGGGCATGCCAGCGCCAGCCAGCTGCATTTGCCCAATAGCAGGCAGGGGAGGAGGGAGGCTGAACTCTCCAGTTACTGTAGTTTCTCATCAGTTTTATAATTTTACATCTGAGCCCACCACAAGTGACGAATGTGGAAACTGGCAAAACAGAGCTACAGGTGCGCTGTGGGGAAGTGAGGACTGGCTCAGATTGTGTTGATAAGGAAATGCTACTGACGGTGTTGGTTAGGGACTGTCTACACCCAGAGCCAGTCACTGACCCCTCTAGCATTCCAGACTCGGTGCTAAGTGCTGTCAAGTTGACCAGGAGCACTAAGGCTGGGATCAGTTCTCAGGGAAGTCACGGACAGCCCGCTGGGAGGGAAGGCAAACATGGAAAACCTCATGACAAAGTCAGGCTGTGTGGGTTCTGGTAAGGCAAGACAACATCCATTGGAGTCACTACAATATGAGATTTAATCATTTCTGGTTTCTTACTATGAGCTTACATGGTGATTTCACTTAAACCTTACTCAAAACTGCTAACATTATTTTTGAGTAAAATCCAGGTGGCTCACTGTAAAGAATCCGCCTGCCAATACAGTTGATGCAAGAGATGCCAGTTAGATCCCTGGGTGGGGAAGATCCTCTTAGTAGAAAATGGCAACCCACCCCAGTATTCTTGCCTGAAAAATTCCATGGATAGAGAAAACTGGAGGGCTACAGTCCACGGTGTTGCAAAGAGTTGGACATAACTGGGTGCGTACACACATGTAATATTATTTACAAGTGAGTAAACCGAGGCCCAGTGGGAAGCAGCAGACACAAAATTTGGACAAAGAGCCTCTAATTCAAGAACTTGCAGCTTTAATCATTATACCATACTACCTCTAGGAGCAGGCTTGTAATCAATGCTCAAAATGGATTTGTTAAATGCCTGAATGAATGAAATAAAAGAATAATTTAAGAAAAAAATGTGTGAAGCCACTAAGTTTGTGGTAATATTGCTATGTTAATAAAGTACTAGTGGAACATCATTGGCAGAGAAAAGAACAGAAGCAAAGACCTGGAGGTGGAGAGGTCTGAAGAATATTAGGACATTTTTGTTTGTTCCATATGGGAGCAAATCTAGGAGACAGACTTTCGAAGACAGTGAGTTGTCTGGGCTGTTTTGTAGGAAAGGAGTTTCCAGGGCTGGTAGGTCCTGGGAGGGAGCTCTGTGAGGTACGTTCGAGTCATAGCATGTTGATGAATGTCCACAAGCATGTCTCATCCATACCTTCCAAAGAGGGTTCCTAGTAAGATCCTCAGGCAGGTAACTCCAGGTCTCACTCTTTGGGGGATCTAAGTAAGTCTGTGATTGTAGGAAGATCCTCCATGGGATCATCCCAATCCAGAGATTGAACCTGAGTCTCCTGCTTCGCAGACAGATCCTTTATCTCTGAGCCACCAGGGAAGACCTATAGATGGCTTAAGCACCCCCAGGTTAATCTCATCATTTGAAAAGACTGTTCAGTGAAGATCCCTCAGTGCTGACTCTCTCCCCGTGTAGTTTGTTAGTTGAATGATTCAAAAGCCCCTCTGTGAGGGTTCTAGGAGACAGCAGGTCAAGGAAACCTGGTTGGCGTGATGTTGTGAAGTCTTTAGCTCCCATAAAGGGTAAGATGCTGAGGTGAAAACCATTCTTGTTTAGTAGGGCTTCAGAGGAGAAAAGAGCTGCCATGTGTCTCATATTTGGCCAAGTGACTATTGAAAGAGTGATCAGAATATTTGTCACTGGCTCACTGGTGTCTGGTGGTCCTGGAATGCTCTGGTGAGGAGGGGACAGAGGATCAGGTCAGGATGGAGGGAAAGACGGGAGTGCATCAGCCCAGAGAGCACCCTATCCCAGAGGGATTTAAGGTGAGCAGTCCCCTAGGAACAGGAATGAAAAGGGAGTCGGCCAACACTCAGAGGAATAAACCCAAGGGAAAACCAAGGCCACATTCCAACCGTTCCAGCCACTGTGCCTGGTTACAGAAAGAAAAGCAACTTGAAAGGCATTCCAGAGAGAGGAATTTCATTCATTCAATTGACACCTCCAGGTCCTCTTAGGATCAGAGGCTGAGCTGGGAATGGGCTACAGGCTACATTGTGGGGGTGAGTTGCCCTCCAGGAGCACCAGGGTCACTTCAGGGTGGATGGGCAGGCAACAGGCAAACAGTGCTGGGCCCACAGCTGGAGCATGGGGCGGGCAGGGAAGGCTGCAGGAGGAGGACCCCTAGAGCAGCAGGCAACACCAGATCACCAGGCAGGCAGGGGAGGGAGGCCGCGGTGGGTGCTAGCTGGTCTGCTGTGGGGCGAGCACCGTGGAGGTGAGGCAGGAAGCATGGTTCAGGGACAGACTGAATCCCAATTTGTAGTTTTGAACAAATCAACCCAGAAAAGCTCTCCGGCTCCTGTCTTATGGTGCTGTCCACTCTGAGCGAAATGGTATGAAACAGAGGCACAGATGCCCAAGAAATGGCCCCTGACTTTCCCAGGTGCACCTTCCTTTCAGGGACTCCCTCCAGCAAGTACCTCACAGGGCCTCACTGGGGAGATTTTCTGCTGAAAAGGACGAGCTGGTGGTCTTTGGTGGGACTGGGTCCTGTTGTCATCATGGTCCCTCAAGACCCTCCCATTGCCCAGGATGAGGTCAGAAAGCTTACTCTGGTGTTCACTGCCCTCCACGCACTGGCTGCCAGCTTCCTGCCCAGGACCATCTGCCACCACCTTTCGAATGGCCCTTCACTCCAGAGCCACCAAATCCCTGGGGAACAGAAGATGCCCCTTCCATTCGAGTTGACACCCCCTTATTCTGCTCCATTTCCACACATCTAAACACTCTCCATCTCCAGGCTCAGCTAGTGCAGCCCTCTCCTCTGACCCATTCCCACTTAGTAGAAAAGGGTGATAGAGTAGAGAAGGGTGATCGAGTTCAGTAAAGTCCTGAATTAAAAGTGGGAGCCAACCATTCAAGACCTGGGGGACGTTCATTCCTAGAAAAGAACATGAAGAATAAGTCGGAGTTAATTAACCTTAGCCCAGTCACCAATTCCTTTCCTCTGCCTCACAGATAATGTCTTCTGAGATAGGAGAACTTGAGGAGATGGACCTGATTGGCATTCTAGCCAAGTCTTCAACTTTGAGATGGTCCTCACCACACAGGAAGCCATAACCCTGGAGGCCACTGGCCACCACGGATCAGGGAAGAATATTCCCCTATCTGTTTCAAATCCTGCCTCACCTGCTTCAATGCCCTACCTTCTCTGGTCTCTAGAGAAAGTGTGTTTTTCACTTAAAGGTTGTTGTTGCCATGTCATGTGCACACAGAGCCAAAGAGAAGAGGAGAATTCCATTGAGTGAGGAGGCTGTCCCATGTGGATATGCCTTGGGATTTTGGAATTTGCCCAAAGAACTCCCTCTTCCCTAACTCTCCTGTACTGTTTCTCAAAAGAAGCTGTATTGCCCCTCCATAGGAATGGTTGAATGGGGGGATATTTTGATTGTCATGATGCTCTCCGGCTCCTGTCTTATGGTGCTGTATCTAGAAATGGTATGAAACAGAGGCACAGATGCCCAAGAAATGGCCCCTGACTTTCCCAGGTGCACCTTCCTTTCAGGGACTCCCTCCAGCAAGTACCTCACAGGGCCTCACTGGGGAGATTTTCTGCTGAAAAGGACGAGCTGGTGGTCTTTGGTGGGACTGGGTCCTGTTGTCATCATGGTCCCTCAAGACCCTCCCATTGCCCAGGATGAGGTCAGAAAGCTTACTCTGGTGTTCACTGCCCTCCACGCACTGGCTGCCAGCTTCCTGCCCAGGACCATCTGCCACCACCTTTCGAATGGCCCTTCACTCCAGAGCCACCAAATCCCTGGGGAACAGAAGATGCCCCTTCCATTCGAGTTGACACCCCCTTATTCTGCTCCATTTCCACACATCTAAACACTCTCCATCTCCAGGCTCAGCTAGTGCAGCCCTCTCCTCTGACCCATTCCCACTTAGTAGAAAAGGGTGATAGAGTAGAGAAGGGTGATCGAGTTCAGTAAAGTCCTGAATTAAAAGTGGGAGCCAACCATTCAAGACCTGGGGGACGTTCATTCCTAGAAAAGAACATGAAGAATAAGTCGGAGTTAATTAACCTTAGCCCAGTCACCAATTCCTTTCCTCTGCCTCACAGATAATGTCTTCTGAGATAGGAGAACTTGAGGAGATGGACCTGATTGGCATTCTAGCCAAGTCTTCAACTTTGAGATGGTCCTCACCACACAGGAAGCCATAACCCTGGAGGCCACTGGCCACCACGGATCAGGGAAGAATATTCCCCTATCTGTTTCAAATCCTGCCTCACCTGCTTCAATGCCCTACCTTCTCTGGTCTCTAGAGAAAGTGTGTTTTTCACTTAAAGGTTGTTGTTGCCATGTCATGTGCACACAGAGCCAAAGAGAAGAGGGAGAATTCCATTGAGTGAGGAGGCTGTCCCATGTGGATATGCCTTGGGATTTTGGAATTTGCCCGCAAAGAACTCCCCTCTTCCCTAACTCTCCTGTACTGTTTCTCAAAAAGAAGCTGTATTGCCCCTCCATAGGAATGGTTGAATGGGAAGGGGGGCATATTTTGATTGTCATGATGACTGGGAGGTGTTCATTGCATTTAGAGGGCTGGGGTTAGAGGTGCCAATGCTAATTCTTTGATGTACAGGATGCTCCCACTCAGTAAAGAAGTGTCCTACCTAAGAGACGAGAGCAGGTACAAATCTCTCACTATTCCTTCAAATGTCACCATGCCCCTTTCTACCTTACCTGGATTCTGTCGTTGTTTCTTCAGAATCAAACCTCAGTCTTCCAAAGACCCCATTGTGTGTCTTGCAGACATGACAGCCTCAGGTGTGGAATGCCAGTGACTTCTGTCTCCAAGAAGTTACTGCTGCACACCTGAGAGAGGAGAGTCAGCTCCCCCAGAGGGAAGGACAGGCTGGGCTCCTGTGTCTGGGTGGGCAGAGAAAAGCGGTGGTAAGACTTGCAAGCTGGCTTGTGCTGCAGTTTGTTTTTCCCTGAAGTACCTAAAATAAAACACTTCTCACTGTTGAGCAGATAAATATCTTCCAAGTTCCGTCCTTCCAGATGAGAAACAAATATTACTTCTGCTAATACCACCACCATCACCCTCTGATTTATATTACAGGGCTTCCTACATGAAGACGACAACAGAGGTCCAAATGCTTCTCCACTGGAGGCCGTGGCAATGGTGGTGGATTCTCAGTCTATCTGACATTTATCATCATCAACAACAACAATAATTACAATTAAGGCCTTGCACAGAGCCCCAAACTGGTGAGTGGTGTCTCACTGGAGGGTCTGGATCACATAGGTGGTTGTTAGGAAAAGATGGCTCAGGAATGTGCTCCCACTAACCAAGGTCCTTGGGAAACCGACTTTCTGATTTGTTTAACAAGTGTCCTAATGCTTGATTAAAACACTCAAGAAAAATTCTCTTGAGAGGAGGAAAGGTGCCAGGTGGGCACTTGGCAGGGAAAGGGGTGATGACTATTCTCCGGAGAAAGCAGTGCTCCAGATGGCTCCCAAGAGCCAGGCTGGGAAGGTTGCTTCCTGGCAGTTTCCTTTGCCAGCATGACTTTCCTCATGCCCAAACCCAAAGTAGCATTTGTGCATCCCTTACGGCAAGAGTTCCTTCCCACTCTTCCCAAACTGAAAGTGTCTGCTTGCCAAAACTGTCACCAGATCCTCCTACTGCATACAAGAGGTGTGTCCATCAAGGCCCTTTCAGGAAACAGGCAGACACTCAAATGGGGTAATGGGTCAGAGGTGAAGCTGTGGGCGGGGCTAAGGAAGGTTGAAGAACCCTGGGGCTGGCAGCATCAGGGAGGAGTTACCACCCTGACCCGAAGGCCATGGGAAGGAGCAGTTGTCAGAATTCTGAAGGTGAGCCATGGCTGCAGGGCAGGGTGATGGGTAGAGGCTGTGGACAAACCAGATAGCCTAGCAGAGTGACAACTGGGGGATAAATGCTCCCAACTCAACCTCTGCTTGCTAGTGGAGGGTAAGGAATCTGGGGACTTACCAATGCAGCTCTGATGTCAGCCTCCCAGCACAAAGCAGGAGGGCCGGTTCAGGGAAACCACTCCAAAATTAGTGCTTTACTTAGTGTCTTAGTGCTTAAGACAATAACCACTGATTTAGCCCTTGGTTCTGTAGGTGAGTGATTTAGATTGAAGTTGGGATCCGCTGAGCGTTCTTCCAGTTTGATCTGTGCCTGGTGTGGCTGAGCTCAGCCAGACTCACTCAAGCGTCTGCTTTCAATTGGTGGCTTGACCATGACCAACTCATTTACCACGGGCTTGTCTGAGGCAGTTAGAAAGATGCAGGGATCCTTCGTCAACCTGGATTTCTTACTCCCCAGGTGAGCATGTAGAAAGATACAAAGAGCGAAGAGCAGCTAGTGGGTAAACCCTGGAGAGCAAGCTTTTTGCAGCCCTCTGCTCCTGTTGCATTTGCTGCTGCACCTTTGGCACAAACAAGTCACACAATCAAGGAGTAGAAAAACTGATTCCACCTCTTGAGGGGAGGGGAAAAAGGGATGTCTATGTTTTTGCAACCTGCTGTGGTCTGTGCTTCAGCCACAATGACTCACGTTCCTTCCATGTGCAAAATATGCTTGCCTAGCTCCCAGGACCTCCCAGCCTGCACCCCTGGGAAGGTTGCTTCCTGGCAGTTCCCTTGCCAGCATGACTTTCCTCAGAAAAGTAGCATTTGTGCATCCCTTACGGCAAGAGTTCCTTCCCACTCTTCCCAAACTGAAAGTGTCTGCTTGCCAAAACTGTCACCAGATCCTCCTACTGCATACAAGAGGTGTGTCCATCAAGGCCCTTTCAGGAAACAGGCAGACACTCAAATGGGGTAATGGGTCAGAGGTGAAGCTGTGGGCGGGGCTAAGGAAGGTTGAAGAACCCTGGGGCTGGCAGCATCAGGGAGGAGTTACCACCCTGACCCGAAGGCCATGGGAAGGAGCAGTTGTCAGAATTCTGAAGGTGAGCCATGGCTGCAGGGCAGGGTGATGGGTAGAGGCTGTGGACAAACCAGATAGCCTAGCAGAGTGACAACTGGGGGATAAATGCTCCCAACTCAACCTCTGCTTGCTAGTGGAGGGTAAGGAATCTGGGGACTTACCAATGCAGCTCTGATGTCAGCCTCCCAGCACAAAGCAGGAGGGCCGGTTCAGGGAAACCACTCCAAAATTAGTGCTTTACTTAGTGTCTTAGTGCTTAAGACAATAACCACTGATTTAGCCCTTGGTTCTGTAGGTGAGTGATTTAGATTGAAGTTGGGATCCGCTGAGCGGTTCTTCCAGTTTGATCTGTGCCTGGTGTGGCTGAGCTCAGCCAGACTCACTCAAGCGTCTGCTTTCAATTGGTGGCTTGACCATGACCAACTCATTTACCACGGGCTTGTCTGAGGCAGTTAGAAAGATGCAGGGATCCTTCGTCAACCTGGATTTCTTACTCCCCAGGTGAGCATGTAGAAAGATACAAAGGGCCGAAGAGCAGCTAGTGGGTAAACCCTGGAGAGCAAGCTTTTTGCAGCCCTCTGCTCCTGTTGCATTTGCTGCTGCACCTTTGGCACAAACAAGTCACACAATCAAGGAGTAGAAAAACTGATTCCACCTCTTGAGGGGAGGGGAAAAAGGGATGTCTATGTTTTTGCAACCTGCTGTGGTCTGTGCTTCAGCCACAATGACTCACGTTCCTTCCATGTGCAAAATATGCTTGCCTAGCTCCCAGGACCTCCCAGCCTGCACCCCTCAAGTTGAGTTTGTTTCTGCAGCAGTTGGTGCTTGCTGTGTAACAAAGGACCCCAACCCGTAGAAGTTGAAAACAACCACTGTATTTTTTTTTAGTTTTTTTTTTTTTTTTCTATTTGTGATATGTTTATTTTAAGGTGCCTGGGATATATACAAGTGGAGAAGTCTGAGCCAGATTAAAACCCTCTAAGACTTTGGGCATTGAAAAAATTATATCTAGTGTCCTAGTTTCAGCAATCAAAATGACAAACAATACAAAGCCATACAGAAGATATTAAGAAGGCCAAAAATGTTTGGCTTTTTCTAAAAATGACCACTTTGTTATTTTTAAAATATTTACTAAAAATTAAGATTTAAAAAATATATATACACATATATACACACTGTTTATTTAACTCACAATTCCACAGGTTGACTGTTTGGCCCCTGGTCAACTGAGGAATTCTGCTGATCCCTGCCAGGATTCACCTGTGCGTCTGTGGTCAGTGCTTCTCCATGTGGCCTCTTGTCCTCCTGCATGCTCACCCACATGGTGGCAGGAGTCCAAGAGAGGACAAACCCCAAGGGGCAATCACTTTTCAAGTCTCTGCTTATGCATCACAGCTAACATCCCACTAGGAAAGCCAGTCACATGGATGAGGTGAGAATCAGAGTGGGACAGCAGTGAAAGGCGCCTGGCAAGAGGGCCTGGGTACAGGAAGGGGAATGACTAATGACTGCTTCCGTAATTAATCTATCAAAATGGAGTAAAGACTAGATTTGGAGAGACAAATAGAGAATATGCCCCGGTCTAAATTTTATAGTATAGTTTATAACACCCTCTTGAGACTGTGTCCCATTTATTTCCCAGCCCCAGTCCTGCTATTCTCCATCATTTGGTACACCTTTGGCACAAACAAGTCACACAATCAAGGAGTAGAAAAACTGATTCCACCTCTTGAGGGGAGGGGAAAAAGGGATGTCTATGTTTTTGCAACCTGCTGTGGTCTGTGCTTCAGCCACAATGACTCACGTTCCTTCCATGTGCAAAATATGCTTGCCTAGCTCCCAGGACCTCCCAGCCTGCACCCCTCAAGTTGAGTTTGTTTCTGCAGCAGTTGGTGCTTGCTGTGTAACAAAGGACCCCAACCCGTAGAAGTTGAAAACAACCACTGTATTTTTTTTTAGTTTTTTTTTTTTTTTCTATTTGTGATATGTTTATTTTAAGGTGCCTGGGATATATACAAGTGGAGAAGTCTGAGCCAGATTAAAACCCTCTAAGACTTTGGGCATTGAAAAAATTATATCTAGTGTCCTAGTTTCAGCAATCAAAATGACAAACAATACAAAGCCATACAGAAGATATTAAGAAGGCCAAAAATGTTTGGCTTTTTCTAAAAATGACCACTTTGTTATTTTTAAAATATTTACTAAAAATTAAGATTTAAAAAATATATATACACATATATACACACTGTTTATTTAACTCACAATTCCACAGGTTGACTGTTTGGCCCCTGGTCAACTGAGGAATTCTGCTGATCCCTGCCAGGATTCACCTGTGCGTCTGTGGTCAGTGCTTCTCCATGTGGCCTCTTGTCCTCCTGCATGCTCACCCACATGGTGGCAGGAGTCCAAGAGAGGACAAACCCCAAGGGGCAATCACTTTTCAAGTCTCTGCTTATGCATCACAGCTAACATCCCACTAGGAAAGCCAGTCACATGGATGAGGTGAGAATCAGAGTGGGACAGCAGTGAAAGGCGCCTGGCAAGAGGGCCTGGGTACAGGAAGGGGAATGACTAATGACTGCTTCCGTAATTAATCTATCAAAATGGAGTAAAGACTAGATTTGGAGAGACAAATAGAGAATATGCAGCTCCCAGGTCTAAATTTTATAGTATAGTTTATAACACCCTCTTGAGACTGTGTCCCATTTATTTCCCAGCCCCAGTCCTGCTATTCTCCATCATTTGGTACACCTGCCAAAATGGTGTCTTCACAGGTTTGTATACCTGCCCTGACTTTTTTGTCTTCTTGCTTGCTGTTTTCTAGATCACCCCCTATCTTTACCTGACCAAATCTTCTACATCCCTCTTAACCCAATTCAAAACTACCTTCTCCCAGAAGTCATTTCCAGATCTCATCCCCATTCCTCCCCTGCACCGCCCTCACCCCCACTCATCACCAGGCTGGGTGTGACTCTGAATTTCTGCCTGAAATCTCTCTGTGTTTCTTATCTGGCACTTATTTGGCTGGGAAGGTGGATGAGAGCTCCTTTCTTGGACTGTGCACACTGGGTCCTTGTGTGATTCATTCTTTGTCTCCCCCTACAATGCCCAGCCTAGACTGGATGCCCTCTTGACCTGGGGAGGTCGGTGCTAGACAATTCAAAGGTTTCAGAAGCAGACAGTGCAACGAAGCCAAGAAACACCCTTCAGAGAGCACCCAGACAGGAAACCTGTGCCTCCAAGAGGCAGCTTTTAGGAATAAGCAAAGAAGAACCCAAAAGAGCAGGAGCTGGGACACTGAACAAAGGGAGGGCATTGGTCATGACAGAAGACACACCTGGGACCAGAGGTCAAAGTCACAAGGAGACTGTCCCCATCCATCCAAGGAAGAACTTCCTTTAAGAGAACAGTCCAGACTCAGGATGAGCCAATGAGAAAATAGGTGAGCCCCCACAACCAGCGCAGCATCAATTTTTTGGTTAGTTTCTGAGAGTTTTGCAGGGGCCTTAGTCTATTTGCATTTCAGAATTGCATGTTAATCATTCCTCCGTGAGACTCATGCTGCACTTTGGCACGCAGAAGCTCACAAATGAAGGAGGAGAGCCCGTGGTTCTGCTCATGGGACAAGCCCAGCTGAGTCTGGCAGCTGGCCAGTTCCCTGAGAGCCTGGGCACTGGCACATCATGTACTATGAGCCAGCTGGCGTGTGTGGTTAGGTTGGGGGTGGAAGGTGTGAGAAGAGGAGGAGGTTGACTGGGCCAAGTGTTAGTCTGAAGGAATGCTAAACTGTTAGAAGGGCCATTCCAATGAATTTCCTAACACACATACTCACCCCCACATACACCTGAACACACCTAAGGGATGGGACACCCTTCCTCCTGACAGAATCCACCAACTTAGGCCTGCAGGGCTTGGGATGGAGATAGCTCCGTTGGCCTGATGCTCTTGACTCATCCCAACTCCACTGTGGTCTATGCCTCCAAGAAGGGACATGTCCTTTCTCAATGCCAGAACATACTGAGATGAGAACCAGGTCTGCTCCTGGGCCGAGTACCAGGAGAAGTGGAAAGGAGGCAATGCTCACATACTAGAAGGTGGCACCCAGGTGGCACCACTGCCTTTAGGCCAACAGTAAGCCAAGGACTCTTCCCCAGGAGCCCAGCCTAGAGTGGCTCTTCTGACCCCTCCCAATAACCTTCCTTGAAATGATGTGCCCCCAGAGACCAAGCATTTCATCAATATGCCAAACCCTGTACATGCTACAAGGCCATCTCAGAAGCTACCTCCACCTCCCATTGTCCCATAAATCACCCCATTCTCGCCCAGACATGAATCCATACCCTTATAGGAACTTTGCACAGCTCCATGGCCCTGGTCAGACTGCTCTGGAATTTGACTAAATGTGTCTATACCTTCTTGATACCCCTGGACCATAAACTCCTTAGACTTGCACTGTTTCTTCTGCCCTCTCCTCCCCTCAGTGCCCAGCCCAAGACCTGGCTCAGAGGCAGGTTGTATTTATGTTGTTACTTTGCCTTTCCCTACCAGCAAGACAAGATCATCCTGCCTCCTGGCCGGGCAGCACCTTGCCTTCCTAATAAAGCAGACAACCCTCCCTCTTTCCTTCCCACTGCTTTTGGAAGAACAAGAACAGTCCTTGGGGATCCTTGTTGGAAAATTTCCTGACCACTCCCCACTCTCTCAGATACTTCCCAGGCAAGGGGCTCTTTTCTGAAGCCCAGGAGGCCATCAGTGAACAAGTGAGATTTGATGGACACGCTTCCACCTGCAAAGCCCTGTGAACAGCTCTGACACCACAGTGTCCCCAGCACCTGCCACCTGACTCCCTGGCACTGGCTGCAAGTGTCTTCCTCTTTGCTCTCAGGTGTGCCAACCTGTGAGCTGGGCTTCTCTGAGGACCAGCTGAGGCTTAAGAGGCCTCTCTCATATCATAAGAACTGGGGCTACCAGCTGAGACCCCTCACCCTCTCCTGCTTCTGAGGAAGAATATAGTTCATGCCAGGATAGTGTGGATGCTTCCAAGAACCTGGCCCTTCACATCGTCACACTGGGCTACAGGTTTTAGTTTATGAATTTGCCACAGGAGGTGGGCAGGGCGGGGGGTGGTAGGGGGAAGCTTCTGTCAACAGTCTATAGCAGAGCCGATAGCTGTGGTTAATAGATGGAGAAGCTGCAAATTTTACTAAAAGAAGTTAGAGACAGTGTGTGATCAACATGACACCTTCTTACCTTCATTTTAGGATACCTGGTGCCCAACATCACACCTGTGGCAAGTAATAGTGTACCAGTCAGTATTTGTTATGTTAATAAGTCACATTTAAGTCCCTTGCAGTCTCCTTCCTCTTAATGAATGCCACTGGGCACCTCCTGACCTCCTAATCCCCCATCTCCTCTCCTTTACCTCCTCTGCTGGTTCTGGTTCACAGAGTCCACTGACAGATGTCTTGCAGAGGGAAGAGTGGGTATCTTGATACCTGGAAAAAAACAGAACCTGCTAAGACCTACCTTATATTCCTGCTTATCTACCCACTCAGGAGAGAAAATATTTTTACTAGAGAATTACAACAGATTCACATCTACCCTCTTTTCTCCACTCCAAAATCCTACCCATCACTCAACACACCTCTCAAATACCAGCTCCCTATGAAGCATGTCTGATGCCCAGTCAATCAGAACACTCTGTCTTAAACGCTCCCCACTCTGTAGAGCCTTTGCTCTGGGACTCACAATTTACTGCATTACTCATGACTAGACCACGGATCCTGGTGGCAGGAGTGGGTTTGATTTATCTGTCTCACCTAAGCCCAGCCCTGCATCCACCCCCAGGGCCTGGCCGAGGTATGGGAAACTCTGACCACCACAGTGTAGATTTGATGGACACGCTTCCACCTGCAAAGCCCTGTGAACAGCTCTGACACCACAGTGTCCCCAGCACCTGCCACCTGACTCCCTGGCACTGGCTGCAAGTGTCTTCCTCTTTGCTCTCAGGTGTGCCAACCTGTGAGCTGGGCTTCTCTGAGGACCAGCTGAGGCTTAAGAGGCCTCTCTCATATCATAAGAACTGGGGCTACCAGCTGAGACCCCTCACCCTCTCCTGCTTCTGAGGAAGAATATAGTTCATGCCAGGATAGTGTGGATGCTTCCAAGAACCTGGCCCTTCACATCGTCACACTGGGCTACAGGTTTTAGTTTATGAATTTGCCACAGGAGGTGGGCAGGGCGGGGGGTGGTAGGGGGAAGCTTCTGTCAACAGTCTATAGCAGAGCCGATAGCTGTGGTTAATAGATGGAGAAGCTGCAAATTTTACTAAAAGAAGTTAGAGACAGTGTGTGATCAACATGACACCTTCTTACCTTCATTTTAGGATACCTGGTGCCCAACATCACACCTGTGGCAAGTAATAGTGTACCAGTCAGTATTTGTTATGTTAATAAGTCACATTTAAGTCCCTTGCAGTCTCCTTCCTCTTAATGAATGCCACTGGGCACCTCCTGACCTCCTAATCCCCCATCTCCTCTCCTTTACCTCCTCTGCTGGTTCTGGTTCACAGAGTCCACTGACAGATGTCTTGCAGAGGGAAGAGTGGGTATCTTGATACCTGGAAAAAAACAGAACCTGCTAAGACCTACCTTATATTCCTGCTTATCTACCCACTCAGGAGAAAATATTTTTACTAGAGAATTACAACAGATTCACATCTACCCTCTTTTCTCCACTCCAAAATCCTACCCATCACTCAACACACCTCTCAAATACCAGCTCCCTATGAAGCATGTCTGATGCCCAGTCAATCAGAACACTCTGTCTTAAACGCTCCCCACTCTGTAGAGCCTTTGCTCTGGGACTCACAATTTACTGCATTACTCATGACTAGACCACGGATCCTGGTGGCAGGAGTGGGTTTGATTTATCTGTCTCACCTAAGCCCAGCCCTGCATCCACCCCCAGGGCCTGGCCAAGACAAGAGGTAGACTGGGTAAATCAGTGCATAGGAAAAAAGGAGGTATAGCCAAGAGCTCAACTTGGCTTAGATGGATTTTGGTTTAACTTTCCAAGAAGCCATTCTCTGAAGTCTGAGCCCAGGCAGCTGTCGTCTCCCTGATCTGGAAACTCCCATCCTGGGATGGCAAGAATGCAGCTGACTCTCCTGTCCCCTATAGCTCTGCCTCGTCCTCTTGGAGCCCTCTCATGGTAGATGTCTCCTGACTCAGCTTACAGCTCTTGAGGAAGTTTCTTCTTGAATGTATGAAAACAGTCAAGCAAGATGGTGGTAAAATTCCAGAGGTGTGCAACTGGGGGAGGGCTCTTGTCCAGACTGTGTCCTTTTAGGGGGCATACCTGCAAGGGAGGCTGCAGGTAGAACAACTCCACTGATGAGGCGTTAGCACAATCCTGTCTGGGACAGCTGAGCCTGGGGACACTTTCCTGAAATTCGTATCCCCCTTCTGAGTCTGATACCACCGCTGGGGGCCACACAGAACAAATCTCTTTCTTCCCCATAGCGGTCCTTCTGATGTTTGAGGGCAGCTCTCTGGTCTTCCTGAGTCTACTTTCTTCAGACTAAACATCCTCAGCTCTTACACTGTTTTTCACTTGTCCTCCAAAGACTATTGTTTGTAAGTGCCTTTGAAAGAGTATTCTCTTCAAGATGAACTAGAAATGAGTCGTCACGTTGGTACTGACCTGACCTCTGACTGCTTCTCAGCAAGAAAAAATACTTCTATGTTTCTCCAGTGGTACAGAAATCAGAAATCATTGGCAAGAATTGCATTTGTGCATACACACATTTGCTCAAATTGTGCAAACGCATGGAGGTGACAAGAGTTTGAAGAGTGTGTGGTTTCTGATTTGAGAGAAAAACAAAAAAAGCTCAATCAGAACACTCTGTCTTAAACGCTCCCCACTCTGTAGAGCCTTTGCTCTGGGACTCACAATTTACTGCATTACTCATGACTAGACCACGGATCCTGGTGGCAGGAGTGGGTTTGATTTATCTGTCTCACCTAAGCCCAGCCCTGCATCCACCCCCAGGGCCTGGCCAAGACAAGAGGTAGACTGGGTAAATCAGTGCATAGGAAAAAAGGAGGTATAGCCAAGAGCTCAACTTGGCTTAGATGGATTTTGGTTTAACTTTCCAAGAAGCCATTCTCTGAAGTCTGAGCCCAGGCAGCTGTCGTCTCCCTGATCTGGAAACTCCCATCCTGGGATGGCAAGAATGCAGCTGACTCTCCTGTCCCCTATAGCTCTGCCTCGTCCTCTTGGAGCCCTCTCATGGTAGATGTCTCCTGACTCAGCTTACAGCTCTTGAGGAAGTTTCTTCTTGAATGTATGAAAACAGTCAAGCAAGATGGTGGTAAAATTCCAGAGGTGTGCAACTGGGGGAGGGCTCTTGTCCAGACTGTGTCCTTTTAGGGGGCATACCTGCAAGGGAGGCTGCAGGTAGAACAACTCCACTGATGAGGCGTTAGCACAATCCTGTCTGGGACAGCTGAGCCTGGGGACACTTTCCTGAAATTCGTATCCCCTCCTGAGTCTGATACCACCGCTGGGGGCCACACAGAACAAATCTCTTTCTTCCCCATAGCGGTCCTTCTGATGTTTGAGGGCAGCTCTCTGGTCTTCCTGAGTCTACTTTCTTCAGACTAAACATCCTCAGCTCTTACACTGTTTTTCACTTGTCCTCCAAAGACTATTGTTTGTAAGTGCCTTTGAAAGAGTATTCTCTTCAAGATGAACTAGAAATGAGTCGTCACGTTGGTACTGACCTGACCTCTGACTGCTTCTCAGCAAGAAAAAATACTTCTATGTTTCTCCAGTGGTACAGAAATCAGAAATCATTGGCAAGAATTGCATTTGTGCATACACACATTTGCTCAAATTGTGCAAACGCATGGAGGTGACAAGAGTTTGAAGAGTGTGTGGTTTCTGATTTGAGAGAAAAACAGAAGTTCAGTTCAATTCAGTCACTCAGTTGTGTCCAACTCTTTGTGACCCCATGGACTGCAGCATGCCAGGCTTTCCTGTTCTTCACCATCTCCCAGAGTTTGCTCAAACTCATGTCCATTGAATCAATGATGCCATCCAATTGTGAGAAATTCACTAGGATCCTTCCTTCCTTCTACGGTTCCCCTCCTTCTCAGCTTCTTTTTTTCTTCCCGCACCTCATTATGAAACATATTTAAAATAACAAGTGCCTCACTATTTTTTTGTTCCTCTAGTTTTACTAATAATAGTGTTGAATCACTCATTGCTTCATATGAGAAGGCTAATGTTTGGAGTCCAAAATCTTCTTGAGATAAAGAAGCTGAGCCACAGCTGAACCTGCACTAATGAAGTCTAACCTGTAATCAAGTTAAATATCACAGCATTAATTTCACCCCATACATTCTTTGCTACTCCATTTTATTGCTTTTTAAAATTGGTACCAAAATCCTTCTTCCAAGTGAATTTCATGTGGACAGACCATGTAGATGTGTCCACATAAAGACCTTTCATCATCTTCTTAATGAAAACAACTAAGCAAATAAATACATAAGGTCTAAGAGTCTTCATGACATCATCTTAAATCCAATCAGCAATAACTTTGAAAGGGCAATAATCAACAGATGACAACAGCTCAGTTTTGCTTGTGTCTAAGCCTGAGGACACGAGGCAATGAGGACACTGTGCTGAGAACAGACCAACCTGGAAGACTTTCTTCAGAAAAATCCTCAGCTCTTACACTGTTTTCACTTGTCCTCCAAAGACTATTGTTTGTAAGTGCCTTTGAAAGAGTATTCTCTTCAAGATGAACTAGAAATGAGTCGTCACGTTGGTACTGACCTGACCTCTGACTGCTTCTCAGCAAGAAAAATACTTCTATGTTTCTCCAGTGGTACAGAAATCAGAAATCATTGGCAAGAATTGCATTTGTGCATACACACATTTGCTCAAATTGTGCAAACGCATGGAGGTGACAAGAGTTTGAAGAGTGTGTGGTTTCTGATTTGAGAGAAAAACAGAAGTTCAGTTCAATTCAGTCACTCAGTTGTGTCCAACTCTTTGTGACCCCATGGACTGCAGCATGCCAGGCTTTCCTGTTCTTCACCATCTCCCAGAGTTTGCTCAAACTCATGTCCATTGAATCAATGATGCCATCCAATTGTGAGAAATTCACTAGGATCCTTCCTTCCTTCTACGGTTCCCCTCCTTCTCAGCTTCTTTTTTTCTTCCCGCACCTCATTATGAAACATATTTAAAATAACAAGTGCCTCACTATTTTTTTGTTCCTCTAGTTTTACTAATAATAGTGTTGAATCACTCATTGCTTCATATGAGAAGGCTAATGTTTGGAGTCCAAAATCTTCTTGAGATAAAGAAGCTGAGCCACAGCTGAACCTGCACTAATGAAGTCTAACCTGTAATCAAGTTAAATATCACAGCATTAATTTCACCCCATACATTCTTTGCTACTCCATTTTATTGCTTTTTAAAATTGGTACCAAAATCCTTCTTCCAAGTGAATTTCATGTGGACAGACCATGTAGATGTGTCCACATAAAGACCTTTCATCATCTTCTTAATGAAAACAACTAAGCAAATAAATACATAAGGTCTAAGAGTCTTCATGACATCATCTTAAATCCAATCAGCAATAACTTTGAAAGGGCAATAATCAACAGATGACAACAGCTCAGTTTTGCTTGTGTCTAAGCCTGAGGACACGCAGGCAATGAGGACACTGTGCTGAGAACAGACCAACCTGGAAGACTTTCTAGTGTCAAAAAGAGAGCATCTTCTCTCCTTCCTAAAACATCATAGCACCAGAAACTTCCTCAGCCTTATCCTACAATCTTTTACATCATCTGAAAGAGGAAGCAGTTTTGCAAGCTATTTAAGGCTTGAAAGAAGCTTAATTCATCCCAACAACTCACCACATGCCAAAAGTACAAACCCTAGCCTCTCAGAGTCAGAAAAGATTGGAAGTCAAGGAAGACTTATGTATTCAGTCCCTCCTAAGTTCTTTCCTGAAAAACCAGGGTGCTCTGGCCTGACCACCAACCTGAAAGAGCCTCTCCTCCCCCTAAGGCAGAGCTTAGAAACAAGTCCCGCAACTCCTGGGCCCTGTACTTGGAAGGATTGTGGAGCCTGGGGCACTCCACCTTCCTTCTCTTCTCTGAATTCTGTAAAGGCCAGTATGAAGTATCTGTCATGACTGATATCCCAAGAGACCTCTGAAGAGTTGATGGTGAGGTTTTCTTTCTATCCTGGGTGGGCCTCTGCTGGTGGAGTTGCCCCTAGCCCCACCCTTCCAAAGAACCCTGCTTAGAAGGCAGCTCCTGGAAAGGCTGACCCTATTCTTCACTGAGTGATTTCCCTCAATTCAATCAATATGAATGTTTGGACCCATCCCTGGGCCAGACCCTGAAGAATTAATACATCAGTAACAAAGCTATTAAGACAGTAGCTATGAATAATATAATTCATGCTCAAAAGCTAACATGAATGAGCTTGGATGGGACAGTCATGTTCAGAATTTTGATTAGTGAAGAAAGAGGTTATTTGCAATCAAGGATATGTCATGTACGTGGCTGATGATTAAAAGCCAAGGGAAACACTTTCCTAGGTGGTGCAGTGGGAAGGAACTGCTTCTGGGTGCAAAGTGAAGAGGTGGGGCCCAGCCTGCTGTGGAGGAGGAGAATGGGATTGTCAATCCATCTTCTTAATGAAAACAACTAAGCAAATAAATACATAAGGTCTAAGAGTCTTCATGACATCATCTTAAATCCAATCAGCAATAACTTTGAAAGGGCAATAATCAACAGATGACAACAGCTCAGTTTTGCTTGTGTCTAAGCCTGAGGACACGAGGCAATGAGGACACTGTGCTGAGAACAGACCAACCTGGAAGACTTTCTAGTGTCAAAAAGAGAGCATCTTCTCTCCTTCCTAAAACATCATAGCACCAGAAACTTCCTCAGCCTTATCCTACAATCTTTTACATCATCTGAAAGAGGAAGCAGTTTTGCAAGCTATTTAAGGCTTGAAAGAAGCTTAATTCATCCCAACAACTCACCACATGCCAAAAGTACAAACCCTAGCCTCTCAGAGTCAGAAAAGATTGGAAGTCAAGGAAGACTTATGTATTCAGTCCCTCCTAAGTTCTTTCCTGAAAAACCAGGGTGCTCTGGCCTGACCACCAACCTGAAAGAGCCTCTCCTCCCCCTAAGGCAGAGCTTAGAAACAAGTCCCGCAACTCCTGGGCCCTGTACTTGGAAGGATTGTGGAGCCTGGGGCACTCCACCTTCCTTCTCTTCTCTGAATTCTGTAAAGGCCAGTATGAAGTATCTGTCATGACTGATATCCCAAGAGACCTCTGAAGAGTTGATGGTGAGGTTTTCTTTCTATCCTGGGTGGGCCTCTGCTGGTGGAGTTGCCCCTAGCCCCACCCTTCCAAAGAACCCTGCTTAGAAGGCAGCTCCTGGAAAGGCTGACCCTATTCTTCACTGAGTGATTTCCCTCAATTCAATCAATATGAATGTTTGGACCCATCCCTGGGCCAGACCCTGAAGAATTAATACATCAGTAACAAAGCTATTAAGACAGTAGCTATGAATAATATAATTCATGCTCAAAAGCTAACATGAATGAGCTTGGATGGGACAGTCATGTTCAGAATTTTGATTAGTGAAGAAAGAGGTTATTTGCAATCAAGGATATGTCATGTACGTGGCTGATGATTAAAAGCCAAGGGAAACACTTTCCTAGGTGGTGCAGTGGGAAGGAACTGCTTCTGGGTGCAAAGTGAAGAGGTGGGGCCCAGCCTGCTGTGGAGGAGGAGAATGGGCCTTGGCCTCTGCAGGATGGAGCTCATCCAGGCTGCGGGGGTGGGGTGGGGGCGGGGAGGGTGGCGGTGGGGGGTTGGGGACAGCTGGGGAAGCAGGGAGTGGTGCATCTGGGAGGTCAGCCTATCTTTCTGGAGCTGGAGCCTCCATACTTGCAGTTAGACTTTTACAGGCTTTTAGCACATTTCTGAGACAAATTTGGGCTGATTATTTTTGGGGGGGCCACTTTTATTGATCTTTCATTTATTTATCTTTGTTCTTTGGCCTATGTGGGCCTCCCATCACAGTGGCCTCTTTCGCCGCAGAGCACCAGCTCTGGGCGCATGCACTCCAGAGCTCTGGCTCGGTAGTTGGACACATCGGTCCAGCTGCTCCACGGCACGTGGGATCTTCCCAGGCCAGGGATCAAACCAGTGCCCCTAGCATTGCAAGGCAGTGTCTTTACCCACTGGACCACCAGGGAAGCCCTCGACTGATTTAAAGGAGGTAGGAAGGAGCACAAGAGAGGAAGTAGGAGGAGAAAATACACAGAGAGGACCTGCTGAGGAAAGCAAATGAAGCTCATGGTGAGGGGTGCTCCTCAGGTTAGAACAAGAGTCTCGGGAGCCAGAGGATGAGGGCTGGACCTCATAGGCAGGGATCCCTCCTCACCACCTCCCCTGGGCCTCTCACCTCCAACCAGTAGAAGGCTCATCCTTAATCTGCATCAATTTTTCTGACAAACTCAATTTGAAAATTCAGCTCAACTGCAATAAAAAGTAAGCCAACCAGAAAATCACTTGCTTTCCTTGGAGCTATGAGGGCTGCCAGTGACCCCAAAAGAACCAAAGGGTTTGCAGGCCTCCCTCAGGGGCCAGGGGCTCCTCCATCCTCAGCATGAACAAGGGCCTGGCCCACCCCAGAGGGTTCCCTCCCAGGTCCTATCATTTCCCAAGGAGCTTTTGGGAAGGCAGTAACTTGCAGGGAAGAACTCTGGACCAGAGTCAGGAGGGTTCTGGCCTATGTCATGTACGTGGCTGATGATTAAAAGCCAAGGGAAACACTTTCCTAGGTGGTGCAGTGGGAAGGAACTGCTTCTGGGTGCAAAGTGAAGAGGTGGGGCCCAGCCTGCTGTGGAGGAGGAGAATGGGCCTTGGCCTCTGCAGGATGGAGCTCATCCAGGCTGCGGGGGTGGGGTGGGGGCGGGGAGGGTGGCGGTGGGGGGTTGGGGACAGCTGGGGAAGCAGGGAGTGGTGCATCTGGGAGGTCAGCCTATCTTTCTGGAGCTGGAGCCTCCATACTTGCAGTTAGACTTTTACAGGCTTTTAGCACATTTCTGAGACAAATTTGGGCTGATTATTTTTGGGGGGGCCACTTTTATTGATCTTTCATTTATTTATCTTTGTTCTTTGGCCTATGTGGGCCTCCCATCACAGTGGCCTCTTTCGCCGCAGAGCACCAGCTCTGGGCGCATGCACTCCAGAGCTCTGGCTCGGTAGTTGGACACATCGGTCCAGCTGCTCCACGGCACGTGGGATCTTCCCAGGCCAGGGATCAAACCAGTGCCCCTAGCATTGCAAGGCAGTGTCTTTACCCACTGGACCACCAGGGAAGCCCTCGACTGATTTAAAGGAGGTAGGAAGGAGCACAAGAGAGGAAGTAGGAGGAGAAAATACACAGAGAGGACCTGCTGAGGAAAGCAAATGAAGCTTATGGTGAGGGGTGCTCCTCAGGTTAGAACAAGAGTCTCGGGAGCCAGAGGATGAGGGCTGGACCTCATAGGCAGGGATCCCTCCTCACCACCTCCCCTGGGCCTCTCACCTCCAACCAGTAGAAGGCTCATCCTTAATCTGCATCAATTTTTCTGACAAACTCAATTTGAAAATTCAGCTCAACTGCAATAAAAAGTAAGCCAACCAGAAAATCACTTGCTTTCCTTGGAGCTATGAGGGCTGCCAGTGACCCCAAAAGAACCAAAGGGTTTGCAGGCCTCCCTCAGGGGCCAGGGGCTCCTCCATCCTCAGCATGAACAAGGGCCTGGCCCACCCCAGAGGGTTCCCTCCCAGGTCCTATCATTTCCCAAGGAGCTTTTGGGAAGGCAGTAACTTGCAGGGGAAGAACTCTGGACCAGAGTCAGGAGGCCTGGGTTCTAGCTCTGTCTCTGCTTCTAACAGCTGGGAGGCCAAGAACAAGTCACTCCTCCTCCAGAGCTGCAGTTTTCCCACCCTTAAAAGGGATGAGGAGCAGGAAATAATCCCCACCATGCCCACTTTACACGGTGATTATGAGCTCAAGGAAGATAATGGATATGAAGGCTGGTTTTGTATATTAGGGCACTGAGCAGATACTCCTCTCTCAGTTAATGGTGATCATGCCGAAGATGATAATGGAGCTGAGCTATTTTTTAATGCACAACTCCTATCTATAAGTATCACACCAAGAGAGGAGTGCCTAATTTTAATAGCCTAACTTTATCTATCTCATTCATCCCTGGGTTTTCATCCTGGCTCTGAAGGGCCATTTTTATCGTTGTAAGAGGGAATTTAGGTGGGCTGTCTCAGAGCATCCTTCTCCCTCTACCGAGTGCTCTGAGCTTTCTAAATGCTCCCCCTTGAGCAACCAGAAATCAGAGCCTCAGTGCCCACACTGAAGCCGGGCTCTCTCTGGTGTATTGGTGCATAAGGCCTTTGGAAATCATAGACAAATACTATCTTAGAGAACTTCTGGTAGATTAGGAACCCAAGTATGAGCTGCTGCACTAGACCAAGCTCATTTTACAGTTGGAAAGGTAGAGTCAGAGGGAGGAAGAGGTTTGTCCAATGTCACCCAAGGGAGTTTGGTGGCAGATCTGGGACCTTTCCCAGGGTCCTGTTTAGACTTGAATGAGGGCTGGACCTCATAGGCAGGGATCCCTCCTCACCACCTCCCCTGGGCCTCTCACCTCCAACCAGTAGAAGGCTCATCCTTAATCTGCATCAATTTTTCTGACAAACTCAATTTGAAAATTCAGCTCAACTGCAATAAAAAGTAAGCCAACCAGAAAATCACTTGCTTTCCTTGGAGCTATGAGGGCTGCCAGTGACCCCAAAAGAACCAAAGGGTTTGCAGGCCTCCCTCAGGGGCCAGGGGCTCCTCCATCCTCAGCATGAACAAGGGCCTGGCCCACCCCAGAGGTTCCCTCCCAGGTCCTATCATTTCCCAAGGAGCTTTTGGGAAGGCAGTAACTTGCAGGGGAAGAACTCTGGACCAGAGTCAGGAGGCCTGGGTTCTAGCTCTGTCTCTGCTTCTAACAGCTGGGAGGCCAAGAACAAGTCACTCCTCCTCCAGAGCTGCAGTTTTCCCACCCTTAAAAGGGATGAGGAGCAGGAAATAATCCCCACCATGCCCACTTTACACGGTGATTATGAGCTCAAGGAAGATAATGGATATGAAGGCTGGTTTTGTATATTAGGGCACTGAGCAGATACTCCTCTCTCAGTTAATGGTGATCATGCCGAAGATGATAATGGAGCTGAGCTATTTTTTAATGCACAACTCCTATCTATAAGTATCACACCAAGAGAGGAGTGCCTAATTTTAATAGCCTAACTTTATCTATCTCATTCATCCCTGGGTTTTCATCCTGGCTCTGAAGGGCCATTTTTATCGTTGTAAGAGGGAATTTAGGTGGGCTGTCTCAGAGCATCCTTCTCCCTCTACCGAGTGCTCTGAGCTTTCTAAATGCTCCCCCTTGAGCAACCAGAAATCAGAGCCTCAGTGCCCACACTGAAGCCGGGCTCTCTCTGGTGTATTGGTGCATAAGGCCTTTGGAAATCATAGACAAATACTATCTTAGAGAACTTCTGGTAGATTAGGAACCCAAGTATGAGCTGCTGCACTAGACCAAGCTCATTTTACAGTTGGAAAGGTAGAGTCAGAGGGAGGAAGAGGTTTGTCCAATGTCACCCAAGGGAGTTTGGTGGCAGATCTGGGACTATAAACAGGTCATCCAACCCAAGTCCTGGATCCTGTCTTCAGACTTGGACCCCTTCCAGTTCTCAGGCTGGAAAACAGAAGTCCATAGAGCCAGCCGCTGCTTATTGGACCCACTGATGCTTCTGCAGTGTGTGTGCTCAGTTGCTCAGTCGCCCTTTGGGTTATAGCCCATCAGGCTCCTCTGTCCATGGGATTTCCCAGGTAAGAACACGGGAGTGGGTTGCCATTTCCTTCTCCAGGGGATCTTTCCAACCCAGGGGTCAAACTGCATGTCTTGCACCTCTTGCATTGGCAGGCAGATTCTTTACCACTGCACCACCTGGGAAACCTGAGGCTTCCACAGATCCAGACTTGAATAGAACGGAGTGACAGCTCATCATACTTGCTACAGAATTCAAGCTGTGTCAAGAAATGTGGCATCCAGCTCACAAGTGACCAAGTCACCTCCAGGTGACTCATCTTGGCTGCAGAATAGGCCCCAGCCAAGGTCACAGTGACATCCCCAAACCTGCTTGTGCTGTTTCCCCTCACCTCGTGGTTAGCTAGACAATGCAAAGCCCAGTCCTTGTGTGAAACCAGACAGGCAGATATCCTTGGGATCCCCAGCTCTGGCTGGACTCACAGGAGCTCTCAGGAAGGTGAGGCTACTACCAGAAGGGCTTCTAACTGACTGGGATGACAGAGGGCAGGATGGATGGTATCACTGAGTCAAAAGACATGAGTTTGAGCAAGCTCCGCGAGGTGGTGAAGGACAGGGAAGCCTGGTGTGCTGCAGGCCATGGGGTCACAAAGAGTTGGACATAGGGCTTGGCGACTCAGCACAACAAGAAGAAGGTGGTGAAAAACAGGAAATGATGCATTTTCAGTTCCGGCTGGATTCTATTTACTGTTGAAATTATGGCACCATGATTTGATTTTTTGTTGTTGTTCTTTTCCTTTTTTCTCCCTGGGTAGGGGCAGGTAATGGAAATGTCATTTCTTTATCATTTAGAGTTAAAATTCCTCTGGCTAAAGCACCAGGGACTGTGTTATACAGTCTGTGCTCCGTGGCCCCAGTGTACTCTATAGTAGCAATGGCAAGACGGTCAATTCTAACTAACTTCACAGATGCTGTCTTTCTTCTACAGCAAAGATCTGAGAAAGCAGAGCCTTTTAAAATACACTAGCATTTTAATTTGGGGTTCCCGAGTAAAACTTCCAGATAAACCTTTCTTTGGCCACTGTACAGTATACAGAAAGCAGCCCTCATTCTTTCCATTATTTAGTGGTGCTGCCAGAGGGCCCGGCTCCGGGCGAGGACCTGGGAGTGAGTCAGGGAGTGAGTGAACAGACAAATGAATGCCACTCCCCTGCATTAAGGGGTACATTTCCACATCACCTTTCTCATTCTTATGGGGACACATGCAATTTAGTAAATGTCTGCATCCCTGTTAGAATGTAAGGCCATGCACAGGTGCAAAGTTTCTGTCTTATTTATCACTCTGAGCCTGGCCCCTGGCACAGTTCCAGGCATTTCTGTATTTGCTCAATGGAGGCTTGTTGGTTGGAAGGAAGGATGAGTTGACAAATAAATGATTAAGTGAGAGAGAGTGGGTTTTACCAAATTTTTTTTTCATTTCTTCATGTATTTATTTCTAGGTATATTTTTACTTTCCTGCATTTATTTATTTATAGCTTGCCTTAGTCTAGACAGGATTTAGAGCATTATTATCAGATGTGAAAGTTTTAACTTTGGGCCCTAAATCAGAAAGATATCCTTAGTTGATCATAATTCAGGAAGGTGACTACAGAACATGACTGGGATGACAGAGGGCAGGATGGATGGTATCACTGAGTCAAAAGACATGAGTTTGAGCAAGCTCAGGTGGTGAAGGACAGGGAAGCCTGGTGTGCTGCAGGCCATGGGGTCACAAAGAGTTGGACATAGGGCTTGGCGACTCAGCACAACAAGAAGAAGGTGGTGAAAAACAGGAAATGATGCATTTTCAGTTCCGGCTGGATTCTATTTACTGTTGAAATTATGGCACCATGATTTGATTTTTTGTTGTTGTTCTTTTCCTTTTTTCTCCCTGGGTAGGGGCAGGTAATGGAAATGTCATTTCTTTATCATTTAGAGTTAAAATTCCTCTGGCTAAAGCACCAGGGACTGTGTTATACAGTCTGTGCTCCGTGGCCCCAGTGTACTCTATAGTAGCAATGGCAAGACGGTCAATTCTAACTAACTTCACAGATGCTGTCTTTCTTCTACAGCAAAGATCTGAGAAAGCAGAGCCTTTTAAAATACACTAGCATTTTAATTTGGGGTTCCCAGTAAAACTTCCAGATAAACCTTTCTTTGGCCACTGTACAGTATACAGAAAGCAGCCCTCATTCTTTCCATTATTTAGTGGTGCTGCCAGAGGGCCCGGCTCCGGGCGAGGACCTGGGAGTGAGTCAGGGAGTGAGTGAACAGACAAATGAATGCCACTCCCCTGCTTTAAGGGGTACAATTCCACATCACCTTTCTCATTCTTATGGGGACACATGCAATTTAGTAAATGTCTGCATCCCTGTTAGAATGTAAGGCCATGCACAGGTGCAAAGTTTCTGTCTTATTTATCACTCTGAGCCTGGCCCCTGGCACAGTTCCAGGCATTTCTGTATTTGCTCAATGGAGGCTTGTTGGTTGGAAGGAAGGATGAGTTGACAAATAAATGATTAAGTGAGAGAGAGTGGGTTTTACCAAATTTTTTTTTCATTTCTTCATGTATTTATTTCTAGGTATATTTTTACTTTCCTGCATTTATTTATTTATAGCTTGCCTTAGTCTAGACAGGATTTAGAGCATTATTATCAGATGTGAAAGTTTTAACTTTGGGCCCTAGAGCAAACGGTTCAGAAAGTGTCCCCATATCCTTAGTTGATCATAATTCAGAACTGGACAACATTTTCTGAACACTTGCCCCAGGCAAGGTGTGTCCTAGAGGAATCATGAAGCATGATTTTTGTCTTCCAAATGCTTTGAGTGTGGTGGTGTAAGAGGTGCATGCCCGGGTGACAAAGTTCTGGGAGGAAGAAGGGACTCATCACCACTAAGCAGGTGGAGACAAAGGAGACGGAGGGGCATTTGCCTGAAAAGAACTTATTACAATTTATTCTTTGTTTACCTCCCACCTCCCAGGGCAGGTTATTTGGCAACTACTCAATATTTTTCAAAGAGATTTTATCAACATATAGGCAAATTAAGTGCCACCTAGGACAAAGATTTATTTTCTTAGTGTCCATACAAACCAACTACTTCACTTGCCCATTTCACTGAAAGGTAGTGGGCAAAAGTGAACATATTTTGAGAATTCTTTTGACTCTTTTCATTGCAGACTCTAAGATGCACCAATACATGTGTTAGGCTGTGGGACTGGGTGCTAAATCATGTGAAAGGGATGATAGCCCAGTGCAGACAAATAGACAGAGGATCATAATAGAGTGCCTGGAATAGTGACTGAGGTCCAGGTTGCAATGTTTTGGAACAAAAATGAGGGCTGTTTAACCTGCGCCAGGGGGTTCAAGGAAGCCTCTTTAAAGGGAACCAAAAAAAATTCCAGAAAGACAGATTCCTCTGAACAGTGACCTGGGGACAGAAACAGGGCACAGTATGTTTGGGAAACTATGAAATGCACAGGTGCAAAGTTTCTGTCTTATTTATCACTCTGAGCCTGGCCCCTGGCACAGTTCCAGGCATTTCTGTATTTGCTCAATGGAGGCTTGTTGGTTGGAAGGAAGGATGAGTTGACAAATAAATGATTAAGTGAGAGAGAGTGGGTTTTACCAAATTTTTTTTTCATTTCTTCATGTATTTATTTCTAGGTATATTTTTACTTTCCTGCATTTATTTATTTATAGCTTGCCTTAGTCTAGACAGGATTTAGAGCATTATTATCAGATGTGAAAGTTTTAACTTTGGGCCCTAGAGCAAACGGTTCAGAAAGTGTCCCCATATCCTTAGTTGATCATAATTCAGAACTGGACAACATTTTCTGAACACTTGCCCCAGGCAAGGTGTGTCCTAGAGGAATCATGAAGCATGATTTTTGTCTTCCAAATGCTTTGAGTGTGGTGGTGTAAGAGGTGCATGCCCGGGTGACAAAGTTCTGGGAGGAAGAAGGGACTCATCACCACTAAGCAGGTGGAGACAAAGGAGACGGAGGGGCATTTGCCTGAAAAGAACTTATTACAATTTATTCTTTGTTTACCTCCCACCTCCCAGGGCAGGTTATTTGGCAACTACTCAATATTTTTCAAAGAGATTTTATCAACATATAGGCAAATTAAGTGCCACCTAGGACAAAGATTTATTTTCTTAGTGTCCATACAAACCAACTACTTCACTTGCCCATTTCACTGAAAGGTAGTGGGCAAAAGTGAACATATTTTGAGAATTCTTTTGACTCTTTTCATTGCAGACTCTAAGATGCACCAATACATGTGTTAGGCTGTGGGACTGGGTGCTAAATCATGTGAAAGGGATGATAGCCCAGTGCAGACAAATAGACAGAGGATCATAATAGAGTGCCTGGAATAGTGACTGAGGTCCAGGTTGCAATGTTTTGGAACAAAAATGAGGGCTGTTTAACCTGCGCCAGGGGGTTCAAGGAAGCCTCTTTAGAAACCAGTGGAACTTAGCCAAGAGAAGAAGGAGGTGAAGAAGATGTTCCAGAAAGACAGATTCCTCTGAACAGTGACCTGGGGACAGAAACAGGGCACAGTATGTTTGGGAAACTATGAGTCATTCTGTCTTGCTGTGACGTGGAGGGCATGGCCAGTAGGGGATTACAAAGAAATTTCCAGATGAAGCCAGAAAAGTAGGCATCTGCCACATCATGAATGACATGATCAACTGTACCAAGGAGTTCAGGTTTAATTTCAAAGCAACAAGGAAGCAGACACTGCAGGGTTTGAAGCAAGAGAGTGATGTGATCACTCTAGAAAAATCTCTTGGGCAGGAGGCAGAAGGAAAGGCTGGTGGCAGGGAGGCCAGTTTGAAGGTTGTGATTCTGCAGCCTGGATGAAGCCAGGGACAGCGAGAACAGCGGGGACAGATGGATTCAAGGCTTTTACAGACATAGCTGTGACAACCAGAGACGGCTCAAGCCTTCTGGTTTTCAGTGTAAACTGCTCTTCCCTAATACCTGCATCTCATCAGCCTCTGCTGCTAGAATCTGCTTCATTTCAGACAGTTTCGGAATGCTCTCATATTGGCAGGAGGAAGATTTTATAAGCAAATCAAAACCATTTCCTTTTACTTTCAACCATTAAAAGTGAACTCGTTGACCTTAATATTCCACCAAGAAGATTTTTCTCTGAATTTTCTTAATCACTGGGGATAAAGGTATGGCAATACTGCAACTCAGGTCTGCTTCAAACTGCCCCTTCTTGTGCCTGGGCTCCTGCTTTTTGACCTAAAATTAGACAGTACTTTTTGTCCCTGCTCCATGCTGGATCTAATCACCTTGGGGGCTTTAACATATTCAGTGGCCAGGCCACGCCCCAGACCTAGCATAGCACATCAGGGCCTCTGGAGATGGAGCCCAGACATCCGCATTGTTAAACCTCCCAGGGGTATCCAGGGTGCAGCCAAGGCTGAGACCCTCTGAAGGAGAGGAGCTATGCTCACTGACCAGTAACCATGTGGAATCCAGGTTGCAATGTTTTGGAACAAAAATGAGGGCTGTTTAACCTGCGCCAGGGGGTTCAAGGAAGCCTCTTTAGAAACCAGTGGAACTTAGCCAAGAGAAGAAGGAGGTGAAGAAGATGTTCCAGAAAGACAGATTCCTCTGAACAGTGACCTGGGGACAGAAACAGGGCACAGTATGTTTGGGAAACTATGAGTCATTCTGTCTTGCTGTGACGTGGAGGGCATGGCCAGTAGGGGATTACAAAGAAATTTCCAGATGAAGCCAGAAAAGTAGGCATCTGCCACATCATGAATGACATGATCAACTGTACCAAGGAGTTCAGGTTTAATTTCAAAGCAACAAGGAAGCAGACACTGCAGGGTTTGAAGCAAGAGAGTGATGTGATCACTCTAGAAAAATCTCTTGGGCAGGAGGCAGAAGGAAAGGCTGGTGGCAGGGAGGCCAGTTTGAAGGTTGTGATTCTGCAGCCTGGATGAAGCCAGGGACAGCGAGAACAGCGGGGACAGATGGATTCAAGGCTTTTACAGACATAGCTGTGACAACCAGAGACGGCTCAAGCCTTCTGGTTTTCAGTGTAAACTGCTCTTCCCTAATACCTGCATCTCATCAGCCTCTGCTGCTAGAATCTGCTTCATTTCAGACAGTTTCGGAATGCTCTCATATTGGCAGGAGGAAGATTTTATAAGCAAATCAAAACCATTTCCTTTTACTTTCAACCATTAAAAGTGAACTCGTTGACCTTAATATTCCACCAAGAAGATTTTTCTCTGAATTTTCTTAATCACTGGGGATAAAGGTATGGCAATACTGCAACTCAGGTCTGCTTCAAACTGCCCCTTCTTGTGCCTGGGCTCCTGCTTTTTGACCTAAAATTAGACAGTACTTTTTGTCCCTGCTCCATGCTGGATCTAATCACCTTGGGGGCTTTAACATATTCAGTGGCCAGGCCACGCCCCAGACCTAGCATAGCACATCAGGGCCTCTGGAGATGGAGCCCAGACATCCGCATTGTTAAACCTCCCAGGGGTATCCAGGGTGCAGCCAAGGCTGAGACCCTCTGAAGGAGAGGAGCTATGCTCACTGACCAGTAACCATGTGGAATCCACTTCCTGTACTTCTTGAGAGAGGAGCACTATGGCCAGGAAAGCTGCCTCTAACTTCTCTGACTACATGAAAGTGTCATGAAAAACTTCCTAAGGAACAAGAGCATAGAACTTCAAAGAAGGTTACCTGTAGGCAAGATGAAAAAAGGTTGAGGGTCCAAGATTCATTCCTCCTTCCCAAGCTTGCCTGTATGCATTGAAACAATCTCTCAGGTAGATTCCTGTCCATCCTAATCTGGAGGCAGTCTCAGGACACTGCAGCCCTTTTCATGGCTGTACGCTCAAGCTGTACGATCAATGAGCTTCTCAACTTTTCCCACTAAGTGTCTCTAATGGCAAGGGAAAAGGAGGAACCTCTGAAGGAGTCAAAAATCTCTTCCTCTACCCATAGGGGAGCAAAACTAAGTGTCCCTCTACCCTTCTCAGTTCTTGGTTGAGACTTCTTATAATGAAAGATTAACAAGAGAAAAATAAACAGAAGTCTATGAACATGTATACTTCAGGTATACATGGGAGAGACCCAGTAACTCGTGGCGTTGGGGATGGGTGCTAAGCTGCTTGTTTATATACTATGTTCAATTAATGACAAAGAAAGATGGTGGGGGAGGAGGCCAGTTATAGGAGGTTCCCAGAAAAAGAAGGGTAATCAAGGGCGAACAATTTGAAGATTTAAGTCAATGCCTTCTCTATTGACTAGAGTTTCGTGTGATACAGTATTCCCCCACTTTTACAAATGAAGATTTCCTTTGTAAAGGTACATGCCCTTTATGAAAAGGAACTGTTCAGCCAGCTGCCAAATGCACACGGGTATATGCCCTTTTCTGTTGGTGGAGACCAGAGAGTTTTTTCTCAGGTCACCAAACCAAGTACTCATGATACTGAACAAGATAAATGGACAACCTAATCAGACCAGGGGTCTTCCTCTGCGACAAAGAACACAAAAACACAGACAAAATAAAACAGAGACCATCTCTGGGATGAAAAGGATCAACACACGAGAGAATTCTGTCACAGTTCCCAAGGGTTTCTGAGACCAAGAAGCCAGCCCACAGATATTTTCTCCTGTTAATGTAATTTTAGAGAAGAGAAAAACTCTTAGCACTCTCCAAGAGAGAAGGTCTGGGAGAACAGCTGACTGGTAAGAATCTTCACCTTCTGCCAGTTTTTGTCAGGTGTCCTAGGATATCCTAACTGCAGCAGTCTTGATGCGAGTAATTGCATCCCTTCCTTGTTAAGAAGAAATTGTCCTCTACCCTTCTAGGTTCTTCTCGCTGGTCTAGGAGTTCCAGTGATGGATCTGGTTGTATAATCACCTTGTTTTCCAGTACTTCTCTGGCCATGCCATGTGTGAAGTGATATCTTTCATGATATTCCTTCTTGGCTTCAATCAGCCAGAATCAGTTTCCGAAGCCTACAAAGAAGAATCCTGGCTGATACACTATATGTATGACATTGAGCTGGTCCCAGGTTTGTTTTTGCTAGTCCTCAGCTCTCCATAGAGCTCAAACATGAGTCTAAAGGGACTCGCACAGGGAGCTGAATCAGAATTTCAGATGCTGTCAAAACGGTTCATCTCCTCCAACACTCAAGCTTTGCCTCTCACTGAAGTTCTTCCCTTAGGGCAAGTACTCTCTCCTGGGACTCCTTAGCTCCCTCTGCCCTTAGTCTTACCTTGGGCCACTGTTCCCAAGGAGACCAGGAGATCCAGGCATGTGTAAATTGCACCTGTGGATACAATTTGAATTCTTTTCCAGAAGTCATGTTAGCACTCATTTCACTGATCAGTTCAAAAATTTTCCGTCTTGGGTTTGGACCCATGATGACCTATGAATTTGCTGCTGAGGCCATGCAGTCCAGGCAAACCATCCCAGACCTCAGCTCCCTGGAGGCCAGCAGCCATGGGTGTAGAGGGGACAAGAAAGGGAGCTGGTTCTCTGCAGGGAGTGCTGAGGCTCCTCAGCATCCCACCCCACTCCCAACTCCAGGACAGTCAGCAAAGAAGGCATCTGCCAGCTCTGATGAACAGTGATCAATCCTTGGAGACTTCCAGCCACTTATCTGTAAGCCTGTGAGGCACATGGCCCATTTAATCCTTAGAGCAGGTGGAATCATGTTTCTTGCGGGCACCGGGGCCTGGCGTGTAGCCATGGGCTGTGGAGGCAGTGTGACACCAAATCCCTCCCTTGTGATACCCAGGTGGTGAAACCAGAACAGGAAAGACAAGCTCCTGTGACTCTCAGGAGGGGCCCAAGGCTACTGTCTAGAGGGAGGCGTCACAGACAGCCACGAAGTCTAAGGTCTAGAAAGGGTAAAGCCAGGCTGGCGGGGGCTTTGTTTACACCCTGTGGGGAGGAGACCAACAGGCAGGCAGATGGGGATTCTGCCCCAGAAGTGGTAGTCCAAGGTCCTTTTGGCATCGATTCCTGGTCTCCCTTTCCTAAGAACCCCGCTTCCAGCCTGTGGTGCAAGCTTCTTCTGAAGTTTCTCCTGAAGCTAGTTTTCTTCACTTCCTTCAATAATGGGTTCTATCAGGTCACACTGAGATCATCAAAAATGCCTTTCCTACCCTTCACAGAGGGCTGATGCAATGCTGTGGAATGACTTTGGTATCTTTCAGGATCCAAAAATTTTAAAATATTTACCTAGTGAAATCTATTACTCTCTTCTTTTATTGTAACTGCTTAGGTATCAGGCTAAGAGAAGCTTTCCCTGTCTCAAGATGATTTAGCACTTTCAAAGTTATCTTCCAGTAATGTTTTATTTCATTCTTGAAATCATTTGGAAGTAACATTGGTCCAAAAAGTGATGTAGGGGGTGTAATGTTATTCTTTTCTTAAACAGCCATAGGCTCCTTTCTCCACCCACTTGAAATGTCACCTTTGTAACAAAAAAGAACATTTTTATATATTCTTGTTTTAATTTTCCCTTATCGGTTTTGCTTTTAGGATCATTCAGCTTAGTCCCTGGAGGCCAGCAGCCATGGGTGTAGAGGGGACAAGAAAGGGAGCTGGTTCTCTGCAGGGAGTGCTGAGGCTCCTCAGCATCCCACCCCACTCCCAACTCCAGGACAGTCAGCAAAGAAGGCATCTGCCAGCTCTGATGAACAGTGATCAATCCTTGGAGACTTCCAGCCACTTATCTGTAAGCCTGTGAGGCACATGGCCCATTTAATCCTTAGAGCAGGTGGAATCATGTTTCTTGCGGGCACCGGGGCCTGGCGTGTAGCCATGGGCTGTGGAGGCAGTGTGACACCAAATCCCTCCCTTGTGATACCCAGGTGGTGAAACCAGAACAGGAAAGACAAGCTCCTGTGACTCTCAGGAGGGGCCCAAGGCTACTGTCTAGAGGGAGGCGTCACAGACAGCCACGAAGTCTAAGGTCTAGAAAGGGTAAAGCCAGGCTGGCGGGGGCTTTGTTTACACCCTGTGGGGAGGAGACCAACAGGCAGGCAGATGGGGATTCTGCCCCAGAAGTGGTAGTCCAAGGTCCTTTTGGCATCGATTCCTGGTCTCCCTTTCCTAAGAACCCCGCTTCCAGCCTGTGGTGCAAGCTTCTTCTGAAGTTTCTCCTGAAGCTAGTTTTCTTCACTTCCTTCAATAATGGGTTCTATCAGGTCACACTGAGATCATCAAAAATGCCTTTCCTACCCTTCACAGAGGGCTGATGCAATGCTGTGGAATGACTTTGGTATCTTTCAGGATCCAAAAATTTTAAAATATTTACCTAGTGAAATCTATTACTCTCTTCTTTTATTGTAACTGCTTAGGTATCAGGCTAAGAGAAGCTTTCCCTGTCTCAAGATGATTTAGCACTTTCAAAGTTATCTTCCAGTAATGTTTTATTTCATTCTTGAAATCATTTGGAAGTAACATTGGTCCAAAAAGTGATGTAGGGGGTGTAATGTTATTCTTTTCTTAAACAGCCATAGGCTCCTTTCTCCACCCACTTGAAATGTCACCTTTGTAACAAAAAAGAACATTTTTATATATTCTTGATATTATTATTTTGCTCCATTGATCGGTTTTTGCTTTTAGGATCATTCAGCTTAGGAAAAGTTGTGAAGTCAAAGGAAACAAAAGTAACTTAACTCACTGGGAGTCTTTGCAAGGCTCGCAAAAGAAGTATCACCAACTGTCACAGTGACTGGGGCACAATGTGGGAGTCTTTTGCTGTCCATGGATGGCTTTTGGCCAGAGAGCTTGAAGAGCAGTGACAAAAATGTCAGGCAAAGGGTCAAGAGGTCAGGGCTGGAAGGGCATTTAGAAATCCTCTTCTGGTGCAAGGGTTTTCCTTCGCAGCCATGGGAACTGAGGCTTAGAGGATAAGCAAGACTCCACCAGTAGAGACTGGCAGATGCTGGATGAGAACTCCAGGCTCCATGCATGAACTGCTTGTCCTGAACAGCTCCCTTAGCCTCTCCTGCCTTCCTGCCTTCCACCACCACTCGATGGCTCACCTCTTCATCTCTCACCTGGCCAACGACTTCTGCATCAGCGTTCCTCCCTCTGGTCTCCACTCCTCTGTCTGATTGATGGAACATCTCTAGATGGGTATCGTGTTGCTTCTCTTGAATGTCCTGGGTCAGTGGCTCCTTGCATCTGGGTCTTCCACAGTCCCTGGCTTAGTAGGTGCTAGGTGATACACAGCAGTTACTAAAAATTATAGGACAAAAACTTAAGTGAAAGAGTTCTCTCCCTACCATTCTCAAAGCTTTATCAGTTCCCATGAGTGAGGATAGAATGTACCCTTAGATTACTCAATGACTGAATCAATTCACTGAACCACTAGAGATGATCTGGGGGTGATTATGAAAGGAGTTGGCATACAGAAATGGCAAATGCATGCTATTTTCACAAAGATGGTGAAGATGTACTCGGAAATCTATTGGCAAAAAGTCTGAAGTCCATTTGGACAAAGTTGTAGACTGTGTTGTTAAAGGGCTGGATTAAGAGCATTCAGCCCAGGTGTATGAAGACTACATGATGATGCTAACATTTATGCTCTCACATCAGTGACCTTTAATTTCCACAACCCTATGAAGACGAGTTTGTGCTACTCTCATACTCATTTTATAGATGAAAACTGAGATTCAGAAAGGCTAAATTGCCCCAAATTATACAACCAGCAATTAGGATTTCAATCTAGGACCTTCTCTATCTAAAGCTGATGTTCCTTCTACTCTACCATGCTGCCTTTGGCATGGGCCTCTCCTCTAGCCTATGATACCAACTGTCACAGTGACTGGGGCACAATGTGGGAGTCTTTGCTGTCCATGGATGGCTTTTGGCCAGAGAGCTTGAAGAGCAGTGACAAAAATGTCAGGCAAAGGGTCAAGAGGTCAGGGCTGGAAGGGCATTTAGAAATCCTCTTCTGGTGCAAGGGTTTTCCTTCGCAGCCATGGGAACTGAGGCTTAGAGGATAAGCAAGACTCCACCAGTAGAGACTGGCAGATGCTGGATGAGAACTCCAGGCTCCATGCATGAACTGCTTGTCCTGAACAGCTCCCTTAGCCTCTCCTGCCTTCCTGCCTTCCACCACCACTCGATGGCTCACCTCTTCATCTCTCACCTGGCCAACGACTTCTGCATCAGCGTTCCTCCCTCTGGTCTCCACTCCTCTGTCTGATTGATGGAACATCTCTAGATGGGTATCGTGTTGCTTCTCTTGAATGTCCTGGGTCAGTGGCTCCTTGCATCTGGGTCTTCCACAGTCCCTGGCTTAGTAGGTGCTAGGTGATACACAGCAGTTACTAAAAATTATAGGACAAAAACTTAAGTGAAAGAGTTCTCTCCCTACCATTCTCAAAGCTTTATCAGTTCCCATGAGTGAGGATAGAATGTACCCTTAGATTACTCAATGACTGAATCAATTCACTGAACCACTAGAGATGATCTGGGGGTGATTATGAAAGGAGTTGGCATACAGAAATGGCAAATGCATGCTATTTTCACAAAGATGGTGAAGATGTACTCGGAAATCTATTGGCAAAAAGTCTGAAGTCCATTTGGACAAAGTTGTAGACTGTGTTGTTAAAGGGCTGGATTAAGAGCATTCAGCCCAGGTGTATGAAGACTACATGATGATGCTAACATTTATGCTCTCACATCAGTGACCTTTAATTTCCACAACCCTATGAAGACGAGTTTGTGCTACTCTCATACTCATTTTATAGATGAAAACTGAGATTCAGAAAGGCTAAATTGCCCCAAATTATACAACCAGCAATTAGGATTTCAATCTAGGACCTTCTCTATCTAAAGCTGATGTTCCTTCTACTCTACCATGCTGCCTTTGGCATGGGCCTCTCCTCCTTCTAGGTCAAAACTATGATATACCAAAGTTAATCTACGCATGGACTGGGTTATCAGAAGCATTCTTCCTGGATCAAGGAAGGACCAGTCCTGTATGGGACCAAGTCGAGCACCAATGTGGGAACACTGAGCTCAGAGGAGCCAGGCAGGCAGAGTACGAGTCCCATCCACCATCTCCTGCTGGTTCTCAGGTCAACCACTCTGGGCATTTTTCTTCTGCTGGAAGGAGTAGGTAATGGTGGATACCTCATACTGGTGGTTCCAGCAATCTAATGAGATAATTTTCTTCTCCTGGAAGGAGTAGGTAATGGTGGATACCTCATACTGGTGGTTCCAGTAATCTAATGAGATAATGCAGAGGAAGCAACCAGCCTCGAGTCTGTCACTTAGGATCGGCTCAACCCATGCTGCTTCATCTCCTGCAGGCACGAGACACAAGAGGAAACATAGAACATGCTCACACTGAGAGGGGAGCATCTCAGGACGCTTGTACTCAAGATATGCTGGACCTAGAGTCTGGAGCCCACAGCCCTGGAACTGTGAAACAGACCACATCCTCAGCCTCCAGCAGCTCCTTCTAAAGTCTCTTGGGATCTGAAGGCTTCCTGGAACCCACTTCTTCTCTAGAAATTGGCATTTTTTTGTTTTTTTTTCTGGACAATTGGAAACAACATAACAAAGAAATAAAAACAAATCCTTTGTGATTCCTGCTTTAAACCTCTGTACGTTCAAAAAAACTTGGCATCCCACTGGGCACTGGCTCCTATTATTCATGCACATTTCGTGGATGTTGATGCCTTTGGGGGGTTTTATCTCGAGACCTAGACATCCGAGGCTAGTTCTCCAGAAGTCACTTTGGCAGGAGTGAGAGCCCCATTACTCATTCTGCATGTAGACCTTCTGCTCTATTCACAGCCACAGGGAGCCCCACTTCTTGCCAAGTCCTCTTGCTAGTGCCAAGTCCCCCAAGGACTTGGGGAGAAAATGTAGGGGAATCACCCCAACCCTTCCTCCATATGGCTGAGCCCCCTCTGAGCATGCATCACACTGCAGGACAAGATGAAAAAGTTAAATTTGCAAAACACCCCACACGTGCCACAGCCTGGGGAACCCTGTTAGCTACCTCGAACCCATGGACTGGGTTATCAGAAGCATTCTTCCTGGATCAAGGAAGGACCAGTCCTGTATGGGACCAAGTCGAGCACCAATGTGGGAACACTGAGCTCAGAGGAGCCAGGCAGGCAGAGTACGAGTCCCATCCACCATCTCCTGCTGGTTCTCAGGTCAACCACTCTGGGCATTTTTCTTCTGCTGGAAGGAGTAGGTAATGGTGGATACCTCATACTGGTGGTTCCAGCAATCTAATGAGATAATTTTCTTCTCCTGGAAGGAGTAGGTAATGGTGGATACCTCATACTGGTGGTTCCAGTAATCTAATGAGATAATGCAGAGGAAGCAACCAGCCTCGAGTCTGTCACTTAGGATCGGCTCAACCCATGCTGCTTCATCTCCTGCAGGCACGAGACACAAGAGGAAACATAGAACATGCTCACACTGAGAGGGGAGCATCTCAGGACGCTTGTACTCAAGATATGCTGGACCTAGAGTCTGGAGCCCACAGCCCTGGAACTGTGAAACAGACCACATCCTCAGCCTCCAGCAGCTCCTTCTAAAGTCTCTTGGGATCTGAAGGCTTCCTGGAACCCACTTCTTCTCTAGAAATTGGCATTTTTTTTTTTTTTTTTTTCTGGACAATTTGAGACAACATAACAAAGATATAGAAACAAATCATTTGTGATTACTGATTTAAAACTCTGTAAGTTCAAAAAAAATTGGCATCCCACTGGGCACTGGCTCCTATTATTCATGCACATTTCGTGGATGTTGATGCCTTTGGGGGGTTTTATCTCGAGACCTAGACATCCGAGGCTAGTTCTCCAGAAGTCACTTTGGCAGGAGTGAGAGCCCCATTACTCATTCTGCATGTAGACCTTCTGCTCTATTCACAGCCACAGGGAGCCCCACTTCTTGCCAAGTCCTCTTGCTAGTGCCAAGTCCCCCAAGGACTTGGGGAGAAAATGTAGGGGAATCACCCCAACCCTTCCTCCATATGGCTGAGCCCCCTCTGAGCATGCATCACACTGCAGGACAGATGAGGTATGCAAAACACCACACGTGCCCACCTCCTCCTGACACCACCACTTCTTGCCCCAGAATACAGAAGGGAGCACATGCCCTCCCCAGAGACAGCCATGGTCTCTTCAGTAGGGAGAGGCTTTCAGCCCACAAGCTGCCTCTGGGGAACCCTGTTAGCTACCCGACCTAGCAGACACCAATTGCCATAATTTCACAGGAGTCTTCCCCAGCCTGTCCTTAACACATGTTTATGCATGGCCATCCCATTCAACTGTGCTTGGTGCCTTCCAGATGACAGTGAGTCCTGTACTACACAGCTCACGCTCTTACTGCCAAGTCTAATTATCTCAGTGACTCAAGCTCACAGTAAAAGCGTGAGATGGGTCCACTCTATTCTCCTCATGAATTAGTAATCTTTCCCTCTGGAGATGCCTTCCATGAAAATGTTCGCTGAAGGTGTCTGTGTTGAATGAACTGTCTTTGTCTTAGGCTCCTGCCTCTCGGGAGGGTCGTGGGCTTCTGTTTAGAGTAGATGAAATCATCTATTTTCCTCATTCCTTCCTTCCCTCCCTCTCTCTCAGTTCAAGTTGGGTCTCTGGCCAGGAAAACTGTGTGTGCCACACAAATGACTCCTGGAAATGGAGAGGCAGCTACGATAAGAGATGGGCTTTTTGGGGTTTTTTTGTTGTTGTTTTTTGAGAAGTGTCTCAGTCACTGGGAGCTGTGTGACTCAGGTAAATCACATTATCCCCCAAACTCAATTCTTGATCTGGAAAATGGGAAGTCCTCCCTCCCTGTCTCATTGTGTTGTTCTGGGTATCAAAAGAGGAGAAAAAGTCGCAAGGATGCTTCAAAAACTGAATTCTCATAAAATGCTATTCATTTCTGTTCGATGACCTCTGGATTGTTAAGCAGACTGCCTGAGAAGGCTGCACAGGTGCTGGGAGCTACCAGGTTTCTACATAAAACACTGAAAAAGAAATCCTATCTCTCAGCAACTTTGAGTCCTGGAAGAGCTCACACAAAAAATTCTATTGGCAAAATAAGAGTGAAGAAAATACAGTCTTAATAACCACCATGATCATGATCATCCTCTGAGCCCGGCGAAAAATGTAGGGAATCACCCCAACCCTTCCTCCATATGGCTGAGCCCCCTCTGAGCATGCATCACACTGCAGGACAGATGAGGTATGCAAAACACCACACGTGCCCACCTCCTCCTGACACCACCACTTCTTGCCCCAGAATACAGAAGGGAGCACATGCCCTCCCCAGAGACAGCCATGGTCTCTTCAGTAGGGAGAGGCTTTCAGCCCACAAGCTGCCTCTGGGGAACCCTGTTAGCTACCCGACCTAGCAGACACCAATTGCCATAATTTCACAGGAGTTTTCCCCCAGCCTGTCCTTAACACATGTTTATGCATGGCCATCCCATTCAACTGTGCTTGGTGCCTTCCAGATGACAGTGAGTCCTGTACTACACAGCTCACGCTCTTACTGCCAAGTCTAATTATCTCAGTGACTCAAGCTCACAGTAAAAGCGTGAGATGGGTCCACTCTATTCTCCTCATGAATTAGTAATCTTTCCCTCTGGAGATGCCTTCCATGAAAATGTTCGCTGAAGGTGTCTGTGTTGAATGAACTGTCTTTGTCTTAGGCTCCTGCCTCTCGGGAGGGTCGTGGGCTTCTGTTTAGAGTAGATGAAATCATCTATTTTCCTCATTCCTTCCTTCCCTCCCTCTCTCTCAGTTCAAGTTGGGTCTCTGGCCAGGAAAACTGTGTGTGCCACACAAATGACTCCTGGAAATGGAGAGGCAGCTACGATAAGAGATGGGCTTTTTGGGGTTTTTTTGTTGTTGTTTTTTGAGAAGTGTCTCAGTCACTGGGAGCTGTGTGACTCAGGTAAATCACATTATCCCCCAAACTCAATTCTTGATCTGGAAAATGGGAAGTCCTCCCTCCCTGTCTCATTGTGTTGTTCTGGGTATCAAAAGAGGAGAAAAAGTCGCAAGGATGCTTCAAAAACTGAATTCTCATAAAATGCTATTCATTTCTGTTTGATGACCTCTGGATTGTTAAGCAGACTGCCTGAGAAGGCTGCACAGGTGCTGGGAGCTACCAGGTTTCTACATAAAACACTGAAAAAGAAATCCTATCTCTCAGCAACTTTGAGTCCTGGAAGAGCTCACACAAAAAATTCTATTGGCAAAATAAGAGTGAAGAAAATAACAGTCTTAATAACCACCATGATCATGATCATGGCTAATGTTTATTGGGTGCTTTCTAGGGGGCAGGCATCAATGGAAGCAGGTCATACATGTTCAACTTGTGCATGCCCCGCTCATGCTCTGTTGGAGCTGGCCAGTGCAGGCTTGGGAGAGAGACTGTTAAATATTCAGGAATTTTATGAGCCATCATTAAACCATTCATAAGTGAAAACTGACAGTGGTAAGAATATTTATACCAGAGAAATTGGCAAATGTTACAGTTAGAGCTTTTTTTAAAATCTATTTATTTATTGAGCCAGTTTACTAGGATCTACAGGCTTCCCTGGTGGCTTTGCTAGTAAAGAATCTGTCTGCAATGCAGGAAATTTGGGTTTGATTCCTGGGTTGGGAAGATCCCCTGGAGAAGGGAGTGGCTTTCCACACCAGTATTCTTGCCTGGAGAATCCCAAGGCTTGTCCATGGAGTTGCAAAGAGTCAGACACGACGGAGCAACTTTCACGCACCAGGATCTATATAGTTTCCATCTTTTACAGTTGGGAAATAGAGGTCCACAGAGATTAGATGAAGACAGTATAATAACCCAATGTTGCAATGTTCCACATGGGTTACTGCTTCTCCCCCTTCTCCTTCTAAATCTCCCATTTTTTAATTTTCATTCACAATTATTTCTTTAGTAATAACAACAACAATAAACCCCATTGCTCAGATTTCCTATGGGTCAGACACCTGGCTAAGAGCCTTGGAGGTTGGGATACCTGGCTTCTAGTCTCCACAGTTAATGGGAGGCAGGGGAGTGGCACATGAACAGGTGGTTCTCAATCCAGGCTTGACATCTGAATCCCTCCTTAGAAAAAAAGTTCTTCCTCCTGAAAAGAACTCAGTCAAAACACAGGGAGGCCATACCAGTAAAAGGAATGGTCAGGCCACATGGTTTGCTTAGTTTACAAAGCTTTCAGAATGACCTCAAAATCAAAAGTCAAAAAAGGAGGCCATACCAGTAAAATTTGAGTCCTGAAAAGAAATCCTATCTCTCAGCAACTTTGAGTCCTGGAAGAGCTCACACAAAAAATTCTATTGGCAAAATAAGAGTGAAGAAAATAACAGTCTTAATAACCACCATGATCATGATCATGGCTAATGTTTATTGGGTGCTTTCTAGGGGGCAGGCATCAATGGAAGCAGGTCATACATGTTCAACTTGTGCATGCCCCGCTCATGCTCTGTTGGAGCTGGCCAGTGCAGGCTTGGGAGAGAGACTGTTAAATATTCAGGAATTTTATGAGCCATCATTAAACCATTCATAAGTGAAAACTGACAGTGGTAAGAATATTTATACCAGAGAAATTGGCAAATGTTACAGTTAGAGCTTTTTTTAAAATCTATTTATTTATTGAGCCAGTTTACTAGGATCTACAGGCTTCCCTGGTGGCTTTGCTAGTAAAGAATCTGTCTGCAATGCAGGAAATTTGGGTTTGATTCCTGGGTTGGGAAGATCCCCTGGAGAAGGGAGTGGCTTTCCACACCAGTATTCTTGCCTGGAGAATCCCAAGGCTTGTCCATGGAGTTGCAAAGAGTCAGACACGACGGAGCAACTTTCACGCACCAGGATCTATATAGTTTCCATCTTTTACAGTTGGGAAATAGAGGTCCACAGAGATTAGATGAAGACAGTATAATAACCCAATGTTGCAATGTTCCACATGGGTTACTGCTTCTCCCCCTTCTCCTTCTAAATCTCCCATTTTTTAATTTTCATTCACAATTATTTCTTTAGTAATAACAACAACAATAAACCCCATTGCTCAGATTTCCTATGGGTCAGACACCTGGCTAAGAGCCTTGGAGGTTGGGATACCTGGCTTCTAGTCTCCACAGTTAATGGGAGGCAGGGGAGTGGCACATGAACAGGTGGTTCTCAATCCAGGCTTGACATCTGAATCCCTCCTTAGAAAAAAAGTTCTTCCTCCTGAAAAGAACTCAGTCAAAACACAGGGAGGCCATACCAGTAAAAGGAATGGTCAGGCCACATGGTTTGCTTAGTTTACAAAGCTTTCAGAATGACCTGTCAAAAGGTACCTGAGGAGCACTGGAAAGTTCTGTGAAAATGGAAGCCAAGAGAGGCAGTGAGAAGTGGCGGATTAGCTCCAGAGGCAAGGGGTTCGCCCAGGCCCTCAACGTCCCTCCTCCTGCGCAGACTGGGGTTTTGCAGCCATCTTTCCTGAGCCGTGGTGCATTCCACTTTCCCTCCTTTCTCTCTGTCTTCCCTTTTTCATTTCTCAAATATTTAATGACAAGGGGCACAGGTCCTGGCATTGAATTACTGCTCAGTAAATACTGGGTTTAGGCAGATAGATGAGTGAATGCCTGCATTCCTCACTGTTCTGGACACTGGAGGCTACAGGAATGAATGAGACACGGTGTCAGTCTCAAGAGGCTCAGAGTCGAGGGTCTAGTTGGAGGCATGGCAGGGTGGAGGAGAAGGCGTGGGATTGCACAGGGACAGATATGCATCTGGATCTGCATGGTGTGTGGGTAGAGGAGTTGACCAGCATGGGCCCCAGCTTCCCCACCCATAAGCTAAAGGTATCAGTACCCTCATCATACCGTAATGACACCATGCATACAGTCATCTAGGAAGTCTCCCAGCACATAGTAGGGATACAGTACTATTATTCATGCCTTATACCAACAGTTAGAAAGCAAAAGAGCCAAGAAGAGAGGGGTCTAAACTTAACTTTCATGCCAGGTGGCTGCTCACCTCAAGAAGAAATCTTAATCATTCTGGTGACGTCCTTTGTGGTGTTTCTTCCTGCTTCACCAAGTCTGCTCCTAGCCTAGACATGCCAGGGCTGGATGACCAAAGGCAGGTTCACTGCTCTGCTGCTCGGCGTGGCTCAGAGAATCTCAGACATTCCTGCACACCCAGAGACTCCTGACCCAGACTCAGCTGGAAAATCTCTCTCTAAGGCACTGCCTTGCATGTTTCCTTACTCAAAGGAGATTCTCAGCAAATGTTTGTTAAACAGAATTATCTTTTAAGTAAACACACACACAAACACACATTCTCTTCACCCTCACTTCCCTTCCAAGAACACATGCTCCTAAAATGAAAATGCCCAATTTAATGCATAATAATTGCTGGGTTTTCTTGGGGGCATTTTCAGCTGCTAGAGCGGTTAAGTGGGGATTTGCCAGTGGACTGCCCCCCACCAACACACAGACACACACGATATTTGATGACTGTACTCTGGGTTTTGTTGTTATTTGCTTGTTTATTGCCACTACTGTAACACTAACCACAATTTGGTAAATACATGTTTATGTGTTTATACTGTGTTTTCTATTATTAGATTGTAAACTTCACAAGGGCAGAGGTCTTACCTGCTTTATTCACCCATGAAGCTCCAAACCGTGGGCAGAGCTCAGGGTTTGGGAGCAGGCAGGTGAATGGAATGGAGGGATGAATGGGTGAGTGGGTGATCAGCCTCAGTGGACTTAGGAAAGAGACTAAACTCATGTCCTGAGCTTTGCTCTGAGCTGTGTACATGGCTGGTCTCCTGAGGGTCAGGCTGGGTTCTGGCTGGTGTGGGGCCCTGGCTGCCAATGTGGGTGCTCAGCTCAGAGACTGCGAGAGATAATGTCCTGGGATGTAAGAGGAAAATATTAGGACTTCTTTCTGCATTTATTTTTACCTAAAGAAAAAGAAAGAAATTCTAGGTTTCCTGATGTCAGTTTATTGAGTGGATTAATCTCAATGGGGACGAGCAGGAAACAGCTGCATTTTCTCCACAGTTGCCTTCAAACCTGTCCTTTTCGATCTCCTTTCCCATCCTCGATAGAATTTCAGACAGAAACCTCAGCTTTTTGGTCATTTTCGGTTTTATGAATGGTCTAATGTTCAGGTATTAAAAAGTTCAGGCCATTCTAAATCAAACCTTGAAACATATCCAATTAAATAATCATTCTAGGGGCTTCTCTGGTAGTTCAGTGGTGAAGAGCTTGTCTGCCAAAGCAAGAGACGCAGGTTTGATCCCTGATCCAGGAAGATCCCACAAGCTGCGGAGCAACTGAGCCTGTGGGCCACAACTGTGGAGCCTGTGCTCTAGAGCCTCGGAGCCCCAACTATTGAGCCCATGTGCCGCAACTACTGAAGCCCGTGTGCCCTGGAGCCCAAGTTCCACAGCAAGAGAAGTCGCCACAACAAGAAGCCTGCTCACCTCAATGAGAGAGTAGCCCCCACTCTCTGCAACTAGAGAAGAGCCTGCGACAGCAGCGAAAACCCAGAATAGCCAAACATAAATAAATAAAATAAAATTTAAAACAATTTCTATCCTCTGTCTCAGGCTTAACTCTTGGCCTGAGGACCTGTAATAGGGAATGGGGCAGGGGCTGTGTTTTCTCTCTTCTTCCACAGCTTCCCTCCTACTGGCAGCTCCTCCAGCCTGGGGGCAGAAGAAGGGTGTCAGAGGGAAAGGGGCAAGTTCGCACATGATGGTTTATGCTATTTTAATCTGGCCCTGTTGAGAGGGCCACCCATCCACACCGCTGTATTTTCGGTTTAACCCAGTCTCAGAAATAAAAAATGATGACATTTACAGCTTTTTAAAATGCGAATAAACCAGTGCCATTTCTATAGGCAGAAGTCAAACCCCAGGAAACTTATTTCCAAGCTAGTCTCTCCAGCTTTAGCAAGTGCATGAACTCCACTTACTGAGAGGAAGTGCCAAGAAGACCTTTTTAATCATCAAGATCACATAACTTGAACCAGGTTGATGCGTGAAATGTCTGATGTTTATTTTATCTGTGCTTTGCCTTGAGTTGAAACTTTGCTGGCAGAGACCTGGGCCAAGCAGCCTTCTTTCACAGCTGTTTCTCCACAAAGCAATTTCACAAAGACAGGATGTTGTCCTAAAAAAAGCATCTTTTGGTTCTCTGCTGGACAGGCCAGCAGCTGGCTGAGTGTCACAAACAAACCAGAAAAATATGCTCAGGGATGCCAGCTCACTAGGGAAGCTGGGTTACAGCTTCAAAGGCAGAGCAGCAGTGAATGGGATTGAGGGGACAATGGTAGTAAATAACGCAGGGAGGCTGTTGATTTCATAGAGGGCCCAGGAAAGCAAAGGCTGCAAATAGTAAAAGTCCTAGAGCGGGGAGTGCCTGATGCTGGGAGCACAGAGGAATGCAGAGTCAGCCTGGAGTGGAGACTGGTCTTTATCAGGTCTAGCAGAGACATGAAAATAACTGAGTACAGACAACAAATTTATTTCCCAGATTGAAAAAGCCCATTTGACTTACTTGTGCTAACATCAAGAATGTGGTAATAGTCATGGTAATAACAATTGTTATTGCTGTTGTTCAATCAACCAGTCATGTTCAGCTCTTTCACCACCACATGGACTGTAGTTCACCAAGCTCCTCTGTTCATGGAATTTTCCAGGCAAGAATACTGGAGTGGGTTACCATTTCCCTCTCCAGGGGATCTTCCTGACCCAGGGATCGAATCCACATGCCTTGCATCTCCTGAATTGCATGCAGATCCTTTACAATTGAGTCACTGTGGAGTCTTCCCCAAATAACCATATAGAGGCTAATTTACTAAACAACATTTTATGAAGGGGAAAAAATTGACAATAAATACCATGAGATCAAATAAGCTTTTAGAAGAAAACACAAGAAAACATCTTCATGCCATCAGAGTGGGTAACAGTCCCTTACACATGGCAAAATGGTCATAACCATAAATACTAACATTGATAAATTGGATAACTGTCATCTCTTGGGAGATGGATGGTCATCCCTCAGGAGACGGTTTCAGATCCCACCATAAATGCCTATGTCTGCAGATGCTGAAGTCCCACAGGCAGCCCTTGACACCCTTGGATCCAATCCCCAGGATTGGGTCACCACGGTTTGTAAACATCTCACTAGTTGTGTAAGTACTGAAAACTCTGTGTATAAGTGGACCCATGCTGTTCAAGGGCCAATTGCAGGTTAAAATTAAGAACTTCCACTCATGAAAAGGCACTACTGAGAAAGTAAGAAGACAACTCACAAAGTGGAAGAAAATAATTGTAATACGTATAGAAGTAATGTCCATAATATATAAAGAACTTTTGCAGATCAATAGGAAAAAGAGAGAAAACCCAGAGAAAATAGGCAAAAGACTTGAATAGACATGTCACAATAAAAGAATATCCAAATGATCAGTAAGCTTATGAAAAATGACATACATTGTCAGTTACCAGGAAAATTCAAATTGAAATCAATATGTACTCTAAAGATACATCCAACAGAAAGACCAAATTTTAAAAAGATGGGAAATGCCTAGAATTGGCAAGGATGTGGAGCAACCAGCTGCCAGTAGTGAAATTGTTCCATGAACTTTGGAAAACACTTTGGTAGTATCTACTACAGATGAATATATACATACTTTATACATAACTTCACTCCTAGTACAATCCAATATAAACGTGTCTATATTTTCACTAAAAGACAGCATAAGAATATTCATAGAAATGCTATTCATAACACTGACAACAAAAAATAGCCCAAATGCTCATAAAAATAGAATGGGAAAATAAATTATAGTATATTCACAACATAACAATGGGCATATATGAACTACTACCACATAAAACAATCTAAGGATCCAGCCTACAAGTGAAATGTATTGTATGACAGCCACCAGATACAAATGAATATATTACATATGTTTCCGTTATTGAAGGAAAGAAAACAGACAAAATTTTTCTATGCTATTAGAAGTTAGCTTAGTGTTGACCTGGAGAAGGGTGTGGGAACTGGATTGGGTACCAGGGACGGTGGACTTCTCAGGGGTGGTGGTATTCTGTCCATGTGCTGACTGCTATGGTGTATTCACACAGTGCAAATGTATTGGGGTGTGCACTTACTGAATTGGCTGGCGATTGCCATACCAATCCACCCCCATACCCAGCAGCAGGCAGTAAGCATGTACGTCCTGCTGGCTGATTGTGGTAGAGTTCTGGGTTGGGCTGGGCCGGCCTTGGCCCTAAGCTGTGGGACGAGGGCAGGGTCACATCTCTCTTCCTCCATTCACTGGTCGCTGTCTGAGGCATGTTCTTTCAAAGTGAAAGGCATGATCCCAAGAGAGGTGGAAGAAAATAATTGTAATACGTATAGAAGTAATGTCCATAATATATAAAGAACTTTTGCAGATCAATAGGAAAAAGAGAGAAAACCCAGAGAAAATAGGCAAAAGACTTGAATAGACATGTCACAATAAAAGAATATCCAAATGATCAGTAAGCTTATGAAAAATGACATACATTGTCAGTTACCAGGAAAATTCAAATTGAAATCAATATGTACTCTAAAGATACATCCAACAGAAAGACCAAATTTTAAAAAGATGGGAAATGCCTAGAATTGGCAAGGATGTGGAGCAACCAGCTGCCAGTAGTGAAATTGTTCCATGAACTTTGGAAAACACTTTGGTAGTATCTACTACAGATGAATATATACATACTTTATACATAACTTCACTCCTAGTACAATCCAATATAAACGTGTCTATATTTTCACTAAAAGACAGCATAAGAATATTCATAGAAATGCTATTCATAACACTGACAACAAAAAATAGCCCAAATGCTCATAAAAATAGAATGGGAAAATAAATTATAGTATATTCACAACATAACAATGGGCATATATGAACTACTACCACATAAAACAATCTAAGGATCCAGCCTACAAGTGAAATGTATTGTATGACAGCCACCAGATACAAATGAATATATTACATATGTTTCCGTTATTGAAGGAAAGAAAACAGACAAAATTTTTCTATGCTATTAGAAGTTAGCTTAGTGTTGACCTGGAGAAGGGTGTGGGAACTGGATTGGGTACCAGGGACGGTGGACTTCTCAGGGGTGGTGGTATTCTGTCCATGTGCTGACTGCTATGGTGTATTCACACAGTGCAAATGTATTGGGGTGTGCACTTACTGAATTGGCTGGCGATTGCCATACCAATCCACCCCCATACCCAGCAGCAGGCAGTAAGCATGTACGTCCTGCTGGCTGATTGTGGTAGAGTTCTGGGTTGGGCTGGGCCGGCCTTGGCCCTAAGCTGTGGGACGAGGGCAGGGTCACATCTCTCTTCCTCCATTCACTGGTCGCTGTCTGAGGCATGTTCTTTCAAAGTGAAAGGCATGATCCCAAGAGAGGTGAAAGAAAATACACAGTTCTTTTAAGGTCTAGGCTAGGAACTTGTGCTCTTTGCTGCCTACATTCCATTGACCAAAGTACATCACATGGGCAAGCCCAATGTCAGCGGGAAAACGGTCTCATCTCATGGAAGTCAATGTGAGGAGTGAATATTTACTGAATAATAATTTAGGAGATGTATCATATTTATCAAAAGTGCACTCTTCTGTATGAATTTCATGTTTCAACAAAGTTTTTTTTTTAAGAAACAATAAAAGGTGTAGGAACATCTGTGCTCCCCTGTCCTCACCCCTCACTCCTCCTGGCCCTTAATGGGGAAGGCATGTGCTTATGAAAATTCTCCATACAAGCACAGGGAAGAAAGGAAGGAAGGACATGTGATTTCCTAGCACACAATGCGCTTCCTGTCTGCTGGGCCCAGAGAAATGTGGCCAGCCCCCTGCCAGTTCACTGCTTCCTGTGGATGCAGTTCAAGGATTACCCAGCTTCCCTAGTTCCTTCTCCTCACCATCAGTGGCCCCTTTTTATAACCAGATTGCTTAACAAAGGCAGAACCTTTTTCAATCAGAAGGAGCTGAATATTTATCTATTCATTGTTTTTTAATAGGAGAAAATCAAACAAAAATTTAATAACATGCTTCCCAGGTGGCACTGGTGGTAAAGAAACTGCCTGCCAATGCAGGAGACATAAGAGATGTGGGTTTTATCCCTGGGTCAGGAAGATCCCCTGGAGAAGGAAATGGTAGTCTGCTCCAGTATTCTTATTTGGGGAATCCCATGGACAGAGGAGCCTGGTGGGCTACAGTCCATAGGGTTGCAAAGAGTCGGACACAACTGAAGTGACTTAGCACAGCACAGCACATACATGGGCAAGACACAGAAAAATTGAGTAGCTCACCAAAATAACTGAATCCCTCATCTTAAACACCATTTTCAGCTAAAGACAAAAAAAGGATATTGAGAGTATAACAAAAAAGAAGCAGACTCACACAGAAAACAAACCAGTGGCCACCAGTGGGGAGAGAGGAGGAGGGGCAGTAGAGGGTGAGGGGAGTAAAAGGCAAGGATCATTAGACACAAAATAATCTACAAGGGTAGATCGCACGACACAAGGATTGTAGACAACATTCTGTACTAACCATAAATGGAGTGCAACCTTTAAAAGTTGTGAACCACTCTATTACACACCTGCAACTTACACAACATTGTACAGTAACCGTGCATCAATTAAAACAAAGAGGATGATTGGGTGGTCTGCCTGAGTCAGTGAGTGAAAGTAGATACCATTTATTGATGTGGAAGAGGACTGATGGACAGGACGGTTTGGAGTATCAAGATTTCTGGCTGTGTAATTTGTGAGATATTAGTGAGACAGCCAAATGAGTATAAAATGGCTATGGCAGACTAGACTCAGTAAAATTTCAAGTTGGAGATCAACTGTGGGAGCCAGCGACGTACAAATAAGTGTGAGCTTACTTATCATCTTAGACCATCGGGGTGCTATAATAAGAATACCATAGGGCTTCCCGGGTGGTCCAGTGGGTAGAGTCCACCTTGCAGTGCAGGGGGCACCAGTTTGATCCCTGGCCTGGGAAGATCCCACATGCTGCAGAACGGCTGGGCAGGTGTGTCCAATTATGAGCCAGCGCTCTGGAGCGCATGTGCCCAGAGCTAATGCTCTGCAATGAGAGGGTCACTGCAGTGGGAGGTCCACACAAGCTGAAGAATGAAGATGGATGAAAAATAAATAATCAATGAGAGAGGCCAAAATTAAAAAAAAAAAAGAATACCATAGGCTAGGTGGCTTACACAGCAAACATTTAGTTTTCGCCCTTTTGGAATCCAGGAAGCCCAAGATCAAGGCACCAGTGGATTAGGTGTCTAGTGAGGACCCGCTTCCTAGGTCATAGACGGCTGTCTTTTCATCGTGTCCTCACATGGTGTCAGGGGTGGTGGTGGGTGGCGGGGGGGTGGCAGTAAGAAGGCTCTCTGGGGCCCTTTTTATAAGGACACTAATCTCACTCTTGAAGGCTCGACTCTCACGATCTAAGCACCTTCCCAAGGCTCAGCCATCTCATACCATCGAATTGGGGGTTAGGATTTCAACAAAGGAATTTGAGGGGACACAAACATTCAGTCTATAATGTTTGTGCTTGCAACACTTCAGGAGAAAGGTGGCTCGGGGAGAGAGGGAGGGAGGGAGGGGTGAGGAGCGGGCTCCGCAATGGCTAGATCACTGACAGTTAGAGTAAGGAGGACTCTAGGAAGATGGGCCAGCACAGGACTCTGTCGAGGAAGACCAGGGAGGAGAGAGGGGGGCCATTTCAAGAAGGCGAGATGCTCTTCTGGGTCCAGTGTTGCGGAAAAGAGGAAGGAAACACCAAGGGAGAGATGCAAGCCTCTGTATCGTAAATTATCATTTGTGTTTTAGACAGCTGTGTATGCTAGGGAGAATGTTTTAGCTGACCTGCAGGTTTGCCTGAAGAACCTGGAAGAACCTGATAACAATGGCTACTACCCCTCCCCAGAGGGGAGAACTGGAGTCGGGTGGGCTGGAAGATTATTCACTGTGGATGGTATCTTTCGGTTGTTTTTACATTTTGGGGTTATGTGACTATAGGACTACTCAAAATTACAATGGAAAAGAAAGAAAAATGCCCTCCTTCAAGGAGCTGCTGTGAGAATAGTAACACATTTGTCAAGCATGTGTGATGAGAACTGAATGAGACGATGCAAGCAAACTGCTCCGCGGCCCTCAGCCCTGAGGGTATGCTTCTGCAGGCAACAGAAAGGGCCTCGGCTTCTGTGTTCACTTCCCCTGTGTTCTGATGTAACAAAGTATTACAAACTGGGTAGTTTAAAACAACAGGAGTGTATTCTTTGCCCCTCAACGCTCCTTCTGGAGCCCAGGTGTCTGAAATCAAGATGTCAGGAGGAAAAAAAAAAAGATGTCAGGAGAGCCGTTCTCCCCTTGAATGCTCAGGGCAGGGGCCCTCACCCACCTGTGAGGGTCAGGAACCAGGATGCACTGCAGGACATGAGCAGGGTGAGGGAGCAAGCGAAGCCCTCTCCATGGCTCCCCACCCCTCACATTACCACCTGACCATTCTTCCTTCCTCCTCCCTGGTGCCAAAAGGCTGAGAACCGCTGCTCTCAGGTTTTTGGTGCCTCTCCCAGCTTGGGTGGCAGCAGCGGCCTCCAGCAGCCTTGGCTTGCCACCAGGTCACCGCGTCTGCACCACCGTCACTGGCTGTCTCCCCCATGTGTCTGTCTCCACTGGACTTCTCAAGAGGACGTCATGGGAGTTAGGCCCCGTCTAATTCAGTACGACCTCGCCTTAATGAAGGCTATCTGCAAAGACCCAGTTTGCTCATAAAGTCATGTTCAGAGGTACTGGGTGGACAGATATTATTTGGGGGGGAGAATACTACTCAACTCAGCATAGTCTGCAGGTCAGAGCCTCACAACCACAAACTCACCTCTGCCCCGGGTCCAGTCACCTCTCTGCCTGGGCGGTGTCTGGTTCCCATCTGTAAAATGAAAGGGGCATGGTAGCATCCTGAAAGGTGCTCCCGCCCCAGGGCCCCCTCGGGTAAGTACAGCAGGGCCAAGACTGAGCGGTGAACACATGTCTCTGGTTGTCCCAGCAAGCACATGTGGAAGGCAAGCTCTCATTCTTTCTGGTGAGGGCAGCTGTCCCTGGGAGAACAAGGATTTCAGAAAACAGCCTCCCTTCTCCAAGATGAATTAAGAGGGGGGTCCTGTTGAGGACACTGCCCTGTGAGAGACCCTGCTTTGGGTGGGGCAGGGACCGGCTGGATTCCACTGAAGGGCTGGTTTCCAGAGAGGGAGGAGGTTTGGGGATTTGGCCAGTTGGGCAAATTAAGGCAACCGCATGGCTCTTAGACAAATATTTGGGGCTTACTGTGGGTTATGCTTTAAATAGAGAACGTGAATCAATTAGTCTTGGGGAGTGGTACTTTATGATCATAGGACAGATGGGCACTGAGTCTGATTGTCCTTGGCTGCAACTAAAACTGCAGCCTCACCTCTTCAGGCCTCGGCCAGCAGCTCAACCCAGAGTGTGCTCTTGGGTTCATGGGCATGAATAACTGAGGGCACATCACGGAGATGGGATCTCCCACTTCAACCTGATTCCTGGGCTCTGTGGGAAATCCTCAGGTTCTGGTTGTCCAGAGAGGAGCACAGGAAGACATGCCAAATGTTGGGATGCTGGGGTTTAAGCAGCCTCAGCCTCTGAGGCTGGGTGAGGGAGGTGCCTCCCCTCGGCTTCCGAACTCCCTGGGGAGGCGGATGGATAAAGTGCTGATAAAGTACACAGTGGCACTTCCCCGATGGCTCAGTGGTAAGGAACCCACCTGGAAATGCAGGAGAGGCATTCAATCCCTGGGTCAGGAAGATCCTCTGGAGGAGCAAATGGCAACCCACTCCAGTATTCTTGTCTCAAAAATCCCATGGACAGAGGAGCCTGGTGGGCTCCAGTTCATGGGGTCACAGAGATCGACATGGCTTAGCAACTAAGCAATAACAACAACAAAAAGAACACAGCCCCCGCGGAGAGACAGGGCCCACTCATCTTTGCATTCCCAGGGCCTGGGCCATGGTGAGGGGTGCATCTGGTTACACGACTCAGGACTTGTTTTCTTTCTATTATCTGTGTCTCCTTCTAAACAATCTCTGAATAAAGTTGATTTCAGAGGAAAACTTGGCAGTAAGCAGAGGCGACTCCCGGCCCTCAGCTTCTCCTCCTCCTCCCCACCCCCCTCCCACTGACCAGCCCCCATCGGCGGTGGCCTCCTGATCCCCTCCCACAGCCCAGCACCACACCCCATCTCCTAGGGAAGCCAGTACCGGGGACCAAGTCACCTCCAGAGCTCTGTTTCCAGATGCTAGAGGCTATGACAAGGAGCTGGCGTGGCCAGGACCCTGCCTCTCTCTTGTACCCAGCAAACCCTGTCCCAGCGTGAGGCCTTCACCTCACCTCCACCCGCCGCAGCCCAGACAGGTTCAACAGCTCAGGGAATGAGGATCAGCTGGCCTGGAGGCCCTGCAGCTGAGCAGGATCCGCTGTTCCCTCAACTTCCGGCTCCCTCCTGATGGGCTGGGCTGTGAGTGGCTCGCGAGTGAGGGGCACCCCGTAGTTGGGAAGGGGCTGAGTAGAAAGAGGCCCACCTCTGCTCTCCCTTCGGCTCACTTATTGGCTCAGGGCTTTTCCAGCTGCTGAAACATTTCTCACCTTGCCAGAACCCAGATGGCCAAAATTTGTCCAAGAAAATGCAAGCAGCTATCAACAGAGCCAGCCCTTTTTTTTCCAAGCAGTACCTCTGAGGCTGGGTGAGGAGGTGCCTCCCTCGGCTTCCGAACTCCCTGGGGAGGCGGATGGATAAAGTGCTGATAAAGTACACAGTGGCACTTCCCCGATGGCTCAGTGGTAAGGAACCCACCTGGAAATGCAGGAGAGGCATTCAATCCCTGGGTCAGGAAGATCCTCTGGAGGAGCAAATGGCAACCCACTCCAGTATTCTTGTCTCAAAAATCCCATGGACAGAGGAGCCTGGTGGGCTCCAGTTCATGGGGTCACAGAGATCGACATGGCTTAGCAACTAAGCAATAACAACAACAAAAAGAACACACCCCCCAGGAGAGACAGGGCCCACTCATCTTTGCATTCCCAGGGCCTGGGCCATGGTGAGGGGTGCATCTGGTTACACGACTCAGGACTTGTTTTCTTTCTATTATCTGTGTCTCCTTCTAAACAATCTCTGAATAAAGTTGATTTCAGAGGAAAACTTGGCAGTAAGCAGAGGCGACTCCCGGCCCTCAGCTTCTCCTCCTCCTCCCCACCCCCCTCCCACTGACCAGCCCCCATCGGCGGTGGCCTCCTGATCCCCTCCCACAGCCCAGCACCACACCCCATCTCCTAGGGAAGCCAGTACCGGGGACCAAGTCACCTCCAGAGCTCTGTTTCCAGATGCTAGAGGCTATGACAAGGAGCTGGCGTGGCCAGGACCCTGCCTCTCTCTTGTACCCAGCAAACCCTGTCCCAGCGTGAGGCCTTCACCTCACCTCCACCCGCCGCAGCCCAGACAGGTTCAACAGCTCAGGGAATGAGGATCAGCTGGCCTGGAGGCCCTGCAGCTGAGCAGGATCCGCTGTTCCCTCAACTTCCGGCTCCCTCCTGATGGGCTGGGCTGTGAGTGGCTCGCGAGTGAGGGGCACCCCGTAGTTGGGAAGGGGCTGAGTAGAAAGAGGCCCACCTCTGCTCTCCCTTCGGCTCACTTATTGGCTCAGGGCTTTTCCAGCTGCTGAAACATTTCTCACCTTGCCAGAACCCAGATGGCCAAAATTTGTCCAAGAAAAATGCAAGCAGCTATCAACAGAGCCAGCTTTCTGCTCTCTGCTTTCATCATCCCCAAGCCGGAGAGGGGCAGGAAGTCTTCTTAAAAGGTCTGTGGTTAACGCGCGCCTCTGAGGAGATTGGATTTTGCTTCCTTGCTTTTCGCCTGTTTACTACCAGCTCCCCATCTATCAATTTTCTCCTTCTCTCCTAAGTTGTATTATATTTTCCTACTGTCCCAGGTTCCCATATGAAAACTCTTGGATGTTGATGTATGGCAGAGGCCATCACAATCTTATAAAGTAATTATCCTCCAATTTAGCAAATTTTTCAAAAAAATTTTGGAAAAAAACCCAGTGAACGAATTGTTTCCATTTGCTCTACGTGTGTGTGCTTCAGTATTCAAGAGTAGCTTGGCTGAAGACAGGCATTTGGTAACAGAAACACAAGAACTTTCCAGAAAAACCTGGAAGGGGATTGGTAAAAAGTATGAGTGAGAGGGACCCAGCCCTGGTCTCCTCCCTAAGTCGACCTGCCTAGCACCCTGGAATTTGTGAGACTGATCCCTTCTACCTCCATCCTACCTGCAGCAGATGCAGGAATTCACAAACAGACAGGAATGGGGGCCCTGGGACCTGGCTTATGAACACCTGAATCTCCAGCAAGGCACACGAGGTTCTTCATTACCCCCTCCTTCAGCCTCATCTCTTGATCCTGCAGATCCTTCCCACTCAGCCTCACACTCTGCTCCTCCCCCAGCCCCCAGCCCTTATGCCTTGGCCCGATCCATCTACCTGCCACACCTCTTTCCCTGACGTCTTTTCTCTGCCTATGTGTGTTCGTCACTCACTGTTGTCTGACTCTGAGACTCCATGGACTGTAGGCCACCAGGCTACTCTGACCATGGACTTCTCTAGGGAAGAATACTGGAGTGGGTAGCCATTCTCCAAGGGATCTTCCCAACCCAGGGATCAATCCCAAGTCTCCTGCACTGCAAGCAGATTCTTTACCATCTGAGCCACTGGGAAAGCCCTTAACTAGCTCCTAAAGTTCACTCAAGTTCAGGCTTGATGTTCATCTCCTCAAAACTCTTCACCAGACCCCTCCTCCAGAAGTAAAGGCAGTGCCCTTTCCTGGTGCTCCCTCTGCCCTTGGTAAAACATCCTAGTCCCAACACTCAATGTCCCCTATTGTAACCAGGTGTTACGTATCTGTCTCTCCCTGCTTGTCTTTGAGTTCTGTGATGCATGGAAATGGTTTGTTGAACTCTACAAGTTTATTTGCTTGATAGTATATCAAAGAAAGTTGGAGCTGATGCAGTGAGGTAATTTCAGACCCACAGAACAAATCGATTTTTCCAAGAACTTTGTCAAATTCCACAAGAGGGGTGGAGCTCTTACCTTCATTTTTAAATTAAGGAGCAGCCTTAAAAGCAAAAAGTCATGTTGTTGTCTTATTAGTCATTTGCAGCTCAAAATCTCTGTAAGCAATGCTATGAATTTCAGGAAGTTTCATATCATATCAGCTTAAGCTGAGTTGGGCTGACAGGCATCCCTGATGGAAGGTTCTGGGAGCTGCTGGTCAGGTTGGGGGCCGGAAGGGACACTCCAGGAAAGCAGAAAACAGTCTACTGTTATACAATTATTATTTTCACTTTCTGTTTGCTTGTTTAGACTTTCTGTACCCCACTGGTATCACTATTGTAAAAAGGAAAAGCAATATATTTTTAAAGTACGGAAATGACAAGCAATTAGATTGATTAAAAGCTCCAGGAGGAGAAGGGGAGGAAACTCGAGACACTTGACCATAGACATGTCTGAGACCTGCAGCTTGGGCTCCGGACAAGAGGCCTGCTTGCTGGCATGACTAAATCACAAGGCCAGACTCCTGGGGTAGGGGTGGGAGTGAAGGTAACGAGGGGAACTCAGGAGCCCCTCCTCTGTCCAGGGTCACATGCTCATGTACTCACCACCCAGACAGCCGCAAATGTCCCCACGGGAGCCCTGGAAAATCATGCAAAATCACGCCATTTGGAATCTGGGCCCAGCTTCGGCACATACAGCTCTAGGGTCTTAGACAAGTGACTGCTCCCGGGCTTCGCCTTCTCTTTGGAGGTCGTGTGTCAGCCTCCCGGGACATCTGTGTCATGGGCTATAAACTACGAGGCCAGTACATGAGCACGAGGTGTTACTGGAATTCCTGCTGGTTTTGAGAAAAGGGGGACTGAGGCCCGGATGAGCAGGATGTTTACAGGCTCACAGATGTTTTATGAGCTGAAAAACAGTCTTATCTCCACAGCTGTATAGGAGGCACAATTATCATTACTCAAAAATTACAAATGATAAAAACAGGTATCCAAAATTGAAGCAAATCACCCAACTTGCCACACAGTTAGGAACAGAGCCTGTGTTAGTAATCCATGGCCTGTGCGCGTGAACACACACAGACACACACACACATGCATGCACGCACGCACGCACGCCATTTGCATTCCAAAGACACCCTCCCCCAGAGTCTACAGGAGTTCTGCGGTTTCAATCCTGAATTTTGGTTTTTTGATACCTAATTGACCTAAGAAATTGCTAACAATCATTTTACACTGTTTTATATTAGTTTGATGCCTCCCCACGACCATATCTTCAAAACAAAAGTCTTAACATTTAATGGAAATTAAAAAATCCTTTGCCAGTCACAGGTCTTGGTGCCTTATTTATCTAATGCCCTGGCTGTTGGGGATATTTCCAATTCACGTTGGAATCAAGCCTGGGTTTCCTGATTTCCCCACCTCCAGCTTTCAGCCTCAGCAGCCAAAGCCAACCCAGCCCCTTCCTGTGGTTTCCAGTTCAGCCTGTGGTTTCCAGCTCAGCTGCCTGGTGGAGGGAGGGGATGAGGAGGGATGGGGAGAGAGAAAAAGGGAGGGAGAAGAAAGGGGGAAGGAGAAGGAAGGATGGTGGTGTTGGGCCCCAGCCAGGGGAAGCCAGGCCTGGGCCCTTCCCTCAGGGGCCCCCACACTTGCTGAAAGCAGGGTCAGGTCATGGTCAAAGCCTCCAAAAACCTAGAGATGGAGGTCTGGGGAAAGTTAAAACACACGAAGAGGTCAAGATCTGGGGGGTGACAGGCTCATAAAAGGGCAAGTGAGTTCTGGATGACCCCATGGGGAGGACTGGGTACACAGGCCAGAGGGGCAGGAATGGGGCCCTGCATCTCTGGCTTCAGCGCCTCCAGGTGTTCTGTCTGCTTTCCTTCCAGGGTCCAGAGGAGTCTAAGGCACAGGGGCCCCCGAGCCTGCCTCCAGAGCCCCTGGACCTGCTTGCAGGCTGACTCCATGCTGCAGGCAGCTTTAATTAAGTTTCTGGAGAAACACAAACACGCTCTCCTGCATTATTCCTGCAGTGCAGGGACGGTCAGGCAGAAGGAGGAGTGGGAGGCAGTTATGTGTACCCACTTAGCAATGTCACTTTAATTTCTCAAAAACACTCCCTGACAGATCCAAGCTGAGCCCCACCCAGGGAGCCTGGCCTGGCTAATAGACCAGCGAGGGGGACAGCTGGAGCCTGTCTGAATGACACGCTGGGGAGCTGGGGAAGAAATCATTAACCAGCCACCAGCTCTTCCGTCTCCCAAGACCTTAACCCTAGGCTGGTCTGTATGTGTGGAGTGTGGAACGTAATCCCTGTGGAGCCATCGCAGACCACAGAATCCCTCCAATGCTGAGGGACCACAGAGCCCCGTGGGATTTTTTTTTTTTTTGGCGTCCTCTGCAAACAGGCAGTCAGAACATTTGGCTTTCTTCTCTGGCCACCTTCAGGCCACGATCAAGGCTGGGCTTAGCCATGGCTACTATCAATGCTTGCCTGGCTATAGACACCTCCCTCATAATCACCAAGGAGCAATGAATCAGAAGCCTTTCTGCTCCTGCATTAGATGCTGTGCAAGAGTAAAGCAAGCTCTGAAATGCTATTGCTTTGAAGCCTCAGGGGTCTGAATAATTACCAAGAGTGTGACTGACAGTCCCTCCTTCAGCACAGCCAGCATTCACTGGGTGTTGGGAATAGGAATGGTGCCTGTGCAGGCCCCTGGGTGGGAGGCCTCCTCCAGGGAGAGCAGGTGCTCCTCCCCACCCTCAGCCCCAGCTTCTCAGTGGAAGGGCCAGTTCCCTGCCATCTTAGACCCTCTATCCCCCTCTCTCTGATGAACCTTGGGAATAGACTCTCCAGCCACACGCCACACAGGGAGCTCTAGACTCTGGTTACATGAGACTTCTCGGCGCTCTCCAAAAACACAGGCCTTTTCTCATGACTTGGGTCTGTAACGATTGCTCCTCCTGGCATGCCCTTTCCAGGAGGGCCCTACTGGCAGCTTTGGGCACACGTCTAGGTCAAGAATGGTGGAGGGACTTCACCTGGGATGCCAGTTTTGGAATGATCACATTCAAGCTGTCAAGTGATCTGATGGGTTTGTCTTTGGTCTAATAAACTGCAAATGCCACCTCCTCCATGATGCCCTCAGGCCTCCCATCCTCCAGAGTAAATGCAATTGCTTCCGCCCTGCCTTCCCTTGGCACCTCAGTCATTTTTCCTTTCCGCCTTGTATCACAATTACACGCATAGCGAATAGTGTGTTCCCCTTCTCCTGCTAATCCCTGGGCTCCTTAAGGTAGTGACCGTGTATTGCTCACCTTTGTATGCTGTGGTTACATAGAGGATGTTGTCCCTTGCTTGGAGGCAGTGCTGTCAAGGTGACTGAATTGAATTTTTTCTGGGGGAAGCTAGCTGAGAGTAGACTCAATTTGGGTATGCCTCATGACCAGTCTATTTTGAAAGAGGGCTGATAGATTCTGCACTCCTGCCCTAGGGAAGACATTGCTTCTGGGCAGGTATTAGAGAACACAGGATAACTCGCTGGCTTGGGAGAACAGATGGGAGAGCCAGACAAAATAGAAATACCCAATTAAATTGAACGTAAGTATATATTAAATATGGTATGAGGCATGTTGTTGTTCAGTTGTGTCCAACCTTTTGCAACCCCATGGACACAGCAGGCTTTCCTGTCCTTTGCTAGGTCTCAGATTTTGCTCAAACGCATGTCCATTGACTTGGTGATGCTATCTCACCATCTTATTCTCTGGTGCCTTCTCTTGATACTTATGCTAAAAAATTGTTCATTGCTTATCTGAAATTCAAATGTAATTGGGTGTCTGTATTTTTATTTGCTAAAGTTGGCAACTCTAGGTGGGGGGGCCAGGGAGAAGGGTCTGGAGATCATCTCCATAGGCTTTCTGGGCCTAATTCTGTCCACTAGCCTATGTTGGTAGGTAGAAACAGCTATGGAAACAAGGGGGTTGAGCCCAGCCAAGCTGACATCCCTTTGTGGTTGTTCACAACTTGCAAGTCTCCTGGTGTTTGCAGATGAGACTCTGGTGTTCCACCCCCAAAGTTCCTCCCGGGCCTGGCTTCCTGCAATAGTCAGCTTCAGAGAAACCCAGGCAGGCGGAGCTATGGCTAGGAACTTCAGGACGCCCTTAGGAGGTTTTTAAATGTGTTCATCTGTCAACTTCATTAGGGGGACCAAGTCTGTCTCGTTCATCATTGACTGTTCACTGTCTTTCACAGTCTTTGACATGAATAGATGGTCAACAACTATATACTGAATAAATAAAGAGTTTGGTGCTGCTGGGCCTCCTTCGCCTGTGATTAGGCTTACCTCATCCACAGTGTTATAGATGTGGAAAAGAGGAGTTGGCATCCAGCCTTCCCTTTAAAGAAGTCATCACTAATTTCCATTACCCAGCAAACTGTCTAAGTGCATTAGGCTGATTCAGAAATTTTAGGCAGTGCTGTCAAGGTGACTGAATTGAATTTTTCTGGGGAAGCTAGCTGAGAGTAGACTCAATTTGGGTATGCCTCATGACCAGTCTATTTTGAAAGAGGGCTGATAGATTCTGCACTCCTGCCCTAGGGAAGACATTGCTTCTGGGCAGGTATTAGAGAACACAGGATAACTCGCTGGCTTGGGAGAACAGATGGGAGAGCCAGACAAAATAGAAATACCCAATTAAATTGAACGTAAGTATATATTAAATATGGTATGAGGCATGTTGTTGTTCAGTTGTGTCCAACCTTTTGCAACCCCATGGACACAGCAGGCTTTCCTGTCCTTTGCTAGGTCTCAGATTTTGCTCAAACGCATGTCCATTGACTTGGTGATGCTATCTCACCATCTTATTCTCTGGTGCCTTCTCTTGATACTTATGCTAAAAAATTGTTCATTGCTTATCTGAAATTCAAATGTAATTGGGTGTCTGTATTTTTATTTGCTAAAGTTGGCAACTCTAGGTGGGGGTGCCAGGGAGAAGGGTCTGGAGATCATCTCCATAGGCTTTCTGGGCCTAATTCTGTCCACTAGCCTATGTTGGTAGGTAGAAACAGCTATGGAAACAAGGGGGTTGAGCCCAGCCAAGCTGACATCCCTTTGTGGTTGTTCACAACTTGCAAGTCTCCTGGTGTTTGCAGATGAGACTCTGGTGTTCCACCCCCAAAGTTCCTCCCGGGCCTGGCTTCCTGCAATAGTCAGCTTCAGAGAAACCCAGGCAGGCGGAGCTATGGCTAGGAACTTCAGGACGCCCTTAGGAGGTTTTTAAATGTGTTCATCTGTCAACTTCATTAGGGGGACCAAGTCTGTCTCGTTCATCATTGACTGTTCACTGTCTTTCACAGTCTTTGACATGAATAGATGGTCAACAACTATATACTGAATAAATAAAGAGTTTGGTGCTGCTGGGCCTCCTTCGCCTGTGATTAGGCTTACCTCATCCACAGTGTTATAGATGTGGAAAAGAGGAGTTGGCATCCAGCCTTCCCTTTAAAGAAGTCATCACTAATTTCCATTACCCAGCAAACTGTCTAAGTGCATTAGGCTGATTCAGATTTAAAATCAATTAGTGCATCCTCAGGGAACCCAGCTACTAGAAAAGCAATATAAAACTGCATCTTCTTAAGTTAATTTATTTCCATTTAAGGGTAATTAATACTTTCTGTTGATGCGAGTTGAGAAAACAGAGGAAAGTGTCAGTGAAGAGGAAGAGTCCATCCAATCTTGGGACTTCAGGCAGACTGAGTTATTACAGGGACACTGAATTGAACCTGTTTTGTGGTGCCTGCCTTCTCTCTTCCCTCTCCACCCACAGTTGCAGAACAGTTTTTTTTTTTTTTTTTTTTTTCTCCAGTTTTCTCTGTTTCCTCCTCTGCCAAAAACTCTGATGGAGGATGCAGCCTGATCCTGGATTCTGAAGTATGACCAAAAGTAGCTGCTTGTGGTTAAGAAGAGCCCAGAGGCCAGAGGAGCCATCAACCCAGGGACAGCAGAAATAGGCAAATGGACAAGGGCCTGGTTTGGGGTGGCAGTGGGGCTGCAGGGGTGACATCACCGGGCAGGAGGTGTGGTCCTGTGACCAGCGCTGTGTGAACCATAAAGGGATGGTCAGGAAGGAGTTCCAGCTTCTGAATTTGGAGACTGGGGGAATGGAGAGGGTCCCAGCCAGGACTTAGTTGCAAGCAACAGAAACTGATTCTGCGTTCCCTAAGAAGAAACAAAATGTATTAAATATTTGCTTATTTAATGAATCAAGGAAAGGGCTGAAAACCCAGTCTGTTTCCTCAGATGAGATCAAGAGAGGCTAAGATCCAGGCCAAACCACTAAAGCAGCCTGATCAGGTTGAAGTTAAAGCAGCCCTGTGATTGGCCACTTGCAGCGCTGACCACCTCTGCCCCTGCTGTGGAAAATCTCTAGCCTTGTCTTGCTCTCAGGAAGCAAAATCCCTTTTGGATGGAGTGAGTGACCATGTCTAAGTCATGTAAGCACACCCCAGTCACGAGGGAGCAAGTGTGGGAATATCCAGCCCGCTTCAGATTCACATTTCTTGGAATTTTTTTCCAAATAGGATAAGGGATCAGATGATAGGAAAGCCTGAGAGAGACAGAGTGCGCCCTAGGGAACAAATGGTCCCTCTGGTGGCATTAAAGTGGAGACAGCAGGAGAGAGAACAGGTTGGTAGCGTAGGATACCAAGTTCAGTGAACATACTGTGTGAGATGCTCACGGGTATCCCGGTGGAGCTGTGGCGAGAAGCTGACATTGGAGATGCTGATCTGGAATAGTATCTTGCCCTGGATCACTGCAGTTTCTCCAGCCATTCTTGCACCCCACATCTTTAATAGCTGAAAGTCTTCAGAGAAGCCCAGGACCTGAAGCCAAGGGTCCTGAAGGATGTCATGGTTTGGCTGAGTCCTCTTTTCCCAGAAGTCCCCGTTCCTGGCTTGAGTGTCTGATCATGAAAAATAACTAGCAAATAAAAGAAGTTGAGCTGGCTGGCACCAGGATGTAAGGGCAGCTTTGATGAGAGCCCATGAGAAATAAACCGGAAGAACTGTCCTCCTTTTAAGGCTCCAAAGCCTTAATTTCCAGGTTCAGCTCAAACAGAAACACCTCAAGGATAACCCAGGAGCTCTAGAATGTTCAGAACTCCAAACATTGTGAACTCCGAGGAAACTTGGCGATCATATAGCCCAATCTCTTATTTTACACACTAGAGCCTGTGGCTTAGAGGATCCCAGAAACTGCAGCGTCCTTTCAAGTTCTCCGATTGTGCAAAAGTGCCACCACCTTTCACCTCCACCTCCACCCCACACTGCCCACCCTGCCACCCACCTGGGAGGAAGGGAGGCCTTGCGTAGGATGCAGCTGGGTGGGACACCTCCTTTCCCCCTGGAGGCAGTGACGTCCATCACTCCTAGGAGATGATTAAAATGCTGCTATTGTTAAATATTGGCCAGTCGATTCTGGTGTTCTCCCAGGGGGCTGGTCATGAGTCACTATAGTACATCCTCAGGAAGAAACTGGCTGGACTCCCGAAATGGCCAGATCCTGCTGTGAACTTGGGACCCAGTGAACTAGGGCTGTGAACTGAAGGCTCTTGAGGCTGCTCCGATCACCAGCTGGGGGCTGGACATCGAAGGAAGACCCACCTTGGATGCTGGCATCACAGAGTGCTCAGTTCATGGAGCAGAACAGCCTGAGCGAAGTCCCCACAATGGCCCTGGTGAGAGCTAAATGAGGAAGTGGGGCTGGGGAAGTGGGCGGCAGGTGCCTGTGTAGAGGGGCTGTTCAGTAAAAGCCGTTTACTTTTTTCCTCTTATAGAAAGAAGGTGGTCCTTGAACTGTACCTTAAAGATGACCAAGTCCCATCCTCACTCTGAATAGGCAGTAAAGAGACAGGAAACAACCCCCGGGGGTGAGGTGGGGGTTGAGGGGGGAGGGATATTCACAGTTTTTGGAATTTCAGAGTCAAAGTTTGTTTGTCTTTGTTTGGCTGCATCAGATCTTAGGCACAGCGTGCAGGATCTTCCACTGCGCTGCACGGGCTGCTCCCCTTGTGGCACAGTACAGGCTCCAGAGCTTGCAGGTTCAGTTGCTCCAAGGCAGGTGGAATCTTAGTTCCCCGACCAGGAAAATCCCATGAGAATAAACCGGAAGAACTGTCCTCCTTTAAGGCTCCAAAGCCTTAATTTCCAGGTTCAGCTCAAACAGAAACACCTCAAGGATAACCCAGGAGCTCTAGAATGTTCAGAACTCCAAACATTGTGAACTCCGAGGAAACTTGGCGATCATATAGCCCAATCTCTTATTTTACACACTAGAGCCTGTGGCTTAGAGGATCCCAGAAACTGCAGCGTCCTTTCAAGTTCTCCGATTGTGCAAAAGTGCCACCACCTTTCACCTCCACCTCCACCCCACACTGCCCACCCTGCCACCCACCTGGGAGGAAGGGAGGCCTTGCGTAGGATGCAGCTGGGTGGGACACCTCCTTTCCCCCTGGAGGCAGTGACGTCCATCACTCCTAGGAGATGATTAAAATGCTGCTATTGTTAAATATTGGCCAGTCGATTCTGGTGTTCTCCCAGGGGGCTGGTCATGAGTCACTATAGTACATCCTCAGGAAGAAACTGGCTGGACTCCCGAAATGGCCAGATCCTGCTGTGAACTTGGGACCCAGTGAACTAGGGCTGTGAACTGAAGGCTCTTGAGGCTGCTCCGATCACCAGCTGGGGGCTGGACATCGAAGGAAGACCCACCTTGGATGCTGGCATCACAGAGTGCTCAGTTCATGGAGCAGAACAGCCTGAGCGAAGTCCCCACAATGGCCCTGGTGAGAGCTAAATGAGGAAGTGGGGCTGGGGAAGTGGGCGGCAGGTGCCTGTGTAGAGGGGCTGTTCAGTAAAAGCCGTTTACTTTTTTCCTCTTATAGAAAGAAGGTGGTCCTTGAACTGTACCTTAAAGATGACCAAGTCCCATCCTCACTCTGAATAGGCAGTAAAGAGACAGGAAACAACCCCCGGGGGTGAGGTGGGGGTTGAGGGGGGAGGGATATTCACAGTTTTTGGAATTTCAGAGTCAAAGTTTGTTTGTCTTTGTTTGGCTGCATCAGATCTTAGGCACAGCGTGCAGGATCTTCCACTGCGCTGCACGGGCTGCTCCCCTTGTGGCACAGTACAGGCTCCAGAGCTTGCAGGTTCAGTTGCTCCAAGGCAGGTGGAATCTTAGTTCCCCGACCAGGGATCAAATCCATATCCCTTGAAGTGGAAGGGGGATTCTTAGCCCCTGGACCACCAGGGAAGTCCCAGAGCCTTATATTTGTGATGATTCACTTACAGTCTATGGGTTACTGTGCAGGAGGGCCATGCACCCAGAGTGAAGGGAAGAGGCATGAAAGACAGCAATCCAGGTTGAATGAAGAAGGTGAATGTGTTTATGACATGGAAAGAGAACCCAGAAATGAAAAAAATGAAGGAATAAAGGAAGGAAGGAAGGAATGACCATAACTTGGCCTGGCTGCAGTATTCACTGGCTGCACCATTGTCTGGAAAGGAAAGGAGTGTGCCTCTTCCCTCCCCTTCCTATACCTTTCTACTGTCCAAGTTTCCCATCCTTTGACACGGTTAAAATGTCACATCCCCTAGTAGGAAACCTTTCTTGATTCACCAGTTCAGAAACTCCCTTTTACATCTGTTTTTCCAAAGACCTCACCTTCACTCTCACAAGGCCCTTATTTTATTTCCAGGCCAACTGACGACCATTGGCCTGTCTTAACAGACTGTGTGTGCTCTCCAGGACCCAGGCCCTAAAGGAACCTCTTGCACAGGGTGCTGCAGATTTCTTGACCTTCCAAGGACTCCCAAGCCCACTGCCCCTTTTTCCAGGATTGCTTGACTGACTTTCAGTAACAAAAGAGCTTTGACTAGAAGTGGAATAGAGATGTGGTCCTTGGAAGGGGTCTCAGAGTTGGAAGGAGTCAGGATGGGACGTGTGTCCTCTGGCAGAGGACAGATGAAATGGATCCCAAGTGAAGTCAGTGAAACATCTGTTTCAGGACTCAGGGTGAGGCCAAGGCGCCAGGAGGAGATGACCATGGCTGTGGGGGTGGCGGGGGGAGGCTGAGAAATACACAGATAAGGAAGTCTTGAGGTGGAGGGGAGAATGGGGTGGTCAGCATAAGGCAGGGCTTTGAAACCAGCCCTCTGTACCTGTCTCCTCGACCACACCATAGGTGCCTATGACTCTATGAGGGGAGAGCTCACATGGGTGCTCAAAGAATGTTGAATAGAAAAATCCTGAATAATTATGATAGTGATAATAATAATAATGATAGCCAATTTTTCTTTAGTACTTGTTGTATGACAGGCACTGTCTTAGGTCTTTTGGTGGGGCACGTGTACTTCTTCATTCAATCTTCTCACAAGCTCTTATTTTACAGATGATGAATTGAAGTCACAGGGAGGCTGAGTAACTTATCCGCAGTCACACAGCTAGCAAACGGTAGAGCCAGGATTTGAACCCACTTTCTTGACCCTCAGAGCCTGTGCTCTTAGCTAGTGTGCCATAAGACATGTTTAAAAATTGAATTCTGGCCCTCACCACCACCTCAAGATGCTCTCTGATAAGTGAGTGTTAGTCACTAGTTGTACCCTACTCCTTGTGACACGGTTAAAATGTCACATCCCTAGTAGGAAACCTTTCTTGATTCACCAGTTCAGAAACTCCCTTTACATCTGTTTTCCAAAGACCTCACCTTCACTCTCACAAGGCCCTTATTTTATTTCCAGGCCAACTGACGACCATTGGCCTGTCTTAACAGACTGTGTGTGCTCTCCAGGACCCAGGCCCTAAAGGAACCTCTTGCACAGGGTGCTGCAGATTTCTTGACCTTCCAAGGACTCCCAAGCCCACTGCCCCTTTTTCCAGGATTGCTTGACTGACTTTCAGTAACAAAAGAGCTTTGACTAGAAGTGGAATAGAGATGTGGTCCTTGGAAGGGGTCTCAGAGTTGGAAGGAGTCAGGATGGGACGTGTGTCCTCTGGCAGAGGACAGATGAAATGGATCCCAAGTGAAGTCAGTGAAACATCTGTTTCAGGACTCAGGGTGAGGCCAAGGCGCCAGGAGGAGATGACCATGGCTGTGGGGGTGGCGGGGGGAGGCTGAGAAATACACAGATAAGGAAGTCTTGAGGTGGAGGGGAGAATGGGGTGGTCAGCATAAGGCAGGGCTTTGAAACCAGCCCTCTGTACCTGTCTCCTCGACCACACCATAGGTGCCTATGACTCTATGAGGGGAGAGCTCACATGGGTGCTCAAAGAATGTTGAATAGAAAAATCCTGAATAATTATGATAGTGATAATAATAATAATGATAGCCAATTTTTCTTTAGTACTTGTTGTATGACAGGCACTGTCTTAGGTCTTTTGGTGGGGCACGTGTACTTCTTCATTCAATCTTCTCACAAGCTCTTATTTTACAGATGATGAATTGAAGTCACAGGGAGGCTGAGTAACTTATCCGCAGTCACACAGCTAGCAAACGGTAGAGCCAGGATTTGAACCCACTTTCTTGACCCTCAGAGCCTGTGCTCTTAGCTAGTGTGCCATAAGACATGGTATTAATAATAAAACATTTGCTCACCTAATTCTGGTCCCACCCTACACCACCCACTCTCAAGATGCTCTCTGATAAGTGAGAGTGTTAGTCACTTAGTTGTACCCTACTCCTTGTGACCCCCATGGACTGTAGCCCGCCAGGTTCCCCCGTCCATGAGATTCTCCAGGCAAGAATACTGGAGTGGATTGCCATTCCCTTCTCCAGGGAATCTTCCCTACCCAGAGATCAAACCCGGGTCTCCTGTATTGCAGACAGATTCTTTACTGTCTAAGCCACCAGGGAAGCCCTTCTTTGCTAAACCTGCTTGTTCTAAGAAATAATAACATTTCTGTTTTAGGGGGGTAACCCACAGCATAAAAACTCAAATAACTTTCCGTGTCATCTACCAAAAAAGTCCTCTTCAAAGGAAAACTTCAAAAGGACTGAGAAAAGTAATTAAAAATAATGGAATTATACACTCCACTTCTTAAGATTCATTTCACTGCACTTCATTTTCCAATTTATCTTTACGAGGACCCAAGTACATGGAGAAAAGTCTAAATTTGTGCTTGATAGAAGGAGACATTCAAAACAATGAACACTTTTCAAAGAGCAACCTCCAGGCACCTGGATGCTAAGTAATATGTTTATTCCTCTCCGTACAGATATTAAACTCATTCTTCCTGATTCTATTTTCATGATTTAAATAGGAACTGTACATAAAATTTTCTACATAATTATTTTTTTTAAATGTTTTTCTGCCAAAGAATGTGGCTGGTATATTGGCAGTATATGGAATTAATCTGTTTTCAGCTACAAAAAGCAGAAGACTCCAGCTCACATTAGCTTAAGGAATAAAGACAGCTATCATTTCCTGTAACTGAAAGTTCAGAGGAAGGGGAAGCCTGAGCTTGGATCAATCAGCAGCTCAATGAAGCAGCAAGTATTCACTTGGTCATATTCTTCCACTCTGCAGTCCTCAATTTCTGATGGAGTCAAGACGGCCTTGCTCAATGGCAGCAGCAGTCCCGGGCGTAGCACCCAGAAACCAAGAGATTCAGAGAATCCACAGAAGCTGTCTCTTCCTCGTACCTGTTTTATCAGAAGCAAGAAAGCCTCTCTTAGCAAGGCTCCTGGGAGACTTCCAGCCAATGCCTTGCTGCACTCGAGTGCATGTGTACGTGCTAAGTCACTTCAGTCGTGTCTGACTCTTTGCGGCCCTATGGAGTGTAGTGCACCAGGCTCCTGTGGCCATGGGATTCTCTAGGCAAGAATAATGGAACTGATTGCCACACCGCTCTCCAAGAGATCTTCCCAACCCAGGGATCGAACCTGAGTCTCTTTCCTGCATTGGCAGGCAGGTTCCTTACCACCGGAGCCACCTGGAAAGCCCTACTTGCGTGCATGCCTATTCTTAAAGCAATGTCTGGCTTAGACTAGTCCTGCTGGGGACCACCGCTCTGGTCACCACAGAGACAGCACTCATTTTCCAATTCCCTTTACTGAAACAAATGCCGTGTCTTCACTTGGAAACCAAACTTTTACTATCCCGTGGAAATAAAAATCTTTCAAAAAATAGAAACCAGAAATTTCATAAAAATGCATCTGCATTTTCTTCTGACTAATGATAAATTATCTCCATCTCCCAGGGAGTCACCTTGCTTTCCAGAAAAATAATGGTTCCTGAAAACTGTGAAATATGAATTTGCTAACCTAATGTTATTTTAAATGCTACAGAGCAGCTTGCTATTGAGAACTATATGGTGGGAAAAAAATTTAATGAAAAATGACCAGAACTCCAGGATAAATGATGGATGAGATGTATAGACTGATTTCCCCTCCATTTCCAAGCATTACTTGAAAAATCATAAATTAAACAAATACATATTCTCCTAAGAGCAAAAAGGGTGGAACAGGAGTCATCAACAACATTTCAGAGACTGGGAAGTAGATAAGTGGTATTGAACATAGCAGACCTGAGAAGCTGAATTATAAGGCAGCCCATGGAAGGCTAAGAAATAGTCTGATTTTATATCAAAGAACTCTCAAAAGGCTCAAGAAGTGGTGACTCTTGGTACCACTGTAAGTGTGGGTAACAGAGGACTAAAATGTGAGGAATTTGTTATAGCCTATATAAGGGATGGTTAGATTCCTGTTTTCCTTTCTCTGCTTCATGTAGTAGGGACTTCCCTGTGCAGAAAACTGGGCCTGATTCTCAATAAATGATAAAAGAGGATCTGCATTGAAAGACCATATTAAAGGCAGAGGAATCATATAGAAAACAGAGCCATTAAATTGAAGATTATATATGCAATCTGTTCAGGTCATCAATTCTCCTATCAGGTATCTCAAATACTGGAAATCCAATTATATGGTTCAGGTAGAAGAGTGTTATTCTCTGGGGCAACCGAACAGTTCAGGAGAAAAGATAAGACGATATTGATATTAGGGGTCCCTAGCCAGATCACTGTGAACTGAAAACAACAGTGGGGCCCCTGCTCCATGAAGCTTCCAATCGATTGTTAAGGCCCCACTTTTAAATATATATAAACAGCAATGATCACCAGACATTGGTGGAAATTTTGAAATTCTCTAATATAAAAGAGGCCAGACCAAGTGAAACACACAGCAAATGGAAGGCAAAATATTTCAACGTGGCCTTTGCACTCAGGCCTTTCTTTCACACTAAACAGCTACTTTATCCCCAAACCACAAGTGCACCACAGACGTGCACGCCAACTGAGGTTGTGATACTCAAGGCAGACACCTTTAAGAAACTGTGCGTGCTTTCCAAATGAACTCACCTGTGAAACAGACTCTCAGACACAGAGAACACAGTTGTGGTTACCAAGGGGAAGGCGGCTTTGGGGGAGGGATGAATTGAGAGTTTGGGATCAGCAGATGTAAATGATTGTATAGAGGTGGATAAACAACGTTCTCCTGTATAGCACAGGGAAATATATTCAGTATATTGTGATAAACAGTAACAGAAAAGAACATGAAAGAGAATGTATATGTATGTATAACTGAATCACTTTGCTGTACAGCAGAAAGTAACACAACCTTGTAAACCAGTTATACGTGAATAAATTTTTAAAAAAGGAAAGAAAAAGAACAGAGGCCAGAACAAACTGTAAGAAAAAAGAACCCTGGATAGAAGAAACTATGTAAAGAGAACAAAATTTCAAAGAATTTATCATAATAGCCTTGCAGAGATGAGATATTGCATTCTGTGAAATAGGATATTGTGAGAACAGGATAAAAGCCATTGCAAGTTAAAAAGTATGAAAGCAGAAGTGAAAAACTCAATAGAAAGACTATAAAATTAAGGTGACAACATATCCGAAAAGTAAAAAAAAACACGAAAGGAGAAAAGTATTAAATTGAAGATTATATATGCAATCTGTTCAGGTCATCAATTCTCCTATCAGGTATCTCAAATACTGGAAATCCAATTATATGGTTCAGGTAGAAGAGTGTTATTCTCTGGGGCAACCGAACAGTTCAGGAGAAAAGATAAGACGATATTGATATTAGGGGTCCCTAGCCAGATCACTGTGAACTGAAAACAACAGTGGGGCCCCTGCTCCATGAAGCTTCCAATCGATTGTTAAGGCCCCACTTTTAAATATATATAAACAGCAATGATCACCAGACATTGGTGGAAATTTTGAAATTCTCTAATATAAAAGAGGCCAGACCAAGTGAAACACACAGCAAATGGAAGGCAAAATATTTCAACGTGGCCTTTGCACTCAGGCCTTTCTTTCACACTAAACAGCTACTTTATCCCCAAACCACAAGTGCACCACAGACGTGCACGCCAACTGAGGTTGTGATACTCAAGGCAGACACCTTTAAGAAACTGTGCGTGCTTTCCAAATGAACTCACCTGTGAAACAGACTCTCAGACACAGAGAACACAGTTGTGGTTACCAAGGGGAAGGCGGCTTTGGGGGAGGGATGAATTGAGAGTTTGGGATCAGCAGATGTAAATGATTGTATAGAGGTGGATAAACAACGTTCTCCTGTATAGCACAGGGAAATATATTCAGTATATTGTGATAAACAGTAACAGAAAAGAACATGAAAGAGAATGTATATGTATGTATAACTGAATCACTTTGCTGTACAGCAGAAAGTAACACAACCTTGTAAACCAGTTATACGTGAATAAATTTTTAAAAAAGGAAAAAAAAATAACAGAGGCCAGAACAAACTGTAAGAAAAAAGAACCCTGGATAGAAGAAACTATGTAAAGAGAACAAAATTTCAAAGAATTTATCATAATAGCCTTGCAGAGATGAGATATTGCATTCTGTGAAATAGGATATTGTGAGAACAGGATAAAAGCCATTGCAAGTTAAAAAGTATGAAAGCAGAAGTGAAAAACTCAATAGAAAGACTATAAAATTAAGGTGACAACATATCCGAAAAAGTACAGAAGGAAAAAATAAAGCACGGAAAATTAGGAGGAAAATCGTTTTTAAAAAATGAGGAAAAATTGTGGATATACAGTATCTAAATAATCGCTCTATACAGAAAATGGAAGAGAAGATATCATCATATAAATTAGTTTAAGAAAATTTCCTAGAATTGAAATACATAAATTTCTAAATAAAAAATGCCCACTAACATTTTCTCTCCATTCAGACTGGTTACCTACCTTTAATTCATTATTTAAGACTCGGCTAAGGAACCTCTCCTCCAGGAATCTTTCCCTGACTATCCTTCCACCGTGGGGGGATTCTGAAAGGTCACTCTCTGGGCTTCCACTCTCTTTTGGTGACGGATCCCACCTATTTGGCCTTGAGAATGGGAAAATAATACATACTGGATCCCAGTGGCGCAGTGGTAAAGAATCCTCCTGCCAATACAGGATGCACGTATTTGATCCCCGGGTCAGAAAGATCCCTTGGAGTAGGAAGTGACAATCCATTCCAGGATTCTTGTCTGGAAAGTTCCACGGGCAGAAAAGCCTGGCTGGCTACAATCTATGGAATCGCAGAGTCAGGAACAACACAGTGGACCAGTCAAAACATCCCTTCCCAGCAAGCCAATCAGAATCCTTCCCTAGAGTTTTTCAGAACAGAACTGATAGAGGACAGTCCTTTATCGTCGCCTTAAGAGTGAGTTTGTAGTGACAATGTTCCCAAATAAGTGAGGATAATGTCATTTGGAAGAAGGAAATCAGCATCCAGAGAGAAGCAGGAATGAGAGATATGGACAAAGACAGAGAAAGGCATTTGCTCTTAGCTTCAGCAGGGCAAAACAAAAAAAGCTGTTTATCGTGTAAATGTTTTTAAAGATAATAAAGTAGACATGACTAAGAGACATTGTCAGCAAACACATACTGAATCTAATAAGAAGTTTCCTATCAGAAATCCAAAAAATCAACGAAATTAGTTACCTGAAATTAAAATTAAATATTCAACCAAAAGTTTAAACTATTTTAAATAGTATCTGAGCTAGCAACTACAAAATGGTTTGGATTTTTTGCAAACACACACACAAATCTTTTAGGTGAATGATGAAAATTTTTTTTTTTTACTATTTAAATCATGGAAATTCTGATAGAAAAGTATGAAGTAAAAAAGATACTTCACTAATTGTGAGAGATCTTCAGTAAAGCCACCAAACTATTGCTCTTAGAATGCAACACCTTTTAATAGCATCAGAAATAACTGATTCAATATTTTTAAATTGCAAGTTTTCTTTAGCTTTGAATGAGTCATGCAATATAAAGGATTCTGCCCAATTGTCTGTATATATTTTGTTTCAAAAGATGTCCAGATTTATGAAGAAATGTCTGTTTATGGCCAAAAAAACCAAACTCGTGGCATAGATATTTTTGGATCATTAACAGCTGTCAAATAAGAATTTCCATTAGATATGAAAAATTAGTTTCTATCATGCTGGATAATGCTGCAGCCATATTAGAATTAAAAATTCAGATTTTATTGGAATTCTAAAGTAAGAGACTATTGTTTTCCTCTGTGAATTTTTTTTACTCAACTTTTGAAGAAGAATTACCCGAAGTGTTATGGATATAATTGTTTTAACTTTCAGTATACATATGCAGATGTATAAACTATTGCCAGTTTATGGAAATACTGAAACAAAGGCAATAAATTTAATAATCTTGAGTTCTTTACTAATGCTTGTGGGTTCAATGGAAATGTTTTTTACAAAGATTTATTCCAATTCAAGATTTTTTTGAAATAAGAATGCATTAGTTGTCCAGTCATGTCTGACTCTTTGAGATCCCACGGACTGTAGCCCATCAGGCTCCTCTGTCCATGGAATTCTTCAGGCAAAAATACTGGAGTGAGTTGCCATTCTCTTCTCCAGGGCATCTTCCCAACTCAGGGAATCAAACCCGGGTCTCCTGTGTTGCAGCCAGTCTCTTTACCATCTGAGCTACCAGGGAAGCCCCAATAATGCTTGTCAAACACTGAATAATCATAGACAAAGTATTATGTCATACTGCATATAAATGAGCAAAATCTGAAGTTCCCAGGAAAGAAAAGCCTATTTTTGTAACCTAGCTAGACAAGGATGATAATTTATGCTGAAACTGAAACTATTTATAGTAAAAATCAATGATAGTGCTTTTGCACATTTTCTAACATGAATTAATATTCAGAAGATTTTAATTATAATAGCATCCTTTAAATTTGCAGAATTTAAAGAATTTACAAGAAAATTTGCAGAATGCTTTGTTGATAGCAGCAAGTAGAACTGCTTTTCAATTCATGTCATGTTTTTGAACTCTGTGCTAATGATACTTAGTTGACTCAAGAGTTACAGAAGTAGTATTGAAACTAATATGCTTTTTGTCTTGAAGTTAAATTGACTCTTCTGAAAAAGATGAAACAGTTTTGGTGACATGAATATAAACATTTAAGGAAAATTACTTTTCAGTACTCTGTTCAGTTAACAGAAAAGTTTTAAGTTGTTTGGAACAACTTGAGCATGTGAATTTACTTTTTCAACTGTAAACATATGTAAATTACAGTTAAAATATTTTCAGTGAAAATTTAGTGCTCATATTAAGATATACTATAAAAAACACATTCAAGGGGCTTCCCTGGTGGTCCAGTGGGTAAGAACACTGCCATGCAATGCAAGGGGTGCTGGTTTGATCCCTGGCCTGGGAAGATTCCACATGCTGTGGACCGATGTGTCCAACTACCAAGCCAGCACTCTGGAGCGCATGCACCCAGAGCCAGTGCTCTGCAACAAGAGAGGCCACTGCGATGGGAGGCCCACACAGGCCAAAAAACAAAGATAAATAAATGAAAGACCAATAGAAGTGGCCAAAAAATAAATAAATAAATGAATCTTAAAAAAAAAAAAAACATTCAATTTTGATGACTTGGTTTTAACAAAGTATGTAAAATACCGCATAATAATGTCTTATTTTGAATACATGCTGAAATTATAATATTTTGGATATATTGGGTTAAATACATTATTAAGATTACTCTTTTCTTTTTTTCTTTAATGTACCTACCAGAAAATTTGAACTTATATCTGTGTTTCATGTTCTATTTCTTTTGAGAAGAGAGCATGCGTTCCTTCATCAGATGTGTCTTGACAGATACAGCAGATATAACACCTAACCTCAAAACAACTCTGAGTTGACTAATTAAGATATAGAAGTTCAGAGATGTTAAGTAACTTGCCCAAGGCCACAAAACTAGTTAAGTAGTATGTGAAAGTGTTAGTCTCTCTGTTGTGTCCAACTCTTTGAGATCCCGTGAACTGTAGCCTGCCAGTCTCCTCTATCCATGGGATTCTCCAGGTAGGAACACTGAGATAGGTAGCCATTCCCTTCTCCAGGGGATCTTCCCGATCCAAAGACTGAACCTTGATCTCCTGCATTGCAAGTAGGTTCTTTACCATGTGAGCCACCAGGGAGTAAGTATTATAAACAGACCTACTACTCAAGGTCTGTCACATCCTCAAACCAGAGGCCTTCATCACAACTGAGGTACCTACCACATGTCCAGTATCAGTGTTTTCATGCAGGAATTCCTTCCATGCATTTCTAGGAATTTTACATTTCCAAATCCTGAATACCAAGAAAAATGAGTCAAGAAATTGAATGGCAGGATTAAAATCCTTCTGTGAGAATTAAAGATTAACAGAGACATTACTAGTCAAAGACATCCACTGACACCAAGTCATAGGCAAGAGCTGGATGACCCGTGGAACTAAAGGCTGGGGTTGGCATTTCTGAGGACTGAGACAGGAGCCTGTTAAGAGAGGTTACCACAGTTTCACTGGTCAGATTTGCTGGTGGTAAATGTGTGTTTCTGGACCTTTCTGCTGCTAATGATGAATCACTGCTCCAAGTACAATAAATATTAGTGTTTCTATGTATAGTAAACATTAATACAAACTAGTTTTGGAAGCAAAATAAGTCCCTAAATTGACAATTTCCACACAGATTCTGTGAAATGATACTATTCTTGCCAGGAAATCTAGCACTATTCAAAAGCTACCCAATGAAATTCACTGGTGTTTCTCAGTGTCTGAATATTTGGTATAAGCAATGCTTCTTTACAAATATTACCAAAATATAAGTGATTTATATATATGTGTATGTATATACATATATATATACATATATATAATCAATACAAATATTTTACAAAGGCTACCAAACTTAATATTTACTTATTAAATAACACTTTTAGATATCCATCATAATGAATAAAGAGTATGGAGAATATTGCAAAGTATTTTCATGATTTTGGTAATTAATTCCTGTGGTGTCCCAGAAATTCCAGCTTTTCATTCCCAATTCCCAAAGATTAGTGTCTTTCAGGAATTTGGAAATAGCAATAGAACGCACGGCATCTTTGACCTTTAAGAATGTTTGGTAAAAGAAAGAAAAAGAAAGTGATGGTTAATATCCAGAACACTGGGATCTTTCTCTCATGGAAGTAAGAGGAAAGCAGGAGAGAACTAGATACAAAGACAAATAAATATTTATCTGTGGAATAAGACAGACAGAGAAAGACAAATACCTCCTGGTATCACTTGCATGTGGAATCTAAAAAAAGAGTAATATTCATAGAAACAGAGAGTGGAAAAATGGTTGCCAGGGGCTGTGGGGTGGAGGAAATAGGAAGAGATAGATCTAAGGGTACAAACTTCCAGGTGGAGATGAGTAAGGTCTAATACATGGGTGGGGTTTATCATTGATAACTGATATTGTATAATTGAAATTTGCTAAAAGAGTAGAATTTGTGCTCACACACACACACAAGATAAACATGTGAGGTGATGAATATGTAATTAACTAAATGAAGGGAATCCTGTCACAGTGTATACGTGTATCAAGTCATCATGATATGCACTTTTAATATTCTACGATTTTTTGGTCTGTTATATCTCAGTAAGGCTGAAAAATGCTTATTCAGTAGTAAAACTCATGCCTTTCACTTTTGAAAAAAAACCTGTAGCTGTGGTTAGGAAGTTTTGATGTTTGCATGGAATGGTCTGTTTTCCACTGTAGTAACGGTAGGGGTTGGAGAAGGGAATGATAACCCATTTCAGTATTCTTGCCTGGAAAATTCCATTGACAGAGGAGCCCAGTGGGCGCCAGTCCATGGGGTCACAAGGAGTCAGACATGACAGAGCAAATAAGCACACACAGTAGAGTCATTTTAAGACATTAAATGACTTAACTGAGAGAACTAAACCCGTATATACCTAGCAGGACTTCCTGGATGCCTCAGTGCTCTCGACTGAAGCCCCAGGCACTCACTAGACAAGGCAGGCTCCCTGTGCTCCTGGACCCCAGAGATTTTCTCTGTCGACATAGAGATGCCCACAAGCACACACATGCACACGGACATGCACACTCTCATACACACACCCGGAACTGTTGAACTGCTGTGCAACATCCCCTTGCCTGTGGTGCACGCTGCCACTGAGCGGGAGGCCAGCATTACCAAGAACACCAGGAAAGAAGTCCCCACAAACACTATGTGAGAAGGGGTAGGCGGGGAAGACCGTCTAGGAAAGAGGGCACTTTGGATAACTAGATCTAGTGCCAGGAACGACTGCCTTTGTCACTCTTCCTCCTCACCCTGTGTTTTGCTACTTCCTGACAAAACTTTTCCTGTCAGCTTTTGGAGAAACCCACACTGGCCCTTTCTTCTCAATGAACTAAGAATCAGATGACCTGGTTTCGAACCTCAGCTGGGCCCCAAGTTCAGCAAGTGAAGCGGGCCTTCTCTGGGGTCCAGTCTCCCAGGTGGGCTTAGGGAAGGCTTCCTGGAGGTAGCAACTCTTAAACTAAAGCAGAAACCTGAAGGAGAAAGTGTAGAGAGGGTAAGTGTTGATGATTAAAAGCAGGGAGGGGCCTTCACCGTGAGCCTGGCATTCCCTGGGGGGCAGGAATCCTATCTTGGTCTTCTTTATAGGCCCTGGTGGAAAGGGTGGGTCTTGGAGCAGTGTTTGCTGGCCAAAGAGTCATCTGTTATTTCATTAACCATTGTGAAGCACTCTCGTGACCCAGATTCTACAGACAGGAACCTAGTTCACGGGTTCCCTCTGCTGAGTCCAGATTAGTGCTCTGTCTTGATGTGAGGGTCAGATGAGGCCCTGAGGGCAACAGGTGGTTGAAACCTAAGAGCTGCTGACCACATGAGAAAGGATGACAGTTTCTTTCTTTCTCTCCCTCCAAATGGAAACCAACAGACCTTTTGTGCCTAGAACAGCTGCCCAGCAGCCTCCTTTTCTGCTTGGATATAAATACAGCGTGTGAGCTTTATACCCTTGTGCTTCCCTTCTCCATCTGTGCTGACTTGGCAATTCAGAGGAGCAGTACCCCTTCCTGCCTAGAAGCCAGAAAGGTCCTTTTTCCTCTAGTCTGTGGGGAGCCCAACTGCTTCCTTGGGGTCAGAAGAAGACTAGAGGGATTTCCCAAAGCCCGCGTCAGACTCTCCCAGAGCTGCTAAAGAATCACACCCATTCTTGTCAGTTCAGGGGAGGGAGGAGGGCAGAAACAGACATTTCCATATCATATTTTAGTTATTTAGCATCAGTTTAAAAGGGTGACAAATCCCAAGCCCAGACACATTATATTGACTCCTGAAACCCAAGGAGGCTTTGCGGTGCCTGTTCAAGTGTGTTAGCACTGTCAGCGGTGTCAGCACAGGCCAGCTCATTCAATTTCCACTCGAATTGAATGCTTATTGTTTCAGAAGTTCTGGTCCCTGATCTTATTCTGAATCAATCGCTTATCTCTAAGGGATCCCTGACTCCCACCTCTTCATGTCTGGAATCAGGGAACACAGCGTTATTTCAGGCAGGGTCCAGGGAATGTTTCTTCCCATATGACACCCTGACTCTAGACAGACTGTGGCTGTGGTCACCCTCGGGCCATCCTCCGTAACAGCATGGTGACTTGCAGTGACCCTACCTACTCAAGGGAAAAATCCACACAGCTGTATTCCTAACAGGGCTTCATCCTCCGTACAGCATGGTGACTTGCAGGAATCCTATCTTGGTCTGCGTTATAGGCCCTGGTGGAAAGGGTGGGGCTTGGAGCAGTGTTTGCTGGCCAAAGAGTCATCTGTTATTTCATTAACCATTGTGAAGCACTCTCGTGACCCAGATTCTACAGACAGGAACCTAGTTCACGGGTTCCCTCTGCTGAGTCCAGATTAGTGCTCTGTCTTGATGTGAGGGTCAGATGAGGCCCTGAGGGCAACAGGTGGTTGAAACCTAAGAGCTGCTGACCACATGAGAAAGGATGACAGTTTCTTTCTTTCTCTCCCTCCAAATGGAAACCAACAGACCTTTTGTGCCTAGAACAGCTGCCCAGCAGCCTCCTTTTCTGCTTGGATATAAATACAGCGTGTGAGCTTTATACCCTTGTGCTTCCCTTCTCCATCTGTGCTGACTTGGCAATTCAGAGGAGCAGTACCCCTTCCTGCCTAGAAGCCAGAAAGGTCCTTTTTCCTCTAGTCTGTGGGGAGCCCAACTGCTTCCTTGGGGTCAGAAGAAGACTAGAGGGATTTCCCAAAGCCCGCGTCAGACTCTCCCAGAGCTGCTAAAGAATCACACCCATTCTTGTCAGTTCAGGGGAGGGAGGAGGGCAGAAACAGACATTTCCATATCATATTTTAGTTATTTAGCATCAGTTTAAAAGGGTGACAAATCCCAAGCCCAGACACATTATATTGACTCCTGAAACCCAAGGAGGCTTTGCGGTGCCTGTTCAAGTGTGTTAGCACTGTCAGCGGTGTCAGCACAGGCCAGCTCATTCAATTTCCACTCGGAATTGAATGCTTATTGTTTCAGAAGTTCTGGTCCCTGATCTTATTCTGAATCAATCGCTTATCTCTAAGGGATCCCTGACTCCCACCTCTTCATGTCTGGAATCAGGGGAACACAGCGTTATTTCAGGCAGGGTCCAGGGAGTGCTTCTTCCCATACGACACTCAGATTCTAGCCGGACTATGGCTGCGGTCACCCTCGGGCCATCCTCCGTAACAGCATGGTGACTTGCAGTGACCCTACCTACTCAAGGGGAGAATCCACACAGCTGTATTCCTAACAGTTCTTTCCACTGCTCTCCATTTAACTGTCCCCCTTCTGGGATGGTTACAGGCTCAGGTACAATAATAAAAGAGGCAATAATGAAACAAGGGCAGAATAATTGGAGGTGATAGGGAATGAGATTATCATGATTGAAAACAGGTTTAGGAGGACCTATTGCAATTGTGCATGAAACAAGAGAGTAATAGAGTTCTGCTTATTTGAGAAAAGGCATGTAAGAAGGTCAGGGAAGATACATGTCACTTGAGACAGAATTCATCAGAATGTTCAGTTTGTTATCTTCTAATATGTTCAAAAGACTGCAGACAGATTTCTGGGCTGTCCCATCAAATCATGGGTAACATTCTACTGCTTCTCTTACCTGCTGGCAGCACCTTGAGGATGGACCATGGCTCTTAGATGGACTTTTCAAGCCAACGTAAGAATTAGAGTTAGTTTGAAGTCTCAGCTATTAGGAAATGATAGCGAGGCTATTCTGCACAAGAAGAAATGTGATATATATCCAGACACCTTTGCCCAGGACTCAATGGTCAGGACGGAGTCCCTTGTCCACTCACTGGCCAGCCACTGGCAAAGAGAAGGCGCTTTGGAGCTAGTCACATGGAAGAAGGATAGATGCAGAGATCCAATTGGGATTCTGCCAGCAAAACACTCTATCTCCAACATCTCTACCAAGCAGTGATTAGGCCACCGGGCAGAGCGTGGGAAGGGAAGACACAGGGTGAAGGGCTGAGATGGGAGGAAGGGCCAGCATGTGGGTGGCCAGACACATTTGCTAACAATCTCAGAATGGTGAGGGGTGTGCTCTAAGAATTCATAGATTCCCTTAACAAACTGTAAACAGAAAATTCCTTCTCAACCTCTCCATGTGCCTCCTCTCAGAGTAACAAAACAATTTCCTCCTCCCTACATAAAGCAGCAGTTCATTTTATTTATCTTCGGTTGTCTTCATTAACAGACACCCTGATCCAGCTCTAAGGGATCCCTGACTCCCACCTCTTCATGTCTGGAATCAGGAACACAGCGTTATTTCAGGCAGGGTCCAGGAGTGCTTCTTCCCATACGACACTCAGATTCTAGCCGGACTATGGCTGCGGTCACCCTCGGGCCATCCTCCGTAACAGCATGGTGACTTGCAGTGACCCTACCTACTCAAGGGGAGAATCCACACAGCTGTATTCCTAACAGTTCTTTCCACTGCTCTCCATTTAACTGTCCCCCTTCTGGGATGGTTACAGGCTCAGGTACAATAATAAAAGAGGCAATAATGAAACAAGGGCAGAATAATTGGAGGTGATAGGGAATGAGATTATCATGATTGAAAACAGGTTTAGGAGGACCTATTGCAATTGTGCATGAAACAAGAGAGTAATAGAGTTCTGCTTATTTGAGAAAAGGCATGTAAGAAGGTCAGGGAAGATACATGTCACTTGAGACAGAATTCATCAGAATGTTCAGTTTGTTATCTTCTAATATGTTCAAAAGACTGCAGACAGATTTCTGGGCTGTCCCATCAAATCATGGGTAACATTCTACTGCTTCTCTTACCTGCTGGCAGCACCTTGAGGATGGACCATGGCTCTTAGATGGACTTTTCAAGCCAACGTAAGAATTAGAGTTAGTTTGAAGTCTCAGCTATTAGGAAATGATAGCGAGGCTATTCTGCACAAGAAGAAATGTGATATATATCCAGACACCTTTGCCCAGGACTCAATGGTCAGGACGGAGTCCCTTGTCCACTCACTGGCCAGCCACTGGCAAAGAGAAGGCGCTTTGGAGCTAGTCACATGGAAGAAGGATAGATGCAGAGATCCAATTGGGATTCTGCCAGCAAAACACTCTATCTCCAACATCTCTACCAAGCAGTGATTAGGCCACCGGGCAGAGCGTGGGAAGGGAAGACACAGGGTGAAGGGCTGAGATGGGAGGAAGGGCCAGCATGTGGGTGGCCAGACACATTTGCTAACAATCTCAGAATGGTGAGGGGTGTGCTCTAAGAATTCATAGATTCCCTTAACAAACTGTAAACAGAAAATTCCTTCTCAACCTCTCCATGTGCCTCCTCTCAGAGTAACAAAACAATTTCCTCCTCCCTACATAAAGCAGCAGTTCATTTTATTTATCTTCGGTTGTCTTCATTAACAGACACCCTGATCCAGCTCTTCTGGGATTTGGTCACCATACCTGAGTTTGTGCCTTTCACATACTTTTTGTCTCTATATGCTTTCGATCAGATCAAATCAGATCAAATCACTCAGTTGTGCCCAACTCTTTGCAACCTGTGGATGAGTCATGTAATTGGGTCTCTTTTAAAAATTCATTCCAATAATGTCTGTCTCTTAATTGGTATGTTCTGTCCATTTTTGTCTTATCAGTAACAGAATAGAATCAATTATTAATGTCATTATTGATATGTTTGATTTTAGAACAAAAATCAAGAACAACATTTTGTTCTTTGTTTCTTATTTTATTATCTTGTCTTTGTTCTTCTTTATGCCATTTTTTTGGGTTAACTGGAATATTCTCTAGAATTGTATTTTAATTTTTCTGTTGGATATTTAGCTATAGGTCTTTGTATCATCTTTAAGTGATTGGTCTGGATATTTCAATGATAATCCTTAGCTTTTAGCATTCTCCTTAGAGTTAATATTATGCCATTTCAACTAAAAATGTAAGAACCTTCTAATTCTATATCCATTTTAACATATCTTTTATGCTCTTTTAACATTAACATATATCTTCTAACTGTAGCATTTTAATGTAAATCTTTTATGCTACTCGTGATAAGTATTACATTTTACATTACTCTAAAAGCCTCATGATGTAATGGTATAACTTTTGCTCTAAACTGTAAAATATATTTTTAAGAAAAAAAAGACATCCTTGTCCACTCACTGGCCAGCCACTGGCAAAGAGAAGGCGCTTTGGAGCTAGTCACATGGAAGAAGGATAGATGCAGAGATCCAATTGGGATTCTGCCAGCAAAACACTCTATCTCCAACATCTCTACCAAGCAGTGATTAGGCCACCGGGCAGAGCGTGGGAAGGGAAGACACAGGGTGAAGGGCTGAGATGGGAGGAAGGGCCAGCATGTGGGTGGCCAGACACATTTGCTAACAATCTCAGAATGGTGAGGGGTGTGCTCTAAGAATTCATAGATTCCCTTAACAAACTGTAAACAGAAAATTCCTTCTCAACCTCTCCATGTGCCTCCTCTCAGAGTAACAAAACAATTTCCTCCTCCCTACATAAAGCAGCAGTTCATTTTATTTATCTTCGGTTGTCTTCATTAACAGACACCCTGATCCAGCTCTTCTGGGATTTGGTCACCATACCTGAGTTTGTGCCTTTCACATACTTTTTGTCTCTATATGCTTTCGATCAGATCAAATCAGATCAAATCACTCAGTTGTGCCCAACTCTTTGCAACCTGTGGATGAGTCATGTAATTGGGTCTCTTTTAAAAATTCATTCCAATAATGTCTGTCTCTTAATTGGTATGTTCTGTCCATTTTTGTCTTATCAGTAACAGAATAGAATCAATTATTAATGTCATTATTGATATGTTTGATTTTAGAACAAAAATCAAGAACAACATTTTGTTCTTTGTTTCTTATTTTATTATCTTGTCTTTGTTCTTCTTTATGCCATTTTTTTGGGTTAACTGGAATATTCTCTAGAATTGTATTTTAATTTTTCTGTTGGATATTTAGCTATAGGTCTTTGTATCATCTTTAAGTGATTGGTCTGGATATTTCAATGATAATCCTTAGCTTTTAGCATTCTCCTTAGAGTTAATATTATGCCATTTCAACTAAAAATGTAAGAACCTTCTAATTCTATATCCATTTTAACATATCTTTTATGCTCTTTTAACATTAACATATATCTTCTAACTGTAGCATTTTAATGTAAATCTTTTATGCTACTCGTGATAAGTATTACATTTTACATTACTCTAAAAGCCTCATGATGTAATGGTATAACTTTTGCTCTAAACTGTAAAATATATTTTAAGAAAATTAAGAGAAAAAAATATATACCCACAAAGCTACCATTCCTCTCCTGAGGGAGTGGGTACACTGTGCAGCTTGCAGAATCTTGCAGAAACTTAAAAAAAAAAAAAAAGATTTGATTTCCCCTACCACAGATTGAACCTGGGTCACCACAGTGAAAATGCCAAGTCTTCACAAGTGGACTGCCAGAAAATTCCCCAAAGTTGCCATCAGAATTACCATTTCTGACACTCTTTTTATGTCCCTGAAGATCTTATCTTCCATCTGGTGCTATTTCCCTTCAGTATTGCTTGGAATGCAGGTTTGCTAATAATGAATTATCCTAGGTTTCCTTGATCAGAAAATGACTTTATTTTTTCTTTATTTTTGAAGGATGTACTTTTTTACTGGATATAGAATTCTGGGTTGACAATTTTTCCTCTCCACACTTTACTTTTTTAGTTTTAGAATAGTTCTCTTATTTATAGAAAAGCCATAAAGATATTTCAGAGGATTCTCATAAACCCCACATCTAGTTTCTCTTATTATTAACATTTTCCATTGTATTGTATACTTGAATTCATATTCTCTGGACGAGATGGTGGAGAATATGTATAATTTCTTCTTTAAATGCTTGGTTGAATCCACTGGTAAATCTTATGGCCCTGATGCTTTTCTGGGGGAAAGGTTATAGTTTTTTATTCAATTTCCTTAATAAATACAGGCCTACTCAGACTATTTCTTCTTGTATGAGTTTTAGTAGTCTGTGTCTTTCAAGGAATCAGTTCATCTCATCTAGGTTAATAAACTGTTGTACACAGAGCAGTTCATAATATTCCTTTATTAACCTTTAATGTCAATAGGATCAGTAGATGAGCCTTCTTTTATATCTGATATTGGTAATTTTTGTCTTTCTCTTTTTCTCCTGGTTAGCCTACCAAGAGTTTTATAGTTTTTATTAATCTTAAAAAAAAATAGCCCTTGATTTTATTGATTTTTCTCTATTTTTTCCTGTTTTTAATTTTGTTGATTTCTGCTCTAATTTTTTATTATTTATTATCCTCTTCTTGCTTTAGGTTTAAATTGTTTTTCTTTCTCTAGTTTCCTAAAGTAGAAGTTTAGATTACTGATTATAAATCTTTCTTCCTTTCTAATATATGCATTCAGTGCTATAAATTTTCCTGTAAACACTACTTTCACTGCATTCTACAAATTTTGATCACTTGTATTTTTATTTTCATTTAGTTAAAAATATTTCTCTTAAGACTTTTTCTTTGACCCATATGTTATTCAGAAGTGTTTTGTTTAATCTCCAAATATTTGTAGATTTTCCAGCTTTCTATTATTGATTTTTAGTTTAATATTTTTATAGTCTGAGAATACAGTTTATATAATTTATATTTCCTTACATTTACTAAGGTGTGTTTTATGCCCCAGGATATGGTCTATCTTCATGAATGTTCCTATAAGCTTCAGAAGAATATATATTCTGCTGTTTTGGGATGGAGTATTTTAGAAATGTCAATAAGATCAAATTGATCACGCCATTCAGTTAAACTATATTCATACTGATATTCTGTCTGCTTGATTTATCAATTCCTGAAAGAGGTGTATTAAAGTCTTCAACCATACTAGTGAATTTTGTCTACTTCTCCTTGAGTTATTTCTGGTTTTGACTCACATATTTCATATTTGTCATTAGATGCTTATTCATTTAGAATATCTTCTTGGAAAATTGGTCCCTTTATCATTCTGTAATGTCCTTTTTTAGCTCTGATAATTTTCTGTATTCTGAAGTGAGCTTTGTTTGAAATTAATATAATCATTCCTGTTTTTTCCTGGTTTGTCTTAGCATGATATTTCTTCATTCACCTGTTCATGCTTAATGTATCCTGGTTTTCATATTTAAAGCAGGTTTCTTGTAGGTAACATATAGTTGAGCCTTCTTTTATATCTGATATTGGTAATTTTTGTCTTTCTCTTTTTCTCCTGGTTAGCCTACCAAGAGTTTTATAGTTTTTATTAATCTTAAAAAAAAATAGCCCTTGATTTTATTGATTTTTCTCTATTTTTTCCTGTTTTTAATTTTGTTGATTTCTGCTCTAATTTTTTATTATTTATTATCCTCTTCTTGCTTTAGGTTTAAATTGTTTTTCTTTCTCTAGTTTCCTAAAGTAGAAGTTTAGATTACTGATTATAAATCTTTCTTCCTTTCTAATATATGCATTCAGTGCTATAAATTTTCCTGTAAACACTACTTTCACTGCATTCTACAAATTTTGATCACTTGTATTTTTATTTTCATTTAGTTAAAAATATTTCTCTTAAGACTTTTTCTTTGACCCATATGTTATTCAGAAGTGTTTTGTTTAATCTCCAAATATTTGTAGATTTTCCAGCTTTCTATTATTGATTTTTAGTTTAATATTTTTATAGTCTGAGAATACAGTTTATATAATTTATATTTCCTTACATTTACTAAGGTGTGTTTTATGCCCCAGGATATGGTCTATCTTCATGAATGTTCCTATAAGCTTCAGAAGAATATATATTCTGCTGTTTTGGGATGGAGTATTTTAGAAATGTCAATAAGATCAAATTGATCACGCCATTCAGTTAAACTATATTCATACTGATATTCTGTCTGCTTGATTTATCAATTCCTGAAAGAGGTGTATTAAAGTCTTCAACCATACTAGTGAATTTTGTCTACTTCTCCTTGAGTTATTTCTGGTTTTGACTCACATATTTCATATTTGTCATTAGATGCTTATTCATTTAGAATATCTTCTTGGAAAATTGGTCCCTTTATCATTCTGTAATGTCCTTTTTTAGCTCTGATAATTTTCTGTATTCTGAAGTGAGCTTTGTTTGAAATTAATATAATCATTCCTGTTTTTTCCTGGTTTGTCTTAGCATGATATTTCTTCATTCACCTGTTCATGCTTAATGTATCCTGGTTTTCATATTTAAAGCAGGTTTCTTGTAGGTAACATATAGTTGAGTCTTATTCTTTTATTCAATGTGACAATGTGTCTTTTAACTCATATATATAAACCATTTATGTTTAAAGCAGTTATTGATACAATTGTATTAATATCTGCCACATTTGTAATGCTTTTCTATTCATTACATTTATCATTTGTTTTGTGTCTTTCCGCCCCTCTTCTGCCTTTTTTGGTCGCAAATGAACATTTAATATCATTTCATCTTATCTCCTCTCAGCATAACAAATATACTTTTTAAAAATTTTTAGTGGTTGCCCTAGAGTTTGCAGCACACATATTAAAACTAAGAGTATATTTTTAAATAACACTGCACACATGTGTAGTGTAGGTACCTAGTAACAGTGTTCCCAATTCCTCTCCCTCTTCCTATGATGTGGCTATCATTCATTGTACTTATCAATAAGCTCTGTTCACCCAATACACTGCCACTAGGACTACTACTTAAGCAAATAGTTATCTTTTCTATCAATTAAGACTAAGAAGAATTAAGCATTTTATTTTACCTTTATTTACTTCTTCTCCAAATTCTTCCTTCCAGTTCATACTGAAAAACCATTCTTATAAAGGGGGCTCACTCTATGACATCTCTTTTTGCTAAACGTCACTTCCTCTCCAGTTTCCGTCTGCTCTTAAATGCTTCTAGCTTGCTGTTTTTTAATTTTCTTCAGAGTTTACCATTGCTGTCTTCAGGAGGATTGGTTCAAGACCTGCTACTCCATTCCTATAAGATGAGCTCCTTCTTTGAGGCCATTATATTCTCTTTTTTAAAAAAAGCTTTTATTTTAACTACTATGTGAATTTTGTCTACTTCTCCTTGAGTTATTTCTGGTTTTGACTCACATATTTCATATTTGTCATTAGATGCTTATTCATTTAGAATATCTTCTTGGAAAATTGGTCCCTTTATCATTCTGTAATGTCCTTTTTTAGCTCTGATAATTTTCTGTATTCTGAAGTGAGCTTTGTTTGAAATTAATATAATCATTCCTGTTTTTTCCTGGTTTGTCTTAGCATGATATTTCTTCATTCACCTGTTCATGCTTAATGTATCCTGGTTTTCATATTTAAAGCAGGTTTCTTGTAGGTAACATATAGTTGAGTCTTATTCTTTTATTCAATGTGACAATGTGTCTTTTAACTCATATATATAAACCATTTATGTTTAAAGCAGTTATTGATACAATTGTATTAATATCTGCCACATTTGTAATGCTTTTCTATTCATTACATTTATCATTTGTTTTGTGTCTTTCCGCCCCTCTTCTGCCTTTTTTGGTCGCAAATGAACATTTAATATCATTTCATCTTATCTCCTCTCAGCATAACAAATATACTTTTAAAAATTTTTAGTGGTTGCCCTAGAGTTTGCAGCACACATATTAAAACTAAGAGTATATTTTTAAATAACACTGCACACATGTGTAGTGTAGGTACCTAGTAACAGTGTTCCCAATTCCTCTCCCTCTTCCTATGATGTGGCTATCATTCATTGTACTTATCAATAAGCTCTGTTCACCCAATACACTGCCACTAGGACTACTACTTAAGCAAATAGTTATCTTTTCTATCAATTAAGACTAAGAAGAATTAAGCATTTTATTTTACCTTTATTTACTTCTTCTCCAAATTCTTCCTTCCAGTTCATACTGAAAAACCATTCTTATAAAGGGGGCTCACTCTATGACATCTCTTTTTGCTAAACGTCACTTCCTCTCCAGTTTCCGTCTGCTCTTAAATGCTTCTAGCTTGCTGTTTTTTAATTTTCTTCAGAGTTTACCATTGCTGTCTTCAGGAGGATTGGTTCAAGACCTGCTACTCCATTCCTATAAGATGAGCTCCTTCTTTGAGGCCATTATATTCTCTTTTTTAAAAAAAGCTTTTATTTTACTTTTAACTTTTACAGAGTTTTGTTGTTTATAGATATGCATGTTCCCAGATTATATATTCATTTTTATATGAGGTATTAGTTTGTCATATTTCTTTCTTGATTGCTCTTGTCAGTTGAGATCATGCAGACTTCACAGAATGAGTTTATCCATCACTTTCAAATATATATTTGGACCTTTTTTTTCTTACCCTAATTAAATTTCCTTGTTTGTGTCCTCATTCCATCATGCATTCCATCAGTATTTGTGCAGATTCTACTGTATGCTACCATGGGGGAAGCCCTGGAAATTCAAAGATGAATAAACTCTACTCCGTAATTCTAGGGAGCTCCTCCTAGCCTAGTGGCAGTGACCCAATCAGACCTCACATTTGTCTAACCCAGAGTCTTTTTGCACATGACACCATGCTCAGTCCTTACAATAAGCCTGTGAAATCCATGTGACAGGTATTGCAGTCCCTGCACAACAGACTTCCTGCCCTGCAAGGACCTCTAACCATCATAAATCAGTGTTTCACTGCTGTGACTAATCTGGAGCCATAGGAAGCCAGCAATGGACATATAAGAGCAATTTTGATTGCATTAAACCTCTGAGATTGGGAAATAACTTGCTACCAAAATATAGCTGGGACACATACAATTACTTCTTTGAGGTGTCCCTCAGTACACCCAAAAGAAAGGTTATTATATACCCTAAAGAGTCACCCAATTTCTGTGAAAATTCATCTGGTTTATTTTATTTGATGTATTAACAGACATAAATATGGTTTCATTTCTGGAGCTAAACATTCTGAAATTCAGAGAGGTGAAGGAGTTGCCTAAAATCACACAGCTTGTAAATTAGTGTTGGAACTTAAATATATCTCTCCTAACTTCCAGTCCAGTCTTTTTCTGCATTATAATCTCCCTCATTTGAACTCCTCTGTTTTGTTAGTGTGTTCTTAGCTATAGTTAAGGTTGCATCATGTTTATGAGATTAGTTGGGAAGATGAGCTGTATTTTGATCCAAAAGCTTGTACCGTCTAAGAAGGGAAAACAAATATGTGTATGACCCTTAAAAAGAGGTTCTCTCTGGCAGTTCCTGCCCAGACAGACAGGAAAAGTGAGCAGAAGCTCCCTCTAGGCTGACCGACTGGCCAAGCTTAGTCAGAGAACATCTTTGAACCAATGAGAGGAATGAGGACCTTTCATCCAATGAGAATCATAGAGTTGTTGTGAACAAGCAACTGAGGGGTTATCAACAGTGGGCAGCTGTATAAGCAGACTGTTGCATTTCTGCCAGAGAAGTGCTTTGGGTGATGGTGAAATCCTGCCAGGAAGTCAAAGTGACAAGAGATAAAGTGGACTGTTTTATTAGCCAGTACCTGGAAGTATTTTTTAGTTACTATTATTTAGAATGTTGTCTCTCTCAAGATACTCTTTCCAACAGAAATGTGTGGTAGTCACAGAGGAGAAATCTGGCTGACATGACCTTAACAGAACAGACTTTAACATCCCCTCTAAAAGGGACAGGCCCCTTGTGCTGTCACCTCATGAGATCCAGCGGAAGTAAACATCATCTATATACTGTTCCTGTTGAAAATGCTTAACATAAATCATGTGAAAACAATCAGAAATATTCAAAACATCCAAGTCTGGGAAACAGCTTACCTAGACTCCTCAAAATGCCAATGTCATAAAAGATTTCTTTTTTTAAACATGGGAATTATTCCAACTGAAAAGAGACTAAAAAGACTAATACAACTAAACGCATGGTATGATTCCCAACTCTGTCCTAGATACTTTTAAAATCCAGTTATCATGGCCACTGGGAAAACATCCATAGGGACTATATCGTGAAAATTCATCTGGTTTATTTTATTTGATGTATTAACAGACATAAATATGGTTTCATTTCTGGAGCTAAACATTCTGAAATTCAGAGAGGTGAAGGAGTTGCCTAAAATCACACAGCTTGTAAATTAGTGTTGGAACTTAAATATATCTCTCCTAACTTCCAGTCCAGTCTTTTTCTGCATTATAATCTCCCTCATTTGAACTCCTCTGTTTTGTTAGTGTGTTCTTAGCTATAGTTAAGGTTGCATCATGTTTATGAGATTAGTTGGGAAGATGAGCTGTATTTTGATCCAAAAGCTTGTACCGTCTAAGAAGGGAAAACAAATATGTGTATGACCCTTAAAAAGAGGTTCTCTCTGGCAGTTCCTGCCCAGACAGACAGGAAAAGTGAGCAGAAGCTCCCTCTAGGCTGACCGACTGGCCAAGCTTAGTCAGAGAACATCTTTGAACCAATGAGAGGAATGAGGACCTTTCATCCAATGAGAATCATAGAGTTGTTGTGAACAAGCAACTGAGGGGTTATCAACAGTGGGCAGCTGTATAAGCAGACTGTTGCATTTCTGCCAGAGAAGTGCTTTGGGTGATGGTGAAATCCTGCCAGGAAGTCAAAGTGACAAGAGATAAAGTGGACTGTTTTATTAGCCAGTACCTGGAAGTATTTTTTAGTTACTATTATTTAGAATGTTGTCTCTCTCAAGATACTCTTTCCAACAGAAATGTGTGGTAGTCACAGAGGAGAAATCTGGCTGACATGACCTTAACAGAACAGACTTTAACATCCTCTAAAAGGGACAGGCCCCTTGTGCTGTCACCTCATGAGATCCAGCGGAAGTAAACATCATCTATATACTGTTCCTGTTGAAAATGCTTAACATAAATCATGTGAAAACAATCAGAAATATTCAAAACATCCAAGTCTGGGAAACAGCTTACCTAGACTCCTCAAAATGCCAATGTCATAAAAGATTTCTTTTTTTAAACATGGGAATTATTCCAACTGAAAAGAGACTAAAAAGACTAATACAACTAAACGCATGGTATGATTCCCAACTCTGTCCTAGATACTTTTAAAATCCAGTTATCATGGCCACTGGGAAAACATCCATAGGGACTATATCGCTGATCACAGTTCTGTATCCTTATTTAGTTTCCTCAGAGCGGCTGTGATTATGTAGGAGAGTATTCTGCTTGTAGACACATGGTATTAAAGAGTGAAGAATCGTGGTTGTCTGTGACACACTGTCACATGGTTAAACTACCTTTAACGTGTACACATACTCACATATATACATATTTTAATATACAGATGTATGTGTGCATGTGTGCAGAGAGACAAAGTTAATATGGCACAACATTAAAGCTGGTGAATCTAGCTCAAGGATGTGTGTGTATTCAATGCACTAGTCTGAATTTTCTTTCATTGAGGTATTACAGAAAAGTATTCAGTAAGTGTATTTGAAGAACTTTCTGTAGGATGAAAATATTAAAATAAGACTTTTGGGAGAAAAAGTAGCAGAGTAAGTTATCTATGCTAAAAAGAGCATTACACATACTGTTTAAAAAGTAGGTTATATATACTTTGAGTTAGTTGTGCGTGCTTTAGTGGACAGACCCAGAAACTAATATTACTGCTACCAGATGTGTCCTTGACTTGATTTTCCAGGTGGAAGTGGATTCCTTAGGAATAAGTTTTGAGGCTACTAGGTGACACAGTCCCCTTGTGTCTTATGAGACCTTCCTACTACAGCCATGGAATTTTACTTGGGGGTTGGGGACAGTGGTTAAACCTCGAATTATTTACAGCTTGGAGATTTTCCAAACCAAGGACAAACCTGTCCCTCTCCCACCTCACCGCCCTCCTCAGGAAGGGGCTGCTAAACCTGGAAAGGTCAAGGAAGCTCCTGAGAGTAAAACCCCAAACCGACACTTTCTCCATCCTTTTGAGGATCCACATTAGATGGGCTTCCCTGACTCAAATGGTAAAGAATCTGCCTGCAGTGCAGGAGACCCAAGTTTGATCCGAGGGTCAGGAAGATCCTCTGGAGGAGGAAATGGCAACCAGCTCCAGTCCTTGCCAGGGTAACCCCATGGACAGAGGAGCCTGGAGGGCTACAGTCCATGAAATCACAAAGAGTTGGACAGGACTGAGCAGCTAACACACACACAGAATTAGAAGTGTAGCCTCAGGTGATTGGCTCTGGGGTCAGATGGCAGGAGTAGATCCATCCCCTCACCCCACCCAGCCCCTCTCCTGGAGGGGTGGGGAAACTTGGGTGTGGAGTCAGGACCCTTAGCACCCCAAGCTTGGGTAAGTTTGGAATCTTCATCCTGCACCTTTTGGTTGGTGGTTGAAGCATAAAGCCTGGAGAGGAACCGCAGACCCTTCTCAGGCAGAACCCTATTGGGTTGTCCCTTCTTTAAGCCCTTTAGCCCATTCCAGGGCCCCCTGGGCTGAGAATTCCTAGTCTTTACCAGGTGGGAAGTCCGGAGAGGGATGGGACTTCCTGTGTACTTGGCTGTGGGGGTGGGTAAAGTGATTAGTTGGAACATGACAAACAGATGTTGTCCTATTTGTCTTCTAAGCTAGTAAAGAGTTTTTGTGTAGCTGGGGTCAAAGGCGTTTTCAAAGTCAAAGAAAGGTTAACGACCTCTTCCTCATTTGTAAAACATACGCCCAAACACGCCCAAACTCAAGGACGCAAGTTCGCAGTCTCACCTCCCCTTTCCCTGTCTGTCCGGTTCCCCCACACTCCCAACCCCCCACGGCGAGGACAGGCTGAAGGGCTGATGGTAGACCAGGGCAAGACACAGGAAGGCGAGTCTCTAAGAATCCTAAACATCAGTCCAGTGATGTGATTTCTCTTCATGACATTCCCTTTCCCTGCCTTTACTTCCCCTTAGTGGAGTTTTACTAGAACTCAACGCCACACAGGAAGCTTTGGGTCTAAAAAACATTTCTTTTCTGGGCTCCAAAAAGGCTGAACTCTCTTTCTTTTTATTATTTTTTTTAACTTTTATTTTACTTTTAACTTTTACTGAGCTCTCTTTCACAAAGTGATCCAAGAGTAAGGATTATTCATTTCCCTGTATTCATCAGATTTTGTAATAGGTCTCTGAGCCAGGACGCATGTTTTAAGCAAAATCACACATACTCAAAGTATGTTTGTGTAGCCCAGTTTCATCTGGAAAAGCCAATGACTGTTACAAAGATTTTTTTTTTTTTTTTAATTCCAAAGTGGTGAAGTATTTGGAGCACAGTAGCCCAGGGACATGAATTATGCTCTCAACTTTGCTATTTTCATTGCTTATTGTATTTATCTTTATTGTGATAAATTTAATCCTACCCCAACAAAGAAGAGGATCCAACAGCCCATCCTAGACAAAGAAAATTGACAAATTCTTCTCATGACAACAGTCTCTCTTGTCCTGACTCATTGTTGCTACTGAGTGGATTGGTGTTTTTCACGGGAAGAACACCAACCCAGAAGAAAATGTTGTCAAAAACTTTATCCGTTTGTATTGCAGCCAAAGAGCGCAGGAGGTACTAGCTTCTCCCGCCCTGCTGCTGGCATCATGGTTTCGCTTTAGGACCAGGCACGGCATCTAGAAACAAAGGGCAACACCCTGCTTGACGTTTTGCCATAGCTTGGCTTAGCACCGTCATTGCAGGATCAGTTCCAAGGGCAGGCCCCTTTCCTAGGAACACTGCCTACATTTCAACAGCCGGTCTCTCTGGACTACACCTGTGGAGAGAGAGCCACAGCCCAGACTCTTCATGGTAGAGAGATGTTCGTTGTGTCAGAATCAGGAAAGCACTCTGGTGTGAATAAGACTCATTTGCAGGCAGACCGACAACAAACTCTGCACCCTTTTTCTAGAGGGACGTGGAAAATGGCTCCATTATCATACTGTATTTGACATTCTCCAAATAATTGAGCTTCCTGATGGCATTCTGCTCAGAGCTGGAGAGGAAACTTGACTCGGGCCAACTTTGCAGACACAGAAAGTCCTGGGGCACATGCCAAAGGCAGAACTGGCTTGTGCAAGAGAGCTGGGGGGCACTCTCCACTTCACAGCATGGGGTGTGAGGGTAGGGAGCAGAGAGGAAAGAGTGGGAAAACTTGGACAAGGACTAATTGGAAGCCAAGGTCGTGGCTCTGATTCAGTCATTCCTTCCTGGAAAGAGCGTTTCTGTGCTTAACCTCGTGGCCTCAGATTTCCAGGATGTTGCTGGCTCTCTGGCTCTCTCCAGGGCTTGCTTATTTACCACGTTTCTAGGCTCAGGGACAGAAGGATGTGAGAGGAAATTACTCACGTGGGACACAAAGAGAAACCAAAGGCACAGCAAAAGGCTTCTAGAATGCTGCTCACACACATCTTCCTGTGGAAATTAGAATCAATTTTGTTGCCTACTACAACTTAAAAGCATATTTCATGAAGTTTCAGGCTATTTTCTTCCCCCTAAAGAATGTCATTTGGAGAATGCTCAGAATGATAAAGCAAAGGGAGGAAGGTTAATTTAAAATTTCTAGAACACTTGACTTAATCCTTGGCAAGCCCATCTCAGAATATAACCAATGCAAGATCTTTCATTGTTGCTACTGAGTGGATTGGTGTTCACGGGAAGAACACCAACCCAGAAGAAAATGTTGTCAAAAACTTTATCCGTTTGTATTGCAGCCAAAGAGCGCAGGAGGTACTAGCTTCTCCCGCCCTGCTGCTGGCATCATGGTTTCGCTTTAGGACCAGGCACGGCATCTAGAAACAAAGGGCAACACCCTGCTTGACGTTTTGCCATAGCTTGGCTTAGCACCGTCATTGCAGGATCAGTTCCAAGGGCAGGCCCCTTTCCTAGGAACACTGCCTACATTTCAACAGCCGGTCTCTCTGGACTACACCTGTGGAGAGAGAGCCACAGCCCAGACTCTTCATGGTAGAGAGATGTTCGTTGTGTCAGAATCAGGAAAGCACTCTGGTGTGAATAAGACTCATTTGCAGGCAGACCGACAACAAACTCTGCCCCCTTTTTTCTACAGTGACGTTGAAAATGGCTCCATTATCATACTGTATTTGACATTCTCCAAATAATTGAGCTTCCTGATGGCATTCTGCTCAGAGCTGGAGAGGAAACTTGACTCGGGCCAACTTTGCAGACACAGAAAGTCCTGGGGCACATGCCAAAGGCAGAACTGGCTTGTGCAAGAGAGCTGGGGGGCACTCTCCACTTCACAGCATGGGGTGTGAGGGTAGGGAGCAGAGAGGAAAGAGTGGGAAAACTTGGACAAGGACTAATTGGAAGCCAAGGTCGTGGCTCTGATTCAGTCATTCCTTCCTGGAAAGAGCGTTTCTGTGCTTAACCTCGTGGCCTCAGATTTCCAGGATGTTGCTGGCTCTCTGGCTCTCTCCAGGGCTTGCTTATTTACCACGTTTCTAGGCTCAGGGACAGAAGGATGTGAGAGGAAATTACTCACGTGGGACACAAAGAGAAACCAAAGGCACAGCAAAAGGCTTCTAGAATGCTGCTCACACACATCTTCCTGTGGAAATTAGAATCAATTTTTGTTGCCTACTACAACTTAAAAGCATATTTCATGAAGTTTCAGGCTATTTTCTTCCCCCTAAAGAATGTCATTTGGAGAATGCTCAGAATGATAAAGCAAAGGGAGGAAGGTTAATTTAAAATTTCTAGAACACTTGACTTAATCCTTGGCAAGCCCATCTCAGAATATAACCAATGCAAGATCTTTCTGAAAGTTATTGAGAGATGACACAGTCCATGCAAGGCACCTTTCACAGTCTTCTCCTGCCCACTGTTGGGCTCATCTGATTGAGACAGACTTTATTTTATTTTTAAATATTTATTTGTTCATTTGGTGTACCAGGTTCTAGTTTGCAGCACTCAGGATCTTTAGTTGTGGCATGTGGGCTCTTGCCCAGGGATTGAAGTAGGGCTCCCTTCATTGGGAGTGAGAAGTCTTAGCCTCTGGACTACCAGGGAAGTCCCCAGGCTTTATTTTAATGCAATGCTTTATTATTATCTGGCATGTGATCATGAATCTGTGAAGGGATGCATGTGAGGACAGAAATGAGCAAGTGATGTGGGGGGCCAGGGAGCGGGGGTACCTTCACGATGCATTTGATGAAACTGGATAAGGGTGAGATCTCAGACAGAGAAGGTATTGTCCAGGGAGAGGCCTTTCTGAAGTAAAGACCCAGCCAACCTTCAAGGACCTCCCCTGTGGACAAAGGGGGCAATTTGTACCATGTTTTGCCCCTGAGGACCCAGGTAGGACCAAAGGGAAACAGGGACTTTGTTCCTAATACCAGGTATCTCAGGAGGAAGTGAAGCCTCTGACCTTGGCTATGTCCAGCCAATGCTAGCTGGCTGTGGTGGGGAAGCTGTGGAAAGGGCTCTGTGTTGTGTAGATGGCCAGAACCAGATCATACGGTAAGTACTGACCCAGAGAAAGGAATGGCAGTCAAGGTCGTGGCTCTGATTCAGTCATTCCTTCCTGGAAAGAGCGTTTCTGTGCTTAACCTCGTGGCCTCAGATTTCCAGGATGTTGCTGGCTCTCTGGCTCTCTCCAGGGCTTGCTTATTTACCACGTTTCTAGGCTCAGGGACAGAAGGATGTGAGAGGAAATTACTCACGTGGGACACAAAGAGAAACCAAAGGCACAGCAAAAGGCTTCTAGAATGCTGCTCACACACATCTTCCTGTGGAAATTAGAATCAATTTTTGTTGCCTACTACAACTTAAAAGCATATTTCATGAAGTTTCAGGCTATTTTCTTCCCCCTAAAGAATGTCATTTGGAGAATGCTCAGAATGATAAAGCAAAGGGAGGAAGGTTAATTTAAAATTTCTAGAACACTTGACTTAATCCTTGGCAAGCCCATCTCAGAATATAACCAATGCAAGATCTTTCTGAAAGTTATTGAGAGATGACACAGTCCATGCAAGGCACCTTTCACAGTCTTCTCCTGCCCACTGTTGGGCTCATCTGATTGAGACAGACTTTATTTTATTTTTAAATATTTATTTGTTCATTTGGTGTACCAGGTTCTAGTTTGCAGCACTCAGGATCTTTAGTTGTGGCATGTGGGCTCTTGCCCAGGGATTGAAGTAGGGCTCCCTTCATTGGGAGTGAGAAGTCTTAGCCTCTGGACTACCAGGGAAGTCCCCAGGCTTTATTTTAATGCAATGCTTTATTATTATCTGGCATGTGATCATGAATCTGTGAAGGGATGCATGTGAGGACAGAAATGAGCAAGTGATGTGGGGGGCCAGGGAGCGGGGGTACCTTCACGATGCATTTGATGAAACTGGATAAGGGTGAGATCTCAGACAGAGAAGGTATTGTCCAGGGAGAGGCCTTTCTGAAGTAAAGACCCAGCCAACCTTCAAGGACCTCCCCTGTGGACAAAGGGGGCAATTTGTACCATGTTTTGCCCCTGAGGACCCAGGTAGGACCAAAGGGAAACAGGGACTTTGTTCCTAATACCAGGTATCTCAGGAGGAAGTGAAGCCTCTGACCTTGGCTATGTCCAGCCAATGCTAGCTGGCTGTGGTGGGGAAGCTGTGGAAAGGGCTCTGTGTTGTGTAGATGGCCAGAACCAGATCATAGTGTCTACGGTAAGTACTGACCCAGAGAAAGGAATGGCAGTCAAAGGGTGTTTTCCCAAGGAAGGAAGTTTCTGTAATCAGCATTTAAGTTCTCAGCAAAGGCCAGAGGACATATGCAGCATAGCTTCCCCAGGGTAGAGACCTACTAGGCCTGTGCTGCTCTCTGGAGAGTGGTACAACGTATAATAAAGGATGAATGAATGAATGGATATTGATCTCATCTGTAAGAACAATGTTGGGGAACAATGCAACCCAGGCGTAGGGGACAAGCAGAAGAGTAATGGAAGAAGCCTAGCTAAGTATGTTGGGACAGGATTGTGATAGGTGATAGATAACAGTAGGTTACTGTGAACGGTTTCTGATTCTTAATCTCCAATGGAGAAGAATTCACATTGGGATCAAAAGACTTGGTGATGGTCACTCAGAGCTTCGTGCAGTGAAAAGTTTATTAAAGTAGGAAAGGGTAGAGAAAAGCTTCCAGCATAGACACTGGAAGCAGGATAGAAGAGTATCCCCTTTTGCCAGTTGAAGCATAACAATTTGTATCTTCCAGTCAGTTACCAAAACAATAAATCAAAAGTATCTTAAGGCTGCAAAGGCCCTGTGGGCCCACACCCACAACATTAACATGAGATTAGCTAGAACAGTTTCTAGGCCTCAGGCCTAGGTGAGACATTCTAATGTAAACGCCCAGATGAACATAAGATTAGAAGTTTTCAATTTCAACATTGAAGATCTTTGCCTTTATTTCTCCTTGTCCTTCCTCTTCTCCTCCTTGTCCTTGGGACTGGCTGGCCTCCTTGCCAAATCTGCCTATATACCCCTCTCATTTCGAACCCCTTTCAGTTGTAAAGACCCAGCCAACCTTCAAGGACCTCCCCTGTGGACAAAGGGGGCAATTTGTACCATGTTTTGCCCCTGAGGACCCAGGTAGGACCAAAGGGAAACAGGGACTTTGTTCCTAATACCAGGTATCTCAGGAGGAAGTGAAGCCTCTGACCTTGGCTATGTCCAGCCAATGCTAGCTGGCTGTGGTGGGGAAGCTGTGGAAAGGGCTCTGTGTTGTGTAGATGGCCAGAACCAGATCATAGTGTCTACGGTAAGTACTGACCCAGAGAAAGGAATGGCAGTCAAAGGGTGTTTTCCCAAGGAAGGAAGTTTCTGTAATCAGCATTTAAGTTCTCAGCAAAGGCCAGAGGACATATGCAGCATAGCTTCCCCAGGGTAGAGACCTACTAGGCCTGTGCTGCTCTCTGGAGAGTGGTACAACGTATAATAAAGGATGAATGAATGAATGGATATTGATCTCATCTGTAAGAACAATGTTGGGGAACAATGCAACCCAGGCGTGGGGACAAGCAGAAGAGTAATGGAAGAAGCCTAGCTAAGTATGTTGGGACAGGATTGTGATAGGTGATAGATAACAGTAGGTTACTGTGAACGGTTTCTGATTCTTAATCTCCAATGGAGAAGAATTCACATTGGGATCAAAAGACTTGGTGATGGTCACTCAGAGCTTCGTGCAGTGAAAAGTTTATTAAAGTAGGAAAGGGTAGAGAAAAGCTTCCAGCATAGACACTGGAAGCAGGATAGAAGAGTATCCCCTTTTGCCAGTTGAAGCATAACAATTTGTATCTTCCAGTCAGTTACCAAAACAATAAATCAAAAGTATCTTAAGGCTGCAAAGGCCCTGTGGGCCCACACCCACAACATTAACATGAGATTAGCTAGAACAGTTTCTAGGCCTCAGGCCTAGGTGAGACATTCTAATGTAAACGCCCAGATGAACATAAGATTAGAAGTTTTCAATTTCAACATTGAAGATCTTTGCCTTTATTTCTCCTTGTCCTTCCTCTTCTCCTCCTTGTCCTTGGGACTGGCTGGCCTCCTTGCCAAATCTGCCTATATACCCCTCTCATTTCGAACCCCTTTCAGTTGTAAAGGCTCTTAGGTTCCAGATCGAAGAATTTGAACTTTATATGGCACACTACCACATGTTCCAGCCAAAGCCTAGGAAATGGCCAGCTCCCCCTCCCCAGTCTCCCCATCTTACACCTCAGATATCTTGCCGCTCACACCCAGATCTCACCTTCAAACACTCAAAATCTCCCAAGTGTGCATTGTGTGTGCTCAATTGTTCAGTCATGTCGACTCTTTGTGACGTCCAAGGACAATAGCCCACCAGGCTCCTCTGCCCATGGAATTTTTCAGGCAAGAATACTGAAGTGGAAAAAAAGAAAAAAATAAGTATACTGGAATGGGGTGCCATTTCCTCCTCCAGGGAATCTTCCTGACTCAGAGATTGAACCCACATCTCTTACATCTCTTGGCAGGTAGATTCTTTACTACACACTCCAAATATACTCTAGCTCAGGATGGTTGGAAAGTGTTTCTGTGGAGTCTTTTCAAGACGTAATCCTTGCGGAAATCGATTGATTGGCATCATTGTCCCTCCAGTCTCTCTAAGACTGTGGCAGAGACAGCAAACACCACCCAAAATGATGCCCATCACAGCAAACATTACCCCCAACGTTGCCCATCTCAAGTGTAGAATTGTTGCTGCAAAGCAGTTTCTCTGTTAGAAACTATTACTCAGCCTCTCTTGCATCTAGGAGGAGACCATGTGAATAAGGTAATAATAGAACAACAAAACTCTGTAAAAGTAAAAAAGTAAAATAAAAATGAAAAAAGAAAAGAACTGTGGGGCAGGTGGGATATTAGGAGAAAGCTCCCTCAATTATCGAGGTAGGGGAGCTGATGCTACAGGAAAAAAAGAAAAGAAAAACACCTAAAGCCAGGTCCAAAACCTTCTGCCCCGAGGTTCAGTCACTGGCAGAAAAACACAAGTCTTGTCGCCCTAGGGAACTCATTTTAAGTGAGGGGCACCTAAGAAATGAAAGCCTCTGCTTCTGAGGAGGAGTGAGAGAGCACCCTAGGTCTAAAAGATTAGAGGTCTTCTGCCCTCCCCACCCCCACACCCAGTGGCCTGGGGATGGGGAGAATCTCTTTCTGTTCAAGAACTGCCTAAAATACGTGGCTTGCACCAACCTCATGAGTGTGTTTCCAAATTGCCAGAATGGCACTAATGGTGTCCTAGCCCTTGGACAGAGCTGCCCTGCCTGCAGCCCAGCAGCACCAGCACCATGTGCAAAATGATGTGAGACTTTGAGGAAAGGTTCTCTCCAAGGTGGTGAGAGGACTCAGAAGGGAAATTCAGTGTCCTGGAGCTCCTTGCTCCTGAAAGGCATCCCCATCAGAAAGCAGCAGAAAAGTCAGCAGCAAAAGGGAATCTGACTTCTGCTTAACGTGAAGAATTATTTAGGCAAATGGCTTCCAGGCTAATCAAACACCCCCACCTTCCAGGTTGGCAGATTGTGTTTGAGAAAGCAGATGGAAATGCAGAAGCTCTGCCAGCTTCGGCGCCAGCTTCACTTCTGTCTTCTCTGGGAGGGGAAGGGAGAGCTCTAGAACCTAAGTCAGCCAAGAGAAACTCAAGTATTCAAAGGCCGTCTCTCTACAATTGAGCAATTCTCACTGTTAAATCTTAAGTTTTAGCTTTGATTTAATGGAGTGTTTAATCCTAGGGAAAATTAATTTTAAATCATGGCGGAAAAGTTCTTTCCATTGTTTTCAATAAAATCACGTTAACTTCTTTTCCAGCAAAACAGTAATTTTTGCTCCATCTTTTTTTTAAAACCTTTTGGGAGCTCTGTGTTTGTAAATGAAATATTAGGCATCTCTAGCTTCTTGTGATCTCACCTGGAGATGATATGAGTCAGGAAATAAAACAAATTACTCTCCTGATGAGAATAACAGGTACTCTTGGAGCCTTCAGACTAATATGCACGTGAACCAGTTGGGGCGGAACTGACTAGATGTGCAGACAAGCATCAGATTATGGATTAAACCAGATTTCTCTAATTTGATAACATTTTCTTCTAATTTTCTTATTTTTCTGGGCCCAACCTCAGCATTTTACGTGAACTCAGAGCCTATCGTGAATCTTTAAATCCCTAATATCGAGTCCTAATTGATTTATTGCACAGAAGAAAGCCCAATACTCTTAACACCCAGAAAGCTGGGCAAGCCCTGAAAGACTAGCAGAGGCAGCTGAGAACATGGGCTTTGAATTCAGACAAGCCTGGGTTCAAGTCCTGGCTCAGACATTGATCCACAGCTGTGATATTTGAGCAAAATATTTCATCTCTTTTAGTCTTAGTCACTTCACCTGGTCAATGAATGATTGCCACCTTCAAAGTACCTAATAGCAGCTAAATGAAATAATGCAACTGTAAGCATTCATCAGTGTTTCTAGACAGAATAAGGGTTCAACTACTGTTAGCTGTCATTGGAAGGAGAGAGGACTTGCCCCCAATGAGGCTTTATAGGGGGCTGTTTCCATCTTTATAAAATAAGGCGGTCAGACCAGCCCTCCTCCAAGAGTCCCTCAGAACTGGCACATATGACCTTACTGCTGAGTCCTTGGCTTGGGATTCACAAAGCTGGTGACTCTAGTTCCCAATTTCTGATTTCCATGGTAGAGGGGTTTCTTCTGGAGCAATTAGGGTCTGGCTGTGAAAACACTGGAGAACTGCCATTGCCATCTGAGCTGGCCTGCAGGTGTTCTCCATCAGTGAAGGCATCCAAGGAGAAGCTTGACAGCTACTTGCTGGGAAGAGGATGGAAAAGCCAACAGGAGTCAAGATCCATGAAGTTTGGGGTCACCTCTGACCCCAGAGCTTCCATAATTCTCCAGGCATCCATCTTTGCTGTTAGAGCCAAGTGGTCACCTAGAAAAGCTTCAAGTCAGTCAACCTGTGTCTATTTGTCCATTCAGGCTAGAGAAGCTTTTCTACCAGCCTGAGTCTCAGGGGCAGAAGAATGGCCATACCAGAGCTTTTCTGAATGAACCAGGGTCTGCCCCTGATGTGCCAACTGCCTCCCCCAGGAATTCAAAATGGGATGTCAGGCCTGGGACAGGGACACTGGAAAAAAAGGGCCAGCAGCTGGGTTTGAGGAAAGCTGTAAAATGTGGGGTAAAAGCCACAGGGGACTGGTAGTTTTCACCACAAAAGTGATTCTCCTTCCTCAGAAATGCTAATAAGATTCGCACTTGCTTATTGTATTGCCTAATTAGGTTACTTATAAGTAATTGAACACCAAGTTCTGGGAGACAAGGAGGAACACCCACTGACTCCATCAGCTGAGAAAGCCAAGGCCCTGTTTGTCAGCATGCCAGCCCTCAGGCCCTGACTCAGGCCATCGCCCTGCCATTTCATTTCATTTGACCACCGTGACCCCTGGGAAAATTTCAGCACCTCTGGGCTCTGGTATCAGCCCCTCCTCACAATGCATTTAGGCAAATGAAGTTCTGTCCCTCCCTCCTCCTCCAAGGGCTTTGCAAAATTCCCTTAATAAATTCTCACTGCAATTCCTTACCAGTTCCTCCCTTCTACTGATAAGGAAGCAGGCTCAGGCGAGTGAGGTGATTGGTTCAGGGCTGTCCTTGCATTTTTTCCAGCTGCTATCAGTTGAGTTTTGAATACCGGCAGAAACAGTAGAATAAATCCTGACTTTGAAATTGGTGGAGTTTCCGTAGTAGCTCTGATGGTAACGAATCTGCCTGCAATTCAGGAGATCAGGGTTCCATCCCTGGGTCAGGCAGATTCCCTGGAGAAGGGAATGGCTACCCACTCCAGTATTCTTGCTTGGAGAATTCCATGGATAGAAGAGACTAAAGAGCTACAGTCCATAGGGTCACAAAGAGTTGAACATGACTGAATGACTAACACTTGGAATTGATAGTCCTATGTTCAAATTCTACTTAACTATGTGATCTTAAACAAATTAGTTAATCTCTGTGCCTCTGATTTCCTGATTATTAAATGGTGATGAAAAGATAAATGAATTCACAGTATTATGGGGAGGATTAAAACGAGTTGATGGAGTGCAGAGAACAGTGGCTGGGCTTGGAAGGCTCTCAGTATCACAAAGCCCACATCGCTCAGATGCCCTGGGAACTGGCAGAGGAAAGAAGGACTCTACAAATGGAAAGGATGAAGAGTCTGGGCCCCAGCTTCATCCTCCAGGCTGCCTGCTCCCTCTCCTCCGTGCAGCTCCCTGCTCCCTTATCAGACTTCAGGAGGGGAGTTTGAGGCCCAGCCTCTGCCCACAATGGAGATTTTCAAGGCAAAAAGGGAAAGCGAAGGAGGCTGAAGGTGGGAGCTTAGAGCTGCTAGTCCCCCAGAGAAGCAACAGTAAAAGACTTTCTGTGATGCCTCCCTTCCTGACAAATGCCCTTGGCTCTTGTAATGGCTTCCTCTGCCAAGAGCCAGCCTTGGCTTGGGTGATACATTTTCCCTGAAAAATGGCCAGCCTTTCCAGGGATTAATAATGACTGCTGGGGAGGGCTGACAGCCCAGCCAGCATGCGCCGTTCCGCCCCCTCCTCCAGATGTGCCTGCAAGAAAGTCTGTCTTCTCTGAGAGACAAGCAGGACATCAAGACTGCAGGGAAGCACTTCTGCAACTGTCCTGAGAAAGTTTCCTGAACTTCAGGAAGATCTCTGGGCCAGCTGGACCCTCGGTGCTCAGCCCAATGATAGCTGGTGGTGGGCATGGCCCAGACTCTGTGCTGGTTCTGGGTGCAGGGGAGAGGCAAGACGAGTGATGACTCGGAGTTCCTGTTCTCAGGTATCCACCCAGACGGGCTGATCAGACAGGCACGTGAGTACCCGTATGTCAGGCCAGGGAGTAAGAAATGCCGCTTAAAAGCTGAGAAAGGGGACACATCCTTCTAACTGTCGGCATCCCAGAAGGTCTTGTGGAGAAAGTGGAATTGGGGCTGGCAGAATTGGACTATGCTAGATGGAATGGATAGGGTCTCCAGCCTGCAGGAGCAAAGGGACAGGAATATGCCATAAAGGAGGGAGTGGTTTAGCTTGGCTGGGGTTGGGAGCAGATGCTTGAAGGGAGTTTGAGAGAGATAGAGTTCTGCCACAGCATGTCAGCCGGCTGCATAGAGAATATTGGGTGTGACGAGACATTAAGAAATACACACACACATAGTCAAGCAGAAAGGATGAGAATGAGGGGCGTTCAAGATCTCTTGGGTCAAGCCCTTAAACACGTGCACCAGCCCACTTTTATTGAGAGCTTAAGCATCCAGGTGTTTGCAGGGAATGATATTAACATGATCTGGGAGTCAGTCACAGCCCTGGACAGTAATTTCCCTCATGACTCTAAGTTGCTTACACTATCTCCTTAATGGAAAAGGCACACTACAGCTGAGGGGCAACTAGACCAGCAAGAAGCTAGGAAGTCTGCTCTGTGTGCCCACGTAGCGTGCTAACGTGGGCTGACCTGACATTCCAAAGTCCACAGCAGATCTCCCACCTGTTACTGATCAGTATGACCCCAGCTAATGAGCCCATGTGAATTGAATCAACTTGTTTTTGTCTTAGTTCTTTCATTTCCAAGATGTTTTTCTCCTAGCTCAGCCAAAGTTGCGAAAACCTCCACTGGTTTGTTTCCCCACAGAGTTAATGTCAGGCTAAAGCCCAGGACTCCACAGCAGCTCATAGGCGGTAACTAGAAGGTCAGGCTGCCCTGGATCAGAGGAGTGCAGGCCGTCTGTGGATTCTGGTGAGTTCAAGTCTTGATCACAGTCCTGAGTTGCTGGGTGCAGTCAGGTGACATGGGCAGAGCACGCTGTTACCAGTGGGAGAAAATAGGCCTACAGGACCCTAGGATTTTCATGTGTGCCTCAGGGCATGTTCTCCCCTCATCCCATCATAATACTTTCCCTGTGCCTCCAGAGTGAGGGGGCCCTGCCTGTCTCCACCTGGTTAGAGGCAGATGGTGGCACCCCTCGAGATTCCCGAGCAGAAAGGTCAAGCTCCAGCCTGCTCCCTCCCTTCCACAGTTAAGCAGAAGGCAAGCTCTGTTTTTTCACATAACTCCACTGACTGATTGGCTTGTGCAGGCCACGGTGGCAGACAGCATCATTGTGTCCTCAGCCACCAGGTACAAATGCTTAGTAACAAGAGGTTCTCATTTGCAGCAGAGCCAGACCAACTCTGAGTCCCTCTGCAGCATCCCTGGGACTCTGGTGCTCTGTCTCTCACCCCAGGGCGGAGGTGGGGGAGGCACGCACCGGTCTGTGGTCAGGATCTGCTCACTGCAGAAGCTGCTCTGGGTTTGATTAAGCAAAGCCTTTTCCCAGATGACATCATTTGGTCACCGTTTGCAAGGGCAGCATCCAAACACCGCCAGCCGCTCTGGTCGCTGCTTCGGCTCTGCCTGAAGCATGCCTGGCAAAGACTGACACCAGCCTGCAGACAGCATCCACCATAGGCCAGAGGGGCTGAGGCCACACAGACCACTCAAAGCGTGGGTCAAGACAGTGCAGACTTTGAGAGATCCCTAGGCTCAAGCTCAGGAGGACAGGACCAGATGTCCAGGGGTCAGCAATAGTCTGAATGCGTGGGTCCGTCTAACTGAGGTGTGATAATTCAGTTTAATTTAATTCAAGGATTTACTGGTGCCTGCAAGAACTGGATCCTGGACTGAACTTAGAGATAACCAGGAGCAGATCCTGCCTCCCCAAAGTCATGGTTAATAGTTCAGGGGAAGACGAGGGCATAGAAGATTATAGAGCAGGCTTTTGTGCATGGTGTCCCCTCTCTCTGAAATTCCCTCATTTCTTCACTTAATTATCTCTTAATGCTCTTCCTTTAGCTGTCAACTCTTTATGATGTCCTAGGGGAAGTCTTGCCTGCCTTCCACGACTAAGGCAAATCCCCCAGTCACATACCCACATTGCCCTATGTTCTGCTCCTCAGGGGCACTTGCCACTGGTGAAATCTTAATTACCTGTGTGATTGTTTTATTAACATGTATCTCCCTACAAGACTGGGAGATCCGTTTCCTTCATCACTATACATTGAGTGCTTGTCACTCTGCCTGAAATCTAAATATGTCTTAGATATAAAAGCACCGCTATTTTTCAAACTAATGTAAAGGCTGGGAACTTGTAATACAAGTTCATTTGAAAGTGTTAGAGCTTTGTGTAGCTTTTTGTAAATATGTTCTTTCTAATACACTGATACTAAAAATAGAACGGATCTCGGTGAGGCAGCAGTGAGGGGCAGCGTGGAGCAAGATCTTAATTCCCTGCCCAGGAATTCAAGCTGGGTAGCCTGGAGAAAAACCAGGACTCCTAACCATCAGACCAGCAAGGGCCAGATGCTAGAAGCGATTTTTTCCCCAGATCTTTGCGCCCAGTGAAAACTGCATTTATCATGGAGGCAGAAACTATAAACGCAGGTACAAGGTTTATTACTGGAAACATAGTACAAGTGGGAGAGCACCCAGAGAAATGGTTTGTTTAGTTAAGATAGAAACAAGGCAGAGATGCACACTGAGAGAGAGGGCATGGCCATCCCTTCAGGTGAGGAGGTGCTCAGTAAAGAAGCAGTTGAGTCCTTTATTAAAGGAAGAAGTCATTGATACAGGTCAGTTCTTCCTGGTCTTTGTCTTCCTTCAGGCCAATTATCTAGTTTCTTTTTCCATAGCTGACCTATCCTGGAACGCTCCTCTGGGTGGACACACACATCTCAGCCAAGATGAATTCTGAAGGGGAGGCTTCTAGGAGAAGCAAGACTCATTAAGTCCTAAAGTTATCTCTTGACTTTTGACCCACAAGGACCATTCCTTTCTGCACATGTGTAGTGTCTTCCTTGTCCCAGAAAATTGGGGGAGCAGAGATGCCTTTGTCCTTTACTCAGATAGGGTTTGCCCCCTGTCTGAGCCTTGATTATTGTCAAGGCAATTACCTTAAGGTGTTTACCCCTTTTTGACTTTATGATGTCCTAGGGGAAGTCTTGCCTGCCTTCCACGACTAAGGCAAATCCCCCAGTCACATACCCACATTGCCCTATGTTCTGCTCCTCAGGGGCACTTGCCACTGGTGAAATCTTAATTACCTGTGTGATTGTTTTATTAACATGTATCTCCCTACAAGACTGGGAGATCCGTTTCCTTCATCACTATACATTGAGTGCTTGTCACTCTGCCTGAAATCTAAATATGTCTTAGATATAAAAGCACCGCTATTTTTCAAACTAATGTAAAGGCTGGGAACTTGTAATACAAGTTCATTTGAAAGTGTTAGAGCTTTGTGTAGCTTTTGTAAATATGTTCTTTCTAATACACTGATACTAAAAATAGAACGGCTCTCGGTGAGGCAGCAGTGAGGGGCAGCGTGGAGCAAGATCTTAATTCCCTGCCCAGGAATTCAAGCTGGGTAGCCTGGAGAAAAACCAGGACTCCTAACCATCAGACCAGCAAGGGCCAGATGCTAGAAGCGATTTTTTCCCCAGATCTTTGCGCCCAGTGAAAACTGCATTTATCATGGAGGCAGAAACTATAAACGCAGGTACAAGGTTTATTACTGGAAACATAGTACAAGTGGGAGAGCACCCAGAGAAATGGTTTGTTTAGTTAAGATAGAAACAAGGCAGAGATGCACACTGAGAGAGAGGGCATGGCCATCCCTTCAGGTGAGGAGGTGCTCAGTAAAGAAGCAGTTGAGTCCTTTATTAAAGGAAGAAGTCATTGATACAGGTCAGTTCTTCCTGGTCTTTGTCTTCCTTCAGGCCAATTATCTAGTTTCTTTTTCCATAGCTGACCTATCCTGGAACGCTCCTCTGGGTGGACACACACATCTCAGCCAAGATGAATTCTGAAGGGGAGGCTTCTAGGAGAAGCAAGACTCATTAAGTCCTAAAGTTATCTCTTGACTTTTGACCCACAAGGACCATTCCTTTCTGCACATGTGTAGTGTCTTCCTTGTCCCAGAAAATTGGGGGAGCAGAGATGCCTTTGTCCTTTACTCAGATAGGGTTTGCCCCCTGTCTGAGCCTTGATTATTGTCAAGGCAATTACCTTAAGGTGTTTACAAGAGACAAACACCGGCTATTTACCCTGTTTCTTTTGTTACTTCCACTTCAGAGGACAAACAGGAAGCTGATTGTAAATGTCTTAACTAGAGCCTACCTGTCTCTTGTTTCAGGAAATGCTAACAGTTGTAAGTATCCAGCCCAAAGCCCGCTTCTTCATGCCCCATGAAATGTAAACAGGAGGCCAGTTGTAAATGTCTAACCTGGGGCCCATCCATCTCCTACGTCAGAACTACAAACACAAGGGCGTAGTCCTCAAAGTGGAGATGGTGGGAGACTCTAGTGCGGGAACATGCCTCCCATATGCCTGTGGTCCTGTCCAGAGGAAAGACTTTAGTGAGACATTGCCTCTTCTCTGCCTGACTACACTTTTCCCCTGGTCTATCTGTATTCCCACCTCTGCCTCATTTCTGTTTGCCCTACGCTATCAATCCCCCAGTTTGGATGGAAGGACAACCAGAACGGCACCCAGTGGGCTATCAACATTGTGCTAATGAACCAGTACCACTGGCATGAAGTGCCCGTTTGACTCCCGCTTGAGGCCAATCATCTTTGTATCAATAGATTTGGGTGAGGTTTTTTGTTGTTGTTGTTTTTGCCCCCTTTCTTTGTTCTGGGTGAGAACAGTAAAACAGGGAGGACTTGAGAGGACTTGTTGACCAATTCCTTCATGTGAAAGGCAGAGTGATAGTAGCCAAGGAGGGGGTTGGGTTTAGATTACTCCAAGTGCAGGGAATGAGGTCTTCTGACTCTAGCCCCCCCAAAAACACTTCTCAAACCCTCATTGAATTGAAGTTTCCATAGTACTCAGGGTCTCCAGCTGGTTATTTTAAGACTCTGTGCTAGTTTTTTTGGAACACCACACATCTAGGGGAGCCAAGATGAATTCTGAAGGGAGGCTTCTAGGAGAAGCAAGACTCATTAAGTCCTAAAGTTATCTCTTGACTTTTGACCCACAAGGACCATTCCTTTCTGCACATGTGTAGTGTCTTCCTTGTCCCAGAAAATTGGGGGAGCAGAGATGCCTTTGTCCTTTACTCAGATAGGGTTTGCCCCCTGTCTGAGCCTTGATTATTGTCAAGGCAATTACCTTAAGGTGTTTACAAGAGACAAACACCGGCTATTTACCCTGTTTCTTTTGTTACTTCCACTTCAGAGGACAAACAGGAAGCTGATTGTAAATGTCTTAACTAGAGCCTACCTGTCTCTTGTTTCAGGAAATGCTAACAGTTGTAAGTATCCAGCCCAAAGCCCGCTTCTTCATGCCCCATGAAATGTAAACAGGAGGCCAGTTGTAAATGTCTAACCTGGGGCCCATCCATCTCCTACGTCAGAACTACAAACACAAGGGCGTAGTCCTCAAAGTGGAGATGGTGGGAGACTCTAGTGCGGGAACATGCCTCCCATATGCCTGTGGTCCTGTCCAGAGGAAAGACTTTAGTGAGACATTGCCTCTTCTCTGCCTGACTACACTTTTCCCCTGGTCTATCTGTATTCCCACCTCTGCCTCATTTCTGTTTGCCCTGCGCTTTCAATCCCCCAGTTTGGATGGAAGGACAACCAGAACGGCACCCAGTGGGCTATCAACATTGTGCTAATGAACCAGTACCACTGGCATGAAGTGCCCGTTTGACTCCCGCTTGAGGCCAATCATCTTTGTATCAATAGATTTGGGTGAGGTTTTTTGTTGTTGTTGTTTTTGCCCCCTTTCTTTGTTCTGGGTGAGAACAGTAAAACAGGGAGGACTTGAGAGGACTTGTTGACCAATTCCTTCATGTGAAAGGCAGAGTGATAGTAGCCAAGGAGGGGGTTGGGTTTAGATTACTCCAAGTGCAGGGAATGAGGTCTTCTGACTCTACTCCCAGCCTCTCTCTATTCTACTTGAAAAGACACTTCTCAAACCCTCATTGAATTGAAGTTTCCATAGTACTCAGGGTCTCCAGCTGGTTATTTTAAGACTCTGTGCTAGTTTCCAGCTGAAGAAATAAATACTGTTTTTGGTCATTGTTCTCCTTAAAGTGCCTTCCTATTCTGAGAGCAACTGGGGAAGAAAATTCCAGCCCCACAAATGTGTTGTTTGCCTTTGTGTTTATAGACATTTTATATTTCCTGTACACTTTCCCCCATCATGCCACCAGGTCATTTTTCCTCCTGGAGGAGGACTTGGTCCTGTCAGGTCCTGCTTTCAATTTAAGACTTGCCATCTTCACCATCTGCAGAAGAGACAGAGACTGAGTTGACGCCTTCATGGAGATCAAATGAGTGGGCATTTCAGGAGTGCAAGAGGGGGCAGGAGAAGAGCCGGAGGAGGGAAGGAGAAAGAGGAAAAATCAAGCAGAGCAGGGCGGGGTCAGCCTCCATGTGGGTCCACCACTCCAGGTCTTAGAACAACAAGCCAGGAGCTGCAGGCTCTCAGGAAGCCTGGGCTGTGAGGAGGCGCAGGGTGCCTGGGCCAGGGGACCAGCACAGGGTCATGCTTCTGCCCTCTGGAGCCTCAGCAAAACTGGGAAGATATAGGAGGAGCAGCACTGGTCTGAAAGACTGGGGGCGACCCGGCCTGAGGTCCGGCTGAGAAGCCTCTCACGCTCCTCTTCTTGCCTCCCGGATCCCTCACTTTCCATAATTTCTCATTCATCTATTTTCTCACATGCCTTCTGGTTTTCTAGTCTCTCATCAATCACCTTTCTATTTATTTCAACTCCATCTATAACTTTTATTTATCCCTTTTTCTCTCACATGCCTAGGGTTTGTGCTAATGAACCAGTACCACTGGCATGAAGTGCCCGTTTGACTCCCGCTTGAGGCCAATCATCTTTGTATCAATAGATTTGGGTGAGGTTTTTGTTGTTGTTTTTGCCCCCTTTCTTTGTTCTGGGTGAGAACAGTAAAACAGGGAGGACTTGAGAGGACTTGTTGACCAATTCCTTCATGTGAAAGGCAGAGTGATAGTAGCCAAGGAGGGGGTTGGGTTTAGATTACTCCAAGTGCAGGGAATGAGGTCTTCTGACTCTACTCCCAGCCTCTCTCTATTCTACTTGAAAAGACACTTCTCAAACCCTCATTGAATTGAAGTTTCCATAGTACTCAGGGTCTCCAGCTGGTTATTTTAAGACTCTGTGCTAGTTTCCAGCTGAAGAAATAAATACTGTTTTTGGTCATTGTTCTCCTTAAAGTGCCTTCCTATTCTGAGAGCAACTGGGGAAGAAAATTCCAGCCCCACAAATGTGTTGTTTGCCTTTGTGTTTATAGACATTTTATATTTCCTGTACACTTTCCCCCATCATGCCACCAGGTCATTTTTCCTCCTGGAGGAGGACTTGGTCCTGTCAGGTCCTGCTTTCAATTTAAGACTTGCCATCTTCACCATCTGCAGAAGAGACAGAGACTGAGTTGACGCCTTCATGGAGATCAAATGAGTGGGCATTTCAGGAGTGCAAGAGGGGGCAGGAGAAGAGCCGGAGGAGGGAAGGAGAAAGAGGAAAAATCAAGCAGAGCAGGGCGGGGTCAGCCTCCATGTGGGTCCACCACTCCAGGTCTTAGAACAACAAGCCAGGAGCTGCAGGCTCTCAGGAAGCCTGGGCTGTGAGGAGGCGCAGGGTGCCTGGGCCAGGGGACCAGCACAGGGTCATGCTTCTGCCCTCTGGAGCCTCAGCAAAACTGGGAAGATATAGGAGGAGCAGCACTGGTCTGAAAGACTGGGGGCGACCCGGCCTGAGGTCCGGCTGAGAAGCCTCTCACGCTCCTCTTCTTGCCTCCCGGATCCCTCACTTTCCATAATTTCTCATTCATCTATTTTCTCACATGCCTTCTGGTTTTCTAGTCTCTCATCAATCACCTTTCTATTTATTTCAACTCCATCTATAACTTTTATTTATCCCTTTTTCTCTGTTGACATCCATCTCTATTTATGGGTCTATGGCGCTGAAATCCCAACAGATAACAAATGGCCTCAATTCAGAGTGGAGGCCTTCTGCCAAATTTCTTCTTGGCTTCTGTGGTGACCTCTAACAGGGCCTGTATCCTATCTATTTGTATTGTGTCATTTCACCATCTCACTGGTATTTAAGTTTTCACAGTAGATTTGTCTTGTTTCCTCTGTTTTCTCGCAAGTATCCTAAGGAGCAGGCCGCAGCCTCTGGAGCCTAAACCCCTCCCAGCCCCCGCTGCAGGCCTGTGGGTCAGGAAGTGGTGCAGGGAAGTTGCTCCCTCCCCACGCCCACAGGCTTCCAACCTTCAGTGTCCAGTGGAATCCCTTCAGCTTGGGGATGGTATAGCCAGAGGAGACTTGAGCAGGCTTGACCCCCTATCAATCTCCATTGTTACCTCAAATAAATGTACACAAAGTAAAAAGAATACCCATTTGACAAGTATCAGTTTGAGACAAATCACTGGACATTCACAATGATTTTCCACCTCCAAGGCTCTCCTACATTGAAATTCTGGACAGGCCTCTGGTCTAGGAATTACTTTCCTCCCATACTTCAATTAGTCACACTACTTATGTACTCATCAGAAAAAAATTTTTTAAATTATGATTAAGTGTTCAGGCACTTAGCTAGGAGCTGGTGGCACAAAGAAGGTGACCGTACAGGCCTTGTCCTCAAGGAGGGGATGACCTAGCAAAGCAGAATGACATGTGTATGGACACATTCCAATAGACGTTCATTTAAACATATTCAGTGAGCACACACTGTGTGTCTGGGACTGTGGCAGGTGCTGGGACAACAGCAGAGCCCCAGAGAACGTTAGTAGAAAGGAGCCCTAATAGAAGCATTTACCATGTACACCAATTGATGAGGGGTGGGGGAGGGGCAGGGCTTTCCTTTCTGTGCATTGAAAATATTTGTGAGCTACTTTATCTATTTAACAAGCATTTAGTATATGTGCAATGTGACTGCATTTCTAGACTAATGATTATTCTAGACTATCACCTAATTTCCATATGTAATGCTTGCTGATTTTATATAAACTGTATATATAACTAACCAATGCTTCAGATTATGTTTTTTAATGTTCTACGTATATCAATCCTTAGAAATCTTGAGGAACAGACTCTTATGCTTATATAATATGATGATAATAAGTAGACTACAAACATAGGAGAGGACTTCTCTGTCTTGGTCCGGAGGGCTCTCAATGGGTCCTATCCTTTGGAGATAATAGAATAAACCTCATTAGTCCAGCAGGCCTCCAGTCAGGAACATTTAGGGGAGACCAGAAAGATCCCTGATGGATGAGACATCCAGTCTCTCCCCTCCTCCTGCCCTCTCTTAATATCTCCTGACCAGATGACTGACCTGGGCGAATCTAGTTGCTGAGCACCCAACCAGTCCCTGCACAGAGGAGGGCTCCAAGTCTTCCTGGAGTATCTGCTGACAGGGAGGAAGCAGCGCCTGCCTCCCTCACCCTCCTTGTTAGCACCCGAGCTGATCTGAGCTCAGATGCCCGAGATCAGCCTTTAAGAAGGCCCACTGGGGTGAGCTTGTTGTGGCCCATTTGACAAGTATCAGTTTGAGACAAATCACTGGACATTCACAATGATTTTCCACCTCCAAGGCTCTCCTACATTGAAATTCTGGACAGGCCTCTGGTCTAGGAATTACTTTCCTCCCATACTTCAATTAGTCACACTACTTATGTACTCATCAGAAAAAAATTTTTTAAATTATGATTAAGTGTTCAGGCACTTAGCTAGGAGCTGGTGGCACAAAGAAGGTGACCGTACAGGCCTTGTCCTCAAGGAGGGGATGACCTAGCAAAGCAGAATGACATGTGTATGGACACATTCCAATAGACGTTCATTTAAACATATTCAGTGAGCACACACTGTGTGTCTGGGACTGTGGCAGGTGCTGGGACAACAGCAGAGCCCCAGAGAACGTTAGTAGAAAGGAGCCCTAATAGAAGCATTTACCATGTACACCAATTGATGAGGGGTGGGGGAGGGGCAGGGCTTTCCTTTCTGTGCATTGAAAATATTTGTGAGCTACTTTATCTATTTAACAAGCATTTAGTATATGTGCAATGTGACTGCATTTCTAGACTAATGATTATTCTAGACTATCACCTAATTTCCATATGTAATGCTTGCTGATTTTATATAAACTGTATATATAACTAACCAATGCTTCAGATTATGTTTTTTAATGTTCTACGTATATCAATCCTTAGAAATCTTGAGGAACAGACTCTTATGCTTATATAATATGATGATAATAAGTAGACTACAAACATAGGAGAGGACTTCTCTGTCTTGGTCCGGAGGGCTCTCAATGGGTCCTATCCTTTGGAGATAATAGAATAAACCTCATTAGTCCAGCAGGCCTCCAGTCAGGAACATTTAGGGAGACCAGAAAGATCCCTGATGGATGAGACATCCAGTCTCTCCCCTCCTCCTGCCCTCTCTTAATATCTCCTGACCAGATGACTGACCTGGGCGAATCTAGTTGCTGAGCACCCAACCAGTCCCTGCACAGAGGAGGGCTCTCCGAAGTCTTCCTGGAGTATCTGCTGACAGGGAGGAAGCAGCGCCTGCCTCCCTCACCCTCCTTGTTAGCACCCCGAGCTGATCTGAGCTCAGATGCCCGAGATCAGCCTTTAAGAAGGCCCACTGGGGTGAGCTTGTTGTGGCCCATGTGGCTGTGTGCAGCCTGCCGTGGTGGTTGGACCTTCTTTAGCCTCTCTCTTTCTTTCTCTCTCTCTCTCTCTCTCTCTGACAGTTTGACTCTCATGACACAATCAATGTTCTGCCTGATTCTCAGGGTGGCCCAGAGAGCCGCACAGGAAAGAACATGATCTATGCCATGCCAGATGGGGACATGAGCTGAAGTCGGCCTTGGACCCTTGTCATAGGTAGTTAGTTACAAAGTCATGTCTGACTCTTTGCAACCCTATGGACTGTAGCCCAACAGGCTCCTCAGTCCATGGGATTCCCAGGCAAGAATACTGGATTAGGGTGCTGTTCCCTTCTCGAGGAGATCTTCCTAACCCAGGGATTGAACCAACTTCCTACATTGGCAGGTGGATTCTTTACCCCTGAGCTACCTGGGAATCCCCTTGGAACTCAACTACTCACAGTTAAATGCTTTGGAAGTAAAAAAAAAAAAAAGTCCTGTCACCTCATCTGTGATATTTGCTGTGGGGAGGAGCATGTGGAGTGTAGGTTTCTGGCTCTGTGGCTGGTTGTGTCCTTGCAAGGACAGTGGCATGATTATGTAGAAGCTGCCTTTATAAATGTTTCATGGTCGTGGCCCTGGGAGAGCACACCATCTGCCTGGGTGTCTGGGCTGGAGAATCCATCAGGGCGGTGCCATGACGCCCATGGCTGAGAATGTGCCGGCACATCACGGCCCCGGGTACCCTCCACACTGCCTTCTGGGTAGTTGGCCTAAGGTCGCAGGCAGAGCTGGAAATCTGCATGTCCCGGCTGCTGAGTGGGAAAGCTGCTATATGCTGGCTTGCCCCTTGGGGGGCTGCTAGTGCCCAAGAGTTTCAATGTCTTAATTCACAGTGATTTTCCAAGCTTCCTATGCTCCTTTAAAGGAGTATTTCAGATCATTTTGACACCCTTCTGGCAGCTGGCCCCCTCTCTTGTCCGATCCTGACTCACAGTGTGATCCAGATATTCCTCGTCATCCAGTTGGCAAAGTGGAAAAGAGGCCACCCTCCATCTGACCTTGTGGTCCCCACAGTAGAAATGGAATGGAGGGCTCAAGACTTGGAATCCTCCAGCTTTCAGACAAGACTCTGAGCTCAGTACCCAGGTCCAATTTCTGCTCCCAAAGTCCCAGGAATCTCAGGAGGGAGGGACCCCATAAGTGATCTGGTTTATTCTCTCTTACACACCACCCATTGCCCTCTCTAATGACATCTGTCATTTATTCAATACTTACTAAATGCCAGGCACCACTCTGGCTGGTTTTTCCATGGAGTGTTTCACCTGTAACACGATAAGCTAGCAATGATTAATCCTGCTTTCATATGAAGGAAATGGAGACTCAGAGAGGTTAAGGTATCTGCCTTGCTAAGTGCCACACTGTCACTAAAAAGCACTGACAAGTACTAGGTTCCATAGCCATCTGATTCCAAATTCCGTATTCTTTCTATCTTTTGTGCTGTCTCTCTATGCAGTTCCCCCCAATACTGGTCTAGAACACCTCCAGTGATGGTGATCTCCCTCCATTACATCCCTGAGTTCCTCACAATGAACTCAGATTTTTCTCCAGGCCCCTCTACCTGGTCCTAATTCTAACCTGTGGGGCCTCAAGAGAGAAATCTGTGCCCTCTCATCTCATGGCAGCCTCCACATCTTCAGGGACAGCTCTCAGTCCCCACAGGGCTTCTCTTCCCGAGGCTGACCTGCCTCCTGTTTCCCAGAGGACATGATAAGCTGCCTTTATAAATGTTTCATGGTCGTGGCCCTGGGAGAGCACACCACCCCAACCGCCCCGGGCTGAACCGCTCCCCCCCACTGCCTTCTGGGTAGTTGGCCTAAGGTCGCAGGCAGGCTGGAAATCTGCATGTCCCGGCTGCTGAGTGGGACAGCTGCTATTTGCTGGCTTGCAACTTGGGGGGCTGCTAGTGCCCAAGAGTTTCAATGTCTTAATTCACAGTGATTTTCCAAGCTTCCTATGCTCCTTTAAAGGAGTATTTCAGATCATTTTGACACCCTTCTGGCAGCTGGCCCCCTCTCTTGTCCGATCCTGACTCACAGTGTGATCCAGATATTCCTCGTCATCCAGTTGGCAAAGTGGAAAAGAGGCCACCCTCCATCTGACCTTGTGGTCCCCACAGTAGAAATGGAATGGAGGGCTCAAGACTTGGAATCCTCCAGCTTTCAGACAAGACTCTGAGCTCAGTACCCAGGTCCAATTTCTGCTCCCAAAGTCCCAGGAATCTCAGGAGGGAGGGACCCCATAAGTGATCTGGTTTATTCTCTCTTACACACCACCCATTGCCCTCTCTAATGACATCTGTCATTTATTCAATACTTACTAAATGCCAGGCACCACTCTGGCGGGTTTTTTCCATGGAGTGTTTCACCTGTAACACGATAAGCTAGCAATGATTAATCCTGCTTTCATATGAAGGAAATGGAGACTCAGAGAGGTTAAGGTATCTGCCTTGCTAAGTGCCACACTGTCACTAAAAAGCACTGACAAGTACTAGGTTCCATAGCCATCTGATTCCAAATTCCGTATTCTTTCTATCTTTTGTGCTGTCTCTCTATGCAGTTCCCCCCAATACTGGTCTAGAACACCTCCAGTGATGGTGATCTCCCTCCATTACATCCCTGAGTTCCTCACAATGAACTCAGATTTTTCTCCAGGCCCCTCTACCTGGTCCTAATTCTAACCTGTGGGGCCTCAAGAGAGAAATCTGTGCCCTCTCATCTCATGGCAGCCTCCACATCTTCAGGGACAGCTCTCAGTCCCCACAGGGCTTCTCTTCCCGAGGCTGACCTGCCTCCTGTTTCCCAGAGGACATAAACACACACCTCCTCCCTACGGCCCTCGCCTCTTGTCTCTGCACATCACTGGCCTGTGCCCTTCAGAAAGGGTCCCGGGACATGTCCTGTAGCAGGAGACTTGGAGAGCTCTCAAGGAACTTGCTTCATGTTTTAAAGGTTTATATTTACTTGTATTATTAAACTTGATTTTAAAAACTATAAATGTAATCCATGACATCATTTAAAAATATTCAAAATAGCAAAATAAAATCTAAAGCCAAAGGTAATTGTTTCTCCCCTATCCTCCTCCAAGTCCAGAGCCACTTCCAAGAAGAAGCTTCTTTAGAAAGCTTTTATTTTTATTTCTTGTGGTACTTTTTATTCAAACTTTTTAAGAGCACAACTGTACCTTGGTTTTTGACTTATCTTTATTGTTTTTTCTTGGCTACACACAAAACTTTTAGTAATCTTATTCACTTTCCATAGTTTTACAGTATTAACAACAAAAAAATAATGGTCATTATAAATAAGTATAAGATGGAAGTTGATGGAAAAATAACCCCAAGTCTTCTTTGACTCTCCCCCTCCCAGCAACAAAAACCAACCTAGTACATGGCAACTATCCTTTTCACATGTTATCTTTGGGCCTATATTCACTTTGTGGTGGTGGTGGTTTAGCCGCTAAGTCTTGTCTGACTCTTTTGTGACCCCCATGGACTGTAGCCCACCCAGCTCCTATGTCCCTGGGATTTCCCAGGCAGAAATACTGAAGTGGTTTGCCATTTTCTTCTCCATGGCTTATCTTTAGATAACGTCTGTGGATTTCCCTTTGAGCAGGATCAAGACTTCAGCACAATCATACCGCTTCTTCACTGCGTTAGCCCCTAATTTGGTTAGTTATATGACTCCTTTGGGGGATTCCATGGTGGTCAGTGGTAAGAAATCCTGCCTGCAGGAGACCTGGGTTCCATCCTTGGGTTGGGAACCCTGAAGGAGGGTATGGCAGCCTACTCCAGTACTCTTACCTGGAGAATTCCACGGGCAGAGGAGCCTGACGGGCGACCATCCATAGGGTCACACAGAGTTGGACAAGACCGAAGTGACTAAACAGCAGCACCAGGGCTCTTCTTTATTCCTCCAGTGGTTACTCTTACCACTATCAATAATCTGCTTTAAGGGCTTCCCTGGTGGTCCAGTGGGTAAGGACACCGCCTTGCAGTGCAAGGCGCCGGTTCGATCCTGGCCTGGGAAGATCCCACATGCTGCGGAGCGGCTGGACTGATGTGTCAAATTACTGAGCCAGAGCTCTGGGGCGCATGTGCCCTGAGCTGGTGCTCTGCGACAACAGAGACCACCACGACGGGACACAAGGGCCAAGAAACAAAGACAGATGAAACTGAATAAATGAAAGACCAATAGAAGTGACCCACCTGCCCTCCTCCCTACCCAACCGCCCCGACGAAAAAATAAATAATAATAATAATAAAATAATAATCTGCTTTAAGATCTGTGTTGATTTCTCTACTTTATGCAACATTCATTATTTGCCTACTATGAAAGCTGAGAAAATATATATTATCATATATATATATTTAATTTTGGCTTCTTTTATTGTTTATTTATTTTCATCCATGTTTATTCTTTGGCCTGTGTGGGCCTCCCATTGCAGTGGCCTTTCTTGTTGCAGAGCACTGACTCTGGGCACATGCGCTCCAGAGTGCTGACTCGTAAATGGACACACCGGTCTAGTCACTTCTTGACACATGGGATCCTCCCAGGCCAGGGATTGAACCGGTGCCCCCTGCACTACAAAGCAGACTCTTTACCCACTGGACCACCAGGGAAGCCCCTATCATATATATTTTTAAGAAATTTCAAGGTTTATAACATTTGCACTCTGTGTTTTAACTGTAAGTAAGTGTTCCACATGTTATCCAGAAGATAATTCTAAAGGTCAAAACCCAACATTAAAATAGAGAACCTCTAAAAACTACCTGGACCTGGGAACCCCAGGTAAAGCTGTGTGTATTTAAGGTTGTGAACAATTAGAATAGACTACTTGGAAGGTCTTGTTTTTGTATCTGCAGTTCGTGAACCAGCAGTATTGGCATCTCCGGGGAACTTATTAAAACTGTAGGAACGCAGGACTCTTACCTGGAGAATTCCACGGGCAGAGGAGCCTGACGGGCGACCATCCATAGGGTCACACAGAGTTGGACAAGACCGAAGTGACTAAACAGCAGCACCAGGGCTCTTCTTTATTCCTCCAGTGGTTACTCTTACCACTATCAATAATCTGCTTTAAGGGCTTCCCTGGTGGTCCAGTGGGTAAGGACACCGCCTTGCAGTGCAAGGGGCGCCGGTTCGATCCCTGGCCTGGGAAGATCCCACATGCTGCGGAGCGGCTGGACTGATGTGTCAAATTACTGAGCCAGAGCTCTGGGGCGCATGTGCCCTGAGCTGGTGCTCTGCGACAACAGAGACCACCACGACGGGACACAAGGGCCAAGAAACAAAGACAGATGAAACTGAATAAATGAAAGACCAATAGAAGTGACCCACCTGCCCTCCTCCCTACCCAACCGCCCCCCCGACGAAAAAATAAATAATAATAATAATAAAATAATAATCTGCTTTAAGATCTGTGTTGATTTCTCTACTTTATGCAACATTCATTATTTGCCTACTATGAAAGCTGAGAAAATATATATTATCATATATATATATTTAATTTTGGCTTCTTTTATTGTTTATTTATTTTCATCCATGTTTATTCTTTGGCCTGTGTGGGCCTCCCATTGCAGTGGCCTTTCTTGTTGCAGAGCACTGACTCTGGGCACATGCGCTCCAGAGTGCTGACTCGTAAATGGACACACCGGTCTAGTCACTTCTTGACACATGGGATCCTCCCAGGCCAGGGATTGAACCGGTGCCCCCTGCACTACAAAGCAGACTCTTTACCCACTGGACCACCAGGGAAGCCCCTATCATATATATTTTTAAGAAATTTCAAGGTTTATAACATTTGCACTCTGTGTTTTAACTGTAAGTAAGTGTTCCACATGTTATCCAGAAGATAATTCTAAAGGTCAAAACCCAACATTAAAATAGAGAACCTCTAAAAACTACCTGGACCTGGGAACCCCAGGTAAAGCTGTGTGTATTTAAGGTTGTGAACAATTAGAATAGACTACTTGGAAGGTCTTGTTTTTGTATCTGCAGTTCGTGAACCAGCAGTATTGGCATCACCTGGGAACTTATTAAAACTGTAGGAACGCAGGACTCGTCCCAGATGCTCCGAATCAGAATCTGCATTTAAACAAAATCAGTAGTGGTTCGTGATTACATTTGAGGAGGATGCTTTCTGTGAGTGCCTAAGGCAGAGTGGTGTATCTGGGTGTGACTCCAGAGTCTCACACCTCTGAACCTGAAGCCTAACTCTGTCACTTAACTAATTCATGAGCACATTAAAGTTAGAGCAATGCGGCTCGAGAGTATTTAGCACAGTGCCTGACTGATGGCAGAGGCTCAAGAAATATTATTCCTTATTTGCTTCTTCAAATCGTCTTTCCCAGGTTTGAGATTCTTTGGCAGGAATGTTTCTCCTGTGCCTCCATTTCTCTACTCTCTGCAGAGCCTCTGATTAATCACCCTCTTTGATCTTTCCCTTCTTGGTCTGATCAGAACTGTCCCATCAAGTCACTCTTTCTAGGACTGTCTTAAATGATGGCTCCTGGTCTCCTTGGTAAAATTTAATAGCAAAATACCTTTTGATATGCAAGCTTCTTTGAAGTCGATCCAATCTATGTTTCCAGAGTTAAAAATCTGGCCTGCACTGTGGCTTTTTCTTATTTGAACCTGGAGTGTCAGTTGAAAAGACAGCTGTGTGCTCTTCTCTGCTCATTCCATTCTCCCTAGGTCCATTTGGAGTTTTCTGGAGAAACGTGGGAAATTGCCAGGAGGGGAGGACCCATCCTGTGGTTGGGGTTCACATCAAGGGCACTTTTTATTCACCACCGGCTTTCTGGAGCTCACAGTGCTCCACAGGACTTTCTAATTTGTCTTTACCACCCAACCCCACTATCACCGCCCAAAGCCAAGGTCAGAGGTAGAGACGTCTGTCTCTGCTCCACAGATTAGGAAAAAAATGCAGAGAGGCTGGGGCACTTTCCAAAGAACACACAGGTATGGTCTCTATCTTACCCAGATCCTGTCTTCTTAACCAGATTCCGTGTCCCAAGAAAACTAGAGGAAAGCCTGCCTCCAACAGCTGCTAACCATCAAATCTGGAGGTAAGTAACCAGCCAGCATCCCCCTCCCCAGAGATTCAGGCATTTTAGGAGTCACCATGTGTAGTTAGTTAAAGTAAACTACCAGGTGGCCCTTCCTAAGAAAAGTTATTACTCTTTTTCCTCAGTTTCTCTCTCTCCCCCTCTGCTCTCCTCCTCACGCTGCCTCAGGGGTATGCCCTTTCTCAACACAAGCATCTGAGAGCTTGACTCAGACAGGGGGGCCAGAGCCCAGGGATGCTGAAAAGGTTTGTGCGTGTGTGTGCTCATCCCAGGCCTGCCCTCGGTTTACCTCTCTGTGTGTCTCTCTCCTGTATACACACAGAGGAATTTTCTTCAGAACTTCCTTTCAGAAATGAAACTACGAGAGGCCATTCGTCTTTCCCAGGTTTGAGATTCTTTGGCAGGAATGTTTCTCCTGTGCCTCCATTTCTCTACTCTCTGCAGAGCCTCTGATTAATCACCCTCTTTGATCTTTCCTTCTTGGTCTGATCAGAACTGTCCCATCAAGTCACTCTTTCTAGGACTGTCTTAAATGATGGCTCCTGGTCTCCTTGGTAAAATTTAATAGCAAAATACCTTTTGATATGCAAGCTTCTTTGAAGTCGATCCAATCTATGTTTCCAGAGTTAAAAATCTGGCCTGCACTGTGGCTTTTTCTTATTTGAACCTGGAGTGTCAGTTGAAAAGACAGCTGTGTGCTCTTCTCTGCTCATTCCATTCTCCCTAGGTCCATTTGGAGTTTTCTGGAGAAACGTGGGAAATTGCCAGGAGGGGAGGACCCATCCTGTGGTTGGGGTTCACATCAAGGGCACTTTTTATTCACCACCGGCTTTCTGGAGCTCACAGTGCTCCACAGGACTTTCTAATTTGTCTTTACCACCCAACCCCACTATCACCGCCCAAAGCCAAGGTCAGAGGTAGAGACGTCTGTCTCTGCTCCACAGATTAGGAAAAAAATGCAGAGAGGCTGGGGCACTTTCCAAAGAACACACAGGTATGGTCTCTATCTTACCCAGATCCTGTCTTCTTAACCAGATTCCGTGTCCCAAGAAAACTAGAGGAAAGCCTGCCTCCAACAGCTGCTAACCATCAAATCTGGAGGTAAGTAACCAGCCAGCATCCCCCTCCCCAGAGATTCAGGCATTTTAGGAGTCACCATGTGTAGTTAGTTAAAGTAAACTACCAGGTGGCCCTTCCTAAGAAAAGTTATTACTCTTTTTCCTCAGTTTCTCTCTCTCCCCCTCTGCTCTCCTCCTCACGCTGCCTCAGGGGTATGCCCTTTCTCAACACAAGCATCTGAGAGCTTGACTCAGACAGGGGGGCCAGAGCCCAGGGATGCTGAAAAGGTTTGTGCGTGTGTGTGCTCATCCCAGGCCTGCCCTCGGTTTACCTCTCTGTGTGTCTCTCTCCTGTATACACACAGAGGAATACTTCAGAACTTCCCTCTGTGACTCTTCAGGTGGGACTAGAGGACTTCTCTATTGGCAGAAATGAAACTACGAGAGGCCATTGCACTGCTGTATTGGAGCCATGTTCCTAAGACTTTCATGGTCAAACACATCTCCTGGACGGGTTTCTTTAAACAAATGTCAGATTCTGGTTCCACAGGTCTAGGTGGGGTCTGAGATTCTGCATTTTGAATAAGCGCCCTGGCGATGCTGAAGCTGCAGGTCTATGAGCCACACTTTTAATGGCAAGAGATCAAAATGACTGCCCCATCTTGGGGGGTTCTTTGGGAATGACTAGACATGGCAGAGGTAGCCAGGGAGGGAGGGTCTGCAGGGGTGCTGCCTGTGAGGAGGGAAACCCAGCAGGCCTGTGTCCTCTCAGGACTCTCCCGTTGTGTCTAACTGGTCAGTTCAGAAGATGGTTCCTCAAGGGATCGTATCAATCTGATTCATCCAGCAGATCATATTGTAAGTCAAATTGAAAAACCACATGCACACATCAATGAATACTATTAAGACATTTAAAGTTGATATCAATTCCTGAAAAAGAAAAAAAAGAATATTCCCTTTATATGATAAAAATATCTTTCTTAAACCAGTTTCACATATAATACCTAAAGACAAGACCCTTAGAAGCAATCTGATTAAATCAAGACCAAGAAGTTCAACTATTGTCAATGCTAATTAACATTCCTTTTAAAATTGGGGGCCAAGGCATATGGTGGTGATTTAGTCACTAAGTCATGTCTGACTCTTGCAGCCCCATGAATTGTAGCCCACCAAGCTCCTTCCATCCATGGGATTTCCCAAGCCAGAATACTGGAGGGTAGCCATTCCTCCTGACCCAGGGATCGAACCATCGCATTTGGATCAACTGAACCATCAGGAAGCCCAAGGCATAGGAACCAGAAATAAACCAGGTGGCCCTTCCTAAGAAAAGTTATTACTCTTTTTCCTCAGTTTCTCTCTCTCCCCCTCTGCTCTCCTCCTCACGCTGCCTCAGGGGTATGCCCTTTCTCAACACAAGCATCTGAGAGCTTGACTCAGACAGGGGGGCCAGAGCCCAGGGATGCTGAAAAGGTTTGTGCGTGTGTGCTCATCCCAGGCCTGCCCTCGGTTTACCTCTCTGTGTGTCTCTCTCCTGTATACACACAGAGGAATACTTCAGAATTTCCCCTCTGTGACTCTTCAGGTGGGACTAGAGGACTTCTCTATTGGCAGAAATGAAACTACGAGAGGCCATTGCACTGCTGTATTGGAGCCATGTTCCTAAGACTTTCATGGTCAAACACATCTCCTGGACGGGTTTCTTTAAACAAATGTCAGATTCTGGTTCCACAGGTCTAGGTGGGGTCTGAGATTCTGCATTTTGAATAAGCGCCCTGGCGATGCTGAAGCTGCAGGTCTATGAGCCACACTTTTAATGGCAAGAGATCAAAATGACTGCCCCATCTTGGGGGGTTCTTTGGGAATGACTAGACATGGCAGAGGTAGCCAGGGAGGGAGGGTCTGCAGGGGTGCTGCCTGTGAGGAGGGAAACCCAGCAGGCCTGTGTCCTCTCAGGACTCCCCCGTTGTGTCTAACTGGTCAGTTCAGAAGATGGTTCCTCAAGGGATCGTATCAATCTGATTCATCCAGCAGATCATATTGTAAGTCAAATTGAAAAACCACATGCACACATCAATGAATACTATTAAGACATTTAAAGTTGATATCAATTCCTGAAAAAGAAAAAAAAGAATATTCCCTTTATATGATAAAAATATCTTTCTTAAACCAGTTTCACATATAATACCTAAAGACAAGACCCTTAGAAGCAATCTGATTAAATCAAGACCAAGAAGTTCAACTATTGTCAATGCTAATTAACATTCCTTTTAAAATTGGGGGCCAAGGCATATGGTGGTGATTTAGTCACTAAGTCATGTCTGACTCTTGCAGCCCCATGAATTGTAGCCCACCAAGCTCCTTCCATCCATGGGATTTCCCAAGCCAGAATACTGGAGAGGGTAGCCATTCCTCCTGACCCAGGGATCGAACCTGAGTCTCCTGCATTGCTGGCAGATTTTCCTTATCAACTGAACCATCAGGGAAGCCCAAGGCATAGGAACCAGAAATAAGAAGTATAGCTATGGAAAAGGAACAGGAGACACAGTTATCATAATTTTCATATGGTGTAATTGTTGACTTAGAAAATCCAAGATTTAGCTGAAATTTTTTAATAAAAAAGCTCAAAAATATGGTGGATACAAAGGAAACACATGAAGTCATAACTTCCATACACACATAGCCAACAGGAGATACTTGGAGGAAAGTTCCTTTCAATATCATATGACAATAAACATAAGAGAAGTAGAAATTAACTTAATAATAAATGTGCAAGCCATCAGTAAAACATACAACATCACGAAGAGTCGTAAATGGCCTGGATACACAGTGAAACAGCCCCTGGTTCTCCATGAGAATATTAAATATTCCTTCACTGTTGACCATATCTAGAGTGAAGCAGAAAAATGCTGACACAAAGGGCTAAGTGGTTGGCTAAGGTCTTCACTGTAAGGCAATCTGGCCAGGCCATGTCATGCAAAGTTCCTAATTTGTTATCTTTAGGCATATTCTGTTGTCAGGGACCTGGAGAATATTCATCAACCTGGAGTGTTCTGGCTGCCCATGTTCTGGAAGCTAGGTATCTCTATATGTGCTATGTGTTAAGTCACTTCAGTTGTGTTTGTAGCTTGGAGCATGAGCTACACCATGCCGCATGGGGAAGGGAGCTGAGGTCAGCCTCGGACCTTCATCACGGGTGGTTTAGTTGCTAAGTCATGTCCAACTCTTGTGACCCTTTGGACTATAGCCCGCCAGGCTCCTCACTCCACAGGATTTCGCAGGCAAGAATACTGGAGTAGGTTGCTGTGCCCTGCTCCAGCAGATCTTCTGGACGCAGGGATCAACCTCCCACCTTAGGTCTCCTGTATTGGCAAGCAGGTTCTTTTACCACTACCACCACCTGGGAAGCCCCCAGTGTCTCTATAGATATCATCTAAACCTTCATGAACTCCCCGTTTTCAGTTCAGCACCTTGCCATTAGCAGGGCCTGGGGTGCCCCAGTCCAGCACTTTCTGTGTTACCCTTTCCTGAGTTAAAACAGCAGTCCACAGAAGGGATACAGAATGTGTCTCTGCATGGAGTCAGGGGGGATGGTCTTGGGATCTATCTGCGCATTAAATCGACTTGTAATCAATCTTCCTCTTCTGAATGCTACTTTGCTCTCACTTACAGACCAAATGTCCTATTCCTGGTTATCACACAGAATCCCCAAATTGATTTGTTTTCTCAAATTTTCCCTCTACTAACTTAGTATTCAGTTTTAATGCATCTGCTAAGCCAATTGCCACTTGTCTGCTTCTCACCTTCCAAATTTTGTTGCCGTTGCCTCTTCGCCCGTGCTATTTATAAATTTTTGTTTTAAAAAACCCAATGGGTTGTTTCAATGTTACCAGATAGCAATCAACTTAAGAGCCCAGATAGAAAAAAAAAAAAACAAACCCTAGTGTCAACTACCTATTTTACAGCACAAATCCATTTCCAAGAAGACAGCAGGGGATCAGAGGAGATAGACAAACACCCAGGTTAGGACATAGGGGAGTGAGGCAGGGGGTTCCTTTCTCTAAAAACATCTTTATAGAAGTAAATTGGTTTATCTCCTTCATGTACCAAGTTAGTCCTAAGTATCACAGGCTTTGAAAGTATTCAAACTCTTTAACCCAATGAACCCACCATCTGAATCTATCCTAACAAACAATTTAAAATCTTAATAGGTACAAACTATTAGGTATAAAATAATCTACAAGGCATATTGTACAACATTGGGAATACAGCCAATATTTTATAATAACTATAAATGGATTATAACCATTACAAATTATGAATCACTATATTGTACACCTGTAATTTATACAATATTGTACAACTATACTGTAATTAAGAATAATAAGTAAAATAAAATTTTGAATAAACTTCACAAAGATATTCATCAAACTATTTTTATGATCATGAAAAAGCAGAGATAATTTAAATGTCCAACAGTAGGAGAATGTTTAAGGAGCATTTAATCCAATCTCCTACCATCTTCCTGGGAAGCCCCCAGTGTCTAAACTTTGCCCCTCACGTTAGCAGGGCCTGGGGTGCCCCAGTCCAGCACTTTCTGTGTTACCCTTTCCTGAGTTAAAACAGCAGTCCACAGAAGGGATACAGAATGTGTCTCTGCATGGAGTCAGGGGGGATGGTCTTGGGATCTATCTGCGCATTAAATCGACTTGTAATCAATCTTCCTCTTCTGAATGCTACTTTGCTCTCACTTACAGACCAAATGTCCTATTCCTGGTTATCACACAGAATCCCCAAATTGATTTGTTTTCTCAAATTTTCCCTCTACTAACTTAGTATTCAGTTTTAATGCATCTGCTAAGCCAATTGCCACTTGTCTGCTTCTCACCTTCCAAATTTTGTTGCCGTTGCCTCTTCGCCCGTGCTATTTATAAATTTTTGTTTTAAAAAACCCAATGGGTTGTTTCAATGTTACCAGATAGCAATCAACTTAAGAGCCCAGATAGAAAAAAAAAAAAAAAAAAACAAACCCTAGTGTCAACTACCTATTTTACAGCACAAATCCATTTCCAAGAAGACAGCAGGGGATCAGAGGAGATAGACAAACACCCAGGTTAGGACATAGGGGAGTGAGGCAGGGGGTTCCTTTCTCTAAAAACATCTTTATAGAAGTAAATTGGTTTATCTCCTTCATGTACCAAGTTAGTCCTAAGTATCACAGGCTTTGAAAGTATTCAAACTCTTTAACCCAATGAACCCACCATCTGAATCTATCCTAACAAACAATTTAAAATCTTAATAGGTACAAACTATTAGGTATAAAATAATCTACAAGGCATATTGTACAACATTGGGAATACAGCCAATATTTTATAATAACTATAAATGGATTATAACCATTACAAATTATGAATCACTATATTGTACACCTGTAATTTATACAATATTGTACAACTATACTGTAATTAAGAATAATAAGTAAAATAAAATTTTGAATAAACTTCACAAAGATATTCATCAAACTATTTTTATGATCATGAAAAAGCAGAGATAATTTAAATGTCCAACAGTAGGAGAATGTTTAAGGAGCATTTATAAATATCGACTTGCTGAAATATATGATACAATCCTTCAAATGATATTTATTGAGAGTAATAAAATAATGCAAAATATTTGCATTAAACAAAAAGAATCAAGGTAAAATTAAATATGTGTTGTCCTCAAAAATACGTAAAATAAAAAAATTTTAAATCTTGTCCAGAAAAGGAGTGAAAAGAAACATTCCAAAAGGTTAACACTAGGGTGAAGTCCCATTTTTTCATTTCTTTCTACTTTTCTATAATGAGCAACTGTTTACTAACAGCTTTTTTGAGATATAATCACATACCACCATACATTAGAAGTATACACCATTGATTAGAAGTATACAGCTTGATGATGTTTAGCTATTCACAGATATGTGTAACCAACAACACAGTCAATTTTAGAATATTTCCATCGTATCAGAAAAAAATTTTGTGTACCTAAGCTATCTCCAATCCCCACTTTCGGCCCTAAACAGCCAGAAATCTACTACCTCTCTATAGATTTTCCATTTCTGGACTGGGATCATATAATGTGTGGTCTTTTGTTATTGGCTTCTTTCATTTAACATAATGTTTTTAAGGTACGTCATGTTGTAGCATGAATCAGCACTTCATTTCTTTTATGGCTGAATACTAGTCCATGGTATCAGTTCAGTTCAGTTCAGCCACTCAGTCATGTCTCTCTTCGACCCCGTGAACTGCAGCATGCCAAGCTTCCCTGTCCTTCACCATCTCCTGGGACTTGCTCAAACTCATGTCCATTGACTCAGTAATGCCATCCAACCATCTCATCCTCTGTCATTCTCTTCTGCCTTCTGTTTTCCCCAACATCAGTGTCTTTTCCAGTGAGTTATCTCTTCGCATCAGGTACAACATTGGGAATACAGCCAATATTTTATAATAACTATAAATGGATTATAACCATTACAAATTATGAATCACTATATTGTACACCTGTAATTTATACAATATTGTACAACTATACTGTAATTAAGAATAATAAGTAAAATAAAATTTTGAATAAACTTCACAAAGATATTCATCAAACTATTTTTATGATCATGAAAAAGCAGAGATAATTTAAATGTCCAACAGTAGGAGAATGTTTAAGGAGCATTTATAAATATCGACTTGCTGAAATATATGATACAATCCTTCAAATGATATTTATTGAGAGTAATAAAATAATGCAAAATATTTGCATTAAACAAAAAGAATCAAGGTAAAATTAAATATGTGTTGTCCTCAAAAATACGTAAAATAAAAAAATTTTAAATCTTGTCCAGAAAAGGAGTGAAAAGAAACATTCCAAAAGGTTAACACTAGGGTGAAGTCCCATTTTTTCATTTCTTTCTACTTTTCTATAATGAGCAACTGTTTACTAACAGCTTTTTTGAGATATAATCACATACCACCATACATTAGAAGTATACACCATTGATTAGAAGTATACAGCTTGATGATGTTTAGCTATTCACAGATATGTGTAACCAACAACACAGTCAATTTTAGAATATTTCCATCGTATCAGAAAAAAATTTTGTGTACCTAAGCTATCTCCAATCCCCACTTTCGGCCCTAAACAGCCAGAAATCTACTACCTCTCTATAGATTTTCCATTTCTGGACTGGGATCATATAATGTGTGGTCTTTTGTTATTGGCTTCTTTCATTTAACATAATGTTTTTAAGGTACGTCATGTTGTAGCATGAATCAGCACTTCATTTCTTTTTATGGCTGAATACTAGTCCATGGTATCAGTTCAGTTCAGTTCAGCCACTCAGTCATGTCTCTCTTCGACCCCGTGAACTGCAGCATGCCAAGCTTCCCTGTCCTTCACCATCTCCTGGGACTTGCTCAAACTCATGTCCATTGACTCAGTAATGCCATCCAACCATCTCATCCTCTGTCATTCTCTTCTGCCTTCTGTTTTCCCCAACATCAGTGTCTTTTCCAGTGAGTTATCTCTTCGCATCAGGTGGCCAAAGTATTGGAACTTCAGCTTCAGCATCAGTCCTTTCAATGAATATTCAGGGTTGATTTCCTAGCCCATTGTATAGATGTATCTTATTTCGCTTATCCATTCATCAGTTGAAAGACATTTGGATTATTTCTGCCTTTTGGCTATTATGAATAATGATGCTATAAACATTCATATACTAATGTTCATATGGACATATGTTTTCATTTCTCTTGTATATATACCTAAGGAGCAAAAGCGCTGTGTCCTATGTTGACTCTTGTTTAACCACTGAGGAAATGTCAGTCTGTTTTCCAAAATGACTGTCCAAGTTTACATTCCCACTAGTAATGTATCAGAGTTCCAATTTCTCCACATTCTCACTGAAACTTGGTATTATCTGTCTTTTTGATTATAGCCATCCTAGTGGGCTCAAACTCATTTTAGTTTAGAGTTTCATTTTCCTGATGGCTAATTACATTGACCATTTTTTCATGTGCTTATTGCCCATTTGTATATCTTTTGGGGGGAAATGTCTATTTGAGTCCTTTGCCGACTTTTGATTCAGATTGTCTTTTTAGTGTTAAATTGTATTTCCTACTGCTTTGATGTTGTTATTTTCCACTTGACATTTTTTGTAGACATTCCTTTGATCTCTCAACAAACCAGTCATTTCAGGTCAACTTGCCACATGCTTTCCAGGTATTTTGCTGTAAAAACATCATTCTCTAGGCAGGAACTAACTATGGAGGACATGTGTCTGGTAATTGCTGTTGTTGGGACGTCCCGGGATCTGAAACCCTTCCCCCATGCTTGTGAATTTACCACCTTATAAGTCATGATAGGAAGCAGAACCCTCCTCCCACTGTGGAGCCAAGAAGACTAGATTTGTGTTTTTCCAGCCTCCTTTGTAGTAAGGATAGGAGTACATGATTTGGACACAACCAATCAGATTCAACTGCCCCAGACATGAGCCAGGGTCTAATAATGAAAAACAATAGGGTCAACAGGAAAAGCATTCCAGTGACGGCAGAATTGTAGTTGTGATTGCCAGTGTTGGGGGAGGGGAGGCAGCCGGACAAGCAAACCCAACAGTAACAGGCACTCAGCATCCTGGGGTGATGGTAGTGGTGGGCCAGGAGGGATGCCAGCTGAAGGTCTGCGTTTCCAAGCATATGTGACAGTGGCATCTCCCCTAGCCTGATTCTGGGCTGCTGTTTGGCTATGAAACTGAGCACTGCTAATCTTCTCTCTTCTGGCCTATTTTATACACTCAGAAATTTCTTTCTTGGATTAAATTAGCAAAATGGCTTTCCACTGTTGCAACAAAGCAAAATTTGAACCTTTAAATAACTAGTAAAATTTCCCAAAGATGAATCTCCCTTTCAAGGGCCCGGAATCTTGGCCATTTAATTAACGGGTGAATGTATCGTTTAAAGAGTTTCCAATTTCTCCAATTTCTCCACATTCTCACTGAAACTTGGTATTATCTGTCTTTTTGATTATAGCCATCCTAGTGGGCTCAAACTCATTTTAGTTTAGAGTTTCATTTTCCTGATGGCTAATTACATTGACCATTTTTCATGTGCTTATTGCCCATTTGTATATCTTTTGGGGGGAAATGTCTATTTGAGTCCTTTGCCGACTTTTGATTCAGATTGTCTTTTTAGTGTTAAATTGTATTTCCTACTGCTTTGATGTTGTTATTTTCCACTTGACATTTTTTGTAGACATTCCTTTGATCTCTCAACAAACCAGTCATTTCAGGTCAACTTGCCACATGCTTTCCAGGTATTTTGCTGTAAAAACATCATTCTCTAGGCAGGAACTAACTATGGAGGACATGTGTCTGGTAATTGCTGTTGTTGGGACGTCCCGGGATCTGAAACCCTTCCCCCATGCTTGTGAATTTACCACCTTATAAGTCATGATAGGAAGCAGAACCCTCCTCCCACTGTGGAGCCAAGAAGACTAGATTTGTGTTTTTCCAGCCTCCTTTGTAGTAAGGATAGGAGTACATGATTTGGACACAACCAATCAGATTCAACTGCCCCAGACATGAGCCAGGGTCTAATAATGAAAAACAATAGGGTCAACAGGAAAAGCATTCCAGTGACGGCAGAATTGTAGTTGTGATTGCCAGTGTTGGGGGAGGGGAGGCAGCCGGACAAGCAAACCCAACAGTAACAGGCACTCAGCATCCTGGGGTGATGGTAGTGGTGGGCCAGGAGGGATGCCAGCTGAAGGTCTGCGTTTCCAAGCATATGTGACAGTGGCATCTCCCCTAGCCTGATTCTGGGCTGCTGTTTGGCTATGAAACTGAGCACTGCTAATCTTCTCTCTTCTGGCCTATTTTATACACTCAGAAATTTCTTTCTTGGATTAAATTAGCAAAATGGCTTTCCACTGTTGCAACAAAGCACTTTGACTAATAACTAGTAAATGCCAAGTGTAAAGGCCATGAATTAACGGGTCAGGATCTCAGGCCTGGCAAGGACACAAGTTGCCCCAAACAGCACCATGAATCTCCCTTTCAAGGGCCCGGAATCTTGGCCAATTCCAAAGACACAGTAATCTAATAAAATCCTTGCTTAACCCATTACTGCATACCATAAGCCTGTGTTGTCCAAGCTCTTAGATTTTTCACACTGAAGCAACTGCCCATCCCTAGCCGGGAAAAGCCTCTTTACCCAGAAAAATATTTATAAAACTTCTAACCTCTGCCAACACTACACTTAGAGAAATGTCAACAATGATTAAGCATGTCTTATTCTGTCTTCAAGTTGTTGTATGAATTGGCAGGCAAAACTGTAACAAACAATCAAATCAATCAGCAAATATGTATTTTGTTTTAGAGATGGACCAGTTTAGCAATGCTCTAGTCTGACAAGTCATCGTTTTTTACCCAACACCTGCACCCAGCCACCCCACTCCCATACATGCATCTAACATTTTGTGATCATTTGCAAAATGAACAAACAGGACACAGTGTTTTTGCATAATCTACCAAGGCCTGGGTGTGATGGTGTCCTTTGTATATGCAGCATATAGTTGGATTTTATCGGCTCCAGGACCCCCATTCATCCCACGTCCCTCGCAGGTGCTCTCAGGGTCCCTCCGAGCAGACTAGCAGTTGCCACTACGTCACACCTTTTCTTTCAAGACCAGCCACTGTAAATGGGTGCAGCTGTCTCACTTTCTTCTCACTCTGGTCCTTTATGGCATCTGGTTGTCTTACCTAGACTCAGGCTCTCAACACTTTTGCAAATAATCTCTCAAGCATCTGATGGGGGTCTTAACCATCTGCCCTTTTCTTAAAAACCTCAGTCTGAACCCTCACAGCAGCTGATGCCAGCTGAAGGTCTGCGTTTCCAAGCATATGTGACAGTGGCATCTCCCCTAGCCTGATTCTGGGCTGCTGTTTGGCTATGAAACTGAGCACTGCTAATCTTCTCTCTTCTGGCCTATTTTATACACTCAGAAATTTCTTTCTTGGATTAAATTAGCAAAATGGCTTTCCACTGTTGCAACAAAGCACTTTGACTAATAACTAGTAAATGCCAAGTGTAAAGGCCATGAATTAACGGGTCAGGATCTCAGGCCTGGCAAGGACACAAGTTGCCCCAAACAGCACCATGAATCTCCCTTTCAAGGGCCCGGAATCTTGGCCAATTCCAAAGACACAGTAATCTAATAAAATCCTTGCTTAACCCATTACTGCATACCATAAGCCTGTGTTGTCCAAGCTCTTAGATTTTTCACACTGAAGCAACTGCCCATCCCTAGCCGGGAAAAGCCTCTTTACCCAGAAAAATATTTATAAAACTTCTAACCTCTGCCAACACTACACTTAGAGAAATGTCAACAATGATTAAGCATGTCTTATTCTGTCTTCAAGTTGTTGTATGAATTGGCAGGCAAAACTGTAACAAACAATCAAATCAATCAGCAAATATGTATTTTGTTTTTAGAGATGGACCAGTTTAGCAATGCTCTAGTCTGACAAGTCATCGTTTTTTACCCAACACCTGCACCCAGCCACCCCACTCCCATACATGCATCTAACATTTTGTGATCATTTGCAAAATGAACAAACAGGACACAGTGTTTTTGCATAATCTACCAAGGCCTGGGTGTGATGGTGTCCTTTGTATATGCAGCATATAGTTGGATTTTATCGGCTCCAGGACCCCCATTCATCCCACGTCCCTCGCAGGTGCTCTCAGGGTCCCTCCGAGCAGACTAGCAGTTGCCACTACGTCACACCTTTTCTTTCAAGACCAGCCACTGTAAATGGGTGCAGCTGTCTCACTTTCTTCTCACTCTGGTCCTTTATGGCATCTGGTTGTCTTACCTAGACTCAGGCTCTCAACACTTTTGCAAATAATCTCTCAAGCATCTGATGGGGGTCTTAACCATCTGCCCTTTTCTTCCTGAGAAGGAAAAAACTCTCAGGCTTCTGAACCCTCCACAGCAGCTGATGCTCCAACGAGCATCACCAAAATGTCTTCTGCTGTAAATTCGTCCAATGAGACCCTTTGAAAGTTAAACACCAAGTTCACTTCAGGCAAGCTGACACTGTGCACATTCACCCTGACAGCTGCAATAACACGAGGGCCATTTATGGCCCGGGACCCAGTTTCACTCCCTAAACATGGTGTCTCCTCTCATCCCCAGCACTCTGACTCAGTAACTCCAAGCCCTCCCATCTCCATTCAGAAGGTGATTATAGGTCAACCAAGCAGATGCCAGTTCACAGAAGGCTAAGCAACAAGTTCACTGAGAGCCAATTCGCAGAATTCAATTTAGCAAGCAAACTGTTCACCAAATATAACCAATTTATTTATTTAAATGTTCAGCCGAAATATTTAGCATCACTCATGGCAATGCTAGATTTTAGTAACTGCTAATAAGGACATATTCCAATGGCAACAACAAAATATCGGCTTTTTTATTGGACTTTTTAGTAGTTACCAACATTTTGGATGATGTTTACGTTAATGTCCACTTCTTTCAAATACTCTTAAATTTAAATTTGAATTACCATCCATCTGATAGATCCATCTCCAGACCCATTCAGAGCCTTATGGCACCCAGAATATAGGTCTTCACGCCTCATCTCTGTGGGGTCTGCCTCTTCAGCACCTGTGCCCCCTGTCTCTGTCATGGTAGGGGTGGGGTGGTCTTGGAAACAGTATGCAATGCAGTTGTCTCTGGTAGGGCCCAGTGTTCTCCACTGATAGGTAAGAAAACTCAAGATGCTGGGCCATAGCTGGGCCCCCTGCCAGCTGGTAGAGCTAGTGCCTCACCCTTTAGGAGAACAGGGGTTGAAGGGTATGGCGACCTACAAGATCCCTCCCTTGCCACCTTCCACTAGAAAGGTTGAAACTGGTCAATACAGTAAGTCTCCTACATACAAACAAGTTCCATTCCGAGAACACTTTCATAAGTCCAATTTGTTCTTAAGTACGAAAAAGTTAGCCTAGGTGCCCAACTAACACTGTCAACTATTATATAGTACTGTATTGGGATAGGTTTATAATGCCTTTTTTTTTTAATTACAATTTTTTTGGGGTCACTTCTATTGGTCTTTCATCCATTCATTTTCATCCATCTTTGTTCTTTGGCCTGTGTGGGCCTCCCATCGCAGTGGCCTCTCTCACAGCAGAGTGCCGGCTCTGGGCACATGCGCTCCAGAGCTCTGGCTTGGTAGCTGGACACGTCAGTCCAGCCGCTCTGTGGCACGTGGGATCCTCCCAGGCCAGGGATTGAACCGGCACCCCTTGCACTGCAAAGCAGTGTCCTTACCCACTGGACCACCAGGGAAGCCTGGTTTATAATACTTTTTACACAAATAATACATAAAAAAACAAATACACACAAAAATGAAGAAAACATTTTAAGTCTTACAGTACCGTATCTTGAAAAGTACAGTAGTACAGTACAACACTGAAAATCTAGGGGCTGGTAGCAAATGAACAGGCATGAAGAGTTACTGACTAGAGGAGGGAGAAGAGGTGGGAGATGTTAGAGCTGAAGAATCATCAGCAACAGGAGATGGAGGGCAAGCTGCAATTCCACTCATGCCTAAGGCTGAGTGAATGGAATGCAAGTCCCCATCTTTCAAAGTTCAAAACTTGAAGGCTTGTATGGAGAAGACTCATTGTACTTGCTTTCCCATCTGCCCCTTCATCCAGGGGTGGCCTGTGACCAGTCCTGCTCTCAGCAGATAATCTCATAGAGATCTGCTGAGGGGGATCTGAATAGTGATATGCAGAAGTTGGTGGCAGTAAGAGCATGTTCCATGGACACAGAAAGAAGGTTGAGTTCATTGTCTGCAGAGAATTTAAAACAGTTACATCACTGACTAAAAGTCAGTAGGAGGGGTGGGGTGGTCTTGGAAACAGTATGGGTCAATGACTAAGGTAAGAAAACTAAATGCTCTAGCTCCCCTCAGCTGGTAGAGCTAGTGCCTCACCCTTTAGGAGAACAGGGGTTGAAGGGTATGGCGACCTACAAGATCCCTCCCTTGCCACCTTCCACTAGAAAGGTTGAAACTGGTCAATACAGTAAGTCTCCTACATACAAACAAGTTCCATTCCGAGAACACTTTCATAAGTCCAATTTGTTCTTAAGTACGAAAAAGTTAGCCTAGGTGCCCAACTAACACTGTCAACTATTATATAGTACTGTATTGGGATAGGTTTATAATGCCTTTTTTTTTTAATTACAATTTTTTTGGGGTCACTTCTATTGGTCTTTCATCCATTCATTTTCATCCATCTTTGTTCTTTGGCCTGTGTGGGCCTCCCATCGCAGTGGCCTCTCTCACAGCAGAGTGCCGGCTCTGGGCACATGCGCTCCAGAGCTCTGGCTTGGTAGCTGGACACGTCAGTCCAGCCGCTCTGTGGCACGTGGGATCCTCCCAGGCCAGGGATTGAACCGGCACCCCTTGCACTGCAAAGCAGTGTCCTTACCCACTGGACCACCAGGGAAGCCTGGTTTATAATACTTTTTACACAAATAATACATAAAAAAACAAATACACACAAAAATGAAGAAAACATTTTAAGTCTTACAGTACCGTATCTTGAAAAGTACAGTAGTACAGTACAACACTGAAAATCTAGGGGCTGGTAGCAAATGAACAGGCATGAAGAGTTACTGACTAGAGGAGGGAGAAGAGGTGGGAGATGTTAGAGCTGAAGAATCATCAGCAACAGGAGATGGAGGGCAAGCTGCAATTCCACTCATGCCTAAGGCTGAGTGAATGGAATGCAAGTCCCCATCTTTCAAAGTTCAAAACTTGAAGGCTTGTATGGAGAAGACTCATTGTACTTGCTTTCCCATCTGCCCCTTCATCCAGGGGTGGCCTGTGACCAGTCCTGCTCTCAGCAGATAATCTCATAGAGATCTGCTGAGGGGGATCTGAATAGTGATATGCAGAAGTTGGTGGCAGTAAGAGCATGTTCCATGGACACAGAAAGAAGGTTGAGTTCATTGTCTGCAGAGAATTTAAAACAGTTACATCACTGACTAAAAGTCAGTCTGCCTTTTCCTCTCACCAGGCACTGGTGATTTTGAACACTGTCAGTGTTGCAATACTCTCACAGCTGGGGCAGATTATCATTACCCACCTTATTCCCCTTATTACCCCCACACCCCCCTACAACCTGGAAGGGTTCCTGAATGAGAAGAGGAGATGAATCCATACATACATGAAAGGCAGTGTCTGTTATGAATGCTAAGATGGAAGTACATGTCAGGCTGTGCCAATCACTCAGGGCCACGTTCAGGGGAAGTGCAGACTTCCCCTTCAGTCAGCCTGCGTCTTTTTTTTTTTGGCCACTTCTACTGGTCTTTCATCTATTCATTTTCATCTATCTTTGTTCTTTGGCCTGTGCAGGCCTTCCATAGCAGTGGCCTCTCTTGCTGCAGAGCACCGGCTCTGGGCGTATGTGCTCCAGAGCTCTGGCTCGGTAGTTGGACCCAGTAGTCCAGCCGCTCCGCGGCACGTGGGATCTTCCCAGGCCAGGGATCGAACCAGCACCCTTTGCACTGCAAGGCAGTGTCCTTACCCACAGGACCACTAGAGAAAGCCCTAGCCCGCATCTTTATTAAAGCAGCCTCATCAGTGAGTGGGCTTCCCTGGTAGCTCAGATGGTAAAGAATCTGCCTGTAACATGGGACACCCAGGTTCGATCCCTGGGTTGGGAACATGCCCTGGAGAAGGGAGTAGCTACCCACTCCAGTATTCTTGCCTGGAGAACTACATGGACAGAGGAACCTAGCGGGCTACAGTCCATGGAGTCACAAAGAGTCAAACACGACTGAGTGACTAACGCTTCATTTCATCAGTGAGGGCAGTGACCTGGGTCTTATTGTCATTTCCTGATCAGTGCTTCAGACATTCAGGGCCTGATGGCCCCTTCTCCTGGCTGTGTTAAAGGAGCGACTAAGAGAAGGAGCCTCTGCTTCAGGTCAGATACTGGCTGGTGCCTGCCATGATTTCATCCTCACTTCTTACCCATATGCTCTCCCTTCCCCAGGCTCAGGACTTTCCAGGATCCTGTCTAGGATCTCTACAGACATGGTGATTTGAACACGTAAGAGCATGTTCCATGGACACAGAAAGAAGGTTGAGTTCATTGTCTGCAGAGAATTTAAAACAGTTACATCACTGACTAAAAGTCAGTCTGCCTTTTCCTCTCACCAGGCACTGGTGATTTTGAACACTGTCAGTGTTGCAATACTCTCACAGCTGGGGCAGATTATCATTACCCACCTTATTCCCCTTATTACCCCCACACCCCCCTACAACCTGGAAGGGTTCCTGAATGAGAAGAGGAGATGAATCCATACATACATGAAAGGCAGTGTCTGTTATGAATGCTAAGATGGAAGTACATGTCAGGCTGTGCCAATCACTCAGGGCCACGTTCAGGGGAAGTGCAGACTTCCCCTTCAGTCAGCCTGCGTCTTTTTTTTTTTGGCCACTTCTACTGGTCTTTCATCTATTCATTTTCATCTATCTTTGTTCTTTGGCCTGTGCAGGCCTTCCATAGCAGTGGCCTCTCTTGCTGCAGAGCACCGGCTCTGGGCGTATGTGCTCCAGAGCTCTGGCTCGGTAGTTGGACCCAGTAGTCCAGCCGCTCCGCGGCACGTGGGATCTTCCCAGGCCAGGGATCGAACCAGCACCCTTTGCACTGCAAGGCAGTGTCCTTACCCACAGGACCACTAGAGAAAGCCCTAGCCCGCATCTTTATTAAAGCAGCCTCATCAGTGAGTGGGCTTCCCTGGTAGCTCAGATGGTAAAGAATCTGCCTGTAACATGGGACACCCAGGTTCGATCCCTGGGTTGGGAACATGCCCTGGAGAAGGGAGTAGCTCCCCACTCCAGTATTCTTGCCTGGGGAACTACCTGGACAGAGGAACCTAGCGGGCTACAGTCCATGGAGTCACAAAGAGTCAAACACGACTGAGTGACTAACGCTTCATTTCATCAGTGAGGGCAGTGACCTGGGTCTTATTGTCATTTCCTGATCAGTGCTTCAGACATTCAGGGCCTGATGGCCCCTTCTCCTGGCTGTGTTAAAGGAGCGACTAAGAGAAGGAGCCTCTGCTTCAGGTCAGATACTGGCTGGTGCCTGCCATGATTTCATCCTCACTTCTTACCCATATGCTCTCCCTTCCCCAGGCTCAGGACCCACAAAGTTTCCAGGATCCTGTCTCTAGGATCTCTGAGCAATCCCCATAGTCACAGCTGATCACCCTCTCAAGGCAGGGGTGCCTAGTGGGACAAGTCCTAAACTAGGATTCGTGAGACATGGGCTTTACTGACTTACCGTACTGGTCTACTAGTCAGCTGTATGAACTTATATAAGCTGCTCTCCCTTTCTGAGCCTCATTTCCTTGGCAATAAAATCAGAGGGCCATACTAAATCATCCTCAGGAGGTTCTTCACATTCTGAGATTCTTCCCTTCCCTCCTTATATTCTTTCCCTCTCTCATATGCCTTTGCGTGTTTTGTTGTATTGTTCAGTCACTAAGCTGTGTCTCTTAGTGACCCCACAGACTATAGCATGCCGGGCTTCCCTGTCCTTCACTGTCTCCTGGAGTTTGCTCAGATTCATATCCATTGACTCGGTGATACCATCTACCCATCTCACCCCATGCCACCCTCTTCTCCTCTTGCCCTCAGTCTTTCTCAGCATCAGGATCTTTTCCAATGAGTCAACTCTTTGCATCAGGTAGCCAAAGTATTGGGGCTTCAACTTCAGCATTAGTCCCTCCAATGAATACTCAGGGTTTATTGTCTTTAGGATTGACAGATTTGATCTTCTTGCAGTCCTAGGGACTCTCAAGAGACTTCTCTAACACTACAATTCAAAAGCATCGATTCTTTGGCTCTCAGCCTTCTTTATGGTCCAACTCTCACATCTGTATGTGACTACAGGAAAGACCATAGCTTTGACTATACAGACCTTTGCTGGCAAAGAGCTGTCTGCATTTTAGTATGTACATTGTCTAGGTTTGTTATAGCTTTTCTTCCAGGGAGCAAGCATCTTTTAATTTCATGGCTGCAGTTACCATCTGCAATGGTTCTAGAGTCCACGAAAATAAAATCTGTCACTGCTTCTACTTTTCCCCTTCTATTTGCCATGAAGTGATGGGACTGGATGCCATGATCTTAGTTTTTTGAATGTTGAGTTTTAAGTGAGCTTTTTCACTCCCCTCTTTCACCCTCAAGAGGTTCTTTAGTTCCTCTTCACTTTCTGCCATATGGGTGGTGTCATCTGCATATCAAGGTTGTTCTCTTTGCAATCTTTTCTTTTTCCTTTTTCTCCTTGCAGTCTTGATTCCAGCTTGTGCTTCATCCAGCCCAGCATTTCACATGATATACTCTGCATAGAAGTTAAATAAACAGGATGACAATATGCAACCTTCTCATAGTCTTTTCTCAACTTTCCTCCATGTCCGGTTCTCACTGTTGTTTCTTGACCTGCATACAGTTTCTTAAGAGACAGGTAGGATGGTCTGGTATTCCCAGTTCTTTTAAGAATTTCCCCACAGTTTGTTGTGATCTACACAAAGGCTCTCGCAGAGTCACTGAAGCAGAAGTAGATGAGTGTGTTTTGCAAAAGTCATAACATCATATTGGTCTAAAATTTTAATCATGCTTTAAAATTTTGAATAAATGATATATTAGTTATATACTACTTTCTAATGATTTTTAAAAGGGTTCAGTTCCTCTTTACATAGGCTTGGAAAGCTCATCTCCAGTGGAATAGACAAGGATTTATAAATTCCTAACCACTTCACTCTTATTTAATCCATTTTGGATCAGCCAAAGTATTGGGGCTTCAACTTCAGCATTAGTCCCTCCAATGAATACTCAGGGTTTATTGTCTTTAGGATTGACAGATTTGATCTTCTTGCAGTCCTAGGGACTCTCAAGAGACTTCTCTAACACTACAATTCAAAAGCATCGATTCTTTGGCTCTCAGCCTTCTTTATGGTCCAACTCTCACATCTGTATGTGACTACAGGAAAGACCATAGCTTTGACTATACAGACCTTTGCTGGCAAAGAGCTGTCTGCATTTTAGTATGTACATTGTCTAGGTTTGTTATAGCTTTTCTTCCAGGGAGCAAGCATCTTTTAATTTCATGGCTGCAGTTACCATCTGCAATGGTTCTAGAGTCCACGAAAATAAAATCTGTCACTGCTTCTACTTTTCCCCCTTCTATTTGCCATGAAGTGATGGGACTGGATGCCATGATCTTAGTTTTTTGAATGTTGAGTTTTAAGTGAGCTTTTTCACTCCCCTCTTTCACCCTCAAGAGGTTCTTTAGTTCCTCTTCACTTTCTGCCATATGGGTGGTGTCATCTGCATATCAAGGTTGTTCTCTTTGCAATCTTTTTTTTTTTTTTCCTTTTTCTCCTTGCAGTCTTGATTCCAGCTTGTGCTTCATCCAGCCCAGCATTTCACATGATATACTCTGCATAGAAGTTAAATAAACAGGATGACAATATGCAACCTTCTCATAGTCTTTTCTCAACTTTCCTCCATGTCCGGTTCTCACTGTTGTTTCTTGACCTGCATACAGTTTCTTAAGAGACAGGTAGGATGGTCTGGTATTCCCAGTTCTTTTAAGAATTTCCCCACAGTTTGTTGTGATCTACACAAAGGCTCTCGCAGAGTCACTGAAGCAGAAGTAGATGAGTGTGTTTTGCAAAAGTCATAACATCATATTGGTCTAAAATTTTAATCATGCTTTAAAATTTTGAATAAATGATATATTAGTTATATACTACTTTCTAATGATTTTTTTAAAAAGGGTTCAGTTCCTCTTTACATAGGCTTGGAAAGCTCATCTCCAGTGGAATAGACAAGGATTTATAAATTCCTAACCACTTCACTCTTATTTAATCCATTTTGGATCTTAGTAGCTTTAGTCCATTTTATGAGCCAATGTGGATAATTAAAACAGAAGTTATACTACCTCTTGGAGTTATTTTCTGTGACACAGCTCCTAGTTTTGCCAGCTGCAATGCCATTACTTGCCCAAATTGTTGGGCACCTAGCATGCACTTGAAGCAGACGCCAGTGCTGATGACTTGCGGATGCTGAGTCAAGCCCTAGAGGCTTGTTTAGGCCCTGAGCGCAGTCAGATACTGCACTGACTATAGTAGCATCACTCCAGGGTGATCTGGTCCTCACCAGCTGTAGGAAGGCCCCCACCCAAGGGAGCACAGTGGATTTTAAGGACATCAGAGGCAGAACCCAGGGGAAAGAAGGGGGAAAGCAAAGACTCACCACCTAGCCTAGACTGAGAGAGCAGGGCAGCCATGGCCACACAGGATGGTCCATACTGCTTATTTGGAAAATACATTATCTTTTCTAAGTATTGAGGCCCAGCAGGGGACTTCGTGTCCAGCAGTGCAGTGGTCTAAAAGAGGTGTGATGGGATACTTGACTTCCAGCCAAGGTAGTGAGCTGAGCTGATGTGGGAGTCCCGTTTCTGCTCCAAACCCAAAGAAATGCTAGGTAAAATGCTGAAAATGAAACCTCAAACCAAGATCAGAAGCTAAATAAGTCTGTGGATGCTTGAGTGAAGAGGAGACTCAGTGATGACCGGGGGTTGAACCCATCCTGCAAACGCCTTAGAGTTTGAGTTGTTGCGTATGTGTTTGACTTATCAAAAACTGCACTGAATTGAATATGCAATCTTGTGTCTTTTTGAAATTAAGGTATAATTTACATGAAGTAAAATTCATCCTTTTCAATAAAGACTCCTATGAGTTTTGGCAGATGTGTTCAGTCATGTAACCATTATGCCAATCAAAGCACAAGCCCCTAAATGCCCCTCTGCCCTTTGTGACCAATCCTTTCCACCATCTCCTGTCTCTGGCAACCACTGATATGTCTCTGTCCCAATATTTTTGCCTTTTTCAGAATTCCATATAAATGGAATCATACAGTCTTTAGAGAGGCTGTCATTTTAATTCCTACCTATGGAGGGATATGAAAATTGCAGTCTTGCAAACAGCAGAGATATTGGAACTAAACTGCTTAAATGAACCAGGAGACAAGAAAGGGCTTCTCCATTTGGAACTGGGATTAGACAAATTCTGCTGGCTGACCCAAATATTAGGCACAAAAGTGGGCCACTTAACTTGAAGATGATGAAAATAGTCACCCACGAGAGAGCCAAACCTCTGATCTGTGTGGTGTCTGTGGACAGGTATTCTCATAGTCAGTATGACAGGAATGTCCTGAACCTAGAAACTCACATAAAATCTGGTCCATAAATGATTTACCCTGTAAACCTGGCAATGAAGAGTAGCCCCTGCTCAACACAGCCATAGAAAGCCTGCACAAAACTTTATAACAAAACAAAGACCCACCTCAGCCAAAAATAAACAAATAAAAAGTATGTTTAAAAAATAGGAAAAGACTGGGCTTCCCTGGTGGTCCAGTGGGTAAAGAGTTCACTTTGCAGCACAAGGGGCACCAGTTCGATCCCTGGCCTGGGAAGATCCCACATACCATGGAGCGGCTGGACTGATGTGTGTCCATTTATAAGCCGGAGCTCTGGAGCGCATGCGCCCAGAGCCAGTGTTCTGCAGCGAGAGAGGCCACTGCGATGGGAGGCCCACACAGGCCAAGGAAAAAAGATGGATGAAAATAAATAAATAAATAAACAATAAAAGAGGCCAAATTTAAAAAAAATTTCCTTTAAAAAAAGAAAAAGACTAAAAGACTAGAAACAGAATGCATAACTATAAATCATTAGAGGGCAAATGGACTGAAAAAAAAAACCAATGAGTCACAGAAAACAGGAAAAAGATAAGCAAAGATATGATATATGAAAAATGCAAAACATTATAATATTAAGTCCAAATAATCACAGTAATCACACAAATCAGAAAAGAGTTAACACTGCCTATTAAAAGATAGACATTCAGACTACATTCAGTATCCACATACATGCAGTTTATAAGAAGTGTGCTAAACATAATGACACAGTCAGAAAGGGATTCAACAGAAAAAGATACACCAAGTGAAACAGAAAACTGTGGCTACAAGTTATACAGGCTATGGAACGATCAACTTGAATTAGTTAACAATAAAGTAGATGTGCTAGCTCAGATGAATAGAACCTCCAGAGACAGGATCAGTCCGAGGATCCAGTGTCTTCCCATCTCTGCCCTGTTCACGCTAAGGCTGGCTTCTCTCTGGGAGAAAGATGGCTGCGAGATTTGGAGTCTTTATCTCATATATCCCTCCAAGAAAAGCCAACACAATTATAAAGAACAACGACAAGAGGGTAAAAGACATGATTTAACCAACAGGCTCTGAAGACAAAGTTGCAATCATGCAAATAGGGTAGTATTTGCACAGCAATGAAAAACAGATCAAACTGACTGGAGAGCCTAAAAACTACATCTATATGGTGTTGGGACAATGGCTTTCTTTATAAAAGAACAAAATTAGGTTTCTGTCCCGTAATATGTACCAAAGCAAATTCCAGATAAACTGATATCAAAATATTTAAAATATCTTATTACAAAAAGTGAGAGATTAGAAATTATTTGACATATATAATGGCAAAAAAGAGTAGTTTCCAGAGCATATTAAGACCTTCTACAACTCACTGAGGAAAGACAGTCAGCCCAATAGAAAGCAAGGTAAAAGATATGAAGAGGTAATCACAGAAGAGAAACTCAATGAACATCTGAAAAGATGCTCAACTTCCCAGGCACCAGGGAAAACACACGGAAACATTATGATACCAGTTCACACCCCGTGCTTTGGAAACAGTGCAAAGTTCTCATACACATCTTTCTGAGGATATGAGGGACTAGCAGCGTATAAGTTGCATGTCAAGGGATCAGTTAGTATGGCCATTTGGAGAACAGATTTGCAGTTTTCATTTAAATTGAAAATTATACATATTGTATGACAGATCCACAGAACCTTACACTGAATGAAAAAGGCAAAGGAGGAGAAAGATGTATAAAGTCGATGTAATTTCTCTATACTATTATATAATTTTAAAAAATAAGATAATGCTTTACGTTGCTTCCGGGCACAAACATATGTTATAAACATTTTTGAGGTGGACAAGAAGGAACCTATCAAATGTACAATAATTTCCTCAGGAAAGAAAAGGAAGGAAACAGCATTGGATTATGATAAAAGTGGGAATCCATTCCATCAGAGCTTTTTCTCCTTAAATCTCCCTGTGGGAGCAGCCTGAGACTGGTGCTTCAAATTTGACACCGTTTGGCTTCTTTCGCTTCTCTGACCTGCCTCTCCCACTCTTCCTAGTTCCTCCCAGAACTTTCCTAACAAATCCTGTCCACGTGAAGCCTCGTCCAGGGTCTGCTTATGGGGAGCTTGTCCTAGGACAGTGACAGTGGCAGCAAGTCTCTCCCTGACTCTCCAGCTGGTCCCTCTTCGGTCAACTGAAAAATGCTCTCCCCCTCCCATAGATTCTGATCCCTGGAACCTGTGAATGTTACTTATGTGGCAAAAAAAAAAAATTCTTTGCAGATGTAACTATATTAAGGGTCATAAGAAGGGGAAACTATTCTGGATTACCTGGATGAGCCCTAAATGCATCACATTCCTCCTTATAATTGGGAGGCAGGGGAAGGTCTAACCACAGACATACAGAGAAAACCAGGAAAAGACAGAAGAGTGAGAGATTTGAAGGTGCCAGCCTTCAAGACTGGGATGATGGACCCACAAACCAAGGAATGCTGGCAGCCAAGGAAAAGACAAGGTACAGATTCCTTCCTGCTAACACCTTGATTTCAACCTTGTATTCCAGAACTGCGTCTGGGTGTTTTAAGCGACACAGTTTATGGTAATCTGTTACAGCAGCTGTGGGAAATGATACTGCTACTAATAAAAACTAGACTTCCATCATGCTTACCATGTACCAGGCCCTGTGCTAAACTTCTCACCCTTAGCAAGGGGCGGTATAAGTTGCATGTCAAGGGATCAGTTAGTATGGCCATTTGGAGAACAGATTTGCAGTTTTCATTTAAATTGAAAATTATACATATTGTATGACAGATCCACAGAACCTTACACTGAATGAAAAGGCAAAGGAGGAGAAAGATGTATAAAGTCGATGTAATTTCTCTATACTATTATATAATTTTAAAAAATAAGATAATGCTTTACGTTGCTTCCGGGCACAAACATATGTTATAAACATTTTTGAGGTGGACAAGAAGGAACCTATCAAATGTACAATAATTTCCTCAGGAAAGAAAAGGAAGGAAACAGCATTGGATTATGATAAAAGTGGGAATCCATTCCATCAGAGCTTTTTCTCCTTAAATCTCCCTGTGGGAGCAGCCTGAGACTGGTGCTTCAAATTTGACACCGTTTGGCTTCTTTCGCTTCTCTGACCTGCCTCTCCCACTCTTCCTAGTTCCTCCCAGAACTTTCCTAACAAATCCTGTCCACGTGAAGCCTCGTCCAGGGTCTGCTTATGGGGAGCCTGTCCTAGGACAGTGACAGTGGCAGCAAGTCTCTCCCTGACTCTCCAGCTGGTCCCTCTTCGGTCAACTGAAAAATGCTCTCCCCCTCCCATAGATTCTGATCCCTGGAACCTGTGAATGTTACTTATGTGGCAAAAAAAAAAAATTCTTTGCAGATGTAACTATATTAAGGGTCATAAGAAGGGGAAACTATTCTGGATTACCTGGATGAGCCCTAAATGCATCACATTCCTCCTTATAATTGGGAGGCAGGGGAAGGTCTAACCACAGACATACAGAGAAAACCAGGAAAAGACAGAAGAGTGAGAGATTTGAAGGTGCCAGCCTTCAAGACTGGGATGATGGACCCACAAACCAAGGAATGCTGGCAGCCAAGGAAAAGACAAGGTACAGATTCCTTCCTGCTAACACCTTGATTTCAACCTTGTATTCCAGAACTGCGTCTGGGTGTTTTAAGCGACACAGTTTATGGTAATCTGTTACAGCAGCTGTGGGAAATGATACTGCTACTAATAAAAACTAGACTTCCATCATGCTTACCATGTACCAGGCCCTGTGCTAAACTTCTCACCCTAATTATCTGCTTTAAGCCTCACATAACTTCTAGGACAATTAATTTGCAGATGAGAAAACTGAGGCTTGAAGAGGTGAACTGACTTGCCCAGGGTGACATGGAGTCAGGATTCAGACACAAGCAGGCTGACTCCTCAGTCATCATTCACTCCAGACACTGTGCCCCATCGTTCAAGTTGAGGAGGCCCAGCAGGGACAATTATGAACCAGGGAAGGAAAGGCATGTCCACCCCTTGCTTTGTATCTGGACCACAGGAACAAGTCAGCAGCCTGGATTCAGACATCTCTCCACCCACCAGCCCCACTGCCCAGTTCTAAAGAAGGGCCCTCCAGGGAGTGGCCGGTCGGCAAACCTGTCTGCCAGTGCTGAGGAAGGCAGGTAGAGGGGCAGCCGAGCAGAAGGAGGGAGGCAGGCGCCAGCCGCACTGAGGTTGCTCTGAGGAATACTGGTCTCCATCCCGGCCCAGCGTTTCAGAGTCACCAGGTACTGGAATCTTCTCCCAAGAGTGGCTCATTCCAAAAAAGAAAATAAAGGAAAAGCAGAGCTGAAATGAGTTCTCATCTTAGGGCAGCAATCAACAAAGGAAAAGTTCAGTGCTTGAGGAAACAGGCGCTCTTTGGCTGGAAGGACACCAAGTGGATCCCAGAAGTTCCATCCATCCTCAGGACCCAGTGAGCCTCCCTTTGGGTCCGCCTCCTTGCTGACCTCTCCTCTGGCCGGAGAGATGGCCTGTGCTGTGATCCCTCCTCCTGCCTTCCAGGACCCCTCTCTGGGAAATGTCAAGTCTGCCGCCACTTGCGCCCTGCCTCGGCTCACGGGCTCACTGCTCAGCCACGACCTCGGCCACACCACCATGGCAGGCCCTCCTAACACTCACCTAGACTTGACTGGAGTCTCCAGACACACTGCCCATATTCTCTGGGCACACCACCACCAGAGAAAATCAGACACAGCCTCTACCTTGAAAGAACTCGAGACTAGTGAGGGAGATAAGTTTGCACCCAGAAACTTTTAATAGACGCCAGACGTGAGAAGGGCTATAATGGAGCTGAAACTACCATTTGTCACAGGAGCATTTTCTGTGGCCTATTCCCATCTCCCACATGGCTGCTGCATCAAGCTTTCGCAGGTCCTTTACCCCGTGGGGCCTGTCCCCCTGCTGTCCTGCCCTAAAACAGCTGGAGGCTAGGAAGCTCAGGTCTTCACCTGAGAAGTCTGACTCAAATGCTCAATGGATCTGGAATTCACTGAGAGCCAGAGGATGGTGCTCTGGCCCTGCTTCCTTAAGGTCAATGCAGAGTCCCTCTTCCTCCTCGCCTTCTTTCCTTTCCACATCACAGAGTTCTGCTGCACCCTCCAGTGATCCCACGAGCCCTCTGCAGCAAGTCTCAGTTGTCCTGGATATTTGCTTTTCTCTGAGCTAAACAGATCTCTCTCTTGCTAATGCTGACAGCATCTTAAAGCCTAATTATGATGCTAAAGTATTACTGCTTTTAAGAAGCAGGACGGGGAAGGGGAACTGGAGAAAGAGAGATGCACATGGACGGAGAAGACCGAGACTCTCCTCTTGCCTCTTGGTGCTGGGAACAAAGGACTGACGGGGCTTTCTGGGGAAACTGGAGCTCAGAACAGTCCAATAATCTGCCCAAAGCTACATACCTTACTCAGGGTGGAGCTTTGACCCTACTTCTGACTTTATCAGAAAGTGGGTATTTATAAGAGGGGGTAGGGAAAGGCAGGCACATCAACCAGGCTGGGCAGAGCCTGGCCCAAGCTGTTCACAGCTGGTGTTTAACTCATCCCTCCCTGCCCTATGCAGGACTCCAGGGAGACTAGAATCACACCCCAGGGAAAACAGGCAAGAACTCTAAAAGCTGGGCAGGGAGGGCTGCAAAATTGCCAAAGAACTCACTTCCCTGGTCATCTGCCACACACTATGGCCAGCTTTGCCTGGACAGGGTTCCAGAGCTTGAGAAGGACACAGATACATCAGACATGTCCCTGACCTCGAGAAGTTCACAGCCTCCTGAGAGACACAGACTGCTACTCTGGAGGCCACACCACCCAGAACGCCTGCACTAAGGGGCGGTCCCTTGTCAAGTCCTTGCTCTGCGCTGGAGCCAGGATTCTGTGCTCGCACTTGGCTGGCGCTGTAAACGCTGTCGATAGGGGCGCAGGACGGCGGCTACAGGCTGGAGGCAGAGAGCCGGCTCATTCTTTCCTGTTTGTTCCCCGTCTGCTTCCTGCAGCTTCCTGCCGGCCTCCCCCTTCCCCCCTTCCCTGGCTCTCGAGGCCTTTGGGGCCTGTCCCCTGCTGTCCTGCCCTAAAACAGCTGGAGGCTAGGAAGCTCAGGTCTTCACCTGAGAAGTCTGACTCAAATGCTCAATGGATCTGAATTCACTGAGAGCCAGAGGATGGTGCTCTGGCCCTGCTTCCTTAAGGTCAATGCAGAGTCCCTCTTCCTCCTCGCCTTCTTTCCTTTCCACATCACAGAGTTCTGCTGCACCCTCCAGTGATCCCACGAGCCCTCTGCAGCAAGTCTCAGTTGTCCTGGATATTTGCTTTTCTCTGAGCTAAACAGATCTCTCTCTTGCTAATGCTGACAGCATCTTAAAGCCTAATTATGATGCTAAAGTATTACTGCTTTTAAGAAGCAGGACGGGGAAGGGGAACTGGAGAAAGAGAGATGCACATGGACGGAGAAGACCGAGACTCTCCTCTTGCCTCTTGGTGCTGGGAACAAAGGACTGACGGGGCTTTCTGGGGAAACTGGAGCTCAGAACAGTCCAATAATCTGCCCAAAGCTACATACCTTACTCAGGGTGGAGCTTTGACCCTACTTCTGACTTTATCAGAAAGTGGGTATTTATAAGAGGGGGTAGGGAAAGGCAGGCACATCAACCAGGCTGGGCAGAGCCTGGCCCAAGCTGTTCACAGCTGGTGTTTAACTCATCCCTCCCTGCCCTATGCAGGACTCCAGGGAGACTAGAATCACACCCCAGGGAAAACAGGCAAGAACTCTAAAAGCTGGGCAGGGAGGGCTGCAAAATTGCCAAAGAACTCACTTCCCTGGTCATCTGCCACACACTATGGCCAGCTTTGCCTGGACAGGGTTCCAGAGCTTGAGAAGGACACAGATACATCAGACATGTCCCTGACCTCGAGAAGTTCACAGCCTCCTGAGAGACACAGACTGCTACTCTGGAGGCCACACCACCCAGAACGCCTGCACTAAGGGGCGGTCCCTTGTCAAGTCCTTGCTCTGCGCTGGAGCCAGGATTCTGTGCTCGCACTTGGCTGGCGCTGTGTAAACGCTGTCGATAGGGGGCGCAAGACGGCGCCTACAGGCTGGAGGCAGAGAGCCGGCTCATTCTTTCCTGTTTGTTCCCCGTCTGCTTCCTGCAGGCTTCCTGTTTCCGTGAGCACCATCCCACCGCTATTCTTCCCCTGGCCCCAGGCAAGGCCAAACTGGAACAGCAGCTGACTACGGTTTGCAGCTTTTCCAGCTCATACAGAAACCCCTTCACCGCCCCCACCCCCGCCCGGACCCTCAAGGGACACTGTTAACAACCAGCTGGCGCCCCTGCTGGGAGATCTGGTCCAGGCACGAGGCCCTTCCTCCTCCCACATCTGAGTTCCAGCTCTTCAGCGCTCCTCCTCTGTGCTTCTCTTAAGTTCCCTTCGCTGCCTCAGCCACAGGAACGGTGGCTACTTCTGTCCCTCCTTGAGGGGTCTCCTTTTACCCTTCAGTGATCTAGTTAACAATTTTATACCCAACGATTCTTTCTATAAAATTCTCTGTTCTTGTTTCTGGACACTAGCTGCTACAAAGTGTGTGTGTGTGTGTGTGTGTGTGTGTGTGTGTGTGTGTGTGTGTGTGCACTCTGCTCAGTCATGTCCCAGTAGCTGCTACAAAGTGTGTGTGTGTGTGTGTGTGTGTGTGTGTGTGTGTGTGTGTGCACTCTGCTCAGTCATGTCCCAGTAGCTGCTACAAAGTGTGTGTGTGTGTGTGTGTGTGTGTGTGTGTGTGTGTGTGCACTCTGCTCAGTCATGTCCCAGTAGCTGCTACAAAGTGTGTGTGTGTGTGTGTGTGTGTGTGCACTCTGCTCAGTCATGTCCCAGTAGCTGCTACAAAGTGTGTGTGTGTGTGTGTGTGTGTGTGTGTGTGTGTGTGTGCACTCTGCTCAGTCATGTCCCAGTAGCTGCTACAAAGTGTGTGTGTGTGTGTGTGTGTGTGTGTGTGTGTGTGTTTGCACTCTGCTCAGTCATGTCCCAGTAGCTGCTACAAAGTGTGTGTGTGTGTGTGTGTTTGCACTCTGCTCAGTCATGTCCCAGTAGCTGCTACAAAGTGTGTGTGTGTGTGTGTGTGTGTGTGTGTGTGTGTGTGTGTGCACTCTGCTCAGTCATGTCCCAGTAGCTGCTACAAAGTGTGTGTGTGTGTGTGTGTGTGTGTGTGTGTGTGTGTTTGCACTCTGCTCAGTCATGTCCCAGTAGCTGCTACAAAGTGTGTGTGTGTGTGTGTGTGTTTGCACTCTGCTCAGTCATGTCCCAGTAGCTGCTACAAAGTGTGTGTGTGTGTGTGTGTGTGTGTGTGTGTGTGTGCGCACTCTGCTCAGTCATGTCCCAGTAGCTGCTACAAAGTGTGTGTGTGTGTGTGTGTGTGTGTGTGTGTGTGTGTGTTTGCACTCTGCTCAGTCATGTCCCAGCTCTTTGAGACCCCTTGGACTGTAACCCATCAGACTCATCTGTCCATGGAATTTTCTAGGTGGGAATACTAGAGCAGGTTGCTAGTTCCTCCTCCAGGGGGATCTTCTAGACCAAGGGATGGAACCTGCATCTCTTGCATCTCCTGCACTGGCAGGGAGATTCTTTACCACTGTGCCACCTGGGAAGTGGATTCCTATTGTTCTGATCTCTCACAGTAGGTCTCTGACCCCATTCTGACAACAATATCCTCTTATTTACAAAACGGCCCCTCCCACACGACTTGTACCACGGGATCCTATGTGGCTGCCAGTGGCTACAGCCCTGCTGCCCTCACCTGGCCTGGTTATGGTATTGGTCCCAGAAGTGGGCCTATGGCCTAAGCCAGCCAATCAGAGCCCCTCCTGGGACTTGGATACACTGAGGTCTCTTTCCTCTAGGGCCACTAACTGGGATGATTTTATCTGGGTTGTCTGCAGCCATGCCTCTCCTCTTCCCCCACCCCCATACCAAATATTTCTATTTTTTGCAGAAAAAAAATGAAGACAACTCACAAGGAGAGAAAAGTAATTGAGCATTGAGCCAGACACCTCATGTCCATGCTACGCTTGTCTTTCCCAGTTTCCTGAGCACCAAATTCCACTTTGCATTAAAGCAAATGTGAGTTGGGTTTCTGTCACGTTCTACCAAAAGATCCCTGACTAATATGGCTGAGGCGAAGCTCCTCAGAACTGAGTTGTCTAGAATCAGGGTGAGTCAGGACTTCGTCTGGTCAAATTCCTCACTGGGTACAGCAAACCCTGGGCAACGTCTCCACCACACAACAACCCTGGAGACACTGGGACACAGCTTGCATGTCCCTCTGGGCAGAAGCTTTGGAGAATAAAACTAACCAGAGCACAAAAGGATCTAATGGAGATTCTGTTTATGAAGGCGCCTGGTTGTTCAATCAGCCATAGCTGAGCCAGAACCCAGTTGAAGAAGCAAAATCGAAGAGGAATCCGAATAACAAAGGAGTCATGAATTTAATCCAACTTCCACCCCAAGGTCCTGAGCATAATTCTGCCCTATACTGTTTTTCTCCCTCCTGTTCATGTGGAAGAAATATGTAGACAACACGTGTGATGGAATTCTAGGGCCACATCAATATGCCCTCTTTTCACGCATGCCAAGTTGCATCAGTTAAGTCCAGCTCTGTGCGACCCCTGGACTGTAGCCTGCCAGGCTCCTCTGTTCATGGGACTCTCCAGGCAAGGATACTGGAGTGGGTTGTCATGTCCTCCTCCAGGGGATCTTCCCGACCAGGGATTCAAACCCATGTCTCTATGTCTCCTGCATTGGCAGGCAGATTCTTTACCACTAGCGCCACCTGGGAAGCCCCTTCTTTCTCTAGTCAGGCTCTTTTTGGAAGTGTTGGACTTCAACGCTTGCTGAGATCAAAATAACTCTTATTCAGAGTACTTCTCTCCTTCCTTCAGGACCAGGTCACAGGGACCTTACAGAGCATTTAGTCCGCCCTGTCCCACCCCCAGAGGTGGAGGACATCAAGGCTTCTCACTGAATCACATAGCTGGTGACCTCTAGGTCAGAAGTAGTGCCCAGGTCTCTTCTCAGAATGTTAGAGGTCTGGCTGAACAGAAACCTCACAGAACCCAGAGGCCTTACAGCCACCACCTCTCAGGGTCAGTCTGACAGGGTTCCCTGCAAGGTCCTTACAGGAGAGATGGGCATATGAGGGCCCTGGTCAGTACGTCTGGAAGGCCATCCTCTCCAGCTGTGGTCATGTATACAGGCTCTCCCAAGAATAGGAGCTTCTTCCAACTATATTTGCAAAGTTCTCTGCACTAGATATTCAAACAAAAATATAATTAAATGGCACCAGTTAGCCAACCCTGGCTCCCACCCTGCAGGCTGTGTGATGCTGGGAAAGAGCCCTGGGCCAGCAGCCAAAACTAAGGCTCTAGGTCGACAGTTCGGGATGAGTCATTTGGCTTCTCTGGGCTGTGCTTCCCCATTTGATACATGGTGGGAAAAGGCATACCTCCTGTCCTTCCTGCTTCCTTGGGCCACTGTCTCTAGCTTCCTCATCCTCAAGCACTCTCCGATAGACCAGTCATGGCCCCTTCAAGAGGAATCCGAATAACAAAGGAGTCATGAATTTAATCCAACTTCCACCCCAAGGTCCTGAGCATAATTCTGCCCTATACTGTTTTTCTCCCTCCTGTTCATGTGGAAGAAATATGTAGACAACACGTGTGATGGAATTCTAGGGCCACATCAATATGCCCTCTTTTCACGCATGCCAAGTTGCATCAGTTAAGTCCAGCTCTGTGCGACCCCTGGACTGTAGCCTGCCAGGCTCCTCTGTTCATGGGACTCTCCAGGCAAGGATACTGGAGTGGGTTGTCATGTCCTCCTCCAGGGGATCTTCCCGACCAGGGATTCAAACCCATGTCTCTATGTCTCCTGCATTGGCAGGCAGATTCTTTACCACTAGCGCCACCTGGGAAGCCCCTTCTTTCTCTAGTCAGGCTCTTTTTGGAAGTGTTGGACTTCAACGCTTGCTGAGATCAAAATAACTCTTATTCAGAGTACTTCTCTCCTTCCTTCAGGACCAGGTCACAGGGACCTTACAGAGCATTTAGTCCGCCCTGTCCCACCCCCAGAGGTGGAGGACATCAAGGCTTCTCACTGAATCACATAGCTGGTGACCTCTAGGTCAGAAGTAGTGCCCAGGTCTCTTCTCAGAATGTTAGAGGTCTGGCTGAACAGAAACCTCACAGAACCCAGAGGCCTTACAGCCACCACCTCTCAGGGTCAGTCTGACAGGGTTCCCTGCAAGGTCCTTACAGGAGAGATGGGCATATGAGGGCCCTGGTCAGTACGTCTGGAAGGCCATCCTCTCCAGCTGTGGTCATGTATACAGGCTCTCCCAAGAATAGGAGCTTCTTCCAACTATATTTGCAAAGTTCTCTGCACTAGATATTCAAACAAAAATATAATTAAATGGCACCAGTTAGCCAACCCTGGCTCCCACCCTGCAGGCTGTGTGATGCTGGGAAAGAGCCCTGGGCCAGCAGCCAAAACTAAGGCTCTAGGTCGACAGTTCGGGATGAGTCATTTGGCTTCTCTGGGCTGTGCTTCCCCATTTGATACATGGTGGGAAAAGGCATACCTCCTGTCCTTCCTGCTTCCTTGGGCCACTGTCTCTAGCTTCCTCATCCTCAAGCACTCTCCTGACCCTGCTAGCCACCCAGTCAGTGGCCCCTTCCCCAGGAAATAGGGTGAACAGTGCCCATCACAGGGTATGGGGTCTCTAGGAGAGCTAGGGACGCAGCTTGCTGCCTGGGATTCACTCGAGAGACCTGTGGGGAGCAATCACACACCTTCACTCCTGTCTTCTGAGTCACGGAAACTGTAGCTCTTGGGTTTGCCCAGTCGGCCAGGAACCTGCAATCACACTGATCACTCCACGTAGGAGTCGAGAGACCAGGGTGGCTCTCCAGGGACTTGTGAAGCCGACTTTCATTCCCTCTCTATTGCGAATTTCCTTCATGGCTTGATTCACCTTTGCTTGGGGCTCAGTTTCAAACCTGAGAATCATGGAAACCCAGCAGGTCGGAGCTGGGAGGAAGATTCACTGATTTCAGCCTCCTTTCATCTCATGGAGGAGGACTGGGAAGCCAGAGGGGAGAGGTGCTCTTCACAATACTTGGAAACTGCAAATTTAGTTCATCAACCTGTGAAAATATTTCTCACACAACTTTTATTTTCTTCTTTTGGCCACTTCTGTTGGTCTTTCATTTATTTATCTTTGTTCTTTGGCCTGTGTGGGCCTCCCATCGCAGTGGCCTCTGTCATTGCAGAGCACCGGCTCGGGGCACATGTGCTCCAGAGCTCTGGCTTGGTAGTTGGACACATCAGTCCAGCTGCTCCACAGCACGAATCTTCCCAGGCCAGGGATCAAACCAGTGCCCCTTGCACTGCAAGGTGATGTCCTTACCCACTGGACCACCAAGGAAGCCCTCACGCAACTTTTCATATGTCCTTGCTGTTAAATCTATCAACTCTATCAGACTGACTTTCTATCTGAAAAAGTTAATACGGCAAAAATTTCAAGGGCTACTGTAAAAAACTGTAAACCCTGGCTCCCACCCTGCAGGCTGTGTGATGCTGGGAAAGAGCCCTGGGCCAGCAGCCAAAACTAAGGCTCTAGGTCGACAGTTCGGGATGAGTCATTTGGCTTCTCTGGGCTGTGCTTCCCCATTTGATACATGGTGGGAAAAGGCATACCTCCTGTCCTTCCTGCTTCCTTGGGCCACTGTCTCTAGCTTCCTCATCCTCAAGCACTCTCCTGACCCTGCTAGCCACCCAGTCAGTGGCCCCTTCCCCAGGAAATAGGGTGAACAGTGCCCATCACAGGGTATGGGGTCTCTAGGAGAGCTAGGGACGCAGCTTGCTGCCTGGGATTCACTCGAGAGACCTGTGGGGAGCAATCACACACCTTCACTCCTGTCTTCTGAGTCACGGAAACTGTAGCTCTTGGGTTTGCCCAGTCGGCCAGGAACCTGCAATCACACTGATCACTCCACGTAGGAGTCGAGAGACCAGGGTGGCTCTCCAGGGACTTGTGAAGCCGACTTTCATTCCCTCTCTATTGCGAATTTCCTTCATGGCTTGATTCACCTTTGCTTGGGGCTCAGTTTCAAACCTGAGAATCATGGAAACCCAGCAGGTCGGAGCTGGGAGGAAGATTCACTGATTTCAGCCTCCTTTCATCTCATGGAGGAGGACTGGGAAGCCAGAGGGGAGAGGTGCTCTTCACAATACTTGGAAACTGCAAATTTAGTTCATCAACCTGTGAAAAATATTTCTCACACAACTTTTATTTTCTTCTTTTGGCCACTTCTGTTGGTCTTTCATTTATTTATCTTTGTTCTTTGGCCTGTGTGGGCCTCCCATCGCAGTGGCCTCTGTCATTGCAGAGCACCGGCTCGGGGCACATGTGCTCCAGAGCTCTGGCTTGGTAGTTGGACACATCAGTCCAGCTGCTCCACAGCACGAATCTTCCCAGGCCAGGGATCAAACCAGTGCCCCTTGCACTGCAAGGTGATGTCCTTACCCACTGGACCACCAAGGAAGCCCTCACGCAACTTTTCATATGTCCTTGCTGTTAAATCTATCAACTCTATCAGACTGACTTTCTATCTGAAAAGTAATAGGCATTTCAAGGGCTACTGTACAATCAACTGTAAACTCAATTTGGGGATAAATCTCATAAGATAGTGTTCTAAGAATAGTCAGGTTAAGATGTACATGATTTTTGACCCAATATAATAATTTAATCTATAAATTATGAAAACAAAATCATAGCTTGATATGTGGTTGCTGATAATTTATAAAGGTTATGAATAATTTTGTAATATGAAGCCCAAATTATAAGTTTTTTAATAAGTTATAAGTTTGATTTAAAAAAGCATCCTTTTTCTTTGAACTCTGGTGTTGATTTGGGGAATAAGTTAAATAATTCCATTCATTTCATTGTGCATTGTGAACCAATTCTTCTATATATCTAATGAAAGAAAAAATAATGAACTCTGTCGAGGTCTGTGCGTGGGTTGGAAAAGAATTTCCAGACACGAGGCAGAGTGAGGGGAAAGTAAAGCTTATTCGAGTTGGGCAAGGGAGAGTCGCTGCCAGTACAGTGGGCCGGCTTATGGGAGGATCAGTATGGAAGACAGAACAGCGGGTCGACTCAAAGAGAACCGACGTTAAGGAGGGGTCTTTGATTCTTTTTATAGCCAGGGTCTAAGGAGTGGCGTAGGGGTTTTAAGGATCACTGCTGATTGGACGATGTACTGGGTGGGTAGTGATGACTACAGCATGCAGTAGGGCCCAAGGAGTGGCACAGGGGTCTTAAGGATGGGGCGGTGTACTATAGCCCGGGGGAGGGGAGGACAATAAGGGTCTTGCATTCCAAGACCCTCCTAGTTTGCCTTGTTGTTTCATCCTTGGGCACCACAAACTCCTCTAAAAAATATTTGACCCACAGTTGGGATTCTTTCAATGAGAGGTAAAAAATCTGAACATTTTATGAGTTGAAATAAGATGAAGATTGTCTGCACCTGGAATAAATAATTTATAATGTGATTTGATAAAAGTAACTAAACAGCTTTATTGAATAATGCACACAAATATGAAAGATATCACATAAAATTTTTATCTGTATCTTTTTATAGCATATCCTGAAAATCGTGACTGTTTTAGAAACATGAGAGTTACATTCCGAGGATAGAAGAATTCAAATTCTTAAACAAAAATTCTTATTACTTCTACCACTGCACACTTCTGTGGGTCTGGATTCAAAACATTCCAGCCTGCGCCCCAATTCTCATTTCTAATGTCAGGCTTCACCCATTAACTGAAATGTGTGTAGGACCAGGAAAGGCTTTGTGCCCTGAGGGTTTGGGGTAGCTCGATTAACCCTTGAAAGATGTCTCTATTTTGTCTGTAGCCTGGGAGGTTTTACATCCTTCAAAGGATGGGGCGTATGGGATTTTCTTATGGTGGGGGAAGAGTTAGCAGGAATCCAGGTGTTTCCCAGGGAGATCAGCTTGGGGGAAAAATATTATGGGAGGCTGAGCATCTGGACCAGTCCTTTCAAACCTGTGACGCTCAAAGCTCCATGAGAGCAGCTGCTCTGTGGGGATTTGCCTCCCTCACTCTGAACACCACTGCCCTGGAACCTGGGCATCCCCATCTAAGGTCTCCCTGGAGCAGCCCTACCTGCGTTTCTAGATCCAGCTGCCCTTGTGGCTCCTTTCTTGCTCACACCCTTCTGCCTCCACCCTTTGCTCCAGGCTGGAGGAAGCTGACAGGTGTCCAAGGTCACACAGGCTGAAAAATAACCTCCTTGGACCCAAGAGTTTTGCTGGGAAACGCTACTGGAGAGCAGGAATTAGTCTCATCGTCAGGACCTACCTTAGGGAAGGATACTGGGAAGAATTCCCTTTCTCAGCTCCACTGGATGCCCTGGGAATTCTTTAATTACCCTCAAATTCCTTGGGGGCAGGGAGAGAGGAAGGAGTGCTTTATTCCGTGGCAGTGGAAAATCTACACTGTTTGGCTTTTCTGCTTCCGTGGCAGCATCTTGGAGTGTGCCAGCCTAGCCGTATGACAACAGCTGTGTGGCTCATGGGAAGTGCCAAGACGCTGAGGTCAGCACAGCTGGACACCAGCCTCGGCTCTGCTGTTAATCAGTTGTGTGACTCGGAGCAAGTCACGTAGCCTCTCGAGCCGTAATTGCCTTATGTCCAAAACGTGGATGCTGATGTCTAACCCACAGAGTTTAGAGGATTCATGAACCTCAGTACCTAACACTGCCCCTTAGGGCCCGAGAGTTACATTCCGAGGATAGAAGAATTCAAATTCTTAAACAAAAATTCTTATTACTTCTACCACTGCACACTTCTGTGGGTCTGGATTCAAAACATTCCAGCCTGCGCCCCAATTCTCATTTCTAATGTCAGGCTTCACCCATTAACTGAAATGTGTGTAGGACCAGGAAAGGCTTTGTGCCCTGAGGGTTTGGGGTAGCTCGATTAACCCTTGAAAGATGTCTCTATTTTGTCTGTAGCCTGGGAGGTTTTACATCCTTCAAAGGATGGGGCGTATGGGATTTTCTTATGGTGGGGGAAGAGTTAGCAGGAATCCAGGTGTTTCCCAGGGAGATCAGCTTGGGGGAAAAATATTATGGGAGGCTGAGCATCTGGACCAGTCCTTTCAAACCTGTGACGCTCAAAGCTCCATGAGAGCAGCTGCTCTGTGGGGATTTGCCTCCCTCACTCTGAACACCACTGCCCTGGAACCTGGGCATCCCCATCTAAGGTCTCCCTGGAGCAGCCCTACCTGCGTTTCTAGATCCAGCTGCCCTTGTGGCTCCTTTCTTGCTCACACCCTTCTGCCTCCACCCTTTGCTCCAGGCTGGAGGAAGCTGACAGGTGTCCAAGGTCACACAGGCTGAAAAATAACCTCCTTGGACCCAAGAGTTTTGCTGGGAAACGCTACTGGAGAGCAGGAATTAGTCTCATCGTCAGGACCTACCTTAGGGAAGGATACTGGGGAAGAATTCCCCTTTCTCAGCTCCACTGGATGCCCTGGGAATTCTTTAATTACCCTCAAATTCCTTGGGGGCAGGGAGAGAGGAAGGAGTGCTTTATTCCGTGGCAGTGGAAAATCTACACTGTTTGGCTTTTCTGCTTCCGTGGCAGCATCTTGGAGTGTGCCAGCCTAGCCGTATGACAACAGCTGTGTGGCTCATGGGAAGTGCCAAGACGCTGAGGTCAGCACAGCTGGACACCAGCCTCGGCTCTGCTGTTAATCAGTTGTGTGACTCGGAGCAAGTCACGTAGCCTCTCGAGCCGTAATTGCCTTATGTCCAAAACGTGGATGCTGATGTCTAACCCACAGAGTTTAGGGAGGATTCATGAACCTCAGTACCTAACACTGCCTGCAGGCAGGGTGTACCCTGTGACATCACTCCACCCTGTCGTCCCTGCTCTTCAGCTCAGGGTCAGCATGCTCCCTCCTGCCTTTTCTGAGACAAGTCCAGGAAGCTCCTCCGTTTCTCTACCTCTCACCTCAAATTCCAAAAGACAGTCTCAACTCTCTGGGTACCCTGTTTCTCAAGCCATCCTGGCCCCAGCTCCTATCCCCACCCCCAAAGCCTTCCTCAGATTTCACAGTCAGTGCCCCTCTGCTCTGAACCTGGACCACTGAGTCCACACACACACACACACACAAATGCACAGACCCACCCCCCAACCCCCATCAGAGGCTGCCTCCTTTTCAGGCTGAAGCCAAAGCCCGAGAGAAATGCAAAGTACGAAGAAAAAGACTGGAGTCCATTTTTCACGTGCTTATGGACTCTTTTTAATCCTAGGTCTACTTAATTGCCTCAGTTGGAGAGCCATTAATAAATGATTAATGGAAATAGCTTCTATAAAAATTGAATTATCTCAGATGTGTTGCAACCTGCTGCCCAGGTAGTCTTTAGAGAGTTTAGAACTATTAATAGCTTCAAGTTGACTGTCTTCTTTTACACTGTAGATAATGCCCCAGGCAGAAGGACTCTCTCCCAAGTGTCAAGCAGTTGGCTCATTATCAGAAGGGAAAACTAAGGTTACAACAATGGGTTCAAAGTTCCAGAAGCAGCCCAGTGTAAGCATGATTAAGAGCCAGGGGGTGCCCAGTCATCCAAGACATGTCTCCCATTGCCATAGGGATTTAATGAAAGCCAAAAAAAATGCCAGACAGGTTGGAGAGGGGGGCAGGGACAGGAAGTACATATGCTCAAATATAGTAGGCATTATCTTCAGGTGAGATCATTGTATATGTGTGTGTGTTAAGTTGCTTCAGTCATGCCGGTCTCTTTGAGACCGTAGTGGACCAGTCTCACTTCTCCATTGGATTCTCCAGGTCAGCACAGCTGGACACCAGCCTCGGCTCTGCTGTTAATCAGTTGTGTGACTCGGAGCAAGTCACGTAGCCTCTCGAGCCGTAATTGCCTTATGTCCAAAACGTGGATGCTGATGTCTAACCCACAGAGTTTAGGGAGGATTCATGAACCTCAGTACCTAACACTGCCTGCAGGCAGGGTGTACCCTGTGACATCACTCCACCCTGTCGTCCCTGCTCTTCAGCTCAGGGTCAGCATGCTCCCTCCTGCCTTTTCTGAGACAAGTCCAGGAAGCTCCTCCGTTTCTCTACCTCTCACCTCAAATTCCAAAAGACAGTCTCAACTCTCTGGGTACCCTGTTTCTCAAGCCATCCTGGCCCCAGCTCCTATCCCCACCCCCAAAGCCTTCCTCAGATTTCACAGTCAGTGCCCCTCTGCTCTGAACCTGGACCACTGAGTCCACACACACACACACACACACAAATGCACAGACCCACCCCCCAACCCCCATCAGAGGCTGCCTCCTTTTCAGGCTGAAGCCAAAGCCCGAGAGAAATGCAAAGTACGAAGAAAAAGACTGGAGTCCATTTTTCACGTGCTTATGGACTCTTTTTAATCCTAGGTCTACTTAATTGCCTCAGTTGGAGAGCCATTAATAAATGATTAATGGAAATAGCTTCTATAAAAATTGAATTATCTCAGATGTGTTGCAACCTGCTGCCCAGGTAGTCTTTAGAGAGTTTAGAACTATTAATAGCTTCAAGTTGACTGTCTTCTTTTACACTGTAGATAATGCCCCAGGCAGAAGGACTCTCTCCCAAGTGTCAAGCAGTTGGCTCATTATCAGAAGGGAAAACTAAGGTTACAACAATGGGTTCAAAGTTCCAGAAGCAGCCCAGTGTAAGCATGATTAAGAGCCAGGGGGTGCCCAGTCATCCAAGACATGTCTCCCATTGCCATAGGGATTTAATGAAAGCCAAAAAAAATGCCAGACAGGTTGGAGAGGGGGGCAGGGACAGGAAGTACATATGCTCAAATATAGTAGGCATTATCTTCAGGTGAGATCATTGTATATGTGTGTGTGTTAAGTTGCTTCAGTCATGCCGGTCTCTTTGAGACCGTAGTGGACCAGTCTCACTTCTCCATTGGATTCTCCAGGTAAGAATACTGGAGTGGGTTGCCTGCCCTCCTCCAGGGGATCTTCCTGACCCAGGGATCGAACCTGAGTCTCTTATGTCTCCAAGACTGGCAAGCAGGTTCTTTACCACCAGCGCCACCTGGGAAGTCCAAGATCTTAGAGGAGGTCTGATACCTGTTTTGCTGTACTTACCTTTCTACGTTGAGACTGTATTCACTTTGGAAATTAGAGCAAGAAAAATTATTTCAAAGAATCTTGCACGGAGCATGTCAGAGCATGCCAGGTTATAAAAGGGCAGCCAGATTGAAAAGTTTGTCTGCTCACGCTTCTTTCTCTCAGTATGAAAAGTGTTTGGGCTGACGGTGGGCAGAGACCGCAGGGAGCCCCATCACGGGAACAAGACCAAGGTAGAGTCCTGTGGAGCTCCCTGGTGGCCTCCTGGGACTTCCCAGCCAGCTTGTCCATGACCTCCCAGCCATCCACAGACAAATGCGTGTTCAAAGCCAGGGACCAAGGACGTGAAATGTCTCCCAAATATTGGTTGAATTTCTGACCCAGAGGAGGAACTGATAAATGGAATACTGCTCACGTATCAGTAAACAAAGGATGTCCTAGTCATCAGTGATTGCAGTCACTGCCAACAGTGAGCTGGTGAGCCCTGAGGGAACTCAGGAAGGAAATGATTTCAGTGAGCCCAGACTCCTGCATCTTGCCATACATAGAAAAGCACAAGATTCCTTATCTTGAAATTTCTAGTTTTCTTTGGTGAACAGTAATCTTTTGTTCCTACTACCTGACCTTTCTTGGAAAACTCCTATATATCCTAGCCCTCCCTCTTGCCTTCTTGGAGTGGTTCTCACCGGGTTACTTGAGAGACTGCCTCCCAGGCTTGAAGTCCTAAAACTTCCTGCTGAATAAAACACAACTCTTTTTTTTTTTTTTAATTTCTTTTTTGGGGGGGGGGGGGGGGGGGGGGGGGGTGGGCCACTTCTACTGGTCTTTCATTTGTCTATTTTTCATCCATCTTTGTTCTTTGGCGCGTCTGGGCCTCCCCATCATGGTGGCGTCTGTCGTTGCAGAGCACCGGCTCTGGGCGCATGTGCTCCAGAGCTCCGGCTCGGTAATCGGACACATCGGTCCAGCCGCTCCGCGGCATGTGGGACCTTCCCAGGCCATGGATCAAACTGGCGCCCCTTGTACTGCAAGGTGGTGTCCTTACCCACTGGACCACCAGGGAAGCCCCTAAAACACAACTCTTTAAAAAGAGAAACGCAAGGAACCAAGGAAAGAAAGGCTTTCCTGATCAAGGATAGCATATGCTGGCTTCTGGGCGTGAAGAATTCTTGACTATTCAAGCTTCAAAGTTTAGAATTCCACCCTAGGGGCTTCACTGGTGGTCCAGTGAGTAAGAACACCACCTTGCAGTGCAGTGGGCACTGGTTCGATCCCTGGCCTAGGAAGATCCCATGTGCCGCGGAGCGGTTGGACTGATATGTCTAACTACTGAGCCAGAGCTCTGGACGTACGTACCCAGAGCCGGTGCTCTGTGACAAGAGAGGCCACTGCAATGGAAGGCCCACACAGGCCAAAGAACAAAGATAAATAAATGAAAGACCAATAGAAGTGGCCAAAAAAAAAAAAGGAATTTCACCCTAGATGGCAAAGTTAGAGATTAAGGAACTGCTTTTCTGCTATAAAGAGCTAAACCACTGGTGTCCCAGGATTTACTCTTTCCTTGCATGTGTGCTCAGTTGTGTCTGACTCTTTATGACCCATGGACTGTAGCCCACAAGGCTGCTTTACCCACGGGGTTTTCCTAGCAAAGATACTGGAGTGGGATGCTCCATTTCCTTCTCTAGGGGATCTTCTCGAGCCAGGGATTAAACCCACATCTCCTATATCTCCTGCATTGGCAGGTGGATTCTTTACCACTGAGCCACCTGGGAAGCCCTTCTCTTTCCTTGCAGTTACCTTAATAGAAGGTCCAGTTTCCATCCTTTAAAATGTAATCCCACAAATTCAGGGTGAGAAAGTGGATTCATGGATTTGGGGTGGGGATGGGAATGTGGATGAACTGTTAATGGTGAGAGGGACCTTTTGATACTTTACCACTGAACACTGGAATCCTTCTACTGGTCTTTCATTTGCTTTTCACATCGTTTTGGCCCTTCCCCATCATGGGCGTCTGCTCAGAGCACCCCCATTGCTCCAGAGCTCCGGCTCGTACGGACACATCGGTCCAGCCGCTCCGCATGTGGGATCTTCCCAGGCCATGGATCAAACTGGCGCCCCTTGTACTGCAAGGTGGTGTCCTTACCCACTGGACCACCAGGGAAGCCCCTAAAACACAACTCTTTAAAAAGAGAAACGCAAGGAACCAAGGAAAGAAAGGCTTTCCTGATCAAGGATAGCATATGCTGGCTTCTGGGCGTGAAGAATTCTTGACTATTCAAGCTTCAAAGTTTAGAATTCCACCCTAGGGGCTTCACTGGTGGTCCAGTGAGTAAGAACACCACCTTGCAGTGCAGTGGGCACTGGTTCGATCCCTGGCCTAGGAAGATCCCATGTGCCGCGGAGCGGTTGGACTGATATGTCTAACTACTGAGCCAGAGCTCTGGACGTACGTACCCAGAGCCGGTGCTCTGTGACAAGAGAGGCCACTGCAATGGAAGGCCCACACAGGCCAAAGAACAAAGATAAATAAATGAAAGACCAATAGAAGTGGCCAAAAAAAAAAAAGGAATTTCACCCTAGATGGCAAAGTTAGAGATTAAGGAACTGCTTTTCTGCTATAAAGAGCTAAACCACTGGTGTCCCAGGATTTACTCTTTCCTTGCATGTGTGCTCAGTTGTGTCTGACTCTTTATGACCCATGGACTGTAGCCCACAAGGCTGCTTTACCCACGGGGTTTTCCTAGCAAAGATACTGGAGTGGGATGCTCCATTTCCTTCTCTAGGGGATCTTCTCGAGCCAGGGATTAAACCCACATCTCCTATATCTCCTGCATTGGCAGGTGGATTCTTTACCACTGAGCCACCTGGGAAGCCCCTTCTCTTTCCTTGCAGTTACCTTAATAGAAGGTCCAGTTTCCATCCTTTAAAATGTAATCCCACAAATTCAGGGTGAGAAAGTGGATTCATGGATTTGGGGTGGGGATGGGAATGTGGATGAACTGTTAATGGTGAGAGGGACCTTTTTGATAAAACTGATATACAGTGATGCTGTGCCACTTGGAAAAGTTACTAAAAATTATCAGATTCCACACCAGAAATGGCTCCGTTTTATGATATGTAAAGTACACCTCAACAATGCTTGTTTAAAAAAGGTTGTTTTGGTTTTTTTAACTAAACATCTAGTGTTGATACACCCTGCTTGCTGAAAATTCCCCAGCTGCCTTCACTGCACAGAACCAACCATGCCTTGCTCGGGACTCCTGCCGCCCCTCCTTGGGCTCACCCCTACACTGTACTTTAAACTGTGATATTTGTGGCTGTGGCTGTGTCTCCCATCTAGATCAGGCTCACCATCTCTGCGGCAAGGCCACACAGATCCTGCATGTCTAAAACACAGGAAAGCCATCTGCAGTGAACGAATGGAGCGAGAGAGGAAACCCTACAGGCTTAGTACTACTAGGCCTCCAGGACTGAACTGTTGCCCAAGGCCATTCCCGCAGAGACCTGTGTCGCTCATAGCCAAGCAACCCTCTCCCAGGCACAGTGGGACAGACAGGGTCCCCTGCCTTGTGACCCCAGAATTCAGGGACACTGATCCCTCCCTCCAGGAGGTAACCTGAACAAAACTGAACGTATCAAGATATTTGTCACCGTGTTATTGATAACACCGAAAACTTAGAAACCTAAATGATCAGTAGGGCATTGCTTAAATAAAGTACTACCATAGGACGGATGATTACGTAGTTAATTAAAAAGGACTTCCCTGATTGCTCAGCAATGGAGGAGACAAAAAAAGATATGGGTTGGATCCCTGAGCCAAGAAGATCCCCTGGAGGAGGGGATGACAATCCACTCCAGTATTCTTGCCTGGAGAATCCCATGGACAGAGGAGCCTGGCAGGCTACAGTCCATGGGGTTGCAAAGAGTCGGACATGACTGAGTGACTAACACTTTCATATTTAAGGGACTAAGACAAAGGGCCAAAGCCCGTGGTTTGTCTCTGCAACACGCATGGCACCTCTCGTTCCACCTGCTGAGCCACCATGGAGGGGTCTCTGCGACCCAGCACAGCAGGAGGCAGGAGGAGCTGCAGACTAACACAGACTGAGCACGGACCGCTGCACCGCTGCACCACTGCACCTAAGGGACATCACTCACAGCAATTTAATGAATGGGAAACTATTTACAGTATCATATTAAGCCACAAAAGTAGGATGCAGACATGTAACTAGTGTGTATAGCCTTTTTTTTTTGTAAGTAAATCAATCTGAAGAGAAGTTCAAAAAATGTACAGTCTTTATACTTAAAATTTAATTTCAGTCTCTACACTTTCCTACATTTTCTCATTTCCTACAATCAGCCTGTATTACTCTGTTTTAAAATTCAGATAATAATATAGAAAGGCACAAAAGTATAATAAAAACTGTGCATCTGCCCCATAAAGACAATATTTTATCTAGATCTTATTCTTTTAGAGAATGGAAGAACAGACTGATTAGAAGCTCCTTTGTCCCACTCCTAGTCATCTCCCTCCCTCTCCAGAAACCATAGATATTATAACTTATATGTGTATTCAACCACATCTTAGTACCTGTATTATCCTGATCGGGCTTCCCTGATGGTTCGTCAGTAAAGAATCCACCTGGGGCTTCCCTGGTCGTCCAGTGGATAGTCTACCTTGCAGTGCAAGGGGCACCAGTTTGATCCCTGGCCCAGGAAGATCCCACATGCTGCAGAGCGGCTGGGCCGGTGTGTCCAATTATGAGCTGGAGCTCTGGAGTGCATGCGCCCACAGCCAGTGCTCTGCAACAGGAGAGGCCACTGCGATGGGAGGCCCACACAGGCAAAAGAATAAAGATGGATCAAAGCGAATGATGCCTTAGAGGCAAAAGAGAGGGAGAGAGAGAAAGAATCCACCTGCAATGCAGAAGACCACCTGCCATGTAGGAGACTCAGGTTCGACCCCTGGGTCAGGAAGATCCCCTGGAGGACATGGCAACCCACTCCAGTATTCTTGCCTGAGAAATCCTGTGGACAGAAAAGCCTGGTGGGCTACAGTCCATGGGGTTGCAAGAGTTGAGCACAACTTAGTGATTAAACTGCCACCATCACCACCATTATCCTGATTAGGTAGAATTGGATTTTTTACTTTGTTTTTAAACAACCCATAAAATGATATTATACTATCATTTATACTATCAACCCATAAAAGGATATTCCACTACCAATGATATTATGCTGTATATAACTTGCTGCAACTTCTATCCTTCAAAGCTCTCCATGTTGAAAATAAACAAAAATTTGTTTCATTCTAACAATAAAATCATGTAACTAGTGTGTATAGCCTTTTTTTTTTTGTAAGTAAATCAATCTGAAGAGAAGTTCAAAAAATGTACAGTCTTTATACTTAAAATTTAATTTCAGTCTCTACACTTTCCTACATTTTCTCATTTCCTACAATCAGCCTGTATTACTCTGTTTTAAAATTCAGATAATAATATAGAAAGGCACAAAAGTATAATAAAAACTGTGCATCTGCCCCATAAAGACAATATTTTATCTAGATCTTATTCTTTTAGAGAATGGAAGAACAGACTGATTAGAAGCTCCTTTGTCCCACTCCTAGTCATCTCCCTCCCTCTCCAGAAACCATAGATATTATAACTTATATGTGTATTCAACCACATCTTAGTACCTGTATTATCCTGATCGGGCTTCCCTGATGGTTCGTCAGTAAAGAATCCACCTGGGGCTTCCCTGGTCGTCCAGTGGATAGTCTACCTTGCAGTGCAAGGGGCACCAGTTTGATCCCTGGCCCAGGAAGATCCCACATGCTGCAGAGCGGCTGGGCCGGTGTGTCCAATTATGAGCTGGAGCTCTGGAGTGCATGCGCCCACAGCCAGTGCTCTGCAACAGGAGAGGCCACTGCGATGGGAGGCCCACACAGGCAAAAGAATAAAGATGGATCAAAGCGAATGATGCCTTAGAGGCAAAAGAGAGGGAGAGAGAGAAAGAATCCACCTGCAATGCAGAAGACCACCTGCCATGTAGGAGACTCAGGTTCGACCCCTGGGTCAGGAAGATCCCCTGGAGGACATGGCAACCCACTCCAGTATTCTTGCCTGAGAAATCCTGTGGACAGAAAAGCCTGGTGGGCTACAGTCCATGGGGTTGCAAGAGTTGAGCACAACTTAGTGATTAAACTGCCACCATCACCACCATTATCCTGATTAGGTAGAATTGGATTTTTTACTTTGTTTTTAAACAACCCATAAAATGATATTATACTATCATTTATACTATCAACCCATAAAAGGATATTCCACTACCAATGATATTATGCTGTATATAACTTGCTGCAACTTCTATCCTTCAAAGCTCTCCATGTTGAAATAAACATATTTGTTTCATTTGCTTAACTCTTGTATAATAATCCACTGTGTAATATGACTTTCTCCAGTCCTACACTGATGGTCTTCTGACTTTTTTTTCTAATTTTTACTATAATAAATGATACAATAAACATCACTGGGTGTGCTTTCTTATGCACATAAGCAAGAATTTAACTAGAACAGTGGTTCTCAGAATATACTCCTTTTCCTATACCCTTAGCCATCACATCCTGAACCCAAGCACAATCCTTTCCCAAGAAATTAATGACAGGAAAAGCTCCTCTCCCAGCTATCCAAGGTCTAATTCAACAGATCAAGACCAAAAAACTTGTTAACAAGTCCAGAGTTTCACACATTCAACCATGTATTCAACAACCAGAAAACACATATTGTCTCAGCCGTGTGCCATATACTGGGCTTTCCACAGTGATGAGTGTGAACCATCACTTGACCTGACATCAGAGAGCACATAGTTCCTTGGAAAAGACATATTAAATAATTGCACAAATAATGTAAACTAAAAAGATCCCAAGGACCAAGAAGGAAAAGTGATGGTATGATGAGACTTGGTCAGGAGGTCAGAGAAACTTCCCAAGGATGCAGTGACTCAGCCGAGAACTGGAAGAACTCGAGGAATGCTTTCTGGGATGACCCAGAATCTCCAAATCCTCAAGCCCACCCCAGCCTTCCCTGCACAGCTCTGATCACACAGTGAGAGCCCAGACAATGCGGCTGCCTGGGGCTGGAACCCCAGACTCCAACCCAGGCCCACTCAAATGTCTTGTCTGAATACTCACACCCCGGCCTCCAGCCCGAGAGGCCCATGGGGTCTTGCGTCTGCCTCGGTAAAAGACTGAATATCATCAGTAACCATCAAAACTCAGTGAAAGAGTCTACTGCCCAGAGACTGGAGGCCTGAGATAGCCCAGAGAACCTGGTGGAAGAGTGACTGTTAGCTGGATTTTTAGGCAGAGGTGATCTAATCTGTGCTGTGAAGAAAGGAGGGAGGAATCATGCTTCCCCTAACACTGGCCCTCCCACTTCTCAAGCTAGAGATCTCCCCCATGAATTTACGGTAATGCCATTCGTCACAGTTTACCAGCGAGGAGGAGGAGCTGATTCACTGCTGCCTGGGGGTCAGCAGAGGAGAGTAGCTGTCATCCCCATCTCTCTCTGTTTCTCAAGGATGGTTATGTAATGTCTTCCCCGCTCTATCTCCCCCACTCCCTCATTACACGAAATAGTGAGATGGAGCATCTACGGCTCTGTTTCCTAACCAGCACAGACAACCAGCTTCCTCCAGGGGCTAGAGGTTGCTTCAGAGTAATCTTATTTCATACAATTTATTCTTTATTTCCCCACATTCTCCACCACCCTCCCCACTGTGACACAGAAGATTACACCTTCCTCTGGCTTCGGATAGAGAGTGTTTGGGGGTGTATTTATCCACTGGTGATGAGAATCCTAGGGGGAAGCCAGAATGGCAAGGTGGCTGGAGGAGAGGCCTGGGTGGGCGGGGAGGCTGGGGCACCTCGCACTGATGTCTGGAGAGGGGGTCAGCAGGTGACCAGCCTACCGGCTGGATGAGCTGGGGAGGGGCAGGGCCTTCTCATCTCAGTCGCAGCAGGGCTGGCCGGGACAGGGGCCAAAGGCAGTAGTGGCAAAGGGATGTCTCCCTGTAGATGAGCATTTTGTGCTTATTGGCATTTCTTGCTTCATCTGTTTATTTAACCAAAACGTCCTGATCACAGTGGCCATCCAAGCTTGTTGACATATTGGAATTCTGCGTTCATGCAATGCAGGCTTCAGGCTTGCATCCACCAGTTGTGCCAGGTATTAATTAAAACAGCCGGTGAGGAGAGCCCAGTTATCCTCTGGGGGAGGGGCCGGGCTTATTTTTTTCAAAGGGTTAGGGTTTCAGGTTGCGTTAGTTTGTTTTTCAGAGTTCCAAATGGACATTTGTGGTGCCGGTGCGCAGTGCTTTCTGCTGGCCTGAGCGTGCCTGAACACAGAGGTGTGTGTAAGCACGTGTGATCGCATACTCAAATGTCTTGTCTGAATACTCACACCGCCTCCAGCCCGAGAGGCCCATGGGGTCTGCGTCTGCCTCGGTAAAAGACTGAATATCATCAGTAACCATCAAAACTCAGTGAAAGAGTCTACTGCCCAGAGACTGGAGGCCTGAGATAGCCCAGAGAACCTGGTGGAAGAGTGACTGTTAGCTGGATTTGTAGGCAGAGGTGATCTAATCTGTGCTGTGAAGAAAGGAGGAGGAATCATGCTTCCCCTAACACTGGCCCTCCCACTTCTCAAGCTAGAGATCTCCCCCATGAATTTACGGTAATGCCATTCGTCACAGTTTACCAGCGAGGAGGAGGAGCTGATTCACTGCTGCCTGGGGGTCAGCAGAGGAGAGTAGCTGTCATCCCCATCTCTCTCTGTTTCTCAAGGATGGTTATGTAATGTCTTCCCCGCTCTATCTCCCCCACTCCCTCATTACACGAAATAGTGAGATGGAGCATCTACGGCTCTGTTTCCTAACCAGCACAGACAACCAGCTTCCTCCAGGGGCTAGAGGTTGCTTCAGAGTAATCTTATTTCATACAATTTATTCTTTATTTCCCCACATTCTCCACCACCCTCCCCACTGTGACACAGAAGATTACACCTTCCTCTGGCTTCGGATAGAGAGTGTTTGGGGGTGTATTTATCCACTGGTGATGAGAATCCTAGGGGGAAGCCAGAATGGCAAGGTGGCTGGAGGAGAGGCCTGGGTGGGCGGGGAGGCTGGGGCACCTCGCACTGATGTCTGGAGAGGGGGTCAGCAGGTGGCCAGCCTACCGGCTGGATGAGCTGGGGAGGGGCAGGGCCTTCTCATCTCAGTCGCAGCAGGGCTGGCCGGGACAGGGGCCAAAGGCAGTAGTGGCAAAGGGATGTCTCCCTGTAGATGAGCATTTTGTGCTTATTGGCATTTCTTGCTTCATCTGTTTATTTAACCAAAACGTCCTGATCACAGTGGCCATCCAAGCTTGTTGACATATTGGAATTCTGCGTTCATGCAATGCAGGCTTCAGGCTTGCATCCACCAGTTGTGCCAGGTATTAATTAAAACAGCCGGTGAGGAGAGCCCAGTTATCCTCTGGGGGAGGGGCCGGGCTTATTTTTTTCAAAGGGTTAGGGTTTCAGGTTGCGTTAGTTTGTTTTTCAGAGTTCCAAATGGACATTTGTGGTGCCGGTGCGCAGTGCTTTCTGCTGGCCTGAGCGTGCCTGAACACAGAGGTGTGTGTAAGCACGTGTGATCGCATACATGGGACGTACTTGTGTGCTTGTGCGTGTGGCGCTCGTCTGCGTCAGGTCCCGGCACCAAACGCAGGCACGCCCTCAACCCGTGCGCTTGGCCGCTCACCAAGCTCAGGTGTCCTCTGTTGCACGCAAAGCATGAGGGAAGCTGGGCCGCTCCTGTGGGTAACTTGAGATTACGAGAGAGTGGAGTTTGCACTGCCCTTCTTGTGATTGTTGCTAGGACGCTGTGAGGTCCCTTGTGAGAACCCAGCCCAGGGGGCTAGGACCACTTCACTGTGATTGTCACCAGCTTCTTCCAGAAGGGCTCAAGTTGCTCCTCCCAGGTGAGTTATTTCCCTGTTTGCCTCATTCTGAAAGGCTGCTCAGGATCTTGGAAGGCAAGGCAACTCCCGGGTGGGATGATTTTGCAAGAAATGTGATGAAATGGAGCCGCCCCCACCCTGGAACTGTACCAGGACACAGGGGCCCTAAAGGAAGGAGCCCAGGTCTGATCATTGTGAGCTGTGGGGTCTGGGTCCTCATCCACCTTGTAATCTTGAAAGATTATGCCCACCCCCACCCTGTTTGAGACCTGTTTTCTCATTAGAAAAGAGAAGGAGTTGAGTTGGGTCTTTTCTAAGGTCCCTTCTGTCTGCCAAGCTCTAGAGCTGGTCTCCAAAATGGAACTAGTCTGCTGGGTTTGGTGAGAATCACAGATCCCTAAAAATGTCAGAGCTGGAAGGGGCCATGGTCTAACTCCTAGCCCGACCCCACAGTTCCTGGAAGTCAGCAACTGCTGCCACGTGTCAAAGCAAAGTAGACAGAATACCTATCTGGGCAGAGGTCGGGGCCTTCCTGACCCTCTGGTGCTGTCTTTGATGCACTTCATTCCAGGGAAGTGACAGCTCACATCCTCTCGGCTTCGGTCAGAGCTTGGCTCAGGCCTCAGCCCCTTCTCAGACTCCCCTCCCCTCCCCCCAGCACCCGCGTATGCTCTTATCATAGCATCTGAAATCCTCAGGGGTCTCCTTATGCCCAGCGTGGTCCTCAGTAGAGGCAGGATCACCTGGGAGCTTGATGGAAGGGCAGACCAACAGCCAGCACTCTGACCTTTGACCCAGATCCCCAAGTGGTTTGCTTGGCTTGAGAGCTGCTGTCTGAGGGATGCATACTCCCTTCTGTGTCTGCCCACTGGTCTGTCTCCTCAGCTAGACAGTAAGTGAAGGGTAGGACCCACAGCTCCTTCATTTTTGCATCTTGGGACTTAAAATGGTCTCTGATGCAAAATAGGTGCTTAATGGTATCAAAGAAATAAATGACAAAAGTGAGCCTGGACAAGTGTTTGGAAAACAGTCAACTTGGTGCCAAATCTGAAAGGGAAGAATGGCTGGACAGAAACAAATGAGGATCTGGAAAACAGCGCCCCACCCCCTTGCCCAGAGTCAGAGGTTTAAGGATTAGCCTTGGTGGGAGGGTTTGGCATGAAGATGCAGCAGAGCATGGTAAAAACAAGAGGAATAGGGAAGAAAGGATGTCGAGCTGAAGAGCAGACAGCTGGGGCTTCTCTGGTGGTCCAGCAAGTAAAGAGCCCACCTTGCAGTGCAGAGGGCACTGGTTTGATCCCTCGTTCAGGAAGATCCCACGTGCCGCGGAGCGGCTGGGCTGGTGTGTCCAATTATGAGCTAGTAGTCTGGAGCTCATGCGCCCAGAGCAGGTGCTCTGAACGTGAGAGGCCACTGCAATGGGAGGCCACACAGGCTGAAGAATAAAGACAGATAAAAAATAAATTAAAAATCAATGAAAAGAAGCCAAAATTAAAAAAAAAAAAAAGAAAAAAAAAGCAGACAGCTGGATCAGGATCCATCTATCCATCTCACTTCCAGCTCCTCCACACCCTCTTCCTATTGTTCAGTTAACTTTGAACTTAGGTGGACTTAATACTTGGAAATGAGACTGTGGGACAGAGACTGGCCTCAAATCTCAGAGTCACCCCTCCAAAAAATAAAAAATGCTGTGTGATCTTAGGCAAATCGCTGAACCTCTCTCTGCATTACTTTCCTCATCTCTCAAATGGGGATCATGTTCAATTAAAAAATCATGAGTTCAAAAAAATTTCTTACATAAAATGGGAATCACAGAAGTATCTTCCTCCAAGGGTCCCCTGAGGATCAAATGATCTGATGCTTTAGCACAGTGCCCGGCAGGAAGAGGGGGCCGAATGGATGTGATATGATTGTAAGTAAAAGAATAACCTCAGCACCAGCTTGCTTGTCCAACCTGAGAGTTTGGCACCAAGCTCAGTCCACGGGCTCTAAGTCTGGGCTTTTGCACCAAAGGCTCCTCCCTTGGCCCTCTAGGCCTCTCGAACACTCCCCTGTCCCTGAGAGCCTTGGCTTCATCTTTCTAAGGAGGGTTTTTCCTCTAGTCTCCAGGAGTCCTCACTTGCCAGAGGAGAAGACCATGCCACGTACTTGCCTCTTATGATCATAGGTCAGGAGGGACTTTTGGCTGAGGAGTAGTACATGGCATGGCTTTTCCCAGGCCACAAGGCCCAGTCGATGGCTCCCAGGCCCTGCCACCCAAATGTCATGGCCTTTATGTTGGCACTGACCAGAAGTCTGGAGCATATTTGATTCATGGGAGTAGGGAAAGCCTGGAAGTGCCAGTCAGGGATTTCCTAGGGGCCTCCTGTTATGTCCAGGATTCTATAGCAAGGCCACCCACCTGGAAGTCATGCAGTGGGTACACATTGGAGTCCGTGAGTAGCATCTCCTGCCCTGAGTTGGGCAGTGCGCAAGCTGCACACAGTGTTCCACGCCCCAAGCGTGAAATTCACACTGTGTACCTAGTGAATAATTTAAGAGCCTTAGGAACAGCTGTGCAGGTATTGGGAGCCCACAGGTATTCAGAGTTGTCCCAGGTGTGCCCTTTTGAAACAACCCCTGCCCTTTCTGGTGATATTCTGGGGAAAAGAATATCGATCTCCACCCCATCTCACTTCCAGCTCCTCCACACCCTCTTCCTATTGTTCAGTTAACTTTGAACTTAGGTGGACTTAATACTTGGAAATGAGACTGTGGGACAGAGACTGGCCTCAAATCTCAGAGTCACCCCTCCAAAAAATAAAAAATGCTGTGTGATCTTAGGCAAATCGCTGAACCTCTCTCTGCATTACTTTCCTCATCTCTCAAATGGGGATCATGTTCAATTAAAAAATCATGAGTTCAAAAAAATTTCTTACATAAAATGGGAATCACAGAAGTATCTTCCTCCAAGGGTCCCCTGAGGATCAAATGATCTGATGCTTTAGCACAGTGCCCGGCAGGAAGAGGGGGCCGAATGGATGTGATATGATTGTAAGTAAAAGAATAACCTCAGCACCAGCTTGCTTGTCCAACCTGAGAGTTTGGCACCAAGCTCAGTCCACGGGCTCTAAGTCTGGGCTTTTGCACCAAAGGCTCCTCCCTTGGCCCTCTAGGCCTCTCGAACACTCCCCTGTCCCTGAGAGCCTTGGCTTCATCTTTCTAAGGAGGGTTTTTCTCTAGTCTCCAGGAGTCCTCACTTGCCAGAGGAGAAGACCATGCCACGTACTTGCCTCTTATGATCATAGGTCAGGAGGGACTTTTGGCTGAGGAGTAGTACATGGCATGGCTTTTCCCAGGCCACAAGGCCCAGTCGATGGCTCCCAGGCCCTGCCACCCAAATGTCATGGCCTTTATGTTGGCACTGACCAGAAGTCTGGAGCATATTTGATTCATGGGAGTAGGGAAAGCCTGGAAGTGCCAGTCAGGGATTTCCTAGGGGCCTCCTGTTATGTCCAGGATTCTATAGCAAGGCCACCCACCTGGAAGTCATGCAGTGGGTACACATTGGAGTCCGTGAGTAGCATCTCCTGCCCTGAGTTGGGCAGTGCGCAAGCTGCACACAGTGTTCCACGCCCCAAGCGTGAAATTCACACTGTGTACCTAGTGAATAATTTAAGAGCCTTAGGAACAGCTGTGCAGGTATTGGGAGCCCACAGGTATTCAGAGTTGTCCCAGGTGTGCCCTTTTGAAACAACCCCTGCCCTTTCTGGTGATATTCTGGGGAAAAGAATATCGATCTCCACCCCAGTCATCTAGGAGAAGGGAGAGCTGGGGAAAAGGACACAGTACGAGAAGTCCTCAAATACACATTCAGTTTGTTCCTTTCTGGGAACCCTGCCCCGGGGCTTCAGGTGGCAGGGGGTCTGCCATCAGCTGAGCACTGGGGACACTCTCTCTGAGACGCTTCATGTCTGGAGGTGTGAGTGCGGGTGTTGAGAAGAGAGCCCAGCACTGCAGGCAGCTGCACACCGTTCCATCCGCACCGACCAGTGGTTTTGGTACCGTTTGTTCCAAATAAACTGGCACACGTGCCCTGCACCTTGCCAGAGTCTTCTCCAAGATGATGGCTCCCGTCCTCCCCACTCTCGGCGTCTACTGAGGCGCGTCTCCCATTCGAATCTGTGTGGTGGTGGAGAAACGGTGGCCCATTTCTTCTTAATAACATTACTGAAAAATACCAATAATTATATAATGACTGCAGAAAAATCACATTTAAGTAAATGAAGAGAGGGATGATCCTTATTACATTTCCTCAGTGAATATGTAATTTCTGGTTATAAAAGCACCTCCCTGACTCACAAAATGACCACTTTTTGTCCTTGGGAGAAGAGAGGAGATGTATGCTCTTTTGTGTAGGCCAGGTCGCCTGAGATATCTGGGGTAAGTGCTGTGATGTGCTCCGTCGTGTTCACTCCTTGTGACCCTCTGACTGTAGCTCCTCTGTCCGTGGGATTTTCCAAGCAAGAATACTGGAGGGGGTGGCCATTTCCCATGTTAGGAGATCTTCTCCACTCAGGGATTGAACTCCTGTCTCCTGCATTCACAGGCAGATTCTTTACCATCTGAGCCACCTGAAAAGCCCCATATTTGGGGTACACTTCCCTCCTTCCCTCCTTGCTTTGGCCATCTGATGCAAAGAGAAGACTCACTGGAAAAGACCTTGATGCAGGGAAAAATAGAAGGCAGGAAAAGGGAACGGCAGAGGACAAAATGGTTGGATGGCATCACTAAGTCAGTGGATGTGAGTTTGAGCAAGCTCCAGGACACGATGAAGCACAGGGAAGCCTGGCGTGCTGCAGTCCATGGGGTCGCAAAGAGTCGGACATGACTGAGGGATTGAACTGACTGATCCTTTTTATTCCTCTCAAATTGTACTGCTCCATCCTGAGTCAGCTGGCAGAATGAGCCATGTCCCTGTAGGCCCTGGGAGCTGCGCCTGGTGGGGAAGAGACAAGGGCGGGACAGAGTCTAGGTATATGGATCCCTCGGTACCTCTGCCTACAGCATCCACCCCGTCTTGGGGAGAAGCGTCCCATCTTTCCAGGCCAGAGTCAATGCTGCCTCCTCTGTGGGACCTTCCTGATAGCCCAGACTGTGCTCCAATCCATTTCTGAAAGGGAGGAGCGGGATCTCGATCTGCCTCTGCCTCCTGAGCACACAGCTCGAGGACCTCCCCGTGTGCTCAGGTGTGTCCTGGTGGCTGGTTCTGGGCGATGGAACGTGGGAGGAGGAGGTGAGCCCCACTGCCAGGCCGGATACACACCAGCGTCACTGTGGCGTCTTTGCTCTTGTTCCCTTCCCACTCAGAGGCCCCTAGGCAGTGAGGAGAGACCCTGAACTCTGAATGCGCAGGGCCCAGAGCCTCAACCTGCATCAGACAGTACCATAAGTAATAGGGAAAATGTGGGGGGAGGTCATCTGTGACAGCCGCGAGGCTCTCCTCATTGATCCCAACAGAGCTCTGAGGCCCCTGGCAAGCCCAGCTGTCTGAGGTCCAGCTGTAGGTGAAACCAGCGATTTGCCAAAATCCCTGCTTCCTAATATTCCCCCTGCAGCATCTCTTTCCTCATTTTCTTCCAGCCTCAGGCCCTCTACCTGCTCCTCACTGGCTCTGGACTGCCTCACACTCAGGTCTTGGTGATTCCATAGCCCCAGGTAAGCTCCTGTTTTCAGAAAAGTTGCTAGACAGCGTGATGTTTAAGTCAAAGGCAGAAAGCTCTGAAAGTGGGCTCTCAGGCCTGTGAGACAGAATTTTTTTTTTTTTATTGTCAAACCAAGAGTGGGTTTATTAATTACAAAACATATAATAATCAGAATCAAGATTTCAAATAGAGACAGATTATTGAAGGAGATAATTTAGGGAAATTGGTCTTTCCAGACCCTCTCAAATCACCCCAACCTCAGGCTCAAGGTGGTGGTCAGACTCAAAGACCTCTAGAGCCCATTCTGGCCCAAGCCAGTGCATCTTGTCACTGGTCATTTGCGTGCTGCATCCTTTTCCAGGTCCCTTCGCCCCTGTGTGTCCCCAGAGCACAGCTCCTCTGAGCCTCTAGCATCCAGTAGTGCTGGTCCTGTGTGGAGTGAGGCTCAGGCAACTTTTAAAGGCAAACAACAGCCACCCCACCCCCCACCCCCAGAGGAGCCATGGCTGGTCACCAGATGCTGCACTGAGGCACAATGTGGGTCTGTGTCCTCTCCCTGGGGCTTTTCCCAGACCTCCTGAGTACACTGCCAAATGCATTAAAGTAGGGGGGGGGTCCGTGCCCTGCCCCTGGCTCCCGTGTGCTCAGGTGTGTCCTGGTGGCTGGTTCTGGGCGATGGAACGGGGAGGAGGAGGTGAGCCCCACTGCCAGGCCGGATACACACCAGCGTCACTGTGGCGTCTTTGCTCTTGTTCCCTTCCCACTCAGAGGCCCCTAGGCAGTGAGGAGAGACCCTGAACTCTGAATGCGCAGGGCCCAGAGCCTCAACCTGCATCAGACAGTACCATAAGTAATAGGGAAAATGTGGGGGGAGGTCATCTGTGACAGCCGCGAGGCTCTCCTCATTGATCCCAACAGAGCTCTGAGGCCCCTGGCAAGCCCAGCTGTCTGAGGTCCAGCTGTAGGTGAAACCAGCGATTTGCCAAAATCCCTGCTTCCTAATATTCCCCCTGCAGCATCTCTTTCCTCATTTTCTTCCAGCCTCAGGCCCTCTACCTGCTCCTCACTGGCTCTGGACTGCCTCACACTCAGGTCTTGGTGATTCCATAGCCCCAGGTAAGCTCCTGTTTTCAGAAAAGTTGCTAGACAGCGTGATGTTTAAGTCAAAGGCAGAAAGCTCTGAAAGTGGGCTCTCAGGCCTGTGAGACAGAATTTTTTTTTTTTTATTGTCAAACCAAGAGTGGGTTTATTAATTACAAAACATATAATAATCAGAATCAAGATTTCAAATAGAGACAGATTATTGAAGGAGATAATTTAGGGAAATTGGTCTTTCCAGACCCTCTCAAATCACCCCAACCTCAGGCTCAAGGTGGTGGTCAGACTCAAAGACCTCTAGAGCCCATTCTGGCCCAAGCCAGTGCATCTTGTCACTGGTCATTTGCGTGCTGCATCCTTTTCCAGGTCCCTTCGCCCCTGTGTGTCCCCAGAGCACAGCTCCTCTGAGCCTCTAGCATCCAGTAGTGCTGGTCCTGTGTGGAGTGAGGCTCAGGCAACTTTTAAAGGCAAACAACAGCCACCCCACCCCCCACCCCCAGAGGAGCCATGGCTGGTCACCAGATGCTGCACTGAGGCACAATGTGGGTCTGTGTCCTCTCCCTGGGGCTTTTCCCAGACCTCCTGAGTACACTGCCAAATGCATTCATTGCCAGCCAGGCAGCGTAGGGGGAGTGTCATCTCCTGCACCCTAACCTTTTGCTGGCTCTCCAAGAAGCAGAGCATCGAACCTAAGCCAGCCCTCACGACACAGCTTCAGTTGCCAGATGGGGGAAAGGGGAGAAAAACTGCAGCTCCTAGTATTCTCATCAAAGACCCAGGAGTGCCATGTTTCAGAGCCAGGGTTCTAGAGTCAGACAGACCTGTTAAATCCCAGCCTGCCACTTGACCTTCGCAAATTCCATTAGCCTTCAGAACCTGTTTCTCTCATCTGCATTGTGGGCATAATAACCGTACCTCCATCATGAGGGCAGCGTGAGGATTCAATGATTTCATGAATCTAAGGGGCTTAGACCAATGTGGCACATAGTCAGTACCATAATCATGGCTACAATTAGGATCGCCCATCCACCTGTTCCTCTGTCTACTATTTATTTTGATTTTCAACTGGCCTGAAAGGCTGGCATAAGGACTGTGCCATTTTGCAGCAAAGAAAAATAGGCTTAGAGAAATGTGTGACTGCCCGGTGTCATGGGCCCAGGCAGTGGCTGAGGCCAGCTAAGAGGCTGGTCTCAGCCCCGAGTCCACTGCCCTGGCTGCCACCTGCATGTGCTGTGGTGTTTTTAGATCCTCTCTTCTGGGAGGGTCCTCTCTTGTTCTCTCAGCAAGGCATGAGACTCTGGAGGGCAGGAATCTCATCCTCCAGATCTCAGGACCTCCCTGCCTCCCTGGAGCAGAGGTCTGGGCTGCCGGGTCCGTCTATGGAACAATTCGGTAGCTTCACACTGGCCCTGGCTTTCTCGTGCGTCTCTCCCTGTAAGGCCCCAGACACCCTGAGCTTCCACCCACCCTGTTTCTTGCCGCACGTCTCCTAGGGGTCGAGGGCTGGGGAGGGTGATGGGCAGCCTCTGGGCTCTCCCTGCCTGCCCACCTCCCAGTGGGCCACGGCGCAGTCTGAACCACAATTCTGCTGAAGCTAACACAGAGCAAGGAGGCCTCTGGCAGCATCCAGCATTGAAGGACCGTTAGAAATTCCCCAGGAAAGAGGCAGGTCCCTTGCCTGGCCAGATGTGGGACCCATCATCTCCTCTCATGTTTGAATCAGCCAGACAGGGTGACCCCAAAAGCCTGAAACGGAGCATTCCAGCTCTGCACTGTTGTCCCACATGGGAGGAGCCCAGGGACTGCAAACCCATCAGCCTGCAGGCTCTCTTGCAGTCGGTTCTAAGGCCATGAACACCCAGATGGCCTCTTTCTCCCCAGCCCTCTCTGACATTCTGTTTTCGAGGCCAGCTTTACCCCTTTGTTGTTAAGGACGCCTAAAAGAAGCAAAAACACACAGAAGTAAAAACCATTGTTTGAGCAGCTCTAGATAGTTCTGACCCACATCCAACCCTCAGCTCCCTCAAAGCATTTGTGAAAGGACCATAGAATCTTGGAGTCCTTGTGAAAAACCTAAAAAAGTCACAAAGAAACGAACATTCCTCTCCTCCATCATTGCCTGTGGCCTAAAATTCAGGCCTAAAACTTCGATGGCTAAAACTTCACTTATGAAACATCTTTCACTCCACAGACCTTTCCTTTATAACACTTGATATGTCTGGCTAACTGAATCTCAAAAGCAGATGCTCCCTGCTGGTCTAGTGGGTAAGAATCTGGCTGCCCCAGGCTCGATCCCTGGTCCAGGAAGATTCCATCTGCTGCAGAGCAACTAAGTCCCATGTGCTGCAACTACTGAGGCCACACTCTAGAGCTCATACACTATGCCAGCTAAAGCCGGCACACCCTGAGCCCAGGCTCTGCAACAAGAGAAACCACTGCAATGAAAAGTCCAAGCAGTACACCTCCAGAGTAGCCCCCACTCACCGCAAATAGAGAAACCTGCAAAAGCAGCACAGACCCAGCACAGCCAATAAAGAAATAAATATATTTTTAAAAGCAGATGCTAACAATTAGCTAGAAAAACAGAGGAGCTGGAGGAACCAAAGCAATTTTGGAAAAGAGTAAAGTTGGAGGATGGACCTCCTGGCCTTCGTCTTCCTGCAGCAAGTGACAGTGTGGTTTTAGTGAACAGAGAGAGACTCTGAGCAATGGATGGAACGGAGGACCCCAAAGTAGACCTACACGTGTCAAGTCGCTGAATTTTGATGAGGATGCCATGGTGATTCATAACACTTACCACTATCGTCGTTCAGAATGATGTGTCTGCATTTTAGTTGGTGCCTGTCTCCCCTCCTAGGCTGTGTGCCCAGGCAGAAGGAAGACTGTTTTGCTTGTTCGCAGCTATGTCCTCAGTGCTGAATACAATGCCTGGCACAGACTTGAAGCTTAGCGAGAAGGCTGGCAGGAGGGCAGGCCTGATGCTTTGGGCATGAATGGGATCTTTCTCCAAACTCTGGCTTCTGTCAGCATCCATGTAGCTATTCTTTCTTTTTTTCACACAAACAAGATGTTGCATAATGTTTCATTCATCTTACAACTCTCTTTACTTCCAAAATGTGGGTTTTCCAGTTACAAAGATATGAATGCCAAAAGCAAGCAAGCCTTTGTACCATCCTGTCTGGCAGGAAGGGTTGCATTGTGAAGAGGCAGATCTTCCCTTTCGCGCCACAGTTTATCAGCCCCAAACCCCTTGCAGCTCCTTCTGTCAGCGCACTGTGATCTGCGTGAGAATGTCTCCCGTCTTTTGTAAGGACACTTGATATTGATGCTCAGTCTCCCCAGATAATCTAGGATGATCTCATTCCAAGAACCTTAATTTAATTACATCTGTAAAGACTTTCTCTACATAAGGTCACATTCACAGGTTCTCAGAACTAGGACATGGACCTCTCTCTTCAGACATCATGCTTCAGCTCACTGCACACATACAGCCCCGGCCTCACATCCAGACCAGCAGCTCATGACTCTGAGCTGGGCTGCTGCGTAGGTGGGTTACCTAACACTTGTCTTCCACCAAACAGGCACGCAATCGTGATTGAATCCTCAAAAAGATCTGGGAGGTAAATACTATTACCCTATTTTATACAAGAGGCAACTGAGATGCAGAGAGTTTGAGTGAGGTTTCAAGATCGTGCAGCCTCTAGGATTTAAAGCTGGGACTTAAAACCAGGCCAGTGAGGCAGAAGACCAGAGACTTTTATCGCCTTTTAGCAAAAGGAGGGTATTTTATGTCCAAGGAGAAAGCTGGGGCACTCAGCTTGCTGGAGCAGAAACCTCGATGGAGGTACGTCTTGTCCTTTGTCATTAGCTTCTGACATACCCCCTCCATATTGGGGTTCACCTTTGCCAACAGCCCTGCATGGTGGAAAGGCTCTAGGCTGGGCCTCCATCACTCCCCTGTTTGCTCCCTGCTGCCCTGTCTGAAGTGGCCTCCAATGACAGGCCGCGGGTATTGCTCCTTCAAAGCAAGAAGAAATGAGTGAATAGTCTGTCGTCCATAGCCCTGGAGGAGGGAGTCGGGCCTGTTGTGGACTGGTCAGCTCAAGAAAGGATTTTCTAGCAATTTGCATTGCTCTCTGATGGACTCACAGTGACCTCTCCCTGGAGATGTTCAAGCAGAGACCAGATGACCACCTGTCAGGGATGCCCTAGGGGGCCCTGGCCCTCCCAGGTGTGGCACCAGAGGACCCCTGAAGGCCTGGCCGCCGTAAGGCCTCTTACCGTGTGGAAGAGGACACCAGCTGTACCAAAAGCAGAGCCTTCCTGTTCCAAAACCTGGGCGGCTCTCTCTGACTGGTGCTGCAGAAGGAAACCAGACACAGAGGGACACACACCGTGCTTGTGATGGTTCAGATCCTCTAAACAGCAGATTCCAATAGGAGTTTATTTATTTATTTATTTACTTTTGGCCACTTCTATTGGTCTTTCATTTATCTGTTTTCATCCATCTTTGTTCTTTGGCCCGTGTGGGCCTCCCATCACAGTGGCCTCTGTTGCTGCAGAGCAGTGGCTCTGGGCACGTGTGCTCCAGAGCTCCGGCTCAACAGTTGGACACACTGGTCCAGCCGCTTCACGGCACATGGGATCTTCCCAGGCCAGGTCTTGAACCGGCGTCCCTTGCACTGCAAGGCGACGGTCCTTACCCACTGGACCACCAGGAGAAGCCCGCCAGTAGGAGTTTAGACACACACGAAGTTCACGAGAGAACGGCTGTGAAGAGCCAGGGGTAGGGGCAGACTTGTGAAAAGACCACAATGCTAGGAAGGAGAGAGTCTTAGATCCTTGGGAGACATGTGGCAGGAGACAGGGAAGCGGCTGCCCCGGCCGGCGAAGGCGCCAGCAGAGAACCAGCGCAGCACTACCCCTGCGTGACAGGGCACTGCTCCCTCCTACGGCTCAAGGACTCCACACTGGGGACCTGACACCTTTCCACCCCCACGCCACTTCCCAGGTCAGGGCTGGCTGCCTAGAGCTTCCACGCCAGCTGCCAGCTCCCAGCAGCAGCCCCTTTGGGCGGGTGCCCCCGCCCTCTTCACCTGCGGCACAGCTGGGTGGCTGCTCCCAGCCCTGTTTCACTGCTCTCACTCAGGACAGCGTGGCCCCAGCCCTCCTCCCCAACCCTGGCTGGCTGACCCAAGGCAGCTCCATTTCCCTTCGGAGGGAGGGAAACGTGTGAGGGAGAGCTGGACCCCGCGATCTGGGCACTCTGCTGTGAGCCTCCCCCCGTCAGTGAGGAGGGAAGTGAGAGCTTGGCACGGGGTGACCCCACAGCAACCCAGGCCGCCACAGAGCTCAGCTCCCCACAGTATGGTTCAGGAAGGTAAAGCGGCCACTGCGCATGCTGAGCCACACAGCCTCCTCTCTGCATGCAGGGGAGCCTAGGGGAAACACAAACACCATTGCAAGGAGTTCCCAGAGCCTGTGGTCCTCCGAGATATGGGACCTGGGAAATCAAGGCAGCAGGGAGTCAAGCCACCCTGAGCACCTACTGGGGATGGGGTCCAGCTATTTAGCAGTGTTTATGGAGCCCCTGCTGCGTGCCAAGGATGGACACAGCACAGCCCCCCGCCCCAGCTCAGGCACCCACCTCGGCCATGTGTTTACCACAGACAGCTCAGAGGGGAAGCAAGGACATGGTCCCTGCACTCAGGCAGCCTGGCAGGTCCAGACACTCGCCTTTTACACAGGGATGAGGGGAGGACAGACGAGGGTCGGGGACATCTGAGGGGTTCTGAGGAGGGAGAGACAAGAGCAGAGGCAGAGCTCAGGCTGAAAGGAAGCGGAGTCGAATCAGCAGCCAAAGAAAGTACAGCTGGCTTCCGAGTGAGCGGTTTGGAGAACGGCTGTGATCGTCCCGTGATGGTGTCATTTCAGAGACGCCCAGCCTCTCCCAAGCCCACACCACGTTGACACCCATGCAGCCCCATGGGTGACGGGGCAGGTAGGGCAGTCTCAAAGTCCCCTGGCCGGGGCTTAACCCATTCTAAGTGTTAGATTCAGTCGTGTCTGACTCTGCAGCCCCACGGACTGCAGCCCACCAGGCTCCTCTGTCTGTGGGGTTCTCCAGGCAAGATTGCTGGAGTGAGTTGCCATGCCCTCCCTCCTTCAGGGCATCTTCCTGACCTAGGGATCAAACCCGGGTCTTCTGCACTGTAAGTAGATTCTTTGCCATCTGAGCCACCAGGGAAGCCTTGTAAGCACATGGCCACGCCAGCAGCCGCCCGCCTCACCGAAATTCAGGGGTCAGGAAGGATTGCAGATCAAAGCTCCAACTTCTGTGCCTTGGTTCTCTTAGAACACTCAGAACTTCAGCCAGATGTACACAGGGACGAACTCCTGCAGGCCCAAGCCAGGGACAATGCCAATGACCCTTTATAAAAACTGTGAGTTTTGTGGATCTTCCTGTCTTTATAGAATAAGAGGCGAAAGCAGTGCTAAATACCTTGAACTATTTTTGTCGGCTGGTAAACATGGGGGGTGATCTGTAAGGCTGCCCTGGAGAAGCTATGCTCTCCCCGTCATCCTTGGGCATTGCTGGCTCCCGCCGCTGGAGCACTTGGCCCAGCCCAGAGTGTCTCAGGAAGCTTTACATTTGCAGTATGGGAGTCTGGCTGCTTTCTGCCCCTGGGGCTGCAGCCTTGGCGGTGACTCAGATCATTTTCACAGCTTTTAAATGTTGTCTTGCCGGTCACCCAAAGTGTAGGAAATAATGCAGTGCTCAATTGGCCCGACATCTCACACCAGATGTTGCAACAAGCAAAGAAATATACTTAGGAAAATATATGGAGAACATACAGTTTGCTTTGCGAAAGGGAAACTGTTCCTCCCCTAAGGTCCCCTCGGCATCTTTCGGGGCAGAGAAGGCTGTGTGAGAAACAGTTACGTCTCCAGGAGGTGAGAACCCTAGCTTCAGATAGGATCTCTGGCAGGAAATGAATAGGGCATTTTATAAATGTGTTTTTCACTCAGCACTGCTCGGAAGGTACAGAACCAACCTAAGCAGGCCTGTGTGATGGCTCCAGTCATGGGTTACGCCGGGCCTCCACATCCAGCCTCGTCTCCTGATGGTATCCCATACCCAGCACTGTGATCACAATGCAGTTGTATGTCTCAAAACTTCCCCACCATGCTACCCAGTGCTCAGGAGAGGCTGCCTGGAGCACAGCTGCCATACTCAGTGTTTTCAAGGTTGACTTCAAGGCCCTAAAGAAGCTCCCTTTTACCAGCCCAGACCATGCTGGGCTTCTTCCTCTGATCCTTTGCCACACCTGAATTTGCACCTAAAGATGCAGCTCCTCGCTGTAGGCTGGATGGACTAGAAGGGGCCACGGAGATAGGCAACTCCCCTGTCCACTCCACTCCTCCTTCACCCATACTCTCTTCAGTGTCCCCAAGAAGAATGGTCCAGACTGGAGCACCTGTCTCAGTGGGTGCTCACAACCTCGTGTGGAAGGGAGGTCAGTCCTCAGGCAGGTCTAACGGTCAGGAGCAGGTGCACACACAGGCACACGATGTGTCCCCCTTTAAGTTCCACTCGCGGCTCATGGCTCCACCTTGGGAAGCCACACGACCCCAACCCTTCTTCCATCAGATAACTTCTCCAGAGCCCTGACTCAGCAGCTGCTTTTCTTTCTGTAATTTAGCTCCCCTGCCCTCCCCTCCCCCCGCCCCCAAAATATCGTTGATTCTCCTCTAGTTATTTAGCTGCCTTTTCCCACCAAGTGGACTCAGGAGCTGAACTTTTCTTCCTTCAGGTGTAACAAGTGCCTTCCCTGCCCGGCTTCTGCCTCCTGTGTCCTTCTCAGCGTAAACCCCACACAGGCTCGAGCACATAGTAAACGCCCACCATGCAGATGCCCAGCAAACTCAGCACCCTTGGCAGAGAGCCCATCAAATGCTGGCTTACGTCCTTCTGAGGCCTTTGAATGGTTTAGGGCTGATTGGTAAGTAGGGTAAGACTATATCAAGGGCTATGAAGGCCACAGAGCAAACACCAATCAAAGACAAGCCACTCCTGAGCTCTGGGATCTATGGCGGATAAACGAGACCCTCACACTAGCCCACAGCAGAGGTCCACCAGACATCGGCAGTCCATGACCTGAGTAAGGCCTGCATTTTTGCTGCAGCTTAGATGATGAGGGATCTTCAGAATCACTTAGAATTGAGGGGCTTTCCGTAAATTCTTTCCCAAGAGTATAAAACAACTCTGACAAAGCCTCACCGGATGACACTTGCAGGAGGCCTAAGTCCCACAGCTGATCTTCCCTTCGCCCCTCAAGAGGTCCCTGAGAATCACTATTGGAACCCTGGGGTTCCACAGACCACAGGGTGAGGACCACCACTGCAAATCTTGCTCTGGAACCTGAAGTTTCCAGACCAGGAAACACAACTTGGCAGGGAAGGGACTCAAAAGGCTTGACCGGAGAAGATCTATGTGAGATGCAGAGCAAGGGGTGGCAGAGGAGGACAACAAGGCAGAGGAAGAGGTGCCCTCGCTGAATGAGAGATGAGAGGGCCCTGAAACAGCGCTGCGGCCCTGGAAAGTGGTCACCAGAGACCTGCAGCGGTCCTTCTGTGCGGCCTCCCGGGCTCCAGGGCCCCACCGGTGCCCCTCAGTGCCTGTCACCTCCCTCCACGGTGCTCTCCCCAGGCCTGTTCGATGGATCCCTCTTCTTTCTGGCCTCTCTCCATCACCTGAGTTTACTCTGCTTCCATCCATTCAGCGTCCTTCTCTCCATAAGTTAAACTGATCCATGTCAAACAGCATGAGCAGCCTGTTATCTCTCAAGTAACAGATACAATTTGGGGGAAATTTTTGTCTTTTTTTAAACTGTCTAACTCACTGGTATAAATTTGTTCATAAAATCTTAATGTCTTTGCGTCTGTAGCATCCACAATAATAATCTTTTTTTATTCCCTTTTTTTTTTTGCTTGAGCTTTTTCTCATGTTCTCTGTAGTAGTCTTGCATAGGCTTGTCTATTTTACAATTTTTTGCAAAGTTCACGATTTCTGTTTTATTAATTGTTGCTGCGGTTTAACTGATGAATTACGTCTGATTCTTTGCAACCCCGTGGTCTGCAGCATGCCAGGTGCCTCTGTCCTCCCCTGTCTCCCAGAGTTTGCTCAAATGCTTACCACCACTGAGTCAGTGATACTATCTAACCATCTTATTCTCTGCTGCCTCCTTCTCCTTTTGCCTTCAGTCTTTCCCAGCTTCAGGGTATTTTCCATTGAGTCGACTCTTCATACCAGGTGGCCAAAATATTGAAGCTTCAGTATCAATCCTTCCAATGAATATTCAGAGTTGAATTCCTTTAGGATTGGGATCACCTTCCAATGGACTCTCAAGAGTATTCTTCAACACCACAATTCAAAAGCGTCAGTTCTTCAGCACTCAGCCTTCTTTATGGTCCATCTCTTACATCTGTACATAACTATTGGAAAAACCATAGCTTTGACTCTACAGACCTTTGTTGGTAAAGTGATGTCTCTGCTTTTTAATAAGCTGTCTATGTTTGCCATAGCTTTCTTTCCAAGGAGCAAGTATCTTTTAATTTGATGACTGGAATCACTGTCTGCAGCGATTTGGGAGCCCCCCAAAAGAAAATCTGTCAGTGCTTCCACTTTTTATCCTTCTATTTGCCATGAAGTGATGGGACTGGATGCTATAATCTTAGTTTTTTGAATGTGGACTGTTAAGCCAGCTTTTTCATTGTCCTCTTTCATCCTCATCAAGAGGCTCTTTAGTTCCTCTTCACTTTCTGCTATAAGGGTGGTGTCATCTGCACATCTGAGGTTGCTGGTATTTCTCCTGGTAATCTTGATTCCAGATTGTGCTTCATCCAGCCCAGCCTTTTGTGTGATGTACTCCACATATAAGGTAAATAATCAGGGTGACAATAAACAGCCTTGCCATGCTCCTTTCCCAATTTTGAAGCACTTGTTCCATGTCTGGTTCTGACTGTTGTTTCTTGTCCTGGAGACAGGTAAGGTGGTATTTTCCACAGTCCATTGTGATCCACCCAGTCAAAGGCTTTAGTGCAATTGATGAAGGGATGGATTAGTTTTACAATTTTTGCAAAGTTCACGATTTCTGTTTTATTAATTGTTGCTGCGGTTTAACTGATGAATTACGTCTGATTCTTTGCAACCCCGTGGTCTGCAGCATGCCAGGTGCCTCTGTCCTCCCCTGTCTCCCAGAGTTTGCTCAAATGCTTACCACCACTGAGTCAGTGATACTATCTAACCATCTTATTCTCTGCTGCCTCCTTCTCCTTTTGCCTTCAGTCTTTCCCAGCTTCAGGGTATTTTCCATTGAGTCGACTCTTCATACCAGGTGGCCAAAATATTGAAGCTTCAGTATCAATCCTTCCAATGAATATTCAGAGTTGAATTCCTTTAGGATTGGGATCACCTTCCAATGGACTCTCAAGAGTATTCTTCAACACCACAATTCAAAAGCGTCAGTTCTTCAGCACTCAGCCTTCTTTATGGTCCATCTCTTACATCTGTACATAACTATTGGAAAACCATAGCTTTGACTCTACAGACCTTTGTTGGTAAAGTGATGTCTCTGCTTTTTAATAAGCTGTCTATGTTTGCCATAGCTTTCTTTCCAAGGAGCAAGTATCTTTTAATTTGATGACTGGAATCACTGTCTGCAGCGATTTGGGAGCCCCCCAAAAGAAAATCTGTCAGTGCTTCCACTTTTTATCCTTCTATTTGCCATGAAGTGATGGGACTGGATGCTATAATCTTAGTTTTTTGAATGTGGACTGTTAAGCCAGCTTTTTCATTGTCCTCTTTCATCCTCATCAAGAGGCTCTTTAGTTCCTCTTCACTTTCTGCTATAAGGGTGGTGTCATCTGCACATCTGAGGTTGCTGGTATTTCTCCTGGTAATCTTGATTCCAGATTGTGCTTCATCCAGCCCAGCCTTTTGTGTGATGTACTCCACATATAAGGTAAATAATCAGGGTGACAATAAACAGCCTTGCCATGCTCCTTTCCCAATTTTGAAGCACTTGTTCCATGTCTGGTTCTGACTGTTGTTTCTTGTCCTGGAGACAGGTAAGGTGGTATTTTCCACAGTCCATTGTGATCCACCCAGTCAAAGGCTTTAGTGCAATTGATGAAGTGGAAGTAGGTATTTTTATGAAATTCCTTTGCTTTCCCCATGGTCCAGTGAGTGCTGGCGACTTTATCTCTGGTTCCTCTGCCTTTTCTATATCCAACTTGTACATCTGGAAGTTCTCGGTTCACATACTGCTGAAGCCTACCTTGAAGGTTTTTTAACATATCCTTGCTAGTACGTGAAATGAGCACAATTGTATGGTATTCATAACATTCTTCAGCATTGGTTTTCATGGGATTGGAATGAAAACTGACCTTTTTCAATCCTGTGACCATTGCTGAGTTTTCCAGATTTGCTGGACATATTGAGTGCAGCACTTTAACAGCATCATCTTTTAGGATTTTAAATAGCTCAGCTAGAATTTCATCACCTCCACTAACTTTTATATTAGTTAATTTTTTATTTTTATTTATTTTTTTGGTTTTCTTTTTATTTTTATTTTTGTTTTTTTCTTATTTTTTAAAAAATTTTCTTAGTTAATTTTTAATAGTTGTTTTTGGAGTATAGTTTGACTTATAGTGTTGTGTTAGTTTCTGGTATGCACTCTCTTTTTAGATTCTTTTCCCATTTAGGCTATAACAGAGTATTGAGTAGAGTTCTCTGTGCTATACAGTAGGTCCTTATTAGTTATCTATTTTATATATAGTATATGTATATGTCAATTCCAATCCCCCAATTCATTCCTCCTCCCTTTCCCCCTATTTCCTGTAAGTTTGTTTTCAATCTGTGACTGTATTTCTGTTTTGTGAGTAGGTTCATTTGTACCATTTTCTTTTAGATACCACATATAAGCAATATCATATGGTATCTCATCTTTGATTTTGTTATTTGTAGACTTTTTAATGATGGCCATTCTGACCAATGTGAGGTGATACCTCATTGTAGTTTTGATATGTATTTCTCTAATAATTGGTGATGTTTTGCAAATGGCATGGTGTTTTTTTTTCAAATTTGTTTTTGCCTCTAAGTCATTGTTGTTGTGTTTTTCTCATCCATCTTTATTCTTTGGCCTGTGTGGGCCTCCCATCTCAGTGGTCTCTCTCCTTGCAGAGCACTGGCTCTGGGTACATGCGCTCCAGAGCACTGGCTCATAACTGGACACATCAGCCCAATTGTTCCCGGCATGTGGGATTTTCCCAGGCCAGGGATCAAACTGGTGCCCCTTGCACTGCAAGGTGAATTTTTTACCCACTGGACTACCAGGGAAGCCCATGATTTGTTTTTTTTATGGCTAAGAATTGTTCTATTGAATTCTGAAAGTGTGCATCTTCTTTATCCATTCTTCTGTCAATGGATGTTTACCTTGACTCTATGTTGTGACTATTATAAATAGTGCTGCTATGGATATAGGGGTATATGTATCTTTTTGAATTAGAGTTTTCTCCAGAAATATGCCCAGAAGTGGGATTGTTGGATCATATGTAGTTCTATTTCTAGTGTTTTAAGGAACCTTTATATTGTTTTCCATAACGGCTGCACTAATTTACATTCCCACCAAGAGTGTAGGAGGGTTCCCTTTTCTTCACACTCTCTCCAGAATTTGTTATTTGCAGACTTTTTGATGATGGCCATTCTGACTGATATGAGATGATGCTTCAATATAGTTTTGATTTGCATTTCTCTAAGAATTAGCGATGTTGAGCTTCTTGTGTGCCTATTGCCTATCTGTTTGTCTTCTTTGAAGAAACGTATATTTAGATATTCTGCCCATTTTTTCATTGGGTTGTTTTTCTATTATTAAATTGTATGAATTGTTTGTACATTTTGAAAAATAAGCCCTTGTCAGTCACATTGTTTGCAAATTTTCCCTCCCAGTCCATAGGTTGTCTTTTCATTTTGTTTATGGTCTCTTTTGCTGTGCAAAAGCTTATAAATTTAATTAGATCCCATTTGTTTATTTTTCCTTTTATGTCTCTTGCCTTGGGAGAGTGATCTCAGAAAACATTACTGCGGTTTATGTCAGAGAATGTTTTGAATGTAGCCTCTGAAATGTTGGGTGCACGGTTCAAATAGCTGAATATAATGTATTCAAGTAATATAATGTATTATATTATCCAAATCCTCTCTATTTCTAGTAATGTTAATAATATATTTATATGCCTTAAAATCAAAATAATATAAGAATATACACATGGAAAAGCTTCTGTCCCAGCCCTGTCTCATTTACACATCCACACTGCAGTCCCTGTGGTCAACAGTAGCTACTAATGTCTTTGCATGTTGTTCTGATGTCAACACAAATACACAAAGATGATATAAATTCTTACTTTTACTCTCTTTCTTAAGTAAAAGGTAGCTAATTATATACACTTTCCTGACTTTCTTCAGCTAACAGTATGGCCAGGAAATCTTTTTACATCCGTACATAAAGAGCTTCATTATTTTTGTAGCTGCAAAGTCTTCATAAGTAAGGACACAGGTTGTTTCCATTTGTTTTGGTTTTACTAAAATTAGTGCTGCTATGGATATAGGGGTATATGTATCTTTTTGAATTAGAGTTTTCTCCAGAAATATGCCCAGAAGTGGGATTGTTGGATCATATGTAGTTCTATTTCTAGTGTTTTAAGGAACCTTTATATTGTTTTCCATAACGGCTGCACTAATTTACATTCCCACCAAGAGTGTAGGAGGGTTCCCTTTTCTTCACACTCTCTCCAGAATTTGTTATTTGCAGACTTTTTGATGATGGCCATTCTGACTGATATGAGATGATGCTTCAATATAGTTTTGATTTGCATTTCTCTAAGAATTAGCGATGTTGAGCTTCTTGTGTGCCTATTGCCTATCTGTTTGTCTTCTTTGAAGAAACGTATATTTAGATATTCTGCCCATTTTTTCATTGGGTTGTTTTTCTATTATTAAATTGTATGAATTGTTTGTACATTTTGAAAAATAAGCCCTTGTCAGTCACATTGTTTGCAAATTTTCCCTCCCAGTCCATAGGTTGTCTTTTCATTTTGTTTATGGTCTCTTTTGCTGTGCAAAAGCTTATAAATTTAATTAGATCCCATTTGTTTATTTTTCCTTTTATGTCTCTTGCCTTGGGAGAGTGATCTCAGAAAACATTACTGCGGTTTATGTCAGAGAATGTTTTGAATGTAGCCTCTGAAATGTTGGGTGCACGGTTCAAATAGCTGAATATAATGTATTCAAGTAATATAATGTATTATATTATCCAAATCCTCTCTATTTCTAGTAATGTTAATAATATATTTATATGCCTTAAAATCAAAATAATATAAGAATATACACATGGAAAAGCTTCTGTCCCAGCCCTGTCTCATTTACACATCCACACTGCAGTCCCTGTGGTCAACAGTAGCTACTAATGTCTTTGCATGTTGTTCTGATGTCAACACAAATACACAAAGATGATATAAATTCTTACTTTTACTCTCTTTCTTAAGTAAAAGGTAGCTAATTATATACACTTTCCTGACTTTCTTCAGCTAACAGTATGGCCAGGAAATCTTTTTACATCCGTACATAAAGAGCTTCATTATTTTTTGTAGCTGCAAAGCCATCTTTGGGCAGATACATCATGGTTCATTTAACCTATCCTCTAAATAAGGACACAGGTTGTTTCCATTTGTTTTGGTTTTACAAATAATACTGCCACAAATAACCCTGTCCAGATGCATTTTGTATGTGTGCAAGCTCTGTATTAATTTTAGTCACACTGGTATTCTTTATTTGACTATTATCCCAGCTTCCTGGAACTCTCATCATTCTGTTTGGCTTGTTGTCAGCCTCATGTGTGTGATAGACAGTTTCATCATCTTTGGTGTGGATTGTGTGCTCCATGAAACTTCTCATCCCAGATTATTAAACAGTCCCTCTTAGGTGTTGCTATATTTACTCCTCCAGGTAAAACAAAAGTATCTACTACCTGGGATTGACTTTTTATTAAGACTTTGGGCTTGGGAGTTTCCTATACTTCTGAGTGGTATAAATTCAAGCTAAAATCTATGTGAGACTCAAGCCCTGGGTTGTGATTTCTCAGGGCAGAATTTTTCACACTGACCCCAAGCAGAGACAGACATGCTTTCTTGTTGTCTTGCGGAGGAATTGACAGATTGCTTTCTAACCTATATCTCCCCTGAGAAGGTGGCCCTCCTAGCATTCCAGCTATAAGCAGGGCTTTCATTCTGTTCATCCAATAGCTCCTTGCCTCACGTGGCCCAAGACTTCTTTCTCTTCCCTATGTGCGCATGAAAGCCCAAGTGCTCAGGTTCTTGACACTGACACCCCTTCCACCTCTACAGTGGCCACTCCTGCCGCTTCCCCTCCCCCCCCCAGGAGCCACCAGCCGCCGCCCATGCACTTTCCACGAAAGTTTCTATTCCTTTGTTTACTTCTGGTACCTGGTGATTTTCCTTTCTTGCTCACACACTTGGATGATCATTTAATATCATTTTTGTTATATTTTATCCAGGTGCCCATGCCAGAAGAATTTGTGTTTATCCAATTATTTTCCTACTATCTGTGTCCTTTCAGGGTTTTATAGTAATTTGTGTTTATCCATTATTTTCCTGACTTTCTTCAGCTAACAGTAGGGCCCAGGAAATCTTTTACATCCGTACATAAAGAGCTTCATTATTTTTTGTAGCTGCAAAGCCATCTTTGGGCAGATACATCATGGTTCATTTAACCTATCCTCTAAATAAGGACACAGGTTGTTTCCATTTGTTTTGGTTTTACAAATAATACTGCCACAAATAACCCTGTCCAGATGCATTTTGTATGTGTGCAAGCTCTGTATTAATTTTAGTCACACTGGTATTCTTTATTTGACTATTATCCCAGCTTCCTGGAACTCTCATCATTCTGTTTGGCTTGTTGTCAGCCTCATGTGTGTGATAGACAGTTTCATCATCTTTGGTGTGGATTGTGTGCTCCATGAAACTTCTCATCCCAGATTATTAAACAGTCCCTCTTAGGTGTTGCTATATTTACTCCTCCAGGTAAAACAAAAGTATCTACTACCTGGGATTGACTTTTTATTAAGACTTTGGGCTTGGGAGTTTCCTATACTTCTGAGTGGTATAAATTCAAGCTAAAATCTATGTGAGACTCAAGCCCTGGGTTGTGATTTCTCAGGGCAGAATTTTTCACACTGACCCCAAGCAGAGACAGACATGCTTTCTTGTTGTCTTGCGGAGGAATTGACAGATTGCTTTCTAACCTATATCTCCCCTGAGAAGGTGGCCCTCCTAGCATTCCAGCTATAAGCAGGGCTTTCATTCTGTTCATCCAATAGCTCCTTGCCTCACGTGGCCCAAGACTTCTTTCTCTTCCCTATGTGCGCATGAAAGCCCAAGTGCTCAGGTTCTTGACACTGACACCCCTTCCACCTCTACAGTGGCCACTCCTGCCGCTTCCCCTCCCCCACCCAGGAGTCACCAGCAGCCGCTCATGCACTTTCCACGAAAGTTTCTATTCCTTTGTTTACTTCTGGTACCTGGTGATTTTCCTTTCTTGCTCACACACTTGGATGATCATTTAATATCATTTTTGTTATATTTTATCCAGGTGCCCATGCCAGAAGAATTTGTGTTTATCCAATTATTTTCCTACTATCTGTGTCCTTTCAGGGTTTTATAGTAATTCATAGCAACACTGTTTACCATCCAACTATCCCAGGATCTATTTGGTAAACACAAGTAACTACTCCATTTAAGAACCATGAGGACTTCCCTGGTGGTCCAAATGTCTAGGGTGCCACTCTTCCTATGCAGGGGCCTGGATCTGATTCCTAGTCAGAGAACTAGATCCCACATGCTGTAACTAAGGCCTGGTGTAGCCAAATATTACAAAAAAAAATAGAATCATAGGATTTGGGGCTGGTGAAGAATCATATTTTAAGACTTCGAGGGCTAAATTTCAGTTGCCATTGCAATGTTTCTGTTCAGGCTAGGATTCTGGTACAGTCTTTTTCTCTTTCCATTTTGCTATATAGTTCTCCATTTGTTTGACAATCGTCTGAGTTATGAATTTTTAATCCAGTCCTTTGAAATCCATTTTGTAAACAGCCAGAGATGGTGTCAATAAGCTCTCATTTTAATCTCAATATTTTCAGATGGAACACGAGATCAGGAAAGTTTAATCGACTTACTTGTCAGTAGTTAGGTAGGGTGACATTAACCAGGAGTGACGAGCTCTTTCTGACTCCCCACATAAGCAGTGGTGACTGGAGTTTTGATCAATATTTCTGCCCTTTTGTTCTTTATCATCAGTCCCTATGAAGCTATTTATCGATGTCAGTTTATTATCTATAAACAGGATGATACTCTGCCCTCCCTTTGTTCTTAGAACGTTTTCCCTCTACCTCTCCACTGACATGTAGGACTTACATAATATTCATCTTCCTCTCATCTACTGATGCTGTGCCTGAGAGGGACTCAAGCAATATTTCATAAGCCATAGAGTGATGTAAAGGCCCATTCTACATGGATGCAGTCCAGTGTGCTGGGCAGGTGATTTACATCACAAGGTGTTAAGAACTGACTAGAAGGCAGAAGGAGATTTCCTGGGACAAAGATCGCCAGACTACGGCTAGAGGTCCTGTTGACAAACTGATGCCTCCCATTTCTCCTGAAAATGCATCTGCTGCTGGTCACTGAATGGACGTTATGGTGGAAGTGGTTGGGGGAACTTGGGCAACCAGAATGGAACTGCAAAGCATTTAATGGTTTTGTGATTTATATAATGAGCCTTGTCCAGAAAGTTCCTCTTTCCTTTGATCTAAGCTGGAAGCATATAGCTCTGTCCCTACATGAATCAGGCATTGTAGATTGTAGGGACAGTCTTTGTTTTCTCTGTGTTATTCTGGGACATATGGGGGACCCAGTACTCCGATGGGGTTCCTGGCAGCAGTCTGAGACCTGTGATTCCTTTAGAGCTGGAGCCACACAGGACGTTCCTCCCTCACCTACTGCCGCCTTTGCTTCTAAGATAGAAGGACTAACTCAGATTCTTTAAAGAGAACAAAATGTTGATAACCCAGAGTCAGCAGGGAAAATGCTGAGTTTAGGAATAGAAAATTCCAAATGTCACCAGCAAACAAAAAGACTGTGTATCAAAGTGATACTTCATTTCAAGACATTCCGTTATGCCTACTCAAGAGAGGTGAATACAGTGCTAAATTATCAGTCAGCCGGATGGCACATCTGCTCCATCATCATTACCTGATTCTTAGGAGAACTGACCTGGAATGAAAGTGTAAGAATCACATAATCTATTCTAAGTGCACAGCATTTTCAGTCCTTTCCCTTGGGGAAGCTGAAAGGCAGGTCACCATAATTTGCATAAGCTGGAAGTCATTTGATTTTGTTAAGTTACTTTCCATACCTAGAATTATAGAATCATAAAACCACAAGGTTGACAGAGAATGGAAAGGTTATTGAACCCATCCACTTCAGGGATAGGCTTATACAAGCTCTGCGTCAGTGGCTTCAGTGAGGGGGAGCTTCCCCTTCCCCAGTGGAGGCTGATGGGACTATCCTTTCCCTACTATGAGGAAACAGAGAGCTTCCCAGGCAAGGTCACAGATTTTCAAAAACCAGGTTTTCTACAAATTCATGCCGAACTATTGCAGCAGGCTCATCCACTGCCTCACCACCAATGATTCACCTCTTGGGAGTTCCCCAGACCTTTCCCCTTTGTCTTAAATCCTGTCCCACCATCCCTTCCCACCACTCACCAGACATCCTTATTGCTACACTGAGGAAATCAAGACTGCCAGACAAAAGCTGTTAGCCTCCTTCCAATTCTCATGTTGCTCATCGTTTCCTTCCTTTCTCGACATCTTTGTTTCGTTATGGTGGAAGTGGTTGGGGAACTTGGGCAACAAGGGACTAAAGCATTTAATGGTTTTGTGATTTATATAATGAGCCTTGTCCAGAAAGTTCCTCTTTCCTTTGATCTAAGCTGGAAGCATATAGCTCTGTCCCTACATGAATCAGGCATTGTAGATTGTAGGGACAGTCTTTGTTTTTCTGTGTTATTCTGGGACATATGGGGGACCCAGTACTCCGATGGGGTTCCTGGCAGCAGTCTGAGACCTGTGATTCCTTTAGAGCTGGAGCCACACAGGACGTTCCTCCCTCACCTACTGCCGCCTTTGCTTCTAAGATAGAAGGACTAACTCAGATTCTTTAAAGAGAACAAAATGTTGATAACCCAGAGTCAGCAGGGAAAATGCTGAGTTTAGGAATAGAAAATTCCAAATGTCACCAGCAAACAAAAAGACTGTGTATCAAAGTGATACTTCATTTCAAGACATTCCGTTATGCCTACTCAAGAGAGGTGAATACAGTGCTAAATTATCAGTCAGCCGGATGGCACATCTGCTCCATCATCATTACCTGATTCTTAGGAGAACTGACCTGGAATGAAAGTGTAAGAATCACATAATCTATTCTAAGTGCACAGCATTTTCAGTCCTTTCCCTTGGGGAAGCTGAAAGGCAGGTCACCATAATTTGCATAAGCTGGAAGTCATTTGATTTTGTTAAGTTACTTTCCATACCTAGAATTATAGAATCATAAAACCACAAGGTTGACAGAGAATGGAAAGGTTATTGAACCCATCCACTTCAGGGATAGGCTTATACAAGCTCTGCGTCAGTGGCTTCAGTGAGGGGGAGCTTCCCCTTCCCCAGTGGAGGCTGATGGGACTATCCTTTCCCTACTATGAGGAAACAGAGAGCTTCCCAGGCAAGGTCACAGATTTTCAAAAACCAGGTTTTCTACAAATTCATGCCGAACTATTGCAGCAGGCTCATCCACTGCCTCACCACCAATGATTCACCTCTTGGGAGTTCCCCAGACCTTTCCCCTTTGTCTTAAATCCTGTCCCACCATCCCTTCCCACCACTCACCAGACATCCTTATTGCTACACTGAGGAAATCAAGACTGCCAGACAAAAGCTGTTAGCCTCCTTCCAATTCTCATGTTGCTCATCGTTTCCTTCCCTCAGTGCTCAAGGAAGAAGTATCTGTCTTCTTGACCCAAGGTAAACCTTCCTCTCTCTATGCCAGGATGGGGTTGTGTGTCTCAGCCTTTCCTACCTACTTCCATGAGGGTATGTGTCAAAATGTGTAGGAGATGCTCAAGTAGTTTCTGGATTTAGGAATTGTTTCATGTATAGTTGAAGATTTAATGTATCCATGGTAAGAGGTGAGTTCAGGAGCTGACCCATGAAGCTCTTAGAAGGAAATATAGGGGGACACATCCTTGACATCGGTCTTGGCAGTGATTTCTTGAGTATGACACCAGCAGCACAAGCAGAAAGACTACACCAAGCTAAAAGACTTCTGCACAACAGAAGAAACCATCAACAAAAGGAAAAGGCCACCTGCTGAGTTGAAGAAAATATCTGTAAATCATATATCTGATATCCAAAATATATCAAGAATTCCTATAACTTAATAGGAAATAATCCAATTAAAAATGGACAGCAGGGCTTCCCTCATGGTCCAGTGGGTAAAGAGTCCACCTTGCAGAGCATGGAGCACCAGTTCATCCCTGGCCAGGGAAGATCCCACATGCCAGGGAGTGGCTGGACCAGTGTGCCCAATTATGAGCCAGTGCTCTGGAGCACATGCACCCAGAGCCAGTGCTCTGCAATGAGAGAGGCCACTACAATGGGAGGCCCACATAGGCCAAAGAATAAAGATGGATGAAAATAAATAATTTTAAAAAAAAATGAAAGAGGCCAAAATTAAAAAAAAAAAAAAGGACAGCAGAAGTGAACATACATTTTTCTGAAGAAGACATACAAATGGACAAGAGGTTCATGAAAAGGTGCTCAATGTTACTAATTAGCACTATGTGACATGATTGGGTTGTTTGCTAAAGCTGTGGTAGTTATCTGTTTTGCGGTGTGTGTGTATCAGATCAACATGTGGTAGCCCTTATATTTACACAATGGTGCATGTCCTTTAAATCTCAATGCACCTGGAGAAAATCTTAATACTAATATTAATACTTCTTATTTTAGCTTATTGCCTTCCTTTTCAGTCTTTTCGTTACTTATCTCTTCAGCCTATTTGAAAGATGTCTTTTCTTCCGAGATCTCAAATTTGTTTTTTCAAAACAATGAGGGTATAAAAACATTAAAAGGGGGACTTCCCTGGTAGCTCAGTGGTGAAGAGTTTGCCTGCCAATGCAGGAGATATGGGTTCGATCCCTGATCCGGGAAGATCCCACATGCTATGGAGCAAATAAGCCCTTGAGCCACAACTGTTGAACCTGTGTTCTAGAGCCTCGGAGCCACAACTGTCGAAGCTCGTGTGCCCTAGAGCCCGAGTTCCACAACAAGAGAAGTCACCACAACAAGAAGCATGCTCATCTCAACTAGAGAGTGGTCCCCACTCCCTGCATCTAGAGAAGAGCCTGCAGCAGCAGTGAAAATCACCAAAAATAAAAATAAATAAATAAATTTAAAATAAAGTTCTTAAAAAAAAATTAAAAAGCCTTTTCTGACCAGAATGCAGTATGCATCTGTCCTATTCCTAGACCTGCAGCAGAGCTGGAGGATCCCACAGGGCCCAGCTAAGCCACAGTTAATCACAGCTCTGTTAAGGGATAAGGTCCTCAGGCAGCAGAAGTCCTCAACGCTCGTCTGAACATTCCAGATTCTCCTGCCTGAGTCCGGGACAGACACCGGAGATTCTGAGAGAGCAGATCCTGTAGCTGTTAAGTTTGCAGCATTCCACGCCCCTAGCAGCACTGTCCTCAGAGAACAAGTGGAACAAGAAACCAAAGTTCCCAGGAGAAAGCTTTGTCTAAGAAGAAGAGATGATGACCAAGATTTGGGTATCAGAAAAAATCGAGGGATCAGGGTGTTGCTGTCTTTGTAAATTTAAATGTGAGGTTTTTCTAAACTCTGGGATAAATGGCATATGAGTTGTGCTTTAAACTTTGGACAGAATTCACCCATGGAGCAGTTCTTTGAAATCTATTTGGCTCTTCTGATTCTTTGTCTGCAATCAACTCTTTGTTTACTATTGAAAGATTTTCCAATCTATCAGCAAATAGAATGCTCAGTGTTCTCTTTCATCTGAAAACAATGTCCTTTGTTCATATGGCTGCATTCCCTTTCTCAAATCTAATGTTAGATATAAGCCTTCCCTTACTTTTTTTGATTAACTCTACTAGGGACGGGCCTATTTGATTGGTTTTATTGTTTCCAAATGAGCACTTGAACTATTTATTGCTTTTATTATTTTCCATTGTGTTGGTTTCTGCATCTGCGCTGGTGGCTTTCCTTAAGTTTGTTTGTTGGGGAGTAGAAAAAGATTAGCCTCCTAACTTGAAGGTGGAATTCGTTTATTTTTTATTTTTATTATTTTTCTGTGAAATATCATTATCAATTAATGCTATAAAATGTCCTCCAAGTATAGTTTTGCTTGGAACCCTTGGGTCTGAGATGAAGTTTCTTGTTACTGTAGTTGTACTTTACAAATATTTTGTTTTCTAGCCATATTGCTTTGTTACTAGAAAACGTGGCCTCCAAGGTTTCTACCTTTTCAAGTGTATTGTGTACATCCGTGTGATTAAGTGTGGTGAGCAGCTTCTGACAAGACTCCCACTGATCCCCGGTGCCTGGTATTCATGACCTTGTAGAATTCCCTCCCCTACAGTGCAGACTAGGGGTCCCCAACCTCCGGGTCAAAGACCCATAGCTCATGTCAGATCAGCGGTGGCACTAGATTAGAAATAAAGTGCACATTCCATGTAATGCATTGGATCACCCCTAAACCATACACCTCCTTGGTCCATGGAAAAAATTATTCCACAAAATCAGTTCCTGGTGCCAAAAAAGGCTGGGGACTGTGGGTGTTGTCTGCACCTAGTGACTTGCTTCTAATGAATAGGAAACATGGAGCACTATCCGTTTCATGTTATAATTGTAAAAGACTGACTTTTATTCTCTCAGTCTCTCTCATTTGCTCCAATTTATGAAAGTCAATGGCAACCCACTCCAGTACTCTTGCCTGGGAAATCCCATGAACAGAGGCGCCTGGCAGGCTATAGTCCATGGGGTCGCAAAGAGTCAGACACAACTGAGCAACTAAACAATAATAACAGAAATGAATGTCAAATGACACATCATAAGGCCCACATGGAAAAAAAAAACAAAAACAAACTGAAGGTAGCCTCTACCCTGCACCCAGTGAGGAACTGAATACTGCCAGTTGCCATTTGAACAAGCATAGAGTGGCTCCTTCCCTAGCTGAGCCTTCATATGAGACCACAACTTCAGCCAACACCTTGATTGCAGCCTTGTAAATGACCCTAAGACAAAGGGCTCAGCCAAGCTGTACACAGATTTCTGGTCCACAGAAACTGATAATAAATATTGGGTTTTTAAAACTGTATCTGATATTTTTATTGACATATAGCTGCTATACAATATTAGGTAAGTTACCAGTATAAAATATAGGGATTCACAATTTTAAAAGGTGTGCTCCATTATGTGTTAGTGTTAGCCACTCAATCATGTCTGACTCTTTGCGACCCCAGGGACTGCAGCCCACCAGCATTCTTGTCCATGGGCCTCTCCAGGCAAGAATGCTGGAGTGAGTTGCCATTCCTCTATTTTGTTTTCTAGCCATATTGCTTTGTTACTAGAAAACGTGGCCTCCAAGGTTTCTACCTTTTCAAGTGTATTGTGTACATCCGTGTGATTAAGTGTGGTGAGCAGCTTCTGACAAGACTCCCACTGATCCCCGGTGCCTGGTATTCATGACCTTGTAGAATTCCCTCCCTACAGTGCAGACTAGGGGTCCCCAACCTCCGGGTCAAAGACCCATAGCTCATGTCAGATCAGCGGTGGCACTAGATTAGAAATAAAGTGCACATTCCATGTAATGCATTGGATCACCCCTAAACCATACACCTCCTTGGTCCATGGAAAAAATTATTCCACAAAATCAGTTCCTGGTGCCAAAAAAGGCTGGGGACTGTGGGTGTTGTCTGCACCTAGTGACTTGCTTCTAATGAATAGGAAACATGGAGCACTATCCGTTTCATGTTATAATTGTAAAAGACTGACTTTTATTCTCTCAGTCTCTCTCATTTGCTCCAATTTATGAAAGTCAATGGCAACCCACTCCAGTACTCTTGCCTGGGAAATCCCATGAACAGAGGCGCCTGGCAGGCTATAGTCCATGGGGTCGCAAAGAGTCAGACACAACTGAGCAACTAAACAATAATAACAGAAATGAATGTCAAATGACACATCATAAGGCCCACATGGAAAAAACAAAAACAAACTGAAGGTAGCCTCTACCCTGCACCCAGTGAGGAACTGAATACTGCCAGTTGCCATTTGAACAAGCATAGAGTGGCTCCTTCCCTAGCTGAGCCTTCATATGAGACCACAACTTCAGCCAACACCTTGATTGCAGCCTTGTAAATGACCCTAAGACAAAGGGCTCAGCCAAGCTGTACACAGATTTCTGGTCCACAGAAACTGATAATAAATATTGGGTTTTTAAAACTGTATCTGATATTTTTATTGACATATAGCTGCTATACAATATTAGGTAAGTTACCAGTATAAAATATAGGGATTCACAATTTTAAAAGGTGTGCTCCATTATGTGTTAGTGTTAGCCACTCAATCATGTCTGACTCTTTGCGACCCCAGGGACTGCAGCCCACCAGGATTCTCTGTCCATGGGATTCTCCAGGCAAGAATGCTGGAGTGAGTTGCCATTTCCTTCTCCAGGCGAGCTTCCCCACCCAGGTCTCCTGCATTGCAGGCAGATTCTTTATCCTCTGAGATAATTATTATGAAATACTGGCTGTATTCCCTGTGTTGTACAGTCCATCCTTGTAGCTTATTTGATGCATGATTGTTTGGAACTTTGATGTCTCTACTCCTACATCTCCCCTCCCCCCTTCCCTCTTCCCACTAGCTTGTTCTCTATATCTCTTGAATGGTATGGTCATTTTAACAGTATTAATTCTTTCAGTCCAAGAACATGGTATACTATTCCACTTATTTGTGTTGTCTTTAATTTCTTCCATCAGTGTCTTATATTATAGTTGTCTGAATATGGTCTTTTGCCTCCCTTGGAAGGCTAACTCTAGGTATTTAATTCTTTTTGATGCAGTGATAAGCAGAACTATTTCCTTAATTTCTTTTGCTGATATTGTGCTGTTAGTGTAAAGAAACGCTAGTGATTTCTGTATGTAAATTTTGCATCCTGCAACTTTACTGAATTCACTGGTGAGTGATAGTAGTTTTCTGGTAGTGTCTTTAGGATTTTCTGTGCATAGTGTTATTTCATCTGTAAACAGTGACAGTTTTACTTCTTCCTTTCCAATTTGAATTCTTTTTACTTTTTTCTTATCAAACTGCTGTGGCTATGATTTCTAAAACAGTGTTGAGAATGGGCATCCTTGTATTTTTTTAGGGTCCTTTTGGCTTTTGCCCCCGAAGTATGACACTAGCAGTGGGTTGTCATAGGCTTCCTGAGGTTCCCTCTATGCCAGCATTCTGGAGAACTTACTGGCTGGTTCCAGGGTAGGGTTAGCCTGTTGTGTGGGGCCTGGGTCCACTGGTTCTGAGAGGGTAATCTTCTTACATCTGGCGTTGGCCCCCTCGTGGGTAATGCTGGCCTGGAGGCTCTTGTAGACTTCCTGGAGGCCAAGGTCAGTATGTGTCCACCCATGGAGCTGAGTCTTGGCCCTCTGGTTGTGTCTAGAGGCGTGTCTATGGGCTCAGGACATTTTTAGGCATCCCATCTGCTGATGGGTGAGGCTGTATCCACACTCAGTCATTTAGCCTCTTGTGTCCCAGCACTGGTACCTATAGGCTGTTGGGCAGGGCTGATTCTTGGCTCTAAGAAACTAGAGGAAGGATTCCAAGAGAGTGGCCACTAGTCGGAGAGTCCACCGGTGGACTGGTAGATTGAGCTCCCAGATAAGGCTACTGACAAGGTCTATGCCCCCCCAGGTGAGCTGCAGCCACCACCCCACCCCTTGCCTCTCCAGGACACTCTTGAAGAACAAGCAGGTAGCTCTGACTCAAGCTCCTATCAAAATTACCACTTTTGGCCTGGGTCCTGAAGCCTGTGAGATTTTTGTGTATACCCTTTAAGAGTGAAGTCTGTATTTCCCTCCATCCTGTCATGCTTCTGAAATTAAGCCCTGCTGGCCTTCAAAGCCAAATGCTTTGGAGAATCATCTAGAGGCTGGGGAACCCGATATGGGGCTCAGAACTCTCACTTTGTAGGAGAAGCTGTGCAATATATTTGCTTTCCAGTTGGTCACTTGTATGGGACTTATTATATCATAAGTCTGCCCCTTCTGTCTCACAGTGGTTCTTTCTTTGTATCTTTAGTTGTAGAAGACCTTATCTGGTAGGATCTGGTCTTTTACATCAATGGTAGTTCTGTAGGTAATTGTGATTTTGGTTGGATCATGAAAGGAGGTGAACTCAGGGTCTTTCTACTCCACCATCTTGACGGACCTCCATGAACATTGAGTTTGTTTGTTTGTGTGTTTTTTTGGCTATTCTGTGTTTTCACTGCTGCCATGGGCTCTTCTCTAGTGGCAGGGAGTAGGGGCTGCTCTCTAGTTGAGGTGATCAGGCTTCTTGTTGCGGTGACTTTTCTTATTGTGGAACTTGGGCTCTAGGGCTCACGGGCTTCAGTAGTTGTGGCCCATGGGCTCATTAGTTGCGGCTCTGAGGCTCTAGAGCACAGGCTCAATAGTTGTGACTCACGGGCTTAGTTGCTCTGCAGCATGTGGGATCTTCCTGGATCAGGGATCGAACTCGTGTCTCCTGCATTGGCAGGTGAACTCTTCACCACTGAGCTACCAGGAAAGCCCAATACTATTGTTTTAAGCTCCTAAGTCTTGTGACTAATTTCTTACACAGCAATGGGTAGCTAGGTAATATTTTCACATTGATTTATATGTGTATGTTTCATATTTTTTTCCTTTGGAGAAATATTTTCCATATTCCATATATATATGTATATATGTATTAAATAAAGTTATTCATTTTTTATTAGTTTTTATCTCAGCATTCGACATCAATGATTCCTCCTCCTTAAGAGTTCTCTTGATACCATTCTTTGTTGATTCCTTTGCCTTTTCTCTAGTAGAAGTTATCTAAGTCTAGTCTTCTCTAGAATTTTTCTGCAAAACCATAATTAAAGGGAAGAAAAGAACTTTCCATTGAAGCTGATAGGGTTTCCAGTGCTTATCTTTCTGCCTCTTGCAGAGAGGTTGTAAGAAAATAAAGCCATGCCTATGAGGGCAGAGAGAGAAGTGCCTGAGACCTGAGGACACTGTTTATCCCCTGGATCCAGCCATGCTTGTGTTCCTTAGGCTTCCCAGATGCACACATAGACTTTTTCCTAAATTAATTCAAGCTGCACTTCTTTCTCTCATGCAACTAAACATCCCAATTATTATTACTCCTAGTATTCTCTCTTGTCTCAGCATTTTCGTAGTTTCCTCATCTCCAACTTTATACTGATTATCTCTACCTGGCTTCCTTCACCCACTGAACTGACATGCTTCTTATAGAAAGGAGGTGAACTCAGGGTCTTTCTACTCCACCATCTTGACGGACCTCCATGAACATTGAGTTTGTTTGTTTGTGTGTTTTTTTGGCTATTCTGTGTTTTCACTGCTGCCATGGGCTCTTCTCTAGTGGCAGGGAGTAGGGGCTGCTCTCTAGTTGAGGTGATCAGGCTTCTTGTTGCGGTGACTTTTCTTATTGTGGAACTTGGGCTCTAGGGCTCACGGGCTTCAGTAGTTGTGGCCCATGGGCTCATTAGTTGCGGCTCTGAGGCTCTAGAGCACAGGCTCAATAGTTGTGACTCACGGGCTTAGTTGCTCTGCAGCATGTGGGATCTTCCTGGATCAGGGATCGAACTCGTGTCTCCTGCATTGGCAGGTGAACTCTTCACCACTGAGCTACCAGGAAAGCCCAATACTATTGTTTTAAGCTCCTAAGTCTTGTGACTAATTTCTTACACAGCAATGGGTAGCTAGGTAATATTTTCACATTGATTTATATGTGTATGTTTCATATTTTTTTCCTTTGGAGAAATATTTTCCATATTCCATATATATATGTATATATGTATTAAATAAAGTTATTCATTTTTTATTAGTTTTTATCTCAGCATTCGACATCAATGATTCCTCCTCCTTAAGAGTTCTCTTGATACCATTCTTTGTTGATTCCTTTGCCTTTTCTCTAGTAGAAGTTATCTAAGTCTAGTCTTCTCTAGAATTTTTCTGCAAAACCATAATTAAAGGGAAGAAAAGAACTTTCCATTGAAGCTGATAGGGTTTCCAGTGCTTATCTTTCTGCCTCTTGCAGAGAGGTTGTAAGAAAATAAAGCCATGCCTATGAGGGCAGAGAGAGAAGTGCCTGAGACCTGAGGACACTGTTTATCCCCTGGATCCAGCCATGCTTGTGTTCCTTAGGCTTCCCAGATGCACACATAGACTTTTTCCTAAATTAATTCAAGCTGCACTTCTTTCTCTCATGCAACTAAACATCCCAATTATTATTACTCCTAGTATTCTCTCTTGTCTCAGCATTTTCGTAGTTTCCCACATCTCCAACTTTATACTGATTATCTCTACCTGGCTTCCTTCACCCACTGAAACACATTGCTAACTACAGATTGGCATTTACCAATTATATTGCCAATGACTGAATAACAAGGACATTTGCCATCTGTCTCTGCAAAGAGTGAACCCTGTGCTATTTGTTGGGAGCTGCTGACCTTCAACACCCCCTGAGGTAGTTCAGGGTGAAGTGAGGCACTCTGTCTTCCAGGGAATCTGGTGGGACAGGTCTTTCGATAGGTGGATGTTTTTAGGAACAGATTTTATGATCTCAATCCTTGCATCTCGTCATATCTAGAAAAGCACTAAATCCCCTCATGGTGACATCAGATCCTTGTGACTAACTGAAAACCCTTTGTGTACTGAATTCTCCCTTCATCAAAACCATATATATTGACCTTTCCCCCACTTCTCTTTGGAACAGTCTCTCAGAGTTGAGGTGCTGCCTCCTAAGGTACTAATTGTGCCCCCAATAAAACTTAACTCTCAAGTTGTTCATCTTTTTTAGTCAGCAACATCCAAACACTTTTTCTATTAATCCTGCTCATTTCTTCAGGGTCTCTATTTCTTTAGACGTGCCACCAGCTTCCAAGTGACTTAAATTTAAAACCCTAAATTTTCTTCAGTGCACCTCCTCCTTTCTTCATATTCTCTTGTTAGTAAGTCTATCCTTCCCTAATCATGGCACCTACCTGGCTCAGCGCTTCCTCACCTTTTGCCTAGACTGTCAGCAGTTTCCTCGCTGGCCTCTTTGATGTCCGTCTCATGCCCTTGCAACTCATGCACAAGTGATCAGGTGACCTTTCCAGTGCTTATCTTTCTGCCTCTTGCAGAGGTTGTAAGAAAATAAAGCCATGCCTATGAGGGCAGAGAGAGAAGTGCCTGAGACCTGAGGACACTGTTTATCCCCTGGATCCAGCCATGCTTGTGTTCCTTAGGCTTCCCAGATGCACACATAGACTTTTTCCTAAATTAATTCAAGCTGCACTTCTTTCTCTCATGCAACTAAACATCCCAATTATTATTACTCCTAGTATTCTCTCTTGTCTCAGCATTTTCGTAGTTTCCCACATCTCCAACTTTATACTGATTATCTCTACCTGGCTTCCTTCACCCACTGAAACACATTGCTAACTACAGATTGGCATTTACCAATTATATTGCCAATGACTGAATAACAAGGACATTTGCCATCTGTCTCTGCAAAGAGTGAACCCTGTGCTATTTGTTGGGAGCTGCTGACCTTCAACACCCCCTGAGGTAGTTCAGGGTGAAGTGAGGCACTCTGTCTTCCAGGGAATCTGGTGGGACAGGTCTTTCGATAGGTGGATGTTTTTAGGAACAGATTTTATGATCTCAATCCTTGCATCTCGTCATATCTAGAAAAGCACTAAATCCCCTCATGGTGACATCAGATCCTTGTGACTAACTGAAAACCCTTTGTGTACTGAATTCTCCCTTCATCAAAACCATATATATTGACCTTTCCCCCACTTCTCTTTGGAACAGTCTCTCAGAGTTGAGGTGCTGCCTCCTAAGGTACTAATTGTGCCCCCAATAAAACTTAACTCTCAAGTTGTTCATCTTTTTTAGTCAGCAACATCCAAACACTTTTTCTATTAATCCTGCTCATTTCTTCAGGGTCTCTATTTCTTTAGACGTGCCACCAGCTTCCAAGTGACTTAAATTTAAAACCCTAAATTTTCTTCAGTGCACCTCCTCCTTTCTTCATATTCTCTTGTTAGTAAGTCTATCCTTCCCTAATCATGGCACCTACCTGGCTCAGCGCTTCCTCACCTTTTGCCTAGACTGTCAGCAGTTTCCTCGCTGGCCTCTTTGATGTCCGTCTCATGCCCTTGCAACTCATCCTGCACAAGTGATCAGGTGACCTTTCCTAAGTTTCAACTCTGGCAGTGTTACTCCACTGGCCAGAACCTGCACTGGCTTCTCACTGCCCACAGAACAAACCCGGCATTAGGAGCCCTCCAATCATACGGAAGCTGAGACTTACTGAACACCTCCTGCTGCCAGGCCTGGCCTGAGCCTTCTACCTGCCTTATCTATCTCATCTTCACAAAACCCTAGGAGGTACTGTCATTATGTTCAGTTTACAGAAGGTACGTAATTCCCAAGGTCACAGAGCTGGTGAATGGTACAGTGGTTGACCTGATTTTTACTCACTGTACTTTATTTTACTGCATGGCATACCCTTAATGAACTAGCTCCTTAGTTGTCACCTGGTTAAAGATTATATTTCCAGTAAAACTATTGTGTGACTCTCTCCAGTTCCTCCTCCAGCTTCCCACCTCCCTGTCTTGGTTTGCCCAGTCCCCTTGCCCAGGATGTTCTGGCCCATCATCATCATCCTTCAGGACCCAGCTGATGCCTCTGCTCCCAGGAAGCATTCCCTGAATATCCCAATTAAAAGTAAGCTCTTCCCTTCATGAAATGCATTATCTCATTTAAAAATGTTTGGGTAATTAATTCATGACAGGTTATGAAATACAAAGCTTATAGAGAAATTTGGAGTAAAACAAAAGTACTCTTTGCATCCTATGAACTAGTTTCCCATCCCAGAGGCAGTCAACCCTAATAATCTCATAGGTACCATTTTGGAGATGTCCTGTGCATTTATAAACAAATAGTTTCTTTCTTTCTTTCTTTTAAAACAAATAATGTAACATACTATACACATTGTTTTGAATATAGCTTTTTCACTTCCTTTATTGAAGATTGTTCCATATCAGATATATAAAGCCACCATGTCGGTCTCTCTTATACAGAAATGCATTATCTACCCATCAGTCTTTCCAGTTGTAATGGGCTTTATTCCTATACATTTCAAGTTCTTTGAGGATGGTAATAGTTCTTCCTTTACAGCACAGCTCCTGGCCTGGGTGGTCCACAGGTTGTGGGGTTTTCTTTGTTACTGTTTTTGTTTTAGAAGAGTTGCAGATTTACAGAAAGTTTGGGGGAAAAAGTATGGAATTTCCATATAGTCTTTAACCTGTGGCTTTTTAGCAGCTGATCATATCCCTAATGTGGATGTTCCACAGTTAAGGTCATTTACAATCGTATACAATGACAAAATCTTGCAGTCAGTGCTCTTAAACATGAGTCATCTTGTACATCTGCAGTTGTGTCTACAAGATTAATTCATAAAGGTATGGTTGGTGGATCCCCTGGTAGCTCAGTGGTAAAAGAATCCATCTGCTAATGTAGGAGTCATGGGTTTGATCCCTGGATCGGGAAGATCCCCAGGAGAAGAAAATGGCAACCCACTCTAGTATTTTTGCCTGGAAGATCTCATGACAGAGGAGCCTGGTGGGCTACAGTCCACAGGATCGCAAAAGAGTTGCGACTAAAACAACAGCAACAATGACAAAACACTGCAATCAGTGCTCTTCAACACGAGTCATCTTGTACGGGTGCAGGTGTGTCCATGAGATAGATTCATAGAGGTACACTTGCTGGATCAAGGGTTGTGTGATTTTTTGTAAGACGCACTTAGTGCTCTTCAGAAAGGTTGTACCCCTTTACACCCCCACTAGGAAGACTGTGACAGAACCTGACAGGCAAAGGTTCTAGCTTGTTGTAATTTAAGTTGTACTTCATTTCTATAGGTGAAATTGAATGTCTTTTCATTTGTTTAAAATCTATTTGTATTTTCTGTGAATTGTCTGTTCATCTCCTTTGCCTATTTTCTATTGTGGTGCTAGTCTTTTTCTTATAACTTTGTTGGGGTTCTTCACTATTTAGAGGGTTTTACTATGATATAACTTGCAATTTTCCCAATTTATATCCAGACATTATTTTTGGTTTCTCTTTGCATACTGAACTTTTTTTGAAAAAATTACGGAATTCAATGTATGTATCTTATGGATTCTGGGTTTGTAGGTACATTGAGAACTTCCTTACTCTTCATGAAGTAAAATGAAAATGAGAAAAGAACAAAAAACAACAGAATAAAACAAAACCTCTCGTGATTTATTTTGATGTAAAATGTGAGGTATAGGGGCTTCCCTGGTGGTCCAGTGGGTAAAGACACTACCTTGCAGTGCAAGGGGCGCCGGTTCCATCCCTGGCCTGGGAAGATCCCACGTGCTGCGGAGTGGCTGGACTGATGTGTCCAAGTACCTAGCCGGAGCTCTGGAGCACATGCGCCCAGAGCTGGTGCTCTGCCACAACAGAGGCCACTGTGATAGGAGGCCCACATAGGCCAAAGAACAAAGATGGATGAAAAAAATAAATAAAAGACCAAAGTAATCAAAAGTATGTTTGCCTGGTAGGGAAGAATCCATCTGCTAATGTAGGAGTCGGGGATCCCTGGATCGGGAAGATCCCCAGGAGAAGAAAATGGCAACCCACTCTAGTATTTTTGCCTGGAAGATCTCATGACAGAGGAGCCTGGTGGGCTACAGTCCACAGGATCGCAAAAGAGTTGCGACTAAAACAACAGCAACAATGACAAAACACTGCAATCAGTGCTCTTCAACACGAGTCATCTTGTACGGGTGCAGGTGTGTCCATGAGATAGATTCATAGAGGTACACTTGCTGGATCAAGGGTTGTGTGATTTTTTGTAAGACGCACTTAGTGCTCTTCAGAAAGGTTGTACCCCTTTACACCCCCACTAGGAAGACTGTGACAGAACCTGACAGGCAAAGGTTCTAGCTTGTTGTAATTTAAGTTGTACTTCATTTCTATAGGTGAAATTGAATGTCTTTTCATTTGTTTAAAATCTATTTGTATTTTCTGTGAATTGTCTGTTCATCTCCTTTGCCTATTTTCTATTGTGGTGCTAGTCTTTTTCTTATAACTTTGTTGGGGTTCTTCACTATTTAGAGGGTTTTACTATGATATAACTTGCAATTTTCCCAATTTATATCCAGACATTATTTTTGGTTTCTCTTTGCATACTGAACTTTTTTTGAAAAAATTACGGAATTCAATGTATGTATCTTATGGATTCTGGGTTTGTAGGTACATTGAGAACTTCCTTACTCTTCATGAAGTAAAATGAAAATGAGAAAAGAACAAAAAACAACAGAATAAAACAAAACCTCTCGTGATTTATTTTGATGTAAAATGTGAGGTATAGGGGCTTCCCTGGTGGTCCAGTGGGTAAAGACACTACCTTGCAGTGCAAGGGGCGCCGGTTCCATCCCTGGCCTGGGAAGATCCCACGTGCTGCGGAGTGGCTGGACTGATGTGTCCAAGTACCTAGCCGGAGCTCTGGAGCACATGCGCCCAGAGCTGGTGCTCTGCCACAACAGAGGCCACTGTGATAGGAGGCCCACATAGGCCAAAGAACAAAGATGGATGAAAAAAATAAATGAAAGACCAATAGAAGTGGCCCGCTCACCCCCATCCCTTCCCAACCTGCACCATCCTCCCCCCCAAAAAATGTGAGGTATAGATCCAGCTTAATTTTTTTTCCAGACAGCTAGCAACGATATCTTTTATCACTTATTTGAAATGCATTAATCTGCTAGTTCCTTCTGGCTAATATTTCATTTGGAATTTCTTTGCATTGATAATCAAAAGTGAAATCAGTTTGCAATTTTCTTTTTGTGTGTGTGTGTTTGGGGTTTTGGTATCAGTATTATGTGTCATAAAAAGACTCTCTGCACTCTGGAATAACAACTAACATTATTATCATTATTATTTTTATTATCTATCCTTTTTTAGATTCCCATAGAAATCTCTGGTGAAGGCCTCTGTGTCTCCTGTTATTTTTGATAGCAGTTTGACAGTATTTTCTCCTTGTTTTTTATTAATTGTTCTCCTTACGTGTTCTGTCTATTTGGTAATAAGTTTGGGGAATTTATAGTCCCTTATTAAAATAATCTCTTTCATCCAGATTTTCAAAATGATTTAAATAGAGCAGAGCCATCTGTAACATCATACAACTCTCTTACTGTTTATAAATAAATACATTAAAGATTAGTGGATCTTTAGAAAAAAATAAATCTGGGAGCTGTTCCTTTAAGGTGAAAAAGATGAATTTTTAGCCAACCTAATTAATCAATAATCTTTGTAGTATCTCTATAGTTTTGCTCTTTCCAGAATGTTGTATAGTTAGAATCATTTGGTTTATATAGCAAATGATTAGTGACTTCTTTCACTTAGTTGCATTTAAGATTGATCCATGTCTTTTAGTGACTTGATACCCCCATCCCTTTTAGCACTGAATGATACTCTCTTGTATGGATGCACCACTGTTTATTTATTCGCTCATTTTACTGACACCTTGGTTGCTTTCAAGTTTTAGCAATTATGAATAAAGGTGCTGTAAACACTGGTTTTCAGACTTCCACATGGATGTCTTAGTCAGGTAGGGCTGCTACAACAAAATATCATCAACTCGGCTTAAAACACAGATGCTTACTTCTCACAGTTTCAGGGACTCGAAGTTCGTGATCAGTGGGCTAGCATGGCCAGGTTCTGCTAAGAGCCCTCTTCCTGGCTTGTAGACAGCTGCCTTCTTGCTGAATCCTCACCAGTTGTGAGGGTGATCTCTTATAAAGGCATGAATCTCATCATTATGGACCTAACAGAAGCAGAAGATACTAAGAAGAGGTGGCAGAATACACAGAAGCACTGTACAAAAAGGTCTTAATGACCCAGATAGCCACAATGGTGTGAGCACACACCTAGAGCCAAGACATCCTGGAGTGTGAAGTCAAGTGGGCCTTAGGAAGCGTCACTATGAACAAAGCTAGTGGAGGGGGTGGAATTCCAACTGAGCTGTTTTTAAATTCTAAAAGATGATGCTGTTAAAGTGCTGCATTCAGTATGCCAGCAAATTTGGAAAACCAGCAGTGGCCAGAGGACTGGAAAAGATCACTTTTAATTCCAGTCCCAAAGAAGGGCAATACCAAAGTATGTTCAAACTACCACTCCATTGTACTCATTTCACACGCTAGCAAAGTAATGTGTTCTGTCTATTTAAAAGGGGCCATTAAAATAATCTCTTTCATCCAGATTTTCAAAATGATTTAAATAGAGCAGAGCCATCTGTAACATCATACAACTCTCTTACTGTTTATAAATAAATACATTAAAGATTAGTGGATCTTTAGAAAAAAATAAATCTGGGAGCTGTTCCTTTAAGGTGAAAAAGATGAATTTTTAGCCAACCTAATTAATCAATAATCTTTGTAGTATCTCTATAGTTTTGCTCTTTCCAGAATGTTGTATAGTTAGAATCATTTGGTTTATATAGCAAATGATTAGTGACTTCTTTCACTTAGTTGCATTTAAGATTGATCCATGTCTTTTAGTGACTTGATACCCCCATCCCTTTTAGCACTGAATGATACTCTCTTGTATGGATGCACCACTGTTTATTTATTCGCTCATTTTACTGACACCTTGGTTGCTTTCAAGTTTTAGCAATTATGAATAAAGGTGCTGTAAACACTGGTTTTCAGACTTCCACATGGATGTCTTAGTCAGGTAGGGCTGCTACAACAAAATATCATCAACTCGGCTTAAAACACAGATGCTTACTTCTCACAGTTTCAGGGACTCGAAGTTCGTGATCAGTGGGCTAGCATGGCCAGGTTCTGCTAAGAGCCCTCTTCCTGGCTTGTAGACAGCTGCCTTCTTGCTGAATCCTCACCAGTTGTGAGGGTGATCTCTTATAAAGGCATGAATCTCATCATTATGGACCTAACAGAAGCAGAAGATACTAAGAAGAGGTGGCAGAATACACAGAAGCACTGTACAAAAAGGTCTTAATGACCCAGATAGCCACAATGGTGTGAGCACACACCTAGAGCCAAGACATCCTGGAGTGTGAAGTCAAGTGGGCCTTAGGAAGCGTCACTATGAACAAAGCTAGTGGAGGGGGTGGAATTCCAACTGAGCTGTTTTTAAATTCTAAAAGATGATGCTGTTAAAGTGCTGCATTCAGTATGCCAGCAAATTTGGAAAACCCAGCAGTGGCCAGAGGACTGGAAAAGATCACTTTTAATTCCAGTCCCAAAGAAGGGCAATACCAAAGTATGTTCAAACTACCACTCCATTGTACTCATTTCACACGCTAGCAAAGTAATGCTCAAAATCCTCTAAGCTACACTTCCACAGTGCATGAACTGAAATTTTCCAGATGTACAAGCTGGATTTAGAAAAGACAGAGGAACCAGAGATCAAATTGCCATCATCTGTTGGATCAGAAGAAAAGCAAGGGGATTCCAGAAAAACATCTACTTCTGCTTTGTTGACTGTGTGGATCACAACAAACTGAAAAATTCTTAAAGAGATGGGAATACCAGACCACCTTACCTGCCTTCTGAGAAACCTGTATGCAAGTCAAGAAGCAATAGTTAGAACCAGACATGAAACAATGGTTCCATGGACCGGTTCAAAATTGAGAAAGGAGTATGTCAAGGCTATATACAGTCACCCTGCTTATTTCACTTATGTGCAGAGGACACCATGTGAAATGCCGGTCTGGATGAGGCACAAGGTGGAGTCAAGATTGCTGGGTGAACTATCACCAACCTCAGATATACAAATGACACCACCCCTATGGCAGAAAGTGAAGAGGAACTAAAAAGCCTACTGAAAGGTAAAAGAGGAGAGTGAAAAGCTGGCTTAAAGTGCAACACTCAAAAACTAAGATCATGGCATCTGATCCCATCATTCATGGCAAATAAATGGGGGGGGAATGGAAACAGTGACAGACTTTATTTTCTTGGACTCCAAAATCACTGCAGACAGTTATGGCAACCATGAAAAAGATGTTTGTTTCTTGGAAGAAAAGCTATTACAAACCTAGACAGCATACTAAAAGGCAGAGATATCATTTTGCCAATAAAGATCCATATAGTCAAAACTATGATGTTTCCAGTAGTCATGCACAGATGTGAGAGTTGGACCATAAAGAAGGCTGAGCACCAAAGAGTTGATGCTTTTGAACTGTGGTGCTGGAGAAGACTCTAGAGAGCTCCTTGGACTGCTAGGAGATTAAACCAGTCAATCCTAAAGGAAATCAACTCTGAATATTCGTTGGAAGGACTGATATTGAAACTGAAGGCCACCTTATGCAAAGAACCAACTCACAGAAAAAGACCCTGATGCTGGGAAAAGATTGAGAGCAGGAGGATAAGGGATGACAGGATGAGATGGTTGGGTGGCATCATTCCCTCAATGGACATGAGTTTAAGCAAATTCTCAGAGATAGTGAAGGACAGGGAAGCCTGCTGTGCTGCAGTCCATGGGGTCACAGAGTTGGATATGACTGAACAACAATCCCACAATGAGGACACCACATCTAAAGCTAATAACCTTCCAAGATGCCACCTCAGAGTATCATCACATGAGGGATGAGGGCTTCAATACATGAATTTTGAACATTCAGTCCTTAACAGTATATACCTGCTTTCAATTACTATGGATAAATGCTGGTCAGGGTGTATTAAGTTTGTGAGAACCCCCCAAATTGTCTTCTAAAGTGGCTGTACCATTTTAAGACCCACAAGCAGTGAATGAGAGCTCCTATGTCTCCATGTCCTCACCAGTATGCAGTGTTATCAGTGTTCTGGAGTTTGGCCATTCCATGGTCATTTCTCATTGTTGTTTTAATCTGCTTTCCCCTAATGACTTGTGATGTGGAGCACCTTTTCATCTGCTTATTTACCACCTGTATATCTTTTCTGGTGAAATGTCTGTTTAGGCCTTTTGCCCTTTTATCATCAAGTTGTTTGATTCCTTATTGTTGTGTTTATGAGTTCTCTGCATACTTTGGATAACAGTCCATGATGAGATACGAATTTTGCACATATTTTCTCCTGGTCTATGGCTTGTCTTCTCATTCTCTTATATCTTTCTAACTTAACAGAGTTGTCCACATTAAACCTTGTCATTGATTATAGGCAGAGATATCATTTTGCCAATAAAGATCCATATAGTCAAAACTATGATGTTTCCAGTAGTCATGCACAGATGTGAGAGTTGGACCATAAAGAAGGCTGAGCACCAAAGAGTTGATGCTTTTGAACTGTGGTGCTGGAGAAGACTCTAGAGAGCTCCTTGGACTGCTAGGAGATTAAACCAGTCAATCCTAAAGGAAATCAACTCTGAATATTCGTTGGAAGGACTGATATTGAAACTGAAGGCCACCTTATGCAAAGAACCAACTCACAGAAAAAGACCCTGATGCTGGGAAAAGATTGAGAGCAGGAGGATAAGGGATGACAGGATGAGATGGTTGGGTGGCATCATTCCCTCAATGGACATGAGTTTAAGCAAATTCTCAGAGATAGTGAAGGACAGGGAAGCCTGCTGTGCTGCAGTCCATGGGGTCACAGAGTTGGATATGACTGAACAACAATCCCACAATGAGGACACCACATCTAAAGCTAATAACCTTCCAAGATGCCACCTCAGAGTATCATCACATGAGGGATGAGGGCTTCAATACATGAATTTTGAACATTCAGTCCTTAACAGTATATACCTGCTTTCAATTACTATGGATAAATGCTGGTCAGGGTGTATTAAGTTTGTGAGAACCCCCCAAATTGTCTTCTAAAGTGGCTGTACCATTTTAAGACCCACAAGCAGTGAATGAGAGCTCCTATGTCTCCATGTCCTCACCAGTATGCAGTGTTATCAGTGTTCTGGAGTTTGGCCATTCCATGGTCATTTCTCATTGTTGTTTTAATCTGCTTTCCCCTAATGACTTGTGATGTGGAGCACCTTTTCATCTGCTTATTTACCACCTGTATATCTTTTCTGGTGAAATGTCTGTTTAGGCCTTTTGCCCTTTTATCATCAAGTTGTTTGATTCCTTATTGTTGTGTTTATGAGTTCTCTGCATACTTTGGATAACAGTCCATGATGAGATACGAATTTTGCACATATTTTCTCCTGGTCTATGGCTTGTCTTCTCATTCTCTTATATCTTTCTAACTTAACAGAGTTGTCCACATTAAACCTTTAGCACTCATTGATTATAGCTAGGTTTCTCTAACTTGGTACCTGTTACCACAGAGCATTCTGCTCTAGTAGCTGGGGTCATGGTTTGCCCTGTGAGCCCCTTCCTCTGACAGACCTAAGAAGAGTTAATTGTTCAGATTTTTAGCTTTTTACTTGTTATTACTGATAGGTGATAGATGACAGTAGGTTACCGTGAATGGTGTCAGATTCTTAATCTCCAGTGGAGAAGAATTCACATTGGGATCAAAAGACTTGGTGATGGTCACTCAGAGCTTCGTGCAGTAAGAAGTTTATTAAAGTAAGAAAGGATAGGGAAAAGCTTCCAGCATAGACACTGGAAAGGGGATAGAAGAGTATCCCCTTTTGCCAGTTGAAGCATGACAATTTGTATCTTCCAGTCAGTTACCAAAACAGTAAATCAAAAAAGTATCTTAAGGTTGTAAAGGCCCTGTGGGCCCACACCCACAACATTAACATGAGATTAGCTAGGACAGTCTGAGGTCTCAGGGCTAGGTGAGACATTCTAATGTAAACACCCACATTAACATAAGACTAGAAGTTTTCAATTTCAGCATTGAAGATCTTTGCCTTTATTTCTCCTTGTCATTCCTCTTCTCCTCCTTGTCCTTGGGACCAGCTGGCCTCCTTGCCAATGTACCCCTTTCATTAGGATTAAGCAGTGACTTCCAGGCTTCTATATGGACCAGAAGCCAGAGAACAAAATTGATTGTTTATTTTTAAAATTTTAAAGAATAAGGATTTTTGCTTCTAGTTTTATGCATTTTTATTTGTATTGAATGGAGACCATGAAAAGTCTATAGTAGTTCAACTTCCTAGAACTTAGTGAGCTTGGATGGCAGACGGCTTTGATCATAACCATCATATCTTTTAAATTTATTTTTAATTGGAGATAATTGCTTTACAATATATTGTTCTGGCTTCTGCCATACAACAGCATGAGTCAGTCATAAGTAGACATATATCCCCTGCCTCCTGAACCTCCTCCCATCCCCATGCCATCCCGCCCCCCCACCACCCGCTCTGGATTGCAGAGTGTCATGCTGAGCTCCCTGTGTTATACAGCAACTTCCCACCAGCTATTTCACGTGTGTGGGTGTCCACTGCGTTCTCAGTCGTGTCTCAACCAATTCTTGTGACTCCCTGGACAGTAGCCTGCCAGGTTCCTCTGTCCATGGAATTTTCAGACATTGTAGAATTCTGGCTTCCCTGGTGGTCCAGTGGGTAAAGAGTCTGCCTTGCAGTACAAGGGGCAGTGGTTCAATCTCTGGCCCAGGAGGATCCCACGTGCCATGGGAGTGGCTGGATCGGTCTGTCCAGTTACCAGCCTGTGCTCTGGAGCACATGTGCCCAGAGCCGGTGCTCTGCAGTGAGAGAGGCCACTGTAATAGGAGGCCCACATAGGCCAAAGAATAAAGATGGATGAAAATAAATAAATTAAAGAAAAAAAAACAATAAAAGAGGCCAAAATTCAAATATATATAAATTTAAAGAAAGAATACTGAAGTGGGTTGCCAGTATCTTAAGGTTGTAAAGGCCCTGTGGGCCCACACCCACAACATTAACATGAGATTAGCTAGGACAGTCTGAGGTCTCAGGGCTAGGTGAGACATTCTAATGTAAACACCCACATTAACATAAGACTAGAAGTTTTCAATTTCAGCATTGAAGATCTTTGCCTTTATTTCTCCTTGTCATTCCTCTTCTCCTCCTTGTCCTTGGGACCAGCTGGCCTCCTTGCCAATGTACCCCTTTCATTAGGATTAAGCAGTGACTTCCAGGCTTCTATATGGACCAGAAGCCAGAGAACAAAATTGATTGTTTATTTTTAAAATTTTAAAGAATAAGGATTTTTGCTTCTAGTTTTATGCATTTTTATTTGTATTGAATGGAGACCATGAAAAGTCTATAGTAGTTCAACTTCCTAGAACTTAGTGAGCTTGGATGGCAGACGGCTTTGATCATAACCATCATATCTTTTAAATTTATTTTTAATTGGAGATAATTGCTTTACAATATATTGTTCTGGCTTCTGCCATACAACAGCATGAGTCAGTCATAAGTAGACATATATCCCCTGCCTCCTGAACCTCCTCCCATCCCCATGCCATCCCGCCCCCCCACCACCCGCTCTGGATTGCAGAGTGTCATGCTGAGCTCCCTGTGTTATACAGCAACTTCCCACCAGCTATTTCACGTGTGTGGGTGTCCACTGCGTTCTCAGTCGTGTCTCAACCAATTCTTGTGACTCCCTGGACAGTAGCCTGCCAGGTTCCTCTGTCCATGGAATTTTCAGACATTGTAGAATTCTGGCTTCCCTGGTGGTCCAGTGGGTAAAGAGTCTGCCTTGCAGTACAAGGGGCAGTGGTTCAATCTCTGGCCCAGGAGGATCCCACGTGCCATGGGAGTGGCTGGATCGGTCTGTCCAGTTACCAGCCTGTGCTCTGGAGCACATGTGCCCAGAGCCGGTGCTCTGCAGTGAGAGAGGCCACTGTAATAGGAGGCCCACATAGGCCAAAGAATAAAGATGGATGAAAATAAATAAATTAAAGAAAAAAAAACAATAAAAGAGGCCAAAATTCAAATATATATAAATTTAAAGAAAGAATACTGAAGTGGGTTGCCATTTCCTTCTCCAGGGTATCTTCCTCACCCAGGGATCAAACCTGAGTTTCTTGCATCTCCTGCATTGACAGCTAGATTCTTCACCACTGTGCCACCTGGGAAGCCCCTCTTTGCCCACCATTGATTGTGAACTACACGCTGCTCAACCTGGGGAATCAGCTCAGAGCAGCTGCAAGGTGGGAGGGAAGCTGCAAGGTGAGAGGGCAGGTTGAGCCACGCTCGCCTGGAAGCATCCACCACATCATCCTGCCTGTGCCCTGAGCCCCGTGGGAGACCCCAGGATCCAGCCCCCCCCAATCCCAGCACCAGACTCTCCCTGTTGGAGCTTCCCCAAGGACCAAGGATAATTGTCAATAATTCTTAGGTCGCAAAAGAAACTTCACACTGTTAAGTAGCAGGGTCCTGAGAAAGCACCCAGCTGTGGAAGTATGTTAGCTTATTGAGTGTGCTATGACAAAACACCCCGGAGTGCATGGCTTCAACAACAGAAATTTACTTTCTTATAGCTCTAGAAGCTGGAATTCACAGGTCCAGCCTTGACATGTATGGTTTCTCCTAAGACCTCTCTCCCAGCTGGCAGATGATCCCTTCTCACCATGTGCTCACAAGGTCTTTCCTCTGGGCACCTGCGCCCCTGGGTGTCCCTCTGTGTGTCCGAATGCTCTCTTCTCACAGGACAGCTGTCACATTGTACTAGGATTCACTCCAACAGCCTCACTGTCACTTAAGCACATCCATAATGGTCCTGTCTTCAATTATAGTCCTATTTTCAGGTGTTGGGTGTTGGGACTTCAACATATGAGTCTGGGGGGGGGGGGGACACAGTTCAGCTCATAACAGAACAGGTGCGCCTCTCCCTGTCTCTTCTTTACTGTGTCAACTACAAACTGGCATTTACCAATTACATTGCCAATGCCTGGACAACAAGGACATTTGCCGTCTGCCTCTGCACAGACCAAACCCTATGCTGTTGAGAGCTGCTGACTTTCAATACCCCCTGATGGAGATCAGGGTGGGATAGAGGCACTCTGTGCTCCAGGGTATCTGGTGGGGCAGGTCTTTAGACAAGTGAATGCTTTTAGGAACAGCTTTTGTTATCTCAATCCTTGCATCTCCTCATATTTAGAAAAGCACTAAATCTCATGGTGACATCAGATCCTCGTGACTAGGGACCTTTGTAAAATGACTGTTTAATGATATTAAACTCCCCCCTCACCAGAACCCTTAAATATTGTCCCTCCTCCTGCTGCCTCTTTGGAGCGGTTTCTCAGACTTATCTGGGGTGCTGTCTTCCGGGCTGCAGTCCAAATTATGCCCCAAATAAAACTTAACCCACAATTCTCAAGTTGTTCCTTTTTTTAGTCAATAACTGCTTCTTCACTTCCTCCCTTCTTGCTAACTTCAGTTTCTGCCCTCCCCAGGGACAGACAGAGAGAGAAGGCAAGGAGAGTAGGATAGTTCTGTCACCTGCTTCTGCATGTTTTTGGTTTTCATTGCTGCTTTTCAGAGGTCAGCCCCCACCCATGGCAGCAAATTGCTCACTGCATTTCCATTAATTGGGTGAATACTATCCCAGCTTATCCCTGCCCTTCCCTTCTCAGGGAAGAAGAACGTACGCCCCAAACACAGACTCAGGGTGGAGACAGGTGAGTCTGTGGGCACAGGAGGACCAGGCTCAGACAAGAGCCAGGTCTAGGTGAGAACTGAGCACAGATAGAGTGACTGCAGGCTGTAGACAGAGCTAAGGCCTGTTGTTACCAAATCAAACTTGGGTCCACTTGCCTGTATGCAAAAACCCAATTTATTGACAGCAGGTGTGATAAAGGAAAGAGACGTGTTTATTGCATGGTATCAAGCAAGGAATCTAGGCAGCTAATACTCAAAGGGCCCAAGCTCCCTGATGACTTTCATGGAAAGACTTTTTTTTTTTAATTTTGTCCTCTTTTATTTATTTATTTTTCGTTCATCTTTATTCTTTGGACTGTGTGGGCTTCCCATTACAGGAGGCTTCTCTCGTTGCAGAGCACCAGCTCTGGGCGCATGCACTCCAGAGCGCTGGCTCGTAATTGGAAACACCAGCCCAGCCACCCAGTGGCACGTGGGATCCTCCCAGGCCAGGGATCAAACTGGCGCCCACTGCACTGCAAGGCCAACTCTTCACCTACTGAACCATCAGGGAAGCCCCAGGGTAAGGTTTTTAAAGACCGAAAGAGGAAAAGGGAATTGAGGGATGAGTGATCAGCTCATGGATATCTTTCTGATTGGTTGGTGGTGATGTAATTGGGAGTCAACATCATCAACCTTCTGGTTCTAACCAGCCTGGAGTCTGTGCGCTGGAGGGCAGCACGCAGTTAGCTTCTTCCACCTGGTGGAGGCTTCAGTCTCTGCAAAACAGCTGAAAGGATATTAAGCTGGAGGAACTAAAGATCCTTGACTTTCTTTATGTATGTTTATTTTTTCCTTGATTTTGTTTGATGGCTAAACTATTATTATTTTGTCTTGCTTGACTGTTTACCTTTGTTTCTTCATTGCCTCATTTTTCTGGTTTAAATTTGTTCTTCGAAACTCAGGGAAAGTCTGGAATGTGAAAGCTTTTCTACAAACAAGAAGAAGGTGAAAAAAAAAAAGAAGAAGGTGGAGGATGCGGTTGGGGGAGGGGGTCTGTCCTGGGAAGGCCCCATAGGGTCCTGCTCAGTTACACAGGTAGATCTGAGAGCAGGGGGTTGGGGATTCAGGGTGGTAGGCGTACCATTTGGTGTTAAAGACTGCTTATGCACCAATAGAACAAACTGTTCTGCAGAAAAGCTTCCCTCCCTTCCAACCAGAAGGAGCGTGGATCCCGCAGGCCTAACATCAAGAGCTAATGTTGAATGAATGTGAGTGAGGGGCCAGTCACCGTGCTAAGCGCTTTGTATGTATTGCACTGACTCAATTTGAACCCTCCTGGTCCTTTTTTAGGCAGAAATGCACAATACTCAAAGGGCCCAAGCTCCCTGATGACTTTCATGGAAAGACTTTTTTTTTTTAATTTTGTCCTCTTTTATTTATTTATTTTTCGTTCATCTTTATTCTTTGGACTGTGTGGGCTTCCCATTACAGGAGGCTTCTCTCGTTGCAGAGCACCAGCTCTGGGCGCATGCACTCCAGAGCGCTGGCTCGTAATTGGAAACACCAGCCCAGCCACCCAGTGGCACGTGGGATCCTCCCAGGCCAGGGATCAAACTGGCGCCCACTGCACTGCAAGGCCAACTCTTCACCTACTGAACCATCAGGGAAGCCCCAGGGTAAGGTTTTAAAGACCGAAAGAGGAAAAGGGAATTGAGGGATGAGTGATCAGCTCATGGATATCTTTCTGATTGGTTGGTGGTGATGTAATTGGGAGTCAACATCATCAACCTTCTGGTTCTAACCAGCCTGGAGTCTGTGCGCTGGAGGGCAGCACGCAGTTAGCTTCTTCCACCTGGTGGAGGCTTCAGTCTCTGCAAAACAGCTGAAAGGATATTAAGCTGGAGGAACTAAAGATCCTTGACTTTCTTTATGTATGTTTATTTTTTCCTTGATTTTGTTTGATGGCTAAACTATTATTATTTTGTCTTGCTTGACTGTTTACCTTTGTTTCTTCATTGCCTCATTTTTCTGGTTTAAATTTGTTCTTCGAAACTCAGGGAAAGTCTGGAATGTGAAAGCTTTTCTACAAACAAGAAGAAGGTGAAAAAAAAAAAGAAGAAGGTGGAGGATGCGGTTGGGGGAGGGGGTCTGTCCTGGGAAGGCCCCATAGGGTCCTGCTCAGTTACACAGGTAGATCTGAGAGCAGGGGGTTGGGGATTCAGGGTGGTAGGCGTACCATTTGGTGTTAAAGACTGCTTATGCACCAATAGAACAAACTGTTCTGCAGAAAAGCTTCCCTCCCTTCCAACCAGAAGGAGCGTGGATCCCGCAGGCCTAACATCAAGAGCTAATGTTGAATGAATGTGAGTGAGGGGCCAGTCACCGTGCTAAGCGCTTTGTATGTATTGCACTGACTCATTGAACCCTCCTGGTCCTGTGGAGCACATGCTCTCATTATCCTCATTTTACAGATGGGCGATTGAGGCACAGAGAGGTTATATAATGTGCTCTGGGAAGCACGGGTGCTTCAGTCAACCCAGGAAGTATGCTTCCAGGGTTTATGTGATCAACTATTGTACCATGTGCTTTTCCAAAGAGAGGCTGTCCAGAGGAGACAGTCACTCAGCACTTGGTTTACTGCCATCTGCAGGAGGATGCAGTGGGAAGAGACCGTGGTGCGGGCTGGGTCCTGCCTCCCGCATCTTCTGTCACAGGAGCCATGGGTAGGGAGATGGCTCTTCTCCTGTCCAGTTGCTCCCTGTGACAGCTGGGTGAGTGGCTGGGAGAAATTACCCCTTCCGTCCCTATTTCCTTCCACACCAGCACAGACTAAGTGGCCCCCAAATCTTTGTTCAGCTGAAACCTGACTTTAGTTTACCAACAATATGCAAAGCCATGGGCAAATCACACTCCTCCCTAGAAAGTTTCTTCCACTGGCCTCAGTGCTCCTTCTCTCTTTCCCTCCAGCTCAGGAATCCCCAATCCCAGCTGTTTATTAAAGCCATTTTTGGCACTTTTACAAATAACCCAGTCTGCGTTCTCAAATCAGTCAGATCCCAGTGGGGATAGAGGGGCACCAGGTGATTCTACTGCACAGCCAGGCTGAGACCCACAGCTCCATCTCCCCGTAACGTCCCAATTCAAGCCACAGGCCAGGATCATTTCTTTCTCTCCTCAAGAAAGTTAAATCAGAGAGGCTTTACTGACAGTGGTTTTAGAAGCCATTGCTTCTCCCTAAGGCTATTTTTACCAGGTCAACCCTAAATAAGATGTTCCAGGTTGGGCAGGCTGATCCTCAGGCCCCTCTGTGGCCTGTCAGGCTAGGGGGTGGGGGAGGCATGGCACACCTCCTGGGGAAATTTCACGGCAATGTGATCCATTCATCTCAGCTGAAAACCTGCATCAGCTGAGAGAGACCTGAGCTCTCCGGAAGAACTGGAGGAAAACCTGTAACAGTCAAGAGTACCCGTGGGGACACGGTCCAGGACTCAGGTGCAAACGGTCCAGAATTTATAAGTTCAACAGATGATTGCATTCTGTGAAGTGTTAGCAGCTGGCATAGCGGCCCCCTCTCACAGAGTCCATCTCTTAAAAGTAATGGAAGATGAGAAATTCGCCTCAGGTGAAACAGGGACGTACAAAGAAGCATAATTTAAGTTCTGGGCTCTTTTCAGCCCAGAAGCAGGTTCCATTTACACAGACATCTGCTGTTAAGTCCTGAGACAAAGGAAGGGTAACAGGAAGGGCCTTAGATTTGCAGATCAAGAAAACTGGAGCTGAAGGCCAGCTCTTGCCCTCCACTCACTCCCAGTATATGGGGCCCGGCACCCGCATCTCTCTGGCCTTTGTTCCCCAGCCACTGCAAAGGGCACATCGGACCAAGAGTACTCAGGCTCTGCGGGGGGTTTCTCTCCCCACGGAAAGGACTTTTCCTCTCTCACTGTCTCATTCTAGAACAGCCAGCAAGCTTCATGGACAGTTCTTAGTCTTGAGAAACGTATCCTGTGAGCCTCAAGGGACGCATACTCTGGAGACTATGAGCTTTGTTGAACATCTTTTTCACTGCCAGAAGTCTGTGGCCCTGAAGGAAACAGTATGGCTCCTCCAAGGGCCCTCCCAGTAGGAGTACTGGGACTCTGATCTGTATGATTTCTTTCCTTCTATGAACTACGGGTTTTGCTTCTCTTTCTTTATCTAGTTCCTTTAGGTGTGAAGTTAGATTGGTTATCTGAGACCCACAGCTCCATCTCCCCGTAACGTCCCAATTCAAGCCACAGGCCAGGATCATTTCTTTCTCTCCTCAAGAAAGTTAAATCAGAGAGGCTTTACTGACAGTGGTTTTAGAAGCCATTGCTTCTCCCTAAGGCTATTTTTACCAGGTCAACCCTAAATAAGATGTTCCAGGTTGGGCAGGCTGATCCTCAGGCCCCTCTGTGGCCTGTCAGGCTAGGGGTGGGGAGGCATGGCACACCTCCGGGGGAAATTTCACGGCAATGTGCTCCATTCATCTCAGCTGAAAACCTGCATCAGCTGAGAGAGACCTGAGCTCTCCGGAAGAACTGGAGGAAAACCTGTAACAGTCAAGAGTACCCGTGGGGACACGGTCCAGGACTCAGGTGCAAACGGTCCAGAATTTATAAGTTCAACAGATGATTGCATTCTGTGAAGTGTTAGCAGCTGGCATAGCGGCCCCCTCTCACAGAGTCCATCTCTTAAAAGTAATGGAAGATGAGAAATTCGCCTCAGGTGAAACAGGGACGTACAAAGAAGCATAATTTAAGTTCTGGGCTCTTTTCAGCCCAGAAGCAGGTTCCATTTACACAGACATCTGCTGTTAAGTCCTGAGACAAAGGAAGGGTAACAGGAAGGGCCTTAGATTTGCAGATCAAGAAAACTGGAGCTGAAGGCCAGCTCTTGCCCTCCACTCACTCCCAGTATATGGGGCCCGGCACCCGCATCTCTCTGGCCTTTGTTCCCCAGCCACTGCAAAGGGCACATCGGACCAAGAGTACTCAGGCTCTGCGGGGGGTTTCTCTCCCCACGGAAAGGACTTTTCCTCTCTCACTGTCTCATTCTAGAACAGCCAGCAAGCTTCATGGACAGTTCTTAGTCTTGAGAAACGTATCCTGTGAGCCTCAAGGGACGCATACTCTGGAGACTATGAGCTTTGTTGAACATCTTTTTCACTGCCAGAAGTCTGTGGCCCTGAAGGAAACAGTATGGCTCCTCCAAGGGCCCTCCCAGTAGGAGTACTGGGACTCTGATCTGTATGATTTCTTTCCTTCTATGAACTACGGGTTTTGCTTCTCTTTCTTTATCTAGTTCCTTTAGGTGTGAAGTTAGATTGGTTATCTGAGATTTTTCTTGTTCCCTGAGGTCAGCTTATATCACTATAAACTATCCCTTAGAACTGGTTTTGTTGCATTCAATCGGTTTTGGATCATCATCTTGCTTTCATTTGCCTCTAGATGCTTTTTAACTTACTCTTTGATTTCTTCATTGATCCATCGGTTTGTTTTTAAAGCATGTTGTTTAGTCTCCGTGTGTTTTTCCATTTTTTCTTTCTGTGGTCGATTTATAGTTTCATACCAGTGTGATCAGAAAAGAGGCTTGAAACAATTTCTGTTCTCTCAAGTTTGTTGAGGCTTGTTTTGAGTCTTGAGTATGTGATCTATCCTAGAGAATGCTCCGTGTATACTTTGAAAAGAATGTGTTCTGTGGATTTTTTATGTATTGTCCCAAAGCTATCAATTGTGTCCAGCTGTTCTGTTGTGTCATTTAGTATTTCATTGATCTTTCCATCTGGAAGATCTGTCCTTTGGTGTCAGAGGGTGTTAAAGTCTCCTACCTTTGTCGCATTCCTGTCAACTTCTCCCTTTACGTCTGTTAGTATTTATTCTGTATATTTAGGCATTCCTATACAGGGTGCATATATGTTAGTAAGTATAATGTTCTCTTCTTGAAATGACTCTTTTATCATTATATGGTGTCTATCTTAGCATTTCTTTATGGACTTTAAAAAAAAAGACTCTTGTGTCTTATGTGAGTACTGTCTACCCCCACTTTCATGTCATTTCCATTTGCATGAAATATTTTTTCCATTCCCTCATTTGCAGACTTTCAGCCTAAAGTGGGTATCTTGTAGGCAGCTTATTGTAGGTTCTTGGTATTTTTTAAATCAAATCTTCCATTTTCTGTCTTTTAATTGGGACATTTAATCTATTGGTATTTAAAGTAATTATTGGTAGGTATGTATTTATTACACTTTAAACCTTGTTTTCCAGTTGATTTTGTAGTTCTTTCTTATGAACTACGGGTTTTGCTTCTCTTTCTTTATCTAGTTCCTTTAGGTGTGAAGTTAGATTGGTTATCTGAGATTTTTCTTGTTCCCTGAGGTCAGCTTATATCACTATAAACTATCCCTTAGAACTGGTTTTGTTGCATTCAATCGGTTTTGGATCATCATCTTGCTTTCATTTGCCTCTAGATGCTTTTTAACTTACTCTTTGATTTCTTCATTGATCCATCGGTTTGTTTTTAAAGCATGTTGTTTAGTCTCCGTGTGTTTTTCCATTTTTTCTTTCTGTGGTCGATTTATAGTTTCATACCAGTGTGATCAGAAAAGAGGCTTGAAACAATTTCTGTTCTCTCAAGTTTGTTGAGGCTTGTTTTGAGTCTTGAGTATGTGATCTATCCTAGAGAATGCTCCGTGTATACTTTGAAAAGAATGTGTTCTGTGGATTTTTTATGTATTGTCCCAAAGCTATCAATTGTGTCCAGCTGTTCTGTTGTGTCATTTAGTATTTCATTGATCTTTCCATCTGGAAGATCTGTCCTTTGGTGTCAGAGGGTGTTAAAGTCTCCTACCTTTGTCGCATTCCTGTCAACTTCTCCCTTTACGTCTGTTAGTATTTATTCTGTATATTTAGGCATTCCTATACAGGGTGCATATATGTTAGTAAGTATAATGTTCTCTTCTTGAAATGACTCTTTTATCATTATATGGTGTCTATCTTAGCATTTCTTTATGGACTTTAAAAAAAAAGACTCTTGTGTCTTATGTGAGTACTGTCTACCCCCACTTTCATGTCATTTCCATTTGCATGAAATATTTTTTCCATTCCCTCATTTGCAGACTTTCAGCCTAAAGTGGGTATCTTGTAGGCAGCTTATTGTAGGTTCTTGGTATTTTTTAAATCAAATCTTCCATTTTCTGTCTTTTAATTGGGACATTTAATCTATTGGTATTTAAAGTAATTATTGGTAGGTATGTATTTATTACACTTTAAACCTTGTTTTCCAGTTGATTTTGTAGTTCTTTCTTTTTCTTGTTTTTCCTTTTGCGGTTTTATAGTCTTATTTTGTATTATGCTTGAGTTTCTTTCTTTTTGTTTTTTCTGAATTTTTTTTTTTTTTTTGATTTGTAGTTACTCTGATTTTCAAGTGTGTGAACTCATAACTGTCATATACCTACTTGCTATAAATTAATAATCATACAAATTCAAACACATTCTAAAAGATCTGCATTTTTAACTCCCCTCCCCACATTTTGTTATTTTGATATGCTATTTTACATATTTATGTTCGTCCTTTTGCTGTTACTGTATTCTTATCATCATTTTCAAAAAATTTAAATTGTTTTTTAATCTATGTACTGGCTTAAGTTGGGCTTCCCAGGTGGCATAGTGGTGAAGAATCTGCCTGCCAAGAAGGAGATGAGGATTCGATCCCTGGGTTGGGAAGATCCCCTGGAGAAGGAAATAGCAACCCACTCTAGGATTCTTGCCTGGGAAATCCTGTGGACAGAGGAGCCTGGTGAACGACAGTCCATGGGGTTGCAAAGAACTGGACGCGACTGAGCACAGCACTGGCTTAAGTTATCTTCAATCTTTTTATATACTTGCCTTTTCTATTATGTTTTTCTCTCTTGCTCTGTTCTATTTAGAGAGGACCTTTCATTATTTCTTTTAACGTAGGTTTAGCATTCCTGAACTGTTTTGTTTTTCTTCATTTCTCTTGCTATTCTGAATGATTATCTCTCTGGGCAGAGTAGCCTACATTGCAAGTTTTTCCCTTTCAGGACTTTGAATATATCATGCCACTCTTCTCTGACTGGCAAAGTTTTTGTACAGAAATAAGCTGATAGCCTAATGGAGGTTCCCTTATAAATTACTCTTTGATTTTTCTCTCGCTGCCTTTAGAATATTCTTTATATCATTTTTGAATTTAAGTATATGTTTGGGTGTCGGTCTATTTGGGTTCATATTGTTTGGGGTCCTCTGTACCTAAGTATCGTTTTCCTTCTTGAGGCTTGGAAAGTTTTCAGCCACAATTTCTTCAAATGTGTTTTTGATACCCTTTCTCTTTCCTTCTGGAACCCCTATAATGCAGTTTGGCATACTTTATATTATCCTATAGATCTCTTTTTGTCACTTCCATTATTTTCATTGGTCTTTCTGTCTGTTGTTCTGATTGGGTTGTTTCCATTGTTCTGTCTTCCAGATCACTTGTTTGTTCTTCTGTATTAGTCTTGTGTATTCATTGCTTCTAGATTGGTTTCTGTCTCAGCAATTATATTGTCTAATTTTGATTGGTTCCTTTTTATAGTTCTAGTACCTTGTTAGAGTGATCTGCATTTCTGTTGATAGTCTTCTTTAATTCCCTTGGCATTTTCACTATGTCCTTTTCAAATCTACCGTCAGGTAGAGTGGAGAGGTCTGTTTCATTGTCTGTTCTTTCAGGAGATTTCCCTTGCTCTTTTAATTGGCAGTAGTTCCTCTGCTTTTTCATTTTACTTAAATGTCTCTGACTCTACGTATTTAGGAGAAAAAGTTATCTACTGGGTTTTTGAAAGCTGTTTTTATGGGGGGTATCCCTGTGGAGATGACGTGGGCTCAAAATTTGGGATGCAAGGACAGTGCGGGGTGTGGATGGCAGCTGTCTTTCCTCAGAGCACGCTGGCGTTGTCTCCTTGATGGGGGTGTGTCCTGTACTTGGTGATTAGAACCTGCACTGATTGTTGGACTAACCCTCTTTGCTCTGTGGCTGTCACAGCTTGGTCAGGGTCGGGTCCCCAGCTGTTGGAGCAGAGCCCTCATGTCTAGACCAGAACCCTTCCATTGGGAATCTCTGTAGATTTCTCCCCCGGCACTGTTCACTGGAGACATGAGATTCTGTTATACCACCCAACACCCTGTGTCGGGGTCAGCAAAATCCATTGCTCCTGGACCCAGCCCCTGACCCGGTTCCAGTGCCCTGACTCCCTCATGTGCACCCTCACAAAGCCAGCTGTGGCAGGATCTGCACCCCCACGGTGACAGTGAGTGTCTGATGCAGACCCGTGTCCCATCCTGTGTGCACTCATGATGGAGTTTCTGTGGCAGGCCTGCACCATATTGCACATGTTAATGATGGTGACCTGGACCACACTCTGTGCCCTTCAGTCTGTCACCACATAACTGAACGGAATCTTATCCCAGGGTTCGTACTCTGAAGCCCGAATTTCAGTACCTAGCCTCTGCATGTACGAGCAGGCATGTGTTCTAGGCTGGCGGGTGCATTGACACGGTAGCCATCAGTGCCAGTCTCTCTGTGTCCTGATCGCTAGCTGGGCAGCACACACACTCTCCTCTCGAGCAAGTCCAGGCCCCTCCCACACTGTCTGTTCTGGCAGACCTCCCAACCAGAGAAGGGGATGCCCAGGGCAAGAGAACCTTTCTTTTCACAACTTCCTCCCAGGGACCCACATTCCACCCCAATTCCTTTTATTCCTCCCGTTCTACCTGGTCTTTCTTTCTTGCAGCTTTGGTTGTATAAGAGATCTTCCATCGGCTTTCAATGGTTTTCTGCATGAATTGTTCAGTGTAGATGTGTTTTTGATATGTTTGTGGGAGGAGCTCAGCTCCACAACCTACTCTACCATTTTGATATCTGCCTCTGATTTTTTAAAATTTTTATTGGAGTGTAGTTGGAGTATAATTTATAGTGTAGACAGTATAGTTTTTATTGGAGTATAGTTTACAGTGTTCTATTAGCTGCTTCTGTGCAACAAAGAGAATCAGCTGTACATATACATGCATGTGGGCTAAGTGGCTTCAGCCATGTCTGACTCTTTGCAACCCCATGGACCATAGCCTGCCAGGCTCCTCTGCTCATGGAATTCTCCAGGCAAGAATAATGGAGAGAGGAGCCATTCCCTTCTCCAGGGGATCTTCCCAACCTAGGGATCAAACCTGGGTATCCTTCATTGCAGGCAGATTCTTTTATTATTATTATTATTAGTTTTTAAATTTTTATTTATTTTTTAATTGAAAGACAATTGCTTTACAGAATTTCATTGGTTTCTGCCAAGTGTCAACATGAATCAGCCATAGGAATACTATGTTCCCTCCTTCATGAACCTCCCTTCCACTCCCCTCCCCCCTCCCCATTCCACCCCTCTAGGTTGCTGCAGAGCTCCTGTTTGAGTTCCCTGAGTCATCCTTCAAATTCCCATTGGCTATTTCACATATGGTAATGTAAGTTTGATCTCTGCCTCGGAAAGATTATTTTTCATTGAGCAAGAATTAAAATATCTCCAGAACAGTTATCCAAGATATGTAGCGCTTTATTATTTCGCAAGGGCTTTAGGGTACCAGAAGAGTTGTAGAGATAGTACAGAGTTTTCCTATACCCTAACCCAGCTTCCCTGTTATTTATGTCTTATATAACTAGGGTACATTTATCAAAACTAATGTTAATGTTAGTACAAACTGTCAGCTAAATTTTAGATTTTATTTGGACGTCACTAATGTCTTTTTGTTGTTGTTCTAGCATCCAATCCAGGAGACTACATTATTATGTTTCCTCAATGTCTTACCATCTATGACAATTTTTCATTGCTTGTTGCTCTGAATCTGGAGTTTTTAGCCCTGACTGTCCACTAGAACCACTCAGGAAACCTTTGAAAAGCACCAGGGCCAGAGCCACTCCCCAGTTACACTCAGAGTAGTTGGGTGCAGCCAGGACTAACATCATTTTTTCTATAGCTCCAGGTGATTCTGATGTGTATCCAGCCAGAGTTGAGATATACTATACTTATTAAAGTATCAGAATTCTGGCTCTCCTGGTGGCTCAGTGGTAAAGAATCTGCCTGCCAATGCAGAAGGCATAGGTTCGATCCCTGATGTGGCAAGATCCGACATGCAGTGCAACAACTAAACCCTTGCGCCACAACTCCTGAGCCTGTGCTCTAGAGCCTGGGAGCCACAACGCCTGAGCCCATGAGCCCTAGAGCCTGTGCTCTGCAAGAAGAGAAGCCACTGCAATGAGAAGCCGGTGCACCACAACTAGAGAGTAGCCCCTGCTCCCAGCACCTAGAGAAAACCTTGAACAGCAATGAAGACCCAGTACCTCCAAACTAATTAAGTTTTTTTAAGTATCAGATTTCCTACTCTTCCAGCCAAAGTTCTTCTTAGTATGAGTAAATGAATATTTATACCTTAATTTTTAACGACACATGAATATTTAAGTACATTTCTTACATAGTACATACTAGTGCTTCATAACTATTTAATCACATCAGAACACTGCAGACAAAGGTTAAGTCTCTTTTAATTATCCCTTAGCTATAGTCTCTTCCCTTCTCCAAAGACATAGACACTCACCCTTACGACTCTGGTTTATACTAATATAGGCTTTTTTCTATGATTTTTTCATACAAGCATTACTAAACAAGATGGTATTGTATGCTTATGATTTTAAATGGTATTATATGTGACATTCTACTGTATGTTTTTTTACTTGATACATTTTAGAGATGTTTCCACAATTGTGACATGTAAGTCTAGCTCATTCCTTTTAATAGCTTCACAGTATGTCATAGTGTAAAATACACTGACTTATGTGTTTATGGACATTTAACTTGTACTTTAGTGCTTGCTCTCGTAAGCCCTGCTGCCATGTGTATCCCTGGGAATGCTCCTCACAGTATAGCATTTATATCAACAAATACAACCCTATCTTGTTTCCAACATGTTTCTATGTAAAACAATGAGCATCTAGAAGTGCTCAACTTCAAAGGGGATGGAGTTTGCCTGTTTTATTTTAGTTGACATCTTATTCTTATCCTAACCAACTTTCCAAACTGATTCTCGCTTGATTCTCCCAGAAGTAGTACATCAGAGGACCCGATTTCCCAACATCGCTGGATCCTTAATTTATCAAACTTTTTAATGCTTGCCAGTGAACACATAATAAATGTTATCTCCTTTTAATTTGCATTTAGTGATTATCTTAATAGAACTATAAAACACCAGAGTTGAAAGAGACCTCATTCATCACAGAGTCCAACCACTCTGTTTAAAAAAGAATTTTTTAATTGTAAGTAATACATGAACACATTATCATGGTGAACGTCTAAAGTGAAATTGCAGTATATGGAGGAAAAAATTGAAAGTCCTCTTTCGCATCTTTCTCTGATCCCATAACTGAGATGTAAACTAATGTTAATTGTTGGTATATGATGACATTTATTACATATGTACATGCATATGTAAATGCACAAAAAATATAGCAGATAGTGACGGCGTTTTACGTAAAAGGGATATAGCTCTGTGTGATTTTCTGCAGTTATTATTTTCTCAAAGCAACATATCTTAGAAATCTTTCCATAGTAGTACACAGAGATCTACTCTATTTTTTTAAACTGCTGCATAGAATTCTATAGTCTTGGGTGTATACATTGTTTATTGCTTGTAACAAACTAGTCCCCAGTTTTGCACTTTATTTTTGGCTGGGTCTTTGTTGCAGCAGGCAGTGTCTCTCTAGCTGTGGTGTGAAGGCTCCAGAGCATGTGGGCTCTGTAGCTCACAGCATGCAGGCTGCCTAGTTGAGGTGCCCGGGTTCAGTATTTGGGCTCATGGGCTTACCTTCTTGCAGGCATGTGGGATCTTAGTTCCCCAACCAGGGATCGAACCCATGTCCCCTGCACTGGAAGGCAGATTCTTAGCCACTGGACCATCAGGGAAATACCCCAGTTTGATACTTTAAAACCACACACATTTATTGTCTCCTCAGTTTCTGAGGCCAGGAATCTGGGAACAACTTATCCTCTGGTTCTGGATTAGGGTCTCTCCTGAGGTTACAGTTGAGCTGTGGGCCAGGGCTTCAGTCAGCTGAAGACTTGGCCAGGAGCAAAAGTTGGGCATATAAGGTTTATCTTGCCATCACTTACATGGGAAGAAGATTCAGCTCTTCTCTGCATGAGGCTTTCTTTAAGGCTGTTCACAACAAGGCAACTTCCTTAGCGAGGAGAAAGAGGATGGAAGCTGCTATCTTTGTTCAGCCTAAATTCGGGAATGGCATTCCATTTCTCTGCCACGTGCTGTTGGCTATTGGTCATGAGATGACAGTGCTGGTTCAGTGGAGAGGACTACAGCTGGGCCAATACCAGGAGGTAAGGTCACCAAGGGCCATCTTGGAGTCCAGCTAGCACATGAGGCTACCACAGTGGTCTTCAGGTTTTCACAGTCACATGCAGCACTGCCCTGACATCCCTGGGCATGTTTCTTGATGCACCTGTACTTCTGTCCAAGTCCTAATAGTAGACTTGTGTTCTTTTTCATGTTCAGATAGGGAAGTTGAAACCAGAGAAAGCGACTTCTCCAAGGTTACACTGCTGATCCCCTATAAATCCAGATTACAACGTCAGTCACCTGACTTCCAGTCCGTTCTGTTTCCAGAACCATTCTCTGGGCGAGGTAAACATAGGCTGAGATTTCAGTACATAATCTGAGATAAAACCTGTCTGGTGACTGTCAACAGTCAGTTTCCGGAATACCAGCAAACTCGTTAAGGGCAAATCTTGCTCTGAAGGTGCTAAATATATGTAACTACACTGAAAGGCTAGCTTAACCCGTGTGTGAATGTGTGGTCTGCTTTGATTCAAAAGAAGCCAATGGAAAGAGGGATCCTTTGTGTGCCATCGTTAACAGAAACACCAGGGTCAGACAGGTCTGTCTTTCAATCCCAGCTCTAGCCCTTGTGACTGTGTCAGCCACACAAATTCCTCTAACCCTATTTCTTCATCTGTGAAATGGGGGTGTGCAGAGTACCCATGGCATCAGGTTGTGCTGAGGGTTAGTCATGCTGATGTTTGTGATACACCAACATGGGGGGCTGGCCTTCTCTCTGGGGAATCCACGGGACTGCTCTTCTCTGAATGCTTCCTGCCGGGTCCACTTCAGTTATCCATCAAGATTCCTGAATGAATGAGCTACATTTTCTGAAAAGAAGAGGTGATGCTGACAGAGCCTGTTTGGTTGCCTTTCCTCACCTTCTGTTTCTCTCTTCTTTACACTGACAGTTGTCCTGTGGCCTGTGCGTCCTGTGGCCAATGATTCAGAGGTTGGGTGAATGTGTGTGCCGGCGGCATGGAGCCCCTGAGGGCTGCCCTCCAGCCCAGCCCACAGTGCTCTTCCTGGCCCTGGGGTGGCTGGTCGTTGTCCCCGCCACCGTCCCTGTGGGCCTTGCCTGGCTCCTCCCCTCCGTGACCTTCACCCCAGCAGAGGGCCCAGCACTTTAGACGTGTCTGGAATGAATCAATGAGTGATGAATGGGACATCTGATGATCATCTAGATTTAAGATATTGGGAGGATTAGGGGATAAGGAATAACTGAGTTCTCAGATGTCCAGCAGAAGGAAGGCGAGGATGGAGTGGGACGAGAAGGGGGAAGAGGGGCAGTCGTTTTTATGTGCTCATTTTAAAGGGCCCTGGAGACTGCCAGGTCAACATCATTTACCAAGTGGAGCTTGAGAGAGAGAGAGAGGCCATGACTTTTCATCTGCTGATTTAGCAAATGGGCTTTTGACCACGGGTCACTGGATTTCCCTGAGCTTCAGGAAAGGATTTCTGGAACCACTACCATTCTTTAGCATCTAAAGACCATAGAAGGTTTCTGGCCAGAGCCAGACGAGGACAGAGATATAGACGTGTAAAGGGGAAATGGCGCGTGTCCCAGGCAAGTGGTTCCCAAGGCTCAAACCAGAGGACACAAGCGTGCTGTCTCTTTTAGGATCCTGAAAGGTCAGCTGATGCCCCCACCGGCAACATGTGAGTTCAGCTCCCCAACCCTGCCCTGACCCCAGCACTCCCTCCACAGCCCCAGGGAAGACCTGACCCCTGGAGGGAGGCTGGCTCCCTGGTTTCAGTGGTGAAGATCCCTTTCTTCCTCTGCTGGGGTAGCCAGGCTGGGCCCCTCAGCTGCCCTTGCTGGTCCTGAGCGAGGTGCACGCCTGGAGAGACCTGGGTGGGAAAGGAAGGGCTCTGGGGTATCCATGCCGAGCTAGTGCCCAGCACAGCCTCGATGCCATTCCCGGCAAGGCACCAGGCAACCCAGACAAGCGGAGGCGTGCACAGGTCAGGCTCACGTGGCACTCTCATTCTAAACCCCTCCACTCTTCTTCCTCAGGAAGTTTCCTGTTGAAAGATAAATGTTCTGCCTGCAATCAGACAGGTTTATATTTATTTTCTTTTCCTCCCAGGCCTGTGCCAATCCAGACACGTGAAAGGGTAGGATTCCAAGCCGTTGAGATGGTCTCTGGAGAAGCCTGGAATTTCCCTGTGTCACAAGTGTGGCAGAAGGAGGCAGGCTCGGGTTTGCCAACACCCCAGGATCCCCTGGCAAGAGGGCCCAGCACTTTAGACGTGTCTGGAATGAATCAATGAGTGATGAATGGGACATCTGATGATCATCTAGATTTAAGATATTGGGAGGATTAGGGGATAAGGAATAACTGAGTTCTCAGATGTCCAGCAGAAGGAAGGCGAGGATGGAGTGGGACGAGAAGGGGGAAGAGGGGCAGTCGTTTTTATGTGCTCATTTTAAAGGGCCCTGGAGACTGCCAGGTCAACATCATTTACCAAGTGGAGCTTGAGAGAGAGAGAGAGGCCATGACTTTTCATCTGCTGATTTAGCAAATGGGCTTTTGACCACGGGTCACTGGATTTCCCTGAGCTTCAGGAAAGGATTTCTGGAACCACTACCATTCTTTAGCATCTAAAGACCATAGAAGGTTTCTGGCCAGAGCCAGACGAGGACAGAGATATAGACGTGTAAAGGGGAAATGGCGCGTGTCCCAGGCAAGTGGTTCCCAAGGCTCAAACCAGAGGACACAAGCGTGCTGTCTCTTTTAGGATCCTGAAAGGTCAGCTGATGCCCCCACCGGCAACATGTGAGTTCAGCTCCCCAACCCTGCCCTGACCCCAGCACTCCCTCCACAGCCCCAGGGAAGACCTGACCCCTGGAGGGAGGCTGGCTCCCTGGTTTCAGTGGTGAAGATCCCTTTCTTCCTCTGCTGGGGTAGCCAGGCTGGGCCCCTCAGCTGCCCTTGCTGGTCCTGAGCGAGGTGCACGCCTGGAGAGACCTGGGTGGGAAAGGAAGGGCTCTGGGGTATCCATGCCGAGCTAGTGCCCAGCACAGCCTCGATGCCATTCCCGGCAAGGCACCAGGCAACCCAGACAAGCGGAGGCGTGCACAGGTCAGGCTCACGTGGCACTCTCATTCTAAACCCCTCCACTCTTCTTCCTCAGGAAGTTTCCTGTTGAAAGATAAATGTTCTGCCTGCAATCAGACAGGTTTATATTTATTTTCTTTTCCTCCCAGGCCTGTGCCAATCCAGACACGTGAAAGGGTAGGATTCCAAGCCGTTGAGATGGTCTCTGGAGAAGCCTGGAATTTCCCTGTGTCACAAGTGTGGCAGAAGGAGGCAGGCTCGGGTTTGCCAACACCCCAGGATCCCCTGGCAAGTGGGGCACCTCTCAGGGTGGGAAGGGACCCCCACCTGTTTGGTGAGCCTAGCCATTGGTTCCTAAATCTCTGCTTTCAAGGGCTCCGAGGGGCTTATGACCCAGGAGCATGGAATCATCACAGAGCATTTGCATCCAAAACCTATTTTCCTTCACAAACAGTGCCCAGGTTGGAGTCGGTGAAGGTGATCCTCTGCACTTTGGTGAATCAGTGGTGGGTCGATACCATAACTGAACCTGACCCTGAGGTTCTCTATGTGATTCTCACTGGAGGGCACTACAGAGTTCCTGGAAAACTCCCTAGCTGACCCTGTTGGGAAATGGGGGTTCCACCAAGATGACTGTGGTGGATGACTAAAGGCCATTCCAAGGGTAAGCCTAAACAAATATTTCTTGTAATTTAAATATAAAGCTTCCTAAAATGCTATATTCAGCTAACATTCTTAAGCAAATAAATTAAAAACAGTGAAATAATATAAAGACAGTTACTGTGGCATTACCTATATGTGGAATCTAAAAAATAAACAAATGAATCTATATACAAAAGAAGAAAATGCAGGCTCATAAACAGAAAACAAACTTATGATTACCAAAGGGGAAAGGGAGACAGGAATAAATTAGGAATTTGGTATCAACAGATACAGACTTGTTTTTGAGTCACTAAGTGTGGTCTGACTCTCTTGTAGCCCTACAGACTAGAACGCACCAAGCTCCTCTGTCCGTGGGATTTCCAGGTAAGAATACTGGAATGGGTTGCCATTTCCTTCTCCAGGGGACCTTCCCAAGACAGAGATCGAACCCATGTCTCCTGCTTGGCAGGTGGATTCTTTACTGGGCCACCAGAGAATCTCAAGCAACAAGGATTTACTGTATTACACAGGGAACTATATTCAATATTTTATAATAGCCTGTAATGGAAAATAATCTGGAAAAACATGTGTGTGTGTGTGTGTGTGTGTGTGTGTGTGTGTGTGTGTGTAAACTGAATCACTTTGGTATATACCATTAACATAATATTGTAAATCAACTATACTTCAGTTTTTCAACAGCATAATTTGATAGCTTAAGGGACCACCTCAGGCCCACTGGGGAGGGTGGGGTAAGTGCCCCTTCGCAGGTCACCCCCAAAATCCTGCTTTGCATTCTTCCTGTTGTTAGCTTTTTATAGTTTTGTGATCTGCCCTTTTGTCAAGCTGTGAACCTGTGACCCTCAGCAGCTCCTCCACCTCCTTGAAGTTACTCCTTCCAGGATTGGAGCCAAAATGTGGTACAAGGGGAACAGCTGAGGGGACAAGGGGTGGGGAAGGGCACAGAGGTCTGGTTCTTCCCTTGTTGCCTACCCAGCACTGTGTAGCCTCCTTTCCGTAAATCCTGAGCTCCTCATCTGAAACATAGGGAATTAGAAAAAGTGATTCTGTAAGGCTCTAAGCTTGGTAATTTCCATGAATATACTCTAAAGTGATCTCAAGCTCAAAGTACCAACCCAGATGAGATTACCCAGTGGTTATCAGTTTAGCTGCTTGGCTCTTCCTGTAAATGGTGCACTTCTGTGGAACATCTTATGTTCATCTTCCAGCGCCTGGAAGGTAGTAGGCCTGTGATTCATGAGAGTGGACAGGCACATGGACTGATCTTCTCTAGTGGTGAACCTCTCCTCTGTCTCCTCAGCTTGGTCACAAAGTCTCCAGGAGCAAAGAAGAGACCTTTTCTTCATGAGGTCTCCAAACAGGTCTGATGGTCACTCAGGATGCACTGATGTGTCCAAGCCAGTTATTAAAGCATCGACATACTTCTGTACAGTTGCTGCCTGAGCGCCAGATGCCCAGGATCTCATCCAATGCCCCCACCTCCACCCCTGGCTGCTGAAGGATGCTGCCTGGTCTGGCATCCTTCTCACTGGTCAGCATATTCCCATGCTGTTGTTAAATGCCCAGTGATGGACCAGCCTGATGTAGATGATGGGGATGCAGCAGATGCCTGGTGAGTGCTACTTGCTACCTGAGAACTGGTATCATGGGCTCTGGTCTCCCCATGGAACGAGGGAGTTAGCCAAGAAGTGGGCAGTGTGTAGCCACTCTTCCATGGATCCTGGGCTCCTCATCTGAAGCACAGGGAACTAGCAAAAGTGATTCTGTAAGGTTACTGATGCCAACGAAAGTTTACAAGGTCCCTGACTGGACAACATAATGCCCTCCAAGGACATTTCCAAGGGAAAGAAAAATAGAGACTTGCTGTTCTTTCCACCCCCGTCCTTTTCCATCCATACATCTGTCCACCTATCCACTCTTTGGGGACCACATTTTGGGCACATCAGCTCCAAGAAGGTCAGAGAGCAGGTCATACAGTACAGTGAGCTGGGTGGGAGGAAGGGCAGGGAAGTAGGAAGAGGGCAAACTTAGTTCCGGGAGCTGATCTGACTCCCAAGCCTCTGACCCGCCTGGTGGCCAGACTCTCAGAGCCTGTATTTCCTCTTCTGTGTGAGGGACAAAGTTAAACCTGCTTTCCAGCTTGGTATTTTGAGGCCTGGTGATTCTCACACAGGCTCTGTTCTGGACCCCCAGTTAGGGTTTCACCTCCTGATGTGATCTTACTTAGCTAGATCAAGGCTTGAAAAATGACAGAGGGGTTACCAAGGACTGTCTTATTTACAAAGACATACACATACATCAAGCTGTAAGCGTCTATATATATGCCCTTCTGTGTATAGAGTGATACAGTAAAAAACTAAAGCACCAGACATGTTCTCAGGCATCAAAAATATCATCAGTAAAAATGGTGAGATGCTAAATCAAACAGCTAAGGAAAATCTACGATTTTAGTCACTTCTTTCAGCACAGAGATGGGAGACTATGAAATCATCTGAGACACAACTTTGTCCGTGAAACTGTTTTCACTGATGCATTTCAACAACAGTAGAGCTGGATAAATAAAGTCTGTGTGAGGGTCAACAGGAACAGGAATCCGGTGAGCCAGAGGGTTGTTCAGTAGACACACGGGACCAAGTCCATGTCACATCAGACAGGGTTAATTGCAGAAAGATTGATGCAGGTTAAAAGGGAAGGGGAGAGCAATGCAGCCCTCACCGTACGCCCAGAGGTGGGCCTGGGCTGATTAGAGCTGACAACTTTTGTTTTTATTTCTTATCATGGGCTCTGGTCTCCCATGGAACGAGGGAGTTAGCCAAGAAGTGGGCAGTGTGTAGCCACTCTTCCATGGATCCTGGGCTCCTCATCTGAAGCACAGGGAACTAGCAAAAGTGATTCTGTAAGGTTACTGATGCCAACGAAAGTTTACAAGGTCCCTGACTGGACAACATAATGCCCTCCAAGGACATTTCCAAGGGAAAGAAAAATAGAGACTTGCTGTTCTTTCCACCCCCGTCCTTTTCCATCCATACATCTGTCCACCTATCCACTCTTTGGGGACCACATTTTGGGCACATCAGCTCCAAGAAGGTCAGAGAGCAGGTCATACAGTACAGTGAGCTGGGTGGGAGGAAGGGCAGGGAAGTAGGAAGAGGGCAAACTTAGTTCCGGGAGCTGATCTGACTCCCAAGCCTCTGACCCGCCTGGTGGCCAGACTCTCAGAGCCTGTATTTCCTCTTCTGTGTGAGGGACAAAGTTAAACCTGCTTTCCAGCTTGGTATTTTGAGGCCTGGTGATTCTCACACAGGCTCTGTTCTGGACCCCCAGTTAGGGTTTCACCTCCTGATGTGATCTTACTTAGCTAGATCAAGGCTTGAAAATGACAGAGGGGTTACCAAGGACTGTCTTATTTACAAAGACATACACATACATCAAGCTGTAAGCGTCTATATATATGCCCTTCTGTGTATAGAGTGATACAGTAAAAAACTAAAGCACCAGACATGTTCTCAGGCATCAAAAATATCATCTGTAAAATGGTGAGATGCTAAATCAAACAGCTAAGGAAAATCTACGATTTTAGTCACTTCTTTCAGCACAGAGATGGGAGACTATGAAATCATCTGAGACACAACTTTGTCCGTGAAACTGTTTTCACTGATGCATTTCAACAACAGTAGAGCTGGATAAATAAAGTCTGTGTGAGGGTCAACAGGAACAGGAATCCGGTGAGCCAGAGGGTTGTTCAGTAGACACACGGGACCAAGTCCATGTCACATCAGACAGGGTTAATTGCAGAAAGATTGATGCAGGTTAAAAGGGAAGGGGAGAGCAATGCAGCCCTCACCGTACGCCCAGAGGTGGGCCTGGGCTGATTAGAGCTGACAACTTTTGTTTTTATTTCTTATCCAGGAAGTGCTGCAGTGCTGACCTTCAGGGTTCAGAGAAGTCTGTTTAGGACACAAGAAATGGACAGCTGTAAACCCGGCCACAGTGGAATTTCTAGGGTTTCATTAGGGCAGGAGAGGGGGTTGGGGAGATGGCTTCAGGCCTTTGTCGTTTCAGAGGACAGGGGGCTGGGGCACTTTCTGTTTCCTGTCTGTTTCTTCCTGTTTCAGGAGTGTTTATGGTTTTCCCATCTTGACTCATCTTGAGGAAGGGCTCCCGTGGACTGGTACGGGGAAATGCAAACAGTCCTCAAGTTCAACAAAGACAACTTGTTCCCATGAGCTTATTTGAAACCGGGCTCTATGGAACTCAGTAGTGCATGTCCATGCAAACAGTGCCCTAAACAGGGTTGAGTGTCCCCCAGCGCAGCCCACTGAGTCGATTAAATCCATCCATATGCCCTGGAAGTCCTCATGGCTCTAGAGACCCGCCACCACGTTCCCATGAGCAACCGCTTCTCACTTGGAGGGCAGTGCCCCCTCCCGTGTGGGGGCAAATCTTCAGATCGGGATTCACACCCTGAGGCTGTGCAGACACCCCCCAGCCCCACTCCACTGCTCCTGACCGAGCTCTTTCTGGGGCAGCTAACACGGTGTAGGTAACATTCTGAGCTTTCCCAGAGAAATCAGAATTTAGAGCCAGCTAGTCCAGCTCCTGTGGGCTCATTCGTCTGGATACCAGATGTGAGGGGCGGAAAGAGGTCTCCTTAAAGCAAAAAGAAGTGAGAGCTAAAGACAAGAGTCTACAGGCAGCCAGACACCTGTAGTGGCCGAGGCTTGTCAGTCCCAGCGTCTGTTCTCCCTTGTTCCATTGGAAAGTTAGCTGAGAATATGGCCACTCAGAAGAAAGACTGCATTTTCCAGCATGTCACTATCGCATGAGCCAGAGGGTTGATAGACACACGGGACCAAGTCCATGTCACATCAGACAGGGTTAATTGCAGAAAGATTGATGCAGGTTAAAAGGGAAGGGGAGAGCAATGCAGCCCTCACCGTACGCCCAGAGGTGGGCCTGGGCTGATTAGAGCTGACAACTTTTGTTTTTATTTCTTATCCAGGAAGTGCTGCAGTGCTGACCTTCAGGGTTCAGAGAAGTCTGTTTAGGACACAAGAAATGGACAGCTGTAAACCCGGCCACAGTGGAATTTCTAGGGTTTCATTAGGGCAGGAGAGGGGGTTGGGGAGATGGCTTCAGGCCTTTGTCGTTTCAGAGGACAGGGGGCTGGGGCACTTTCTGTTTCCTGTCTGTTTCTTCCTGTTTCAGGAGTGTTTATGGTTTTCCCATCTTGACTCATCTTGAGGAAGGGCTCCCGTGGACTGGTACGGGGAAATGCAAACAGTCCTCAAGTTCAACAAAGACAACTTGTTCCCATGAGCTTATTTGAAACCGGGCTCTATGGAACTCAGTAGTGCATGTCCATGCAAACAGTGCCCTAAACAGGGTTGAGTGTCCCCCAGCGCAGCCCACTGAGTCGATTAAATCCATCCATATGCCCTGGAAGTCCTCATGGCTCTAGAGACCCGCCACCACGTTCCCATGAGCAACCGCTTCTCACTTGGAGGGCAGTGCCCCCTCCCGTGTGGGGGCAAATCTTCAGATCGGGGATTCACACCCCTGAGGCTGTGCAGACACCCCCCAGCCCCACTCCACTGCTCCTGACCGAGCTCTTTCTGGGGCAGCTAACACGGTGTAGGTAACATTCTGAGCTTTCCCAGAGAAATCAGAATTTAGAGCCAGCTAGTCCAGCTCCTGTGGGCTCATTCGTCTGGATACCAGATGTGAGGGGCGGAAAGAGGTCTCCTTAAAGCAAAAAGAAGTGAGAGCTAAAGACAAGAGTCTACAGGCAGCCAGACACCTGTAGTGGCCGAGGCTTGTCAGTCCCAGCGTCTGTTCTCCCTTGTTCCATTGGAAAGTTAGCTGAGAATATGGCCACTCAGAAGAAAGACTGCATTTTCCAGCATGTCACTATGATCTAGTCAATCAGCAAGTGCCACACTAGGGGCTTTTTTTTTTAAGGGAAGAAATATATTTTTCTCCTCCTTGGTGCCTGGAATGTGAATTTAATGACTGCAACTGGAGCAGTCATTTTGGACCATGGGGTGATCTTGGGACTGAAGCCACGTATAGAAAAGCAACCAGGCAAATGGGTGTTGTGGGTTCCTGACCCCAGGGAGCTGCTACACTAGCACCGGGCCCCTTAGCTCTGTGGAGTTCCTGGAAAGAGCCTTGTATTTTGCTTAAGTCGTTTGCTATTTTGTAACATTAAAACATAATATTACACCATTTTTCAAGGTGCAAATCCAGCCTCTTCCAAGAAGCAACACCAAGAAACACAGCCAGATAGTAGCTTGCTACTTGCAAAGTCTTTTCACGTGCACCTAAAAAAAAAAAATCCATTTCCTGTTTCCTCACAGGTAGGTATTATATCACAGGTAAGAAAGTGGCGACTCAGAGGGGTCAATGGTCTTCTGGTTTGGCAACACTCTTCAGTTTAAATATGAATCACTAATGCCTATGTCTCTCTCCTCTCCTGCCCATGGGCTTCTGCATGGCCCAGCAGAGCCTGATTCAACTCTGCCTCTCTCCCCGGCGAAGGGCCCCACCCACAGCAGGTGCTCTGTAAATTCTGTCGAATTGATTTGCTGTAAATGCAGCAAGTTCTCCTCTGTGCGAGGATATTGATTTTCTTCTAAACTCCATTTTCTATTTGACAAGAAAGGGAGAAAAACTCCAAGGAGATAAAAGAGCTTGGTCCTCTTGGGAGAATCTTTGGTCCGCCGAGGCCCAGGGGGCCAGGGCTGGGCAGTGTATGAAGGGGTCTGCTCTGGGGTGTCAGCGAACCCAGGACAGACCGCCAGGGACCCAGAGCTGGGGCTGCATGAGCAAAGTGTGGGAAGAAGGGGCCTCTGAAGCTGCGGGCACTGGGCGAGGATCCCAACCAGTTTCCCATCTGGCGGTGGGGAAGTGGGCAGGAGGAGCCCAGAGAAGGCCAAGAAAGGAGCTGGCATCGTAGGCAGATGGTTTGCGAGAGTATTGCTTCATTGAACCTCACAGTCCTTCTCTGGAGTTGGGCAGAGGACAATTACATCTTTTGAAGGGATTGGAGAGCTGAAAAAGAGAAATAAACTGAAATCTGGCCATCTAGCTTTAAGGAAAAATCACTGCCCCAGATTTGCAAAGCTCCAGCTGGGAGAGAGAGAGACCTGAGGATTCTACCTTATGATGGAAATAACTGTTTTCATTCCCACATTCAAGCAAAGACTCTTCAGTGGCTTCAAAGACCATCCCCTTTGATCTGCCCATCAGTTCTTTGAGGACAGAGGCAGGCATTGCCCCTTTTAACAGATGAAGAACCTGAAACCCAGAAAGGGAAAGTGACTCACCCAAGGTCACACAGCCCCAAAGCTAGAGTCCTAATGTCCGTTACAGCCTGACGGGCCATCAGAAAGTGAGTACACTAAGCCCACAGAGGGAAGGGGACTTGCCTAGGGCCCCCCTGCAAGGGAAGTGGCAGAACCAAGACTGCAGTCACGTCTTGGTCTTCGCAGCGGAGAAGGGACACTGTGTGCCGCAGGCTCCTTTGTCCATTCACAGACATAACTGGGGCTGCACACCCTCTCTTCTGCACCCTCTGTCGACAAGGGCCCATGAAGGAGACTGCCCTACCCCCGGAAGTCCTAATCCAAGACCCTGCTCAGATGCCGCTTGACTCTGAGCTCTCGTTCATCCTCCTTTCCCCACGGTCTTCCAACACCTGTGATGCTCAGTGTCACATGTAACCACTGACCCAAGTCTCGGCGCTCTGACCTTGGAGTGCTCCGAGAGCGTGCCCCATGCCTGGGTGCCCCTCGGGTCCCCTGCTATGAGAGAGAAGTCTGAGTGGCCTCCTTATGGAGTGAGGTTGGCTGCGTCTATGGGTCGCTGGGCTGGGGGACTGTTCAGCGCTTGTGATGCACACTCTGGGCCCTAGGAGGTCTGGAGAGCTGGGGGCGTGGGAAGGAGCAGCCAACCTGTCACCGCGCTCTGGGCCAGGCTTTTCCCTGAGGGGTTTGCCGAGCTGAGAGGACGGATCCATGAAACCACCCAGGGCCAGAGGTCCAGTGAGTGTAGCTGCTGCTCTTTAAGAAATCTGCTAGCGTAGACTATTTCAGATACCCAAGAAGGGCCTCTTCTGCAAAGAAAAGGTGCCAAGACAGACCCTGTTACCCGCAGATGGGCCTTCCTGAGAGGCCCTGGAGTCGGCCTGGGAAGATGGACTTGGCTGCAGAGGCCAGCGTCCTGTCTGGTCACACAGGGGAATGAGCTCTGCAGGGAGAATGAGCAGTGTAATGCCCAAGTCCTGGACTCCCATCCCCACACCGTGGGTGATAGATGTACATGTGATTTAAAGAAATAGCCAAGTAAAGCCAACCACAATGAGTAACCTTAAAACTAATGAGAACCTCAAGCCTAAAGGATCAGCTCCCTCTTGCGTCTAAAAGCCACTTTCCAGGTGGAGGGCTGACGACCGGCTGCTCAGCTCCCGGGGCTGGAGGGCAGTCTGGAGGGGAGCACAGCCTGACCCTCAGCCCTCCTCTGTCTTCCCAAACGTTTCTAAGTGTGACTGTTAAGGAATGGGGCAATGCCTGAAATGGGGACCAGGCAGGTCACACCTATGAAAGAGATTGACCCTTCTTCTTTTATTAACTTCAGCCCATGCATTCCTCGAGGACACCTCCCAGGACTGCAGCATCTAAACACTGTTTCACAGGAACTTTATTCCTTTGATTTCCCCCTTCGTGGTGTTTCAGCAGGACTTCCGTCTGCATTGTCACTCCTCTGGGCTCCCTGTCGCCAACCCTCCCCCGAGGACCCCTCTGACACTCCAACTGGGTCACTGCCCCCTGCACTGAAGTCTTCCATGGCTCTCCAGCACCCAGAGCAGGCCCTCAGGTCTGTGCAGACCAGACAAAACAGCAGAATCACCTGGGAACTTTAAACATAATTGATGCTCAAGCCCCAACCAATTAGGTCAGAATTTGGAGGGCGGGCACTAATTACTTTTAAAAGTTCCCAGGTAATTCAAATATAGAGCCACTGGTCTAAAGGGTAGAGAGGGACACACACAGAGATTTCTCTTTACAGTAGAATGCCAGCTAACGAATCCAGGAGGAATCAGAGAATTAGCAAAGCACCATTTGCAACCACTGATAGAATGATTGACATCCAAAGGAGGTCAGAGAATTAGCAAAAGACTGCTAGCGTAGACTATTTCAGATACCCAAGAAGGGCCTCTTCTGCAAAGAAAAGGTGCCAAGACAGACCCTGTTACCCGCAGATGGGCCTTCCTGAGAGGCCCTGGAGTCGGCCTGGGAAGATGGACTTGGCTGCAGAGGCCAGCGTCCTGTCTGGTCACACAGGGGAATGAGCTCTGCAGGGAGAATGAGCAGTGTAATGCCCAAGTCCTGGACTCCCATCCCCACACCGTGGGTGATAGATGTACATGTGATTTAAAGAAATAGCCAAGTAAAGCCAACCACAATGAGTAACCTTAAAACTAATGAGAACCTCAAGCCTAAAGGATCAGCTCCCTCTTGCGTCTAAAAGCCACTTTCCAGGTGGAGGGCTGACGACCGGCTGCTCAGCTCCCGGGGCTGGAGGGCAGTCTGGAGGGGAGCACAGCCTGACCCTCAGCCCTCCTCTGTCTTCCCAAACGTTTCTAAGTGTGACTGTTAAGGAATGGGGCAATGCCTGAAATGGGGACCAGGCAGGTCACACCTATGAAAGAGATTGACCCTTCTTCTTTTATTAACTTCAGCCCATGCATTCCTCGAGGACACCTCCCAGGACTGCAGCATCTAAACACTGTTTCACAGGAACTTTATTCCTTTGATTTCCCCTTCGTGGTGTTTCAGCAGGACTTCCGTCTGCATTGTCACTCCTCTGGGCTCCCTGTCGCCAACCCTCCCCCGAGGACCCCTCTGACACTCCAACTGGGTCACTGCCCCCTGCACTGAAGTCTTCCATGGCTCTCCAGCACCCAGAGCAGGCCCTCAGGTCTGTGCAGACCAGACAAAACAGCAGAATCACCTGGGAACTTTAAACATAATTGATGCTCAAGCCCCAACCAATTAGGTCAGAATTTGGAGGGCGGGCACTAATTACTTTTAAAAGTTCCCAGGTAATTCAAATATAGAGCCACTGGTCTAAAGGGTAGAGAGGGACACACACAGAGATTTCTCTTTACAGTAGAATGCCAGCTAACGAATCCAGGAGGAATCAGAGAATTAGCAAAGCACCATTTGCAACCACTGATAGAATGATTGACACCTGCAAGTCAGAGGATGCTAAAACCGTCAGGTGAGAGGTCAGAACAGGATATTCACATAGTCCCCAGATAATACCCCTTCGGCAGGGTATGAAAAGATGAGACAGTGTGCTCAGAATGTCGTTCCTGGGGCGGCGGCAGCAGCATCTCCACCTTGGAGTAAATTCTCATGCCCACCCAGGACGCCTTGAGTCAGAAACTCCAGCGCTTGGGGTTCCAGCGATGGTGTAACACAGCCTACAGGTGATTTCAGTTTGAGAACCACTTCACTTGAGAACGTCTGGGCTGGGCACCATGGTGGGCTGCTCAACCCTCTTCAGAAACAAGGCCTCCTCATCCCGGCTGCTGGGCCCACTGCTGGACAACAGCCTCCACCCACAGCCCCGTGAGGCTGGAGCTGAAGAAGCCCACCCTCTGCGCCATCCCACAATGGGGGCATGATCAGCCTACGGGAATGGCTGGCCCCTCCCTCAACGCCAGATGGCCCTGGAGCCCCCTCCCCCACTGCAAGCCCCCATGGAGGCAGCCGAAGCCTCAGCTTCTTTCTTGCAGTCCCTCCTCCGCGCCCTCCCTCGCGCAGGTGTGGCTCCTAACAGCGTTGCCCCGGATGCTGATCTTCATCTCAGAATTCACTTCCCAGACGGCCCTTCCTGCAGCGGCCCTGGAGGGCTCGGGCACCTGGGCATCAGCGGCAGCACCATCTGCTACGTCCTCGCCACAGAGCCTCACTCCCTCACTCCGTGCAGAGACGGTGCTGAGAACACCAAGTGCGTTTGTGTTCAGTTGTTGGAGCCACGCTGGGGCTCTGTGTCACAGGTGAGGCTCAGGGAGGGGACGGCGGAGGGTCAGGGCTGGTCTGAGGCCAGTATCACTCTAATGTCTACCAAGCTTCCACCTACTGCCTCTTCTGCCTCCCAGGGGTGCCCCCACTCACGAGGGTCAGTGAAGTCGGGGTGGAGGTGTGGGGACCGGGAGCAGGGTCCCAGAAACTTGTCAGCTCGCTCAAGGCAGTGGCTGACGCCAGGCTTCCCACCGTCCCACCTAGAATGCCAGAATCCAGGAGGAATCAGAGAATTAGCAAAGCACCATGTGCAACCACTGATAGAATGATTGACACCTGCAAGTCAGAGGATGCTAAAACCGTCAGGTGAGAGGTCAGAACAGGATATTCACATAGTCCCCAGATAATACCCCTTCGCAGGGTATGAAAAGATGAGACAGTGTGCTCAGAATGTCGTTCCTGGGGCGGCGGCAGCAGCATCTCCACCTTGGAGTAAATTCTCATGCCCACCCAGGACGCCTTGAGTCAGAAACTCCAGCGCTTGGGGTTCCAGCGATGGTGTAACACAGCCTACAGGTGATTTCAGTTTGAGAACCACTTCACTTGAGAACGTCTGGGCTGGGCACCATGGTGGGCTGCTCAACCCTCTTCAGAAACAAGGCCTCCTCATCCCGGCTGCTGGGCCCACTGCTGGACAACAGCCTCCACCCACAGCCCCGTGAGGCTGGAGCTGAAGAAGCCCACCCTCTGCGCCATCCCACAATGGGGGCATGATCAGCCTACGGGAATGGCTGGCCCCTCCCTCAACGCCAGATGGCCCTGGAGCCCCCTCCCCCACTGCAAGCCCCCATGGAGGCAGCCGAAGCCTCAGCTTCTTTCTTGCAGTCCCTCCTCCGCGCCCTCCCTCGCGCAGGTGTGGCTCCTAACAGCGTTGCCCCGGATGCTGATCTTCATCTCAGAATTCACTTCCCAGACGGCCCTTCCTGCAGCGGCCCTGGAGGGCTCGGGCACCTGGGCATCAGCGGCAGCACCATCTGCTACGTCCTCGCCACAGAGCCTCACTCCCTCACTCCGTGCAGAGACGGTGCTGAGAACACCAAGTGCGTTTGTGTTCAGTTGTTGGAGCCACGCTGGGGCTCTGTGTCACAGGTGAGGCTCAGGGAGGGGACGGCGGAGGGTCAGGGCTGGTCTGAGGCCAGTATCACTCTAATGTCTACCAAGCTTCCACCTACTGCCTCTTCTGCCTCCCAGGGGTGCCCCCACTCACGAGGGTCAGTGAAGTCGGGGTGGAGGTGTAGGGGGACCGGGAGCAGGGTCCCAGAAACTTGTCAGCTCGCTCAAGGCAGTACCGGACTGACGCCAGGCTTCCCACCGTCACCACCCGACCCCGCTCCCACCCCTGCCCCGAGCCCAGGCAGGGCTCCTGTGCTGTTTCAACAGTCCTAAGCGAAAGGAAGAACACGCATAGCTCTAACACAAAGCTGAAAATGGTGGGTGCCAGGAGTGAGAAAAGGGAGCTGACACAGAGAGGACCAAGGGAGACGTCCCGTGGCAGGTGAGGCGCAGGACGCCAGGCAGAAACCCAGGAAGACCAAGTGCTTAGTGAGCCGGGGGTGCGGGGTGGAAGCAGGGTCCCAGAAAAGAGCCCAAACAGCCCTGCGGGGGCAGCCGCCCTGAGGGACTGGGTGGGGGAGCCCGGAGCTGGGAAGGGCTTGCCCAGGCCCAGAAGGCAACTGGCAACTGCTGCAGCTCATGCCCAGCAAGGGAGAAAGAACACTAGCCGTGCCCAGGCCTCTCCACCCTCCTGGGAGATGGGTGGTGGGGAGGAAAGAGCAGGGGGCTCAGAATCCCATGCTCTGGCTGCCTTTCAGCTCTGCACTTGCTGACTGGGAAGCTTTGAGTCAGTAATTTAATATTGGCAAGGCCTATGTTCCTCATCTGTTAAATTGGTGCAATATGTGCTCCTTTCAGAGCTTTTTATTAGGTTTACATAACACGAGAGATGTAGAAATCACCTGGAACAGAGGAGACCCTCAGTGTTTATTTCATCCTGCTTCACTAGTGGCTGGTGACTTGAAAATGAACATGAAATGACCAGAATTACCCCTGCAATCAGGCAGGTCATACTGAATGGGCCTTGCTGCAAAAGGTTCTTACCATCCTTGAATCCTGCAAAACAGGAGTTCTTCAAAGAGGATTCTGCGGTGCAATAAATTTCAGCTGCCTTAAAATTAAAACAGACATAGTTCTCTCCTGCAGGACTTCTCAGAGCCTTTAATATGTACAAGACCCAAGTGACCCCAGTTCCACCTACTTGCCTCCTTCTTGCCTCCCAGGGTGCCCCCACTCACGAGGGTCAGTGAAGTCGGGGTGGAGGTGTAGGGGGACCGGGAGCAGGGTCCCAGAAACTTGTCAGCTCGCTCAAGGCAGTACCGGACTGACGCCAGGCTTCCCACCGTCACCACCCGACCCCGCTCCCACCCCTGCCCCGAGCCCAGGCAGGGCTCCTGTGCTGTTTCAACAGTCCTAAGCGAAAGGAAGAACACGCATAGCTCTAACACAAAGCTGAAAATGGTGGGTGCCAGGAGTGAGAAAAGGGAGCTGACACAGAGAGGACCAAGGGAGACGTCCCGTGGCAGGTGAGGCGCAGGACGCCAGGCAGAAACCCAGGAAGACCAAGTGCTTAGTGAGCCGGGGGTGCGGGGTGGAAGCAGGGTCCCAGAAAAGAGCCCAAACAGCCCTGCGGGGGCAGCCGCCCTGAGGGACTGGGTGGGGGAGCCCCGGAGCTGGGAAGGGCTTGCCCAGGCCCAGAAGGCAACTGGCAACTGCTGCAGCTCATGCCCAGCAAGGGAGAAAGAACACTAGCCGTGCCCAGGCCTCTCCACCCTCCTGGGAGATGGGTGGTGGGGAGGAAAGAGCAGGGGGCTCAGAATCCCATGCTCTGGCTGCCTTTCAGCTCTGCACTTGCTGACTGGGAAGCTTTGAGTCAGTAATTTAATATTGGCAAGGCCTATGTTCCTCATCTGTTAAATTGGTGCAATATGTGCTCCTTTCAGAGCTTTTTATTAGGTTTACATAACACGAGAGATGTAGAAATCACCTGGAACAGAGGAGACCCTCAGTGTTTATTTCATCCTGCTTCACTAGTGGCTGGTGACTTGAAAATGAACATGAAATGACCAGAATTACCCCTGCAATCAGGCAGGTCATACTGAATGGGCCTTGCTGCAAAAGGTTCTTACCCATCCTTGAATCCTGCAAAACAGGAGTTCTTCAAAAGAGGATTCTGCGGTGCAATAAATTTCAGCTGCCTTAAAATTAAAACAGACATAGTTCTCTCCTGCAGGACTTCTCAGAGCCTTTAATATGTACAAAAAACACTGTGAATCTCTGAGAAAGGGATCCAGGTGTGGGTTTAGGGTTTTCCAAACATTTATCCAAGAAACCTTTGGACTCCGTCCACAAAATCTTTTTCTTTTTTTAAATCTGGCCTCTTTATTGATTTTTTGTTTATTTTTTGTTACCCATCTTTATTCTTCGGCCTGTGTGGGCCTCCCATTGCAGTGGCCTCTCTCATTGCAGAGCACTGGCTCTGGGCACATGCGCTTCAGAGCGCTGGCTCGTAATTGGACACACCCGTCCAGCTGCTCCACGGCGTATGGAATCTTCCAGGGCCAGGGATCAAATCGGTGCCTCTTGCATTGCAAGGTGGATTCTTTACACACTGGACCACCAGAGAAGCCCCACAAAATCTTTTTTTTTTTTTTTTTAAATGGCCATTAACATGTTCTGAGAAAGGCTGATCTAAGCTCATTTCATTATTTTGCAGACAGAAAAATGCAGCCCAGTGGGATGCGTGAATGTATTAGGATCACAGAGAAACAGCTGCGCTGAGAACCCGGCCTCCAGCATTTCCAGGAGCCCAGAAAATGGTAGGAGATATTTCCTGACCTTCTTGAGCTAGGCGGGGCCGGGACAGGGGGTCCTTGGTGCATAAACGGTGCTGTGTGACTTGGCTTCTGCAGGGAATCGGGTCCCGTGGCAGTCCACTGCCATCACACCTGTCGTGATTGGAGAGTGCCTGATGATGCTGGTCCCTTCACAGTCTGTTGCACCTGTGGCTGTCTGGGTTTCTTACCAGAAATTTCCATATGATCTGAGCCATGTACCTAGCGCTTCCCTCAGCCTAGTTGCCGGCAAAGGCTCCATGAACATCAGGAGCAGTGCGTCCGTGACAAGTGGTGCCGTCAGCCTCCAGTGCTGGGCGTGAGGCAGAGGAATGGGCAGAGGACAGCTTGGCGCTAAGGCCACTTACAGGCGTGAAGAGAATAAGAGATACCCTCTTCCCTCTGCCTGGAAGGAGCTCCTTCCCCTAGCGATATGGGTGGAGACATCCGGCTTCTCCCAGCAAGCTGTTCCTTCTCCACGCTCAGGCAGCACTGAGCTGATTCATGATTATTTGAACTGAGAACAGACATTTGGAAGCTAGAGTCAGGCCCTCCTAAGTTGCTCTGCCGTTCATGCCCTGGGCATGTGGTCTTTAGGCTCCAGGAACCGTCAGAAGAGGAGGGGCCTTCCAACCTCACAGCCAGTTATCCAGTCAGCCAGCAAGCTACCCATTCATTCAACTGTATGTCCAACAGGACTATGCAAAGAATTGTATAAGCAGGGATGTACTGGTGTATGTTTAACCACTAGGAGAGGAAATGTGGTGTTTGCCAGTTTCTGCAATGTAAATATTTTGTGTTCAAATTCAAGCTGCCAGTGTGATGTTACCAATGCAGAGTCAAGAAAGACGCCCAGTAGCCTGCTTTTAGAGGGCATTTCTACTATGCAGATACAGTTCATCTCAAGAGCATAGATAAATGTAAAATCATTATGCCCATGTGTACTAAGTCACTTCAGTCGTGTCCGATTTATTGCAACCCCATGGGCTGTAGCCCACCAGGTTTCTCTGTCCCATGGGATTCTCCAGGCAAGAAGACTGGAGTGGGTTGCCTTTCTCACCTCCAGGGGAATCTTCCTGACCCAGGAATCAAATCTGGGTCTTCTGCATACCGTCTGAGCCTCCAAGGAAGCCCATAAAATCATTAGAAAGTGATGTTTTGAGCGTTGGTTATTTTGGCCTTATGATAATTTATCTAATCGAAAGCTTATACAGTTATGCTTGCATTTAACAACCTAAAAGGTAGTTCTGATCACTAATACCAATGTGGATGTTTGTGCATGGGGTGGGGGATAGGTGGGTGTCTCTAACACCAACCAGAAATTCTCAGGACACCACTTGGATATTCTACAATTTAATTGAATTCCGACACTATCTACCCAGAGACAGCCCCAAATCCCCCAGGTTTAAGGGCTCAGTGGGACAAAAATGCTCCCTCCCTAACGTGAAACAGGAGGCACAAGTCTAGATTGCCGCCTGTGCTTGTGACCGACTGGCTATAGATCAGAGGTTCCCATGACCCCACTTCTTGGGTTCAGTTAATTTGCTAGAGCAGTTCACAGAACTCAGAAACATATTACTTACTAGATTATAAGTTTATTATAGAACAATATACAACTTGGTACCAACAGATGGACAAGATACATAGGGTGAGGTATGTGGGAAGGACTCCATGACCTGTTGTTTTTTCTGCCGGTTCACCTGCCGCTTCATGCCCTGGGCATGTGGTCTTTAGGCTCCAACCTAAAACCCAAAGCCAGTTATCCAGTCAGCCAGCAAGCTACCCATTCATTCAACTGTATGTCCAACAGGACTATGCAAAGAATTGTATAAGCAGGGATGTACTGGTGTATGTTTAACCACTAGGAGAGGAAATGTGGTGTTTGCCAGTTTCTGCAATGTAAATATTTTGTGTTCAAATTCAAGCTGCCAGTGTGATGTTACCAATGCAGAGTCAAGAAAGACGCCCAGTAGCCTGCTTTTAGAGGGCATTTCTACTATGCAGATACAGTTCATCTCAAGAGCATAGATAAATGTAAAATCATTATGCCCATGTGTACTAAGTCACTTCAGTCGTGTCCGATTTATTGCAACCCCATGGGCTGTAGCCCACCAGGTTTCTCTGTCCCATGGGATTCTCCAGGCAAGAAGACTGGAGTGGGTTGCCTTTCTCACCTCCAGGGGAATCTTCCTGACCCAGGAATCAAATCTGGGTCTTCTGCATACCGTCTGAGCCTCCAAGGAAGCCCATAAAATCATTAGAAAGTGATGTTTTGAGCGTTGGTTATTTTGGCCTTATGATAATTTATCTAATCGAAAGCTTATACAGTTATGCTTGCATTTAACAACCTAAAAGGTAGTTCTGATCACTAATACCAATGTGGATGTTTGTGCATGGGGTGGGGGATAGGTGGGTGTCTCTAACACCAACCAGAAATTCTCAGGACACCACTTGGATATTCTACAATTTAATTGAATTCCGACACTATCTACCCAGAGACAGCCCCAAATCCCCCAGGTTTAAGGGCTCAGTGGGACAAAAATGCTCCCTCCCTAACGTGAAACAGGAGGCACAAGTCTAGATTGCCGCCTGTGCTTGTGACCGACTGGCTATAGATCAGAGGTTCCCATGACCCCACTTCTTGGGTTCAGTTAATTTGCTAGAGCAGTTCACAGAACTCAGAAACATATTACTTACTAGATTATAAGTTTATTATAGAACAATATACAACTTGGTACCAACAGATGGACAAGATACATAGGGTGAGGTATGTGGGAAGGACTCCCATGACCTCTCTGGGTGTGCTGGTCTACCTGATTCTCCACATGTTCAACCAGGAAGCTCTCCAAACCCCATCCTCTAGGATTTGTGAAGGCTTCATCCATAGGCATGATTGATTAGATCATTGGCGACTCATTTAGCCTCTAGCCCCTTTCTCCTCCCCTTGGGTCAAGGGGCAGGAGAAAAGTGAAAGTGTTAGTCGCTCAGTTCTCTTCGTAACCCCATGGACTCCCCTGTTCATAGGATTCTCCAGGCAAGAATACTGGAGTGGGTTGTCATGCCCTTCTGCAGGGGCTGTTTCCGACCCAGGGATTGGGGCCTCCTGCATTGTAGGCAGATTCTGTACTGTCTGAGCCACCAGGGAAGCCCAGGGACAGGAGAGGTGGCCTTGAAAGTTCCAATCTTCAGTCACAGGGTTGTTTCCTCTGCAACCATGCCCCATTCTTAGATGACCTGAGACTGTCCCTGAAGTCACTTCCTTAGTAGCCATTATCTCTCTGCTGCTTACCTTTTTTTTTTTTTTAATTATTTTTATGTTACTTTTTGCTTTTACAGAGTTTCGTTGTTTACAGATATGTATAATCCCAGATTAGTCATATGTATATCCCTGACCCCTCCCTCCTCCACCCCTTTCCCAGTCCCCCCCACCATACCACCCCTCCAGGCTGTCACACAGCGCCTCAGCAGGATCGCTGTCTTTTTCACATATGATAGTATAGGTTTCCATGTTACTCTTTCCACAACTGCCACCCACTGTTCATTCCCCACCATGTCCGTAAGTGTGTCTCTTCTGTATTTCCCATCGCTTCTTGTGTGTTTCATTACCATCTTACTAGATTCCTACTCAAAAAATGCTCCCTCCCTAGTGAAACAGGAGGCACAAGTCTAGATTGCCGCCTGTGCTTGTGACCGACTGGCTATAGATCAGAGGTTCCCATGACCCCACTTCTTGGGTTCAGTTAATTTGCTAGAGCAGTTCACAGAACTCAGAAACATATTACTTACTAGATTATAAGTTTATTATAGAACAATATACAACTTGGTACCAACAGATGGACAAGATACATAGGGTGAGGTATGTGGGAAGGACTCCCATGACCTCTCTGGGTGTGCTGGTCTACCTGATTCTCCACATGTTCAACCAGGAAGCTCTCCAAACCCCATCCTCTAGGATTTGTGAAGGCTTCATCCATAGGCATGATTGATTAGATCATTGGCGACTCATTTAGCCTCTAGCCCCTTTCTCCTCCCCTTGGGTCAAGGGGCAGGAGAAAAGTGAAAGTGTTAGTCGCTCAGTTCTCTTCGTAACCCCATGGACTCCCCTGTTCATAGGATTCTCCAGGCAAGAATACTGGAGTGGGTTGTCATGCCCTTCTGCAGGGGCTGTTTCCGACCCAGGGATTGGGGCCTCCTGCATTGTAGGCAGATTCTGTACTGTCTGAGCCACCAGGGAAGCCCAGGGACAGGAGAGGTGGCCTTGAAAGTTCCAATCTTCAGTCACAGGGTTGTTTCCTCTGCAACCATGCCCCATTCTTAGATGACCTGAGACTGTCCCTGAAGTCACTTCCTTAGTAGCCATTATCTCTCTGCTGCTTACCTTTTTTTTTTTTTTAATTATTTTTATGTTACTTTTTGCTTTTACAGAGTTTCGTTGTTTACAGATATGTATAATCCCAGATTAGTCATATGTATATCCCTGACCCCTCCCTCCTCCACCCCTTTCCCAGTCCCCCCCACCATACCACCCCTCCAGGCTGTCACACAGCGCCTCAGCAGGATCGCTGTCTTTTTCACATATGATAGTATAGGTTTCCATGTTACTCTTTCCACAACTGCCACCCACTGTTCATTCCCCACCATGTCCGTAAGTGTGTTCTCTCTCTGTATTTCCCATCGCTTCTCTGTGTGTGTTTTCATTACCATCTTACTAGATTCCATATATGTGTGTTAGTATACTGTACTTGTCTTTCTCTTTTTGACTTCACTTTTTATAATAGGTTCTAGATCCATCCACCTCATTAAGACTGATTCATCTGCATTTCTTTTTACAGCTGAGAAGTACTCCGTTGTATATATGTATTAGAGCTTTTTTATCCAGTCATTTGTCGATGGACATCTAGGTTGCTTCCACGTTCTAGCTATTGTATAGAGAGCTGCAATGAACATTGGGGTACAGGTGCCTCTTTCGTTTTTGATTTCATCAGGATATAGGCCTAAGAGTGGGATTGCTGGGTCATATGGTGCTTCCAATTTTAGTTTTTTGAGGAATCTCCATACTCTCTTCCATAGCAGCTGTATTAATTTACATTCCCACCAACAGTGCAAGAGTGTTCCCTTTTCTCCACACCCTCTCCAGCATTTATTGTCTGTAGATTTTTTGATGATGGCCATTCTGATTGGTATGAGGTGATATCTCATTGTAGTTTTGATTTGCATTTCTCTAATAAGGTTGAGCATCGTTTCGCGTGTTTTTTGGCCATCTGTATGTCTTCTTCGGAGAGATCTCTCTTTAGATCTTTTTCCCATTTTTTGATGGGGTTGTTCATTTTTCTGGTGTTGTCTGAGTTGCTTGTAGATTTTGGAGATTAATTCTTTGTTGTTTCTGCTTACTGGTTTTTAAAGCTCTTGCTAGAAACAGAGACTGTTATTATAAATCACAACATCACACAACCAGATGGCAAAAATTTTGACAGATTATCAACTCTTGCAAGCTGATAAGAGCCAGCTCCAACACAAAGTAGATTTGGGACATGAGAGAGAAAGTAGGTCTTTGACTGGGGACAGGCATTCAAAGAGGATTGCTAGTGCGATAGGACAGTCAAGAGTTTTCAATCTATACTCAACAGAGAGGACCAGTCTAGTTTAGCTCAGTCTGAGTTCCCATGATGCACTGCTATAGGCCTTGTGGCATTATTCAGAATGGGCGTTATGTCCTCCAATTCTGGGAACTTATTCCTTACATTTCCTTACGTGTTTATATGATTCCTTTGGTAATATCCTCCCAACTACTTTCTCTGATTTCTCTTTCCAGAACTCCTGTGGGATCTTCTGAAACAACATTCTAATTTACTTATTTTTTATTGACATATAGTTGATTTTCAGTGTTTGTTTCTGCTGTAAAGTGATTCAGTTATGCATATTCTCTTTTAAAAAATTATTCATATATTTATTTTTGGCTGCTCTGGGTCTTCATCACTGTGCTCGCGGTTTCTGTAGTTATGGTAAGTGGGGACCATCCTTCACTGTGGTGCTTGGGCTTCTCACCGTGGTGGCTCCTCTTGGTGCAGAGCACAGGCTTTAGGGGACCCGGCTTCAGTCGCTGTGGCACACAGGCTCAGTTGTCCTGTGGCCTGTGAAATCTTCCTGGACTGTGGATTGCATCTGTGTCCCCTGTGTTGGCAGGCAGATTCATATCCACTCTACCACCAAGGAAATCCCGTTCTTTCTTATATTTTTTCCACTATGGGTTACCACTGGATATTGAATAGAGCTCCCTGTAAAATACAGTAGGACCTTTCTGTTTATCCACTCTATATGTAATAGTTTGCATCTACTAAGCCTAAACTTCCAATCCTATCCCTTTCTCACCTCTCCTACCCCTTAGCAACCACAAATCCATTTGCTATGTCTGTGAGTCTGTTTCTATTTTGTAAAGAAGTTCATTGGTGTCACATTTTATATTTCACATGTAAGTGATATGTAATCATTGTATTTCTGAGTCTGACTGCACTTAGTATGATCATCTCTAGGTCCATCCATGTTGCTGCCCATGGTATTATTTCATTTATTATTGCTGTGTAGTATTCCATTGTGTATATCTATCACTAGGTCTTTATCCATTCACCTGTAGATGGGCATCCAGGTTGCTCCATGTCCTGGCTCTTATGACTTGGGCTGCTATGAACATAGGGGTGATCTCGAGTGACCTTGGTCTGCAGTGGCTTGGAGCAGGGCTTGGTTCCCAACCAGAAACTGGGCTGGGTCACGGGGTGAAAGCACCAGAACCTAGCCACTAGACCAGTGACAAGGGGTCAGTGACAAGGGCCTTGGCCTCAGATTAGCAGAAAAGACGCTCCACAAAGATGGAAAGTAGTGAAGTAAGTATTTATTAGGAGGGAAAGTCCATGTGGATAGACACGCAGGCAGACTCAGAGGGAGAGTCCCTGAGTTGCACCCACTTTTATTTCAGAACATTTGACTATATATTTTTTGATTGGCATGCTCTGAAGTGTCATTCATTCTCTTTAAAAATTATTCATATATTTATTTTTGGCTGCTCTGGGTCTTCATCACTGTGCTCGGTTTATGTAGTTATGGTAAGTGGGGACCATCCTTCACTGTGGTGCTTGGGCTTCTCACCGTGGTGGCTCCTCTTGGTGCAGAGCACAGGCTTTAGGGGACCCGGCTTCAGTCGCTGTGGCACACAGGCTCAGTTGTCCTGTGGCCTGTGAAATCTTCCTGGACTGTGGATTGCATCTGTGTCCCCTGTGTTGGCAGGCAGATTCATATCCACTCTACCACCAAGGAAATCCCGTTCTTTCTTATATTTTTTCCACTATGGGTTACCACTGGATATTGAATAGAGCTCCCTGTAAAATACAGTAGGACCTTTCTGTTTATCCACTCTATATGTAATAGTTTGCATCTACTAAGCCTAAACTTCCAATCCTATCCCTTTCTCACCTCTCCTACCCCTTAGCAACCACAAATCCATTTGCTATGTCTGTGAGTCTGTTTCTATTTTGTAAAGAAGTTCATTGGTGTCACATTTTATATTTCACATGTAAGTGATATGTAATCATTGTATTTCTGAGTCTGACTGCACTTAGTATGATCATCTCTAGGTCCATCCATGTTGCTGCCCATGGTATTATTTCATTTATTATTGCTGTGTAGTATTCCATTGTGTATATCTATCACTAGGTCTTTATCCATTCACCTGTAGATGGGCATCCAGGTTGCTCCATGTCCTGGCTCTTATGACTTGGGCTGCTATGAACATAGGGGTGATCTCGAGTGACCTTGGTCTGCAGTGGCTTGGAGCAGGGCTTGGTTCCCAACCAGAAACTGGGCTGGGTCACGGGGTGAAAGCACCAGAACCTAGCCACTAGACCAGTGACAAGGGGTCAGTGACAAGGGCCTTGGCCTCAGATTAGCAGAAAAGACGCTCCACAAAGATGGAAAGTAGTGAAGTAAGTATTTATTAGGAGGGAAAGTCCATGTGGATAGACACGCAGGCAGACTCAGAGGGAGAGTCCCTGAGTTGCACCCACATGGCAGCTTAAATCACTTATAAGGGGCATTTCTTCTGGTTTTCCTTTGGCCAGTGATTTTGATTTGCCTGGTTCAGTCTGTATTTGGTGTATCTCAGGATTCCTCCATGTGTGCACACATCTCTTAGCCAAGTGTATCCTACCAAAAAGGCATCTGGGTAGAACATACCTTGATATGACTCCCCTTTGTCCTCCAAGGAGCCTTGTTTGCACCTGTGTGGTCTGGGAGGCTTCCTGACTTTGAGAATGAGAAATAGGTGGTCTGTGCAGGATCCAGCCTTCTCCCTTATTTTCTCTGCTATTTTTGTCTTGGAGTTTGGTCAACAGAGCATGAATCTCCAGTTGCTTTGCCCTGGAGGGGTTGGCCCATCTGCCTCCTGCCTCAGGGATACGTGTACCTGTTTGGCTTATAGTTTAATCTGAGTATATGCCCAGAAGTGGGATTGCAGGATCATACGGTAGCTCTATTTTTAGTTTTTTGAGGAACCTTCCTACTGCTTTCCACAGTAGCTAGCTGCACCAGTTTACATTCCCACTAACAGTGTGGAATGGTTCCCACTTCTCCACACCCTCTCCAGCATTCGTATTGGTAGATTTTTAAATGATGGCCACTCTGACTGGTGTGAGGTGCTAATGCTACCTCATTGTTATTTTGATTTGCATTTCTCTAGTAATTAACAACATTAAGCATCTTTTCCTGTGCCTGTTGGCCATCTGTATGTCTTTTTTGAAGAAATGTCTATTTAAGTCGTCTGCCCATTTTTCAGTTGAGTGGTTGGTTGTTGTCATATGAGCTATTGTGTATTTTGGAAATTAAGCCCTTGCAGTCACATCATTGGCAAATATTTTCTCCCAATCTGTAGACTGTCTTTTCAATTTTTTTAATGATTTCCTTTGCTGTACAGAAGCTTGTAAGTTTGATTGGGTCCCATTTGTTTATTTTTACTTTTGTTTCTATTGCCTGGGGAGACTGACCTAAGAAAACACTGGTACAATTTATGTCAGGGCATGTTTTGCCTATGTTTTCTTCTAAGAGTTTTATGGCATCATGTCTTTTTAAAAGTATTTATTTATTTATTGTTGGTTGTGTGGGTCTTCTTTGCTGTGTATGCGCTTTCTATTGTTGCGGTTCACAAGCTTCTCACTGCAGTGACTTCTCTTGAGGAAGAGCACAGGCTTTAGCAGTTGCTGCACGTGGGGCTCAGTATTGCGGCTCGTGGGCTGTAGAATGCAGCCTCAATAGTTGTGGCCCATGGGTTCAGTTGCTCTGTGGCATTCAGGATCTTCCCAGACCAGAGATCACACCCATGTCCCCTGCATTGCAAGGCAGATTCTTAATCACTGGACCACCAGGGAAGCCGAGTGTTATGTCTTCACTGAAGTCTTTAAGCCATTTTGAGTCTATTTTAGTGTCTAGTGTGAAGGTGTATTCTAACTTAATTGATTTACATGTGCTGCCCAACTATCCCAACAGTACTTGTTGAAGAGACTGGGTTTTTTTCCATTGTCGATTGCCTCCTTTGTCAGAGATTAATTGACCGAAGGTATGTGGGTTTACTCCTGGGCTCAGTGTTCTATTCCATTAATCCATATGTCTGGGGTTTTTTTTGCCAATATGTTGTTTTGATAACTGTAGCTTTATAATATTGTTGGAAGGCTGGGAATCTTGTGCCTTTGGTTCTTTTCTTCCTCAGGATTACTTTGGCGATTCTGGGTCTTTTGTGGTTCTGTCGACTTAAAAAAATATTCACAACATAAAAGTTGAGAGTTATGTTTTACTTGGTGGGAGTTTTGAGGACTTCAAGCCTGGTGCTCTGAGGAGTCAGGGGAGGGCAAGGGGACATGGGGTGGGCAGAGTCAGGTTATATAGAAATTTGCAACAGGACAGACTGAACATTTGAAGTATGAGTGTGAATTAAAGAAAAGCAGGTATCTTAAGTGAAGGAATTAAGTGCTTTTCTGTGTATGAGAAGATGCAAGAGCCTGGGATCACTTCCTTTCATATGCATCTCAGCTAACCGGGGCCAGCATCCTCCATCTTTCCTGTCCTGAGTTCCTCATGTTCACCGAGGGCGTGGCTTCAGCTTGATGGCGGCTGATCTCAGGTATTCTTCTCCTTCCTGAGTGCCCTGGAGGGCTGGAATGGCTTGCTTATTGATATGGCAGGAAATATTCCAACTCTTAGTTCGACAGAAATTTTAGGATTATTTGTTCTAGTTCTGTGAAAAATGTCATGGGTCATTTGATTGGGATCACATTAAATCTGTAGATTGCTCTGGGTAGCTTGGCCATTTTAACAATATTTTTCCAGTCGAAGAGCATGAGAGCTTTTTCCATTTATGTGAATCATCTTCAATTTAATTTATCAATATTTTATAGTTCTCATATAGGCTTTTCACTGCCTGGATTAGGTTTGCATGCTTAGCCATGTCCAACTTTTTTCAACCCCATGGACTGTAGTCCACCAGGCTCCTCTGTCCAGGGGACTTTTTCCAGGCAAAAATACTGCAGTGGGTTGCCATTTCCTACTCCAGGGAATCTTCCCAATCCAGGGATCGAATTCAAGCCTCCTACATTGGCAGGCAGGTTATTTTGCCACTTTGCACCTGGGAATCCCTGATGAGATTTATTCCTAGGCATTTTCATTTTGATGCAATTTTTATTTATTGTATCATTTCATTTATTTATTTTTGGTTGTGCTGGGTCTTTGTTTCTCCCTGTGGCTTTTCTCGAGTTGCAGTGAGTGAGGGACACTCTTTGCTTGCAGTGTGAAAGCTTCTCAGCAGTGAAGGCCCTTGCTGTGTGGCACACGCTCTGGGGTGTTCGGGCCCCAGTACTTGTGGCTGTGAGCTCAGTAGTTGCGGCTCTCAGGCTCTAGAGCACAGGTTCCATAGTTGTCGCACGTGGTCTTTGTTATTCTCTGACGTGCAGGCATCTTCCCAGATGAGGGATTGAACCTTTTTCTCCTGCCTTGGCAGGTGGCCTCTTTCCCATGGAGTCACCAAGGAAGCCCTTGATGCAATTTTAAATGAGATTGTTTTCTTATTTTCTCTTTCTGATGTTTTATGGGTAGTGTAAGGAAATGCAATAGATTTCTGTATATTAATCTTGGATCCTGCTACCTTACAGAATTCATGTATTACTTCTAATAGTTTTCGTGTTGAGTCTTTAGGGCTTTCTGTGTATAGTATCATATCATCTGCATAGACCATCTAATTAAAAAAACTTCTTTTCACTTCTGTTTCCCACCCCTACTTCTCCATTTTCTGGTGATTTTTCCCCCCAAATTATCATCCAACTCTACTATTAAATTTTTAATTTTAGTATCATTTCTAATTTCCAAGAATATGTTATGATCTCTGACTGTTCCTTTTTTAAATAGCTTCTATTTGTGTCTCATGAATTCAGTACCATCTCATCTTCTTGAGGATATGATCATTAATTTTGACATTTTCTTTATCTCTGGGTATTATCTGCTGCTTCTGGGTGCCTTTTTCCTGATTATTTTGATCTCTGTTTTGCGTTGGCAGTTTCCCTCAGATATTTCCTGAAACTGTCAAGTTGCCTTTGTGTCTAAATGTTACAGAAAACTCGGGGACTGGTGGGCTTAGGAGACTGGTGAGCCGCTTTGGGGGGAGATCAGGTGGACCATGGTATTTCCACTCAGGGCCCCTAAAGTCAGTAGCTGCAGGTACTCCTGGGCGCTTGAGTTTCTCTGGAGAATGCAAAGCTCCTCCTCCTCCTGCCTGCCCAAGGGTAGATGCCTAGCTTTGGGGAAGAGGCTGGGGCAGGCTCCTCTGTCAGGTTGCAAGTTCTTGCTTAGTCTGTTGTCTTTAGGGCTTTGTCACTGCCATCCCACTTTCAGGCCTCCCTGGTTGTTATTCAGAAAACAAAGGTCCAGTCTCCTTCCAGATTGCGGAAGGGTACTCATTGGTAGAGACCTGGGCAAAGACTTCTCCTCCTCACACAGAGGTTCAAAATCCCCACCCTGTTTCAGACCCCAATTCCCTGGCCCTGCTCCTGTCTTTCCTAGCTAGTGCCTCCCACTCCTGCTCCTCACAGGGGTCCTGCCAGGTGGACCAAGTCCCTTTGCACTGGTACCTCTGTCATCAGACTCTGAGACTCAAGCTTTCTCCTCTCTGCTGAATCATTCCTCGTCCCACTGTCTACTCCCTCTCTTCATGTTTTGTGGTCTGAAGTTACAGACATCTCCCCGCTTCATCAGATTAGGAGTTTTAGGTTTTTGTTTTGGAAGAGAGGAAGGGGTACAACATGTTCTCACTCGACCATCCTGAAACCACAAATCTGACTCTCAAGTGAATAGCCCATAACCAGTCTCTCCCTGAAACTCTGACAGTATGTTTGAAACTTATGCTTGGTGGTTCTTTTTTTTATTAAAAAAAAAAAATAAAAAAAAAAGATCCTCACATTTGCCATCACCAAGACATGATTTCTTTCACTCCTTTAAAAAAATAAAAAAAGACTGTGTCTAAGTCTTCTCTATCTTAATAAAGGCATCTGCCAACTTGTTCGAGCCAAAAACACAGTAGAAAGGGGTAATCTCACTCTTTTATTTATCCCAGCCTGCCTGCGGCCCTGGATACTTCCCCTTCAAAACATATCCTGTTCTTTGATTTCCTGTTCCACCTTAACTTGTCACCAACCCAAGCCTACCAGTTGTTATCACTATTTGCCAAAGCTATTTTATCTCCTCCTAACTAGTTTTTCTCCTGACATACTTGCCCACCTATAATCTACCAGATGACGTCACTTCCCTGATGCAAATTCTTCCCATTACACTTTAGATAAAAACCTCACTCCTTCCAGTGGCTGATGAGCTCCTTCTGCTGTGACGTCTTGTTCTGACCCCACCTCTCTCCCCAGCCCTCCTTTGTGTCCTCGGCTACCCTGACCTTCCCATGGTCCTTCTTTGGTGCCTTTGCTTTTGCTATTCCCTCGGCCTGTGAAACCTCCTCCCCCAGGCTTCACAGGACTACCTCCTCCATGCTCAGGTCTTGGTTCAAATGGCACCTACTTCCTTGACCATTTTGTCTAAAGCAGCATGTCCCACTTCAGTAACTATCAAATCTCCTTCATACCACTCACCACTGCGTAAGATGATCTTGCTCGTCTGTTGGTTTATTTCTTTGTTACCTGTCTCTTCCCATTAGAAGGAAAGCTCCATGCAGGCAGGGACTGTGTCTGTCTTGGTCACGGTTTATCTCTAGTGCCTCAAACAGTGTGTGACACACAGGCAAGACCAACTAAAGACTTGGTGAATGAGAGAACAGTTGGGAGCCAGGAGTCCTTTGCTGTTGTGCCAGTTCTATGGCTTTTAAGCTAGGTGAGCTTAAGCAAAGAACTGAGTTTACTTTATATGTACCAGAGATAATGGAGATAACAGTCCTTTCCTTTCCATCTTTGATGATGGGGTAGGGACGGTTGGCACACTGCTATGGGGCTAAAGGAAGCTGTGAAAGTGAAGAGCTTCTGTGAGGACTTGTTCATGAATCATGAAGTGCTCTGAACATGAGCGGAACGGCTCCCATTTGCACACTGCCCTGTTGCTTCATTCATCCCCAAAGGGAAGAGAAGTGAATGGAGGCTGGGAAAGGGAGAGGGGTTCCACTGAGTTTAATACCCTTCTTTCAGAGAGAAAGTCCCACTGCCATTTGTCCAGCAGGAAGCAGCAAGGTGGTGTCTCCGTAGTAATTACACAGCCCAGACCTGAGGCTGGCGGGGCGCCTACGCTGCCTGTTGAGGCTGAACCCAGAGAGGGCTTAGGCCAGCCTGCTATCAGACTGTGACCCAGGGCTTCCTGACTTGCACTCACTCAGCTGTTGTCCAGAGCACCTACAGTGCTTGTTGATGCCTTTTTTTTTTTTTAGGAAAAATACATCACAGCGAGCACTGTCTGGCACTATATCTGTTATCCTGGTTGGGTCAGGATGGTTCTTTCTCCATTTTGCTAAGGTCATTCATCTTTTATAAAACATGTTGGCTACAGGGTTTTTTTCTTTTAAACGCTGTTGTCTTTGGTTTCTAATGTGGCGTTTATTAATCCCCCTCCCTCCTCAGGGTTTCGGCCCATGTGTGTGTCCTGACCTGGGCATGGACCTGAGCTAGGACCACAGTCAGATCCCTGCAGCAGCATGAGTTTGCATCAGGTCCCTTCCACCACCTTTCCAGCCAAGTCCTGCCTGATGCCCCCTCCCCCACGATCCCCTCCTCCTGGGCGGCTGTCTGGCTCTGGGATGCTCAGCGTGGCCTTCTATAGTACAGGAAGTGGAGATGACTACATGGAAAGGGGAAGGGAGAGGGGTGTGAGTATGGAAGGGATTTCATACGATCCGGGTCCTACAGTCTTTCGAGAAGAGTCTCTTTCCTAGAAGTAGGCAGAGCCTCCAGACCTGGAACCTGAAATTGCTCAGGCATCAAGAGTAAATGTTTCTCAATGCACTGAAGTTGCTCAGTCGTGTCTGACTCTTTGTTATCCCTTGGACTGTGGCACACCAGGCTTCCCTGTTCTTTACCATCTCCCAGAGCTTGCTCAAACTCATGTCCATTGACTCACTGATCCCATCCAACCATCTCGTCCTCTGCCGTCCCCTTCTCCTTGTGCCTTCTCTTTTCCCCAGCATCAGGGGCTTTTCCAGTGAGTTGTCACTTCACATCAGGTGGCCAAAGTACTGGAGCTTCAGGATTAACCTAACACTGGGGACTGTGGCCTTTTCCCATCCTCAGTTCAGTTAGTTGAGGAAAAAGGACAGGGAAAGGACTCAGAGATCAAGAATTCCAGGGTTATCAGGGACACAGAAGTCAGACTATGTGAGCTCCCATCTGTTGCTCAATGTTCACCTCATGTCCTCTCACAGGAGGCTGCAAGCCTCTGCTAGCATACTTCCAGTGACGTGGAGCTCACCACCTCTCTAAGCATTCCTTTCCCACTCTGCCTGCGCCTCAGGATCATCCTCCTTGGTCTCAGTGAGCATGGCTAATAGAATGTTTGGTGGCATCCTCCAATCAGATACTGGGAATATTATGGGAAAAACAGCTGCCCTGGGGACTGTTGAGTCCCAGGAAGTCATTTAGCTTGATAAAAGGACCAGCGTGAACCCAGGATATTCATTGAACGGGGGACACAGGGGGAGCTTTCCTGCATTCAGTGTCAACTCCTGGGCCTCCACTCCCTTCCCCCAGTTCAGCTCCAAGGCTGTGACCCCAGTTGCCCAGTGCCCTCCCTGTGCCCTTCTTTCAGCCCTACCACCCTAACTGGGATTCGGTGACATGGCAGCTCCAGGCCTCTCTCTGCTCTTCCCTCTCACCTCCCAGTCCACTGGTGTCACTTCTCTTCTCTACGTGAGGTGTGAGTATGGTGTTTCCTTACTCATCCTATCAAATGACAAAGACTGAGCAGCTACCGTGGGCCAGGCATGTGTCAGGTGCTGGGAGCTCAAGGTCACTGGGGTTTCTGCCTTCCGGGTGGCACAGATTACCAGCAGAGCTGGAAGACTGACAAGGCAGCAAGATTACAGCAGTGTCTGGGAAACCCATGGGTGCCGCATGAGCCAGCCTCTCGTGGTGTTTACCTTCATGTGGTCCAGGAGCCAAACTTTAATGCAAGAGCACGGTCAGTCTGTGTGTTTCGTTTTAAGGGGGGAAAGCGATCCCTGTCATAGCCCCTCCCACCAGTGTCACCATCTCTCACACCTTCTGGAAAACTCCTCTCACATCTCTGCATGCCCCCATGCTCTGGATCTCTCACTCATGACTCTCTTTTAAAAACAGGCCCTAGGGCTTCCCCTGGTGGTCCAGTGGGTAGGGACACTGCCTTGCAGTGCAAGGGGCGCCAGTTCGATCCCTGGCCTGGGAAGATCCCACGTGCCGCGGAGCGGCTGGACCCATGTGTCCAATTACCGAGCCGGAGCTCTGGAGCGCATGCGCCCAGAGCCGGCGCTCTGCAGCGACAGACGCCACCGCGATGGGAGGCCCACAGGAGCCAAAGAACAAAGACGGATGAAAATAGAGAAATGAAGGACCAATAGAAGTGGCCCGCCCGCTCCCCTCCCTCCCCAACCCGACCCCCGCCCAAAATAAATAAGTAAATCTTTAAAAACAAGCCCTAGAACTTGTTATAGTCCAGGCCTCATAGTCACCTGCCGAGAGGCTCCTGGCCTGCTTCCCTCTGTAGGCTGGCCTGGGGCTATAGGCTGCTGAGGCAGAGGGTCCTGAACCTCCTTCCCACCTGCAGCACAGGAGGTGGCGCCCACTGCTCAGCATGACCACCTTCTCTCACAAGAAACCCCTGCACTCCATTAGCCTTGATAAAAGGACCAGCGGGACACAGGGGGAGCTTTCCTGCATTCAGTGTCAACTCCTGGGCCTCCACTCCCTTCCCCCAGTTCAGCTCCAAGGCTGTGACCCCAGTTGCCCAGTGCCCTCCCTGTGCCCTTCTTTCAGCCCTACCACCCTAACTGGGATTCGGTGACATGGCAGCTCCAGGCCTCTCTCTGCTCTTCCCTCTCACCTCCCAGTCCACTGGTGTCACTTCTCTTCTCTACGTGAGGTGTGAGTATGGTGTTTCCTTACTCATCCTATCAAATGACAAAGACTGAGCAGCTACCGTGGGCCAGGCATGTGTCAGGTGCTGGGAGCTCAAGGTCACTGGGGTTTCTGCCTTCCGGGTGGCACAGATTACCAGCAGAGCTGGAAGACTGACAAGGCAGCAAGATTACAGCAGTGTCTGGGAAACCCATGGGTGCCGCATGAGCCAGCCTCTCGTGGTGTTTACCTTCATGTGGTCCAGGAGCCAAACTTTAATGCAAGAGCACGGTCAGTCTGTGTGTTTCGTTTTAAGGGGGGAAAGCGATCCCTGTCATAGCCCCTCCCACCAGTGTCACCATCTCTCACACCTTCTGGAAAACTCCTCTCACATCTCTGCATGCCCCCATGCTCTGGATCTCTCACTCATGACTCTCTTTTAAAAACAGGCCCTAGGGCTTCCCCTGGTGGTCCAGTGGGTAGGGACACTGCCTTGCAGTGCAAGGGGCGCCAGTTCGATCCCTGGCCTGGGAAGATCCCACGTGCCGCGGAGCGGCTGGACCCATGTGTCCAATTACCGAGCCGGAGCTCTGGAGCGCATGCGCCCAGAGCCGGCGCTCTGCAGCGACAGACGCCACCGCGATGGGAGGCCCACAGGAGCCAAAGAACAAAGACGGATGAAAATAGAGAAATGAAGGACCAATAGAAGTGGCCCGCCCGCTCCCCTCCCTCCCCAACCCGACCCCCGCCCAAAATAAATAAGTAAATCTTTAAAAACAAGCCCTAGAACTTGTTATAGTCCAGGCCTCATAGTCACCTGCCGAGAGGCTCCTGGCCTGCTTCCCTCTGTAGGCTGGCCTGGGGCTATAGGCTGCTGAGGCAGAGGGTCCTGAACCTCCTTCCCACCTGCAGCACAGGAGGTGGCGCCCACTGCTCAGCATGACCACCTTCTCTCACAAGAAACCCTTGACACACAAATTCTCCACCTTGTTCCAGAGGGATGCACAGAGGAGAGATATCTAACCTCAGATGGCGTTCAGAGAAGGTTTCCTCTGGCCCTGAGTTGAGCCATCATGGAGGAGCAGAGAGTGGGAAAGAAGAAAGGTATGAGGAGCAGGGAAGGGGCTCGAGACAGGGCCATGGGCCATGGGCTCATCTGGGGAAACACAGGACTGACTGGGTCGTTGGTTACTTCATCTTCAGAGGCTGTTACCTAGAAAGACTGGATGTGGATCCAGTCGAGCTCTTCCCATGAGGCAGTCCCACAGGCTTGAGGCAGGCAGCTACTCTCTGCACTTCATCCATTTTCCACTTTCTTGCTGTTTGGTATCACGTGACTGCAACTGCTCTCCGGTGGCTCAGTGGTAGAGCATCTGCCTGCCAATGTGGGAGATGCAGGAGATGCGGGTTCAGTCCCTGGATAGGGAAAATCCCCTGGAGGAGGATGGCAACCCACTCCAGTATTCTTGCCATGGACAGAGGAACCTGGCAGGCTGCAGTCAATCGGGTTGTGAAGAGTCAGACATGGCTGAAGGGACTGAGCACCATGCATGGCTGCAGCCTCAGGTTTCAGACACTCCACTGAACAGACAGGTCAAGGGCAGTCAGCTTGACCCCATTTACCTCACTCAGGCTATGCCTGGACGTCTCCCCCACCCCGCTGATGACTCCCTAGAATACAAAGATGCCAGGTTGGACTTTATTTTATGTATGTATTAAAGTATAGTTGATGTAAAATATTACTTTAGGTGTTTAGCAAAGTGATTCAGCTATGTAGATTTCACCTTATTTTCTGGTATAGATAGTTGCAAGATTAAATATAGTTCTCTGGGTTATACACTAAATCCTTGTTGCATATCTGTTTTATGTATAGTATTTCCTATCTGTTATTCCCACAGTCCTAATTTATCCCCTTGCCTTTCCATGTTGGTAACCAGAAATTTGTGTTCCGTGAGTCTGCTTCTGTTCTATCCACAGATTCATGGGGATTATTTTTTAGATTCCATGTATAAGTAGTATCATATAACATTTGTCTTTCTCTGCCTGACTTATTTCACTTAATATGATCATCTTTATGTCTGTGCATGTTGCTGCAAATGGCAGTAGTTACTATTTTTGTGGCTGAGCAGTATTCCTGTGTGTGTGTGTGTGTGTACACACTGTATCTTCTCTATCCGTTCATCTGCTGATGGACGCTTAGGTTGCTGACATATCTTGACTATTGTAAATAGCATTGCTATGAGCACTGGGGTACATGTATGTTTTCAAATTAGTTTCATCTTTGCTAGGAGTAGGACTGCTGGATCATATGGTAGCTCTATTTTTAGTTTTTTAAGGAATTTCCAAACTGTTGTCCATAGTGGTTTTTTTTTTTTTTTAAGATTTTATTTATTTATTTATTTATTGGAGGGGGTGGGTTGGGGAGGGGGGGGGGCAGGCGGGCCACTTCTCTTGGTCTTTCATTTATCTAGTTTTCATCCATCTTTGTTCTTTGGCCTGTGTGGGCCTCCCATTGCGGTGGCCTCTGTTGTCGCAGAGCACCGGCTCTGGGCGCATGCCCTCCAGAGCTCCGGCTCGGTAATTGGACACATCGGGCCATGGGATCTTCCCAGGCCAGGGTTGTGAAGAGTCAGACATGGCTGAAGGGACTGAGCACCATGCATGGCTGCAGCCTCAGGTTTCAGACACTCCACTGAACAGACAGGTCAAGGGCAGTCAGCTTGACCCCATTTACCTCACTCAGGCTATGCCTGGACGTCTCCCCACCCGCTGATGACTCCCTAGAATACAAAGATGCCAGGTTGGACTTTATTTTATGTATGTATTAAAGTATAGTTGATGTAAAATATTACTTTAGGTGTTTAGCAAAGTGATTCAGCTATGTAGATTTCACCTTATTTTCTGGTATAGATAGTTGCAAGATTAAATATAGTTCTCTGGGTTATACACTAAATCCTTGTTGCATATCTGTTTTATGTATAGTATTTCCTATCTGTTATTCCCACAGTCCTAATTTATCCCCTTGCCTTTCCATGTTGGTAACCAGAAATTTGTGTTCCGTGAGTCTGCTTCTGTTCTATCCACAGATTCATGGGGATTATTTTTTAGATTCCATGTATAAGTAGTATCATATAACATTTGTCTTTCTCTGCCTGACTTATTTCACTTAATATGATCATCTTTATGTCTGTGCATGTTGCTGCAAATGGCAGTAGTTACTATTTTTGTGGCTGAGCAGTATTCCTGTGTGTGTGTGTGTGTGTACACACTGTATCTTCTCTATCCGTTCATCTGCTGATGGACGCTTAGGTTGCTGACATATCTTGACTATTGTAAATAGCATTGCTATGAGCACTGGGGTACATGTATGTTTTCAAATTAGTTTCATCTTTGCTAGGAGTAGGACTGCTGGATCATATGGTAGCTCTATTTTTAGTTTTTTAAGGAATTTCCAAACTGTTGTCCATAGTGGTTTTTTTTTTTTTTAAGATTTTATTTATTTATTTATTTATTGGAGGGGGTGGGTTGGGGAGGGGGGGGGTGGGCGGGCCACTTCTCTTGGTCTTTCATTTATCTAGTTTTCATCCATCTTTGTTCTTTGGCCTGTGTGGGCCTCCCATTGCGGTGGCCTCTGTTGTCGCAGAGCACCGGCTCTGGGCGCATGCCCTCCAGAGCTCCGGCTCGGTAATTGGACACATCGGGCCATGGGATCTTCCCAGGCCAGGGATCGAACCGGCGCCCCTTGCACTGCAAGGCGGTGTCCTTACCCACTGGACCACCAGGGAAGCCCCATAGTGGTTGCACCAACCTACATTCCCACCAACAGTGTAGGAGGGTTCCCTTTTCTCCGCATCCTCTTCAGCATTTATTATTTGTAGACTTGTTGACAACGGCCATTCTGACTGGTGTGAAGTGAGACTTCATTGTGGTTTTTATTTAATTTCTCTAATAATTAGTGATGTGAAACATCTCTTCATATGCATATTGGTCATTTGTATGTCTTCTTTGAAGAAATATCTATTTGAGTACGACTCAAATATCCATTCTTTGATTAGGTGGTTTGTTTTTGATACTGAATTGTATAATTTGCATGTACGTGTGTGTGTGTGTGTGCTGGCCATACCACACGGAGTCTGTCATCTTGGCTCCCTGTCCAAGGATCATATTTGAGCGCCTGTGTTGGAAGCAGAGTCCTAATTACTGGATCTCCAGGGGAGTCCCTGTATAGTTTAGATAATAACCCTTTGTTGGTCATATTTACAAATATTTTCTCCAATCTTACGGGTTGTCTTTTCATCCTATTTATGGTTCCTTTTGCTGTACAAAAGCTTTTAAATTTAATTAGGTTCCATTAATTAGGTTTTCAAGTGTGGTAACCAATAACTTGCTTTAGATTGGCAATCATATAGGCTCAAACACATTTTAAGAGATCTAGATATTTTATTCCTCTCTCCCACATTCTGTGCTTTTGATGTCCTATTTTACATCTTAATGTTTATCCCTTTGCTATTATTGTAGTTATCATAGCTTTTACAGTTTTGACTTTTTTTAACATATGTGCTGGCTTATTTAAGTGATCTTCATTCCTTTATGGGGCTTCCCAGTGTGTAAGTGGTAAAGAATCCACCTGCAATGTGGGAGACTTGGGTTCGATCCCTGAGTCGAGAAGATCCTCTGGAGGAGAAAATGGGAACTCACTCTAGGATTCTTGCTTGGAGAATCCCAGAATCCAGAGGATTCTGACAGGCTACGATTCATGGGGGTCCCAAAGAGTCAAACAGGACTGAGTGACTAAACAATAACAACAACCCTTTAATTTTCCTTTCCTATTGCAATTTTCCCTTTCCTATGTATTCTTGTGTCTTTTCTAACTAGAAAAGTGGTTGCATCAATCTACATTCCCACCAACAGTGTAGGAGGGTTCCCTTTTCTCCGCATCCTCTTCAGCATTTATTATTTGTAGACTTGTTGACAACGGCCATTCTGACTGGTGTGAAGTGAGACTTCATTGTGGTTTTTATTTAATTTCTCTAATAATTAGTGATGTGAAACATCTCTTCATATGCATATTGGTCATTTGTATGTCTTCTTTGAAGAAATATCTATTTGAGTACGACTCAAATATCCATTCTTTGATTAGGTGGTTTGTTTTTGATACTGAATTGTATAATTTGCATGTACGTGTGTGTGTGTGTGTGCTGGCCATACCACACGGAGTCTGTCATCTTGGCTCCCTGTCCAAGGATCATATTTGAGCGCCTGTGTTGGAAGCAGAGTCCTAATTACTGGATCTCCAGGGGAGTCCCTGTATAGTTTAGATAATAACCCTTTGTTGGTCATATTTACAAATATTTTCTCCAATCTTACGGGTTGTCTTTTCATCCTATTTATGGTTCCTTTTGCTGTACAAAAGCTTTTAAATTTAATTAGGTTCCATTAATTAGGTTTTCAAGTGTGGTAACCAATAACTTGCTTTAGATTGGCAATCATATAGGCTCAAACACATTTTAAGAGATCTAGATATTTTATTCCTCTCTCCCACATTCTGTGCTTTTGATGTCCTATTTTACATCTTAATGTTTATCCCTTTGCTATTATTGTAGTTATCATAGCTTTTACAGTTTTGACTTTTTTTTTTAACATATGTGCTGGCTTATTTAAGTGATCTTCATTCCTTTATGGGGCTTCCCCAGTGTGTAAGTGGTAAAGAATCCACCTGCAATGTGGGAGACTTGGGTTCGATCCCTGAGTCGAGAAGATCCTCTGGAGGAGAAAATGGGAACTCACTCTAGGATTCTTGCTTGGAGAATCCCAGAATCCAGAGGATTCTGACAGGCTACGATTCATGGGGGTCCCAAAAGAGTCAAACAGGACTGAGTGACTAAACAATAACAACAACCCTTTAATTTTCCTTTCCTATTGCAATTTTCCCTTTCCTATGTATTCTTGTGTCTTTTCTAACTAGAAAAGATCTTTCAATATTTCTTCTAGAGTAGGTGTGTTTTATTTAGTCAGACCCAGTTGTGTCCAACTCTGCGACTCCATGAACTGCAGCACGCCAGGCCTCACTGTCCCTCACCATCTCCTGAATTTTGCCCAAGTTCATGTTCATTGCATCTGTGATACCATCCAGCCATCTCATCCTCTGATGCCCTCTATATTTTTTTAGTTTTTGCTTGTCTGAGAAATTCTTTCTGTCTCTGACTACTCTATTTTTTTTTATTTTAATTTTTATTTTACATTTTACTTTTACAGAGTTTTGTTGTTTACAGATATGTATGATCCCAGATTAGTCATATTACTCTGACTGTTCTAAATGATAATCTTCTAGGTAGAGTATCCCATGTTACATGTTTGCCTCTCAAGTCTTTGAACACGTCAGGCCACTCATTTCTGACCTGCGGAGTTTCTGTAGCAAAGACAGCTGATAGCTTTCTGGAGGTTCTGTTGTAACTGACTGTTTTTCTCTTGCTGCCTTTAGAATCCTCTCTTTAATTTTTGCTATTTTAAGTGGGAGTCATTCCTCTATTGTTTCACTTAACTTCCACTGTCTCTGTGAATTTAGGAGGAACAGTTATCTACTGTGGTCTTGAAGGGCTCTTTGCATGTGGGAGCATCCCTGTGTAGATGGTGGGAGCACAATGTTTTGGGTGCAAGGGCTGCTTTGGGCATGGATGCCAACCAGGTGTTTTCTGAGTGTGCTGGCCGTTAGTCCCTTAGTAGCCAGTGTGATTGCCATTGTGGTGACCAGAGCCTGCACTGGAGGTTGGGTAGGGCCTTCTCTTTCCTTTGTGGCTGCTGTGGCCTGATCAGGGGTCATGGGGTTTATTCCCAAGTTATTGGAGTATAAGTCACAAGGCTCTGTTGCCCTTGAGTGCACGCTCTGTCTGAACGAAGACCATCACTGAAGCCAGTGAGGCTTGTGTGCTCTCAGAGCACCTACGTGCCCCGTGTGTAGGCATCTGTGGTTCTGCCTAGAAGCAGCCCAAGCTCATGCCTGTTTCTCCATTGTGTTTGTCCCAAACCTAGTGCTAGGCTGTGGTGTGGCTGGGTTGGGGCTGGGACACTGTGACTGCGGGAATGGAGGTGGTGGTGCCGCTGCCTCCTTGGCCGTGTGTGCCCCAGATGGGACTTCAAGCTGAGGAGGTGTGGGGAAGGTAGAGAACCACTGTGTCTACTCCACCCCTCACCCCTGGGGCTGTCCACCTCGGAGTCTCTGTGCCCGCCCCACCACCCCGGTGTGGCCTCTGACAAAGCTGGATGTGGCCCCACCAAGTGCACAACCAGCCCAGTCTGCCCCTGCCGTGCGTGTGCAGACAGTGGGCTCCAAGGTTCAGACTGGCCCACACCCCAGGCTGTCTCCATGCAGCTGCAGTGAGTCCTCTCAGGGCCCATTTCCCCAAGATTCAGCACCTAGCGGCTGCTTGCACTAGCAGCCCGCCTGGCATGCATATGGGATGGGAAGTGCCATGAGGCTGCCACGGTCAGCCCTGGTCTCTCTTCACGCTGATTGTGAGCAAGTCGACACATACCAGCCCCTCTGTCTGTCCCAGTGGACTTCCCAACAGGCCGGGAGGCCCCAGGGCCAGGGCCTGTCCATGCGGACCTTCTCTTTCTCCCTCCCAGGGCATCTGGCCCCATCCTGACGTTTCTCTCTAGTTTTGTCCCCTATCCTGACGTTTTAAGTGGGAGTCATTCCTCTATTGTTTCACTTAACTTCCACTGTCTCTATGAGTTTAGGAGAAACAGTTATCTACTGTGGTCTTGAAGGGCTCTTTGCATGTGGGAGCATCCCTGTGTAGATGGTGGGAGCACAATGTTTTGGGTGCAAGGGCTGCTTTGGGCATGGATGCCAACCAGGTGTTTTCTGAGTGTGCTGGCCGTTAGTCCCTTAGTAGCCAGTGTGATTGCCATTGTGGTGACCAGAGCCTGCACTGGAGGTTGGGTAGGGCCTTCTCTTTCCTTTGTGGCTGCTGTGGCCTGATCAGGGGTCATGGGGTTTATTCCCAAGTTATTGGAGTATAAGTCACAAGGCTCTGTTGCCCTTGAGTGCACGCTCTGTCTGAACGAAGACCATCACTGAAGCCAGTGAGGCTTGTGTGCTCTCAGAGCACCTACGTGCCCCGTGTGTAGGCATCTGTGGTTCTGCCTAGAAGCAGCCCAAGCTCATGCCTGTTTCTCCATTGTGTTTGTCCCAAACCTAGTGCTAGGCTGTGGTGTGGCTGGGTTGGGGCTGGGACACTGTGACTGCGGGAATGGAGGTGGTGGTGCCGCTGCCTCCTTGGCCGTGTGTGCCCCAGATGGGACTTCAAGCTGAGGAGGTGTGGGGAAGGTAGAGAACCACTGTGTCTACTCCACCCCTCACCCCTGGGGCTGTCCACCTCGGAGTCTCTGTGCCCGCCCCACCACCCCGGTGTGGCCTCTGACAAAGCTGGATGTGGCCCCACCAAGTGCACAACCAGCCCAGTCTGCCCCTGCCGTGCGTGTGCAGACAGTGGGCTCCAAGGTTCAGACTGGCCCACACCCCAGGCTGTCTCCATGCAGCTGCAGTGAGTCCTCTCCAGGGCCCATTTCCCCAAGATTCAGCACCTAGCGGCTGCTTGCACTAGCAGCCCCGCCTGGCATGCATATGGGATGGGAAGTGCCATGAGGCTGCCACGGTCAGCCCTGGTCTCTCTTCACGCTGATTGTGAGCAAGTCGACACACATACCAGCCCCTCTGTCTGTCCCAGTGGACTTCCCAACAGGCCGGGAGGCCCCCCAGGGCCAGGGCCTGTCCATGCGGACCTTCTCTTTTCTCCCCTCCCAGGGCATCTGGCCCCATCCTGACGTTTTTCTCTCTAGTTTTTGTCCTACCTGGTTATGTAGAGGGCTTCTTGCAGCTTTGTTTGTGTAAGAGTTCTTCTGGCGACTCTCAGTGTTTTCTCAGAGACTTGTTCCACATGTACACTTTTTTGAACGTGTTTGTGGAGAGAAGTGAGCACCCCATCCTCCAACTCCACTGTCTTGATCCCTCCTCCCCAACATGGATTTGAAATGTTTATTTCCAGATAGGCCTTGAATTTCAGACTCTGATCCAACTCTTTTTTGTTACAAAGGATGCAAGTAAGGTTAGAGATGGGATCTAAGTTGTTCTAGGTCACACAGCAAGCTGGTGGCAATGGGAGGGCAAGACTGAGAATCCCGGCAGTCCAAGTCCCACCCAGACCTGAAGAAAACAATGTCCTTAGCTCATACTTAAATCCACAGAGCTCAGAGAATTTTCTCATTCCCAGAAAATGGTAGCTCCCTTTATCTATAGTAGTAATAGCCGCCATGGATCACCACTGGAATGCTGGTCCATGCGTTGGGACTAAGCCCCCCCAATAACTAGCAGATGGGTATAACTGTGAGGCTCAGAGGGGTCAAGTATGTTCCTCAAGGCCACACAGTCATGCTGTCTCTCACCAGAGGTTGGGAATTTTGTCACATCTTCCAGGATGCATCTCTCACCCCCAGTCCGGATCCTAGGTTACCCATGTGCGTGTACCACAGCCTCCTCTCAGAGCACCCATGGGAGTCTGAGAACCTCTGCTGGAGTGGGGAGTGGCCGACTCTCGTCACCATTCTCACCCCAGCATCTACCCCACAGCGAGGGCTTGGTAAACATCTACGACACACAAGATGAACAGTGTCAAACCTGGGTCTCAGCTTGGATCCTCCTCGTCCAAAGTCCGTGCTCTCTGCACAAAATGAGGCCTTCACCCTTTTCCCTACAGCGAGTAGAAGGCAGCCCCAGCACAGGGTCACAACTCTGACATCATCCCGTCAGAAGTCGATGCTCACTTGTGTTTGAGGAGATTCCTGACCTTTGGAGGGCACCCCACCTGTCACGGTGGCTGAAGTCCTGCTCTTCCTGCCAAGTGGTGTCCCTACACCCTTGGGCCACACACAGATCTTGGAAAGCACAGAGGCAGGTGGACCACTGGGCTCCTGCAGGGACCCGAGTCTGGATGGAAGGGCCAGCAGAGAAGACCTCAGTCCCAGCAGTTGACTGTCCCTGATTTTGCCACAGGACTGGCCTGACACCGTACAGCATGCTGGGCAGTAGCAGAGGGGCACTGTCATCAGGGAACTGGGCATGGGCTTCTGCTCAGAGAAAAGGGCTAGGAAACCTAGAAGAGGGCGGAGCTGAAGCAGGTAACGCCCCAGCGGAAGAACCTGGAGAGAAACAGCGGAGAGTAGTTGAGAGGACAGCTGAGGAAGATGCAGGAGGAGGGCTGTGGGCAGCTGGGCTGCAGGGCCAGGGCTTCCAGAGTGGACACCGGTGTGCTACCCGGACTGCCCCAGGGCAGCCCATGTTGTAACTGGACAGGAGGGGGTCGAAGGCCTCACCACCAGGCTCCAACCAGGGCTCCCCTGCAAGGTGACCCCAGCTCCAGAGCTCTGTGTGGGACTGACGGAGACCTTCCTCATGACTGCCTCACACTCCAGCTTCCCGCTGCCCGGGCCTGCTCCCCTCCTCTCCCACAGAACCCTCCCCAGAAAGCCTCTTGCACAGAAATCTCTGTCTCAAAGCCTGCTTCCTGCAGGGGACTGACTGGGGCAGGGCAACAGAAGCCCTGTAGAGAGAAGTGGGGAGTGGTATTAGGTCACAGCACCCAGGGGTTTAGACACAGGGCGAGATGGGGGAGCGCAGCTGGGAAGTTTCAAAGCACGTGGGTGACAGGGAGTCCTGGGGGTCCCTGGGGAACAAGGCTAGGCCAGGAAGGAAGGAGGGAGAGGAGAGGCCATAGGGGCCTCCAGAGGGATGCTGGAGGGGAGGGGGTTGGCATAGCTTCCTAGATTAGAGAAACGGTTAGTTTTCCTGAAAGGTGGGATGAGATGGACCCACATTTACTGTGAAGTTGTCTGTTGGTGCCTGAACACAGACTGACATTTTTCAAAGCATGTGTTCACTTAGCCTTGGAAGATTATCGACATCTCTGCCAGTCTATGGCTCAGATTGTTGCTAACAAAGAGGATTACCTGCATCTCAGTACAGACATTCTCCACACATCTAGCAAGAGCACTTAGCCCAGCTTTGTGTTTTGCATAAAGGCCTTCAGTGCTCTGGGTAGGGCCAGGCCGAGGCTGGATGAGACTTAGAGGCTTGAAGCTTCCTGGCTTCCTGGGATGTGAGAGAGGAAGCCTTGAAAGAGGGCAGGATGCTATAATGAGGGGGACACTGGGTTCACCCCAAGGAAGCTTGGGTGTGGTTTTTATTCTTCCATCTGTTGATGTAGTCTGTCACATTGGTTGATTTGCATATGTTGAACCATTCTTACAATCCTGGAAAGAGTCCAGCTAGATTGTGGTGTGTGAACCCTTTTGATGTATTGTTGGCTTTGGTTTGCTCACATTTTATAGAGAATTTTTGCATCTATATTCATCAAAGATACTGGTCTGTAGTTTTCTTTATTTGCAGTGTCTCTGGTTTTCTATCAGGGTGATGGCGGCTTCATGAAATGACTTTCCTACCAAGCCCAACCAGGGCTCCCCTGCAGTCTCAGAGCTCTGTGTGGGACTGACGGAGACCTTCCTCATGACTGCCTCACACTCCAGCTTCCCGCTGCCCGGGCCTGCTCCCCTCCTCTCCCACAGAACCCTCCCCAGAAAGCCTCTTGCACAGAAATCTCTGTCTCAAAGCCTGCTTCCTGCAGGGGACTGACTGGGGCAGGGCAACAGAAGCCCTGTAGAGAGAAGTGGGGAGTGGTATTAGGTCACAGCACCCAGGGGTTTAGACACAGGGCGAGATGGGGGAGCGCAGCTGGGAAGTTTCAAAGCACGTGGGTGACAGGGAGTCCTGGGGGTCCCTGGGGAACAAGGCTAGGCCAGGAAGGAAGGAGGGAGAGGAGAGGCCATAGGGGCCTCCAGAGGGATGCTGGAGGGGAGGGGGTTGGCATAGCTTCCTAGATTAGAGAAACGGTTAGTTTTCCTGAAAGGTGGGATGAGATGGACCCACATTTACTGTGAAGTTGTCTGTTGGTGCCTGAACACAGACTGACATTTTTCAAAGCATGTGTTCACTTAGCCTTGGAAGATTATCGACATCTCTGCCAGTCTATGGCTCAGATTGTTGCTAACAAAGAGGATTACCTGCATCTCAGTACAGACATTCTCCACACATCTAGCAAGAGCACTTAGCCCAGCTTTGTGTTTTGCATAAAGGCCTTCAGTGCTCTGGGTAGGGCCAGGCCGAGGCTGGATGAGACTTAGAGGCTTGAAGCTTCCTGGCTTCCTGGGATGTGAGAGAGGAAGCCTTGAAAGAGGGCAGGATGCTATAATGAGGGGGACACTGGGTTCACCCCAAGGAAGCTTGGGTGTGGTTTTTATTCTTCCATCTGTTGATGTAGTCTGTCACATTGGTTGATTTGCATATGTTGAACCATTCTTACAATCCTGGAAAGAGTCCAGCTAGATTGTGGTGTGTGAACCCTTTTGATGTATTGTTGGCTTTGGTTTGCTCACATTTTATAGAGAATTTTTGCATCTATATTCATCAAAGATACTGGTCTGTAGTTTTCTTTATTTGCAGTGTCTCTGGTTTTCTATCAGGGTGATGGCGGCTTCATGAAATGACTTTGGGACTGTTCTCTTTTCTTTTGGAAGAGTTTGAGAAGGATCGATGTGAGGTCTGTAGAGGTTCCCCAGTGAAGCCATCTGGTCTTGGATTTTTTGTTTGCAGGGAGGTGGTTTTCTTTCTTTTTTTTTTTAAATTACAGATTCAATTTCACTTCTAGCAATCAGTCTGTTTAAGTGATCTCTTTTTAACTCCGTTTTGGCACCCAGAGTGATCCATATTGGTGCAAGAAACACCCCAGGCTCCACGTTTCCTGGTCCTGCCAGGCCTGTGTGCACGGAGCGGGGCTCAGGAGAGGACGGGAGCAAATCCTATCAGGGAAGGGGGCTGGAGGTGGCAGCTGACCTCTAAGTCTCTGAGAGTGTGGGGCACTCAGTGCGGCTGCAGGGTCTGCGTGGAGCAGACAGGTCTCCCTCAGAATGCGGGTACACCCGGAGACACCCTGGGTGTGAGCTAGCCCCAGTTAAAGAAGCCTTCACTCCAGAAGTGTTTCTGGTCTTTGCACGCACTTCAGGGAGTCTCCAGCTGGTCCGCTCAGTGTGTCCTGTGGGACACCTCCACCGGGCTCCCTAGTGGGAGCTCAAGGCTCAGGCCTCCTCCCTAGGGTGAGACCTGTGGGGGTGGGGCTATGTCCACCTGCCTGGGAGGCCCTCGGGAGCCAGTCACATAAGCCGAGAGATCAGACAAGATTTTAGCTGCCATAGCTAGATCAGTGGGCTATAAGCAGAGGGGTGGGGGCTCATGGAAGGCAATTGGTTCTCTCTGAATTTTAAATTCCACCCCAGCCCCACCTCCCAGTTTGTCTGTATTCTTTGCCTATCCTAATGTTGGGGGTGGGGGCATGCTAACGGTACATGTTGAGCTTTGACTGTTTGAACAGTTATGAATTCCTGGTTGGTGACAGAGTGGCCATCTGGTGGTTCTGCATTTGATTTTAACCCCCTGCCATGACCACACCAACAGATATAGACAGACACGTTACTCCCAACAGAGCCAGGGCAGGGTGCTGCTCAGAGATGAGGTCAGTCCCCTTACCCCATTGTTTTCACAGCTGAAAACACTGAGCTAAGAGAGAAAGGGGTTTACCCAAGGACCCCTAGTCTCCTGGACACATCCAGGCCTCACATGCTAAAAAAAATGAAACGGATCACCCACAAGCCAGCATCTGTTCATGCACCGGGTTTAGGGGCAACGCTGAATGGCTCATGTATTTTGAGTGCTTGATGTAGTAACTAAGAATTCTCCTGCGTCTCTGAATTATTTCTCAGTCTTACACATCTCTTTGCTTCCAACAACACTGAGTTCTCATTAGCTGTGTGTAGAAATGAGGAAAGAGATGATCTTGCTTGTCCAAGATGGCCCAGGGAATTTGGGAAAAACATGGGCTCATAGCCAGGCCTGTTTCAGGAGAGAGGTTCTCTCTACGGTGCAACCTTGCTTGCTTGGAAACATCTGCTTGTCCTGCCAGACTCCATGTTCAGTCCAACCTCAGATCTTCCAAGCTGAGATCGGATCTGAGCAGAGCCTTTGGTTAAAGCAGGTGCTGAGCCCAGCTGCAATTTCCCCCTTAACCCGTGAGTCTCCCCGCTGCACCCTAGGCTTGGCCCCCCGAACCGGCATGCACACTTTAGCTTGATGAGATGCTATGGAAAGGGGAATGCTGTAGTTTGGTTCTGACACACATACAAAAATAAACCTCTTCAATAAGCCCGAAAGGGTTCCAAAGGCCATTGTCACTTGTGTACACACCGAAGGTGACAGTGTCAGAAGTCAGAGCCGAGTCTGGAGACACTCTTCTTAGGATTTTGGAGACTTGGCATCCTGGGGCTATAAGCAGAGGGGTGGGGGCTCATGGAAGGCAATTGGTTCTCTCTGAATTTTAAATTCCACCCCAGCCCCACCTCCCAGTTTGTCTGTATTCTTTGCCTATCCTAATGTTGGGGGTGGGGGCATGCTAACGGTACATGTTGAGCTTTGACTGTTTGAACAGTTATGAATTCCTGGTTGGTGACAGAGTGGCCATCTGGTGGTTCTGCATTTGATTTTAACCCCCTGCCATGACCACACCAACAGATATAGACAGACACGTTACTCCCAACAGAGCCAGGGCAGGGTGCTGCTCAGAGATGAGGTCAGTCCCCTTACCCCATTGTTTTCACAGCTGAAAACACTGAGCTAAGAGAGAAAGGGGTTTACCCAAGGACCCCTAGTCTCCTGGACACATCCAGGCCTCACATGCTAAAAAAAATGAAACGGATCACCCACAAGCCAGCATCTGTTCATGCACCGGGTTTAGGGGCAACGCTGAATGGCTCATGTATTTTGAGTGCTTGATGTAGTAACTAAGAATTCTCCTGCGTCTCTGAATTATTTCTCAGTCTTACACATCTCTTTGCTTCCAACAACACTGAGTTCTCATTAGCTGTGTGTAGAAATGAGGAAAGAGATGATCTTGCTTGTCCAAGATGGCCCAGGGAATTTGGGAAAAACATGGGCTCATAGCCAGGCCTGTTTCAGGAGAGAAGGTCTCTCTACGGTGCAACCTTGCTTGCTTGGAAACATCTGCTTGTCCTGCCAGACTCCATGTTCAGTCCAACCTCAGATCTTCCAAGCTGAGATCGGATCTGAGCAGAGCCTTTGGTTAAAGCAGGTGCTGAGCCCAGCTGCAATTTCCCCCTTAACCCGTGAGTCTCCCCGCTGCACCCTAGGCTTGGCCCCCCGAACCGGCATGCACACTTTAGCTTGATGAGATGCTATGGAAAGGGGAATGCTGTAGTTTGGTTCTGACACACATACAAAAATAAACCTCTTCAATAAGCCCGAAAGGGTTCCAAAGGCCATTGTCACTTGTGTACACACCGAAGGTGACAGTGTCAGAAGTCAGAGCCGAGTCTGGAGACACTCTTCTTAGGATTTTATTTGGAGAACTATGGCATCCATAGGGAAAGCTGAAAACCCAGAGCCTACGTATCCAAGATTGTTTTCTTACAGATGACAGTAACTGTGGCCAACAGTGAGCTGGAAAGTGGTCAGCATGAGGCTTGCCTATAATTGAAGGGATGATGTGTGGCTAGAAGTTTACAGTCTTTACTGTTTGTAAGTAGTTTTCACTATGGAAAACAGAAGTAAATACAGATGAAGATTAAAAAGCACCTTAATCCTACTATCTTAGAAAGGTTCTCTTTTTGGACCTCTGTTCCAATCATACCTACAGGCATATGCTCCACTCACAAGGCAAATTAAACAGCACAGTTATGTTTGTGTTGCACTTGATTATTTGTTGTTTAGTTGTGTCCGACACTCTTGCAATCGCATGGGACTGTCACCTGCCAGGCTCCTCGGTCCGTGGGATTTCCCAGGCAAGAATACTGGGGTGGGTTGCCTTGATTATAAAAGAATCCCAATCAGGAACTAGCCTTCTAGGGTTTGTCAAAAAGTTGCTCATGGAAAAGCACAGGAACACACGATGGCTTTATTAGTCTTGCTGGGTCTCCTGTTGAGCTATTTTGCTGTTCACTGTGGAGTTGTAAGGTCCAAGTTACTCACGACAGAGAAGTGGGAAGCTCATGTGGGTAATCTCAAAGGTAAACAAGATTTTGTTTGGCTTTTGCCCATTTTGATCAATCAGTTTATTGCTTTTTCCTTGCAATGAAAAAGTCCACTCAAGCTATAGAAACATTTTAACTATTGAAATTTTGGCAGGAAAAACACTTTGCTATTCTTAGTCTAAAATGCTCTAGTGTTTCACTCACTTTTTCGCCCATTAAAATAATTGTTTTTTAATATGGTGCTTGGGAACATGATTTTTTAAGGGGTTGAACTAATAAGACAACAAACAGGCTCTGTCTGAATATATTTACATAGCAATATATGTAATTTTAAAAATAAGGATCACATTATGCATATTTCATATTTTGCATTCTTAATAGCATAGTGTAAGCATTTTTGAAGGCATTCTTTTTCAAAAACATGAGTTTTAATGCCTAAAGTATTCCATTATATAGCTGTAACACGTATTATTTATCCACTCCCTATTCAGTATTTTTAAGTTCCTGCCAGCTTTTTTCTATTCTAAAACAGGCTATGATAAACAATGACTCTGTCCACATCTCTTATTTTCTTACAATACATTTTAGAATATGAATTACCTTCATGAATCTTAGTGATAGCATGTGTGATCACACACACAGTACAATGCTTGGCACACAGGAGGCGTTCAAAAATTGGTAGCTATGACTAGGAGATCAAGTACCTAAGAGAACAGACCCATGCTGTCAGAGCTGAGAGTCAGGAGAGACATGTGCGCTGTTTCATCCAAGGACAACATAGCTGGAAAGTTAGAGGTAAGCGGATGAGAATGGATGGGGTGGTGGTTTTTGCTCTCAGAAGAAAACAGGCCTGTCATTGCCTAGAATGAAATGGTTCTCCGTTTTGAGCCTAATACAGCCTTCCTCAGATAATCTCCTGCTTCGGCCCCAGAGACCCATTGTGAGCATGCATAGACAACCATGGGGGAGGGAGACTCTGAATGACATTGATCACACGCTCGATTCAGGTCCTTCAGGAAACTGTGATCAGAGAGCAAACAGCATAAATCATCGTGTTCTCAAAGATATTTATTAGCTAGTCTCACTCATGGTAGAAAAAAATTAAAAAATAAATGAATAAGATGAAAAGCCAACATTTCTTCCCCAAGGACCTCAGCTGGATTATACAAAATGGACCCCAGGGGCTTCAGGTTTCCAGCTTCCTTACAGAAGGATGCATAGAAAGCAGAAATCAAGAAAGGACAGCCTAATTTCTTCTTCTAAGTGGAGGGTCTCACCTGGTGCAAGAAGAAAGTCAGGAAGAGGATTCTCTTATTATTCTCTTCTGAATAAGAGATGAGAATGCTTGTAAGTCTAGAAGCAGCTCACCCTGCCAAGTTGTACTGTTAAACTCCAGGACCACTGGGCTCCTCCTTGGAAAGAGTCCTCCCAGTTCTGACCAGTCAGTCCTTGAGGCTGGCCGGTTGCTGTTCTTTGATGGCAGGTGTGGTTTCTGAGCGGAGTCAGGTCACCAGGAGCTGGCTCAGATGAATGAGGGCTAATGAGGTTCTGTTGGGAGATGAATGCTGTCAAGGCGAGAATATTCTGAGACTAGGCTTCTTATGTGGCCACAGTTGGTGCTGAAGGCTCTCCCCAAAGACGTGGTGATATTTACACCTGCACGACGCGACACGAGCCTTGGGAGAATATCCACACAGCCTCTCCGAGTGCGTGTATGGAAGGCCTGCATTCGTTTGGGTGCTTAAAACTCCGGGCTGGCTGTTTAAACTCTGGCTGAGGCGTGAAGCGCTCACTGGGAGCTACAGCAGTGCTGTTTGTTCTGTTTCGCCTGTCGATTTAAAGTACACTCATATTTGGTCTAAGAAAGCCCAGATCTTAAAAAGGATTTCCAGTCTTTGGGGGCTGAAGGCAAGGGGCACCGTTTTGTTTCCTTTTCAAACGTGCAGCTTCCTCGCCCACGGGAAGAGGTCAGTGTGTCTGTCCTTCAGGACGCCTGGCTCCTGGAGGCAAAGGTCCGGAGCACCAGTGAGGCGCAGGCCAGGCAGCACCCCTGAGTGAGAGAGCCACAGCACCGGATCACAGGGGTGTCCTGCAGGGTCTCTGGAGGAGTCCAAACACTGATCGCGAGCCCAAGGGCACGGCGGGCAGGGGGGGCCTAGGCCTCTGGGATCGGGGTGTTGCAGTTGCCATGGTAGATCTTGACGTGGCCCTCGCACCGGAAGTAGGCGTCGAACACGTCGCTGTAGCCGTGGTCCCTCCACCAGGTGCAAAGCTGCCGGTTCCAGGTACAGTCCAGGACGTGGAAGAGCTCAGGGTGCTCCATGCCGATCATGGTGAAGAAGTCCTGGTCTCCCAGGTGACCCCGGAAGTGGTACTTGTCGGCCAGCTGCTGCACCTGCGCCGGCTCCAGGAGGCGACCGTAGAGCGCGGACTGGCGCATCGCCTCCAAGTTAAGCAGCATCACCCCGCTGTTGAAGCCAGGGAGCCCCTCCGGGGGAGGGTCCCCGACCCGTGTCTTGGGGTTCTCATGACGGAACTGCCAGAATGTGTGCCTGGGGAGAAGGGAGAGAGGAGATTCAGCCTGATGGGTGTGCGAGGAGCAGCTTGTCAGGTGGTTTCCCGGGTTCTCACAACCACCCAGGACGCTGGTCCATTGTCACGGTTGTGGTACATCTAGGAGACCGGAGGCAGCCTGAGGTTCAGAATCTGCATCACACCCCAGGCAAGAGGCAGAGCCAGACTGCATCTCCCAAGTCCAAGCCTTATGTTCTTCCCACCACCCTCTGGATGGCATCATGGTCTCCATCGATCACATCTGTACAGACTTAGGGAGCACCAGGCGCCCGAGGAGACAGGTGCTCTCAGAGACTATAGGTCACCTCACACCTGAGGACACTGCACAGAGAGGTCCAGGGGCTTCCCCAGAGTCACACAGCCAGCAAGAGCATAAGTCGGGACTCAACCCAGGCCTCCGGCTGGAGTGTCTGCTTCCGAGGATAGCAACAATCTGGGTGGCGCCTTCCACCCCGCTGTCTTTGTCAGTGATGTGGAAAGGAGAGGAGAGAGAGAACTGGGGAAGTAATTCTGAATGGAGATTGGGTACAGACAAAGGGAGCTAAACACAGACTGAATCGAAATCATTTTGTTTGTTTGTTTTAGAAAAAGCCTCCTTCATTAAGACCTCATACCTAGGATTTCTACAGCAGCTCAGGGCACATGCATGAGCCACAGTGAAAGCAGTTGCGAGACAGCCAGGCGGTGGTGGGTGTTGAGTCATTCGGTTGTGTCTGACTCCTTGAGACACCATGGACTGTAGCCCACCAGGCTTCACTGTCCATGGGATTTTCCCAGGCAAGAATGCCGGAGTGAGTAGCCATTTTCTCCTCCAGGGGGTCTTCCCAACCCACATCTCCTGCACTGCAGGGAGATTCTTTACTACTGAGCCATCGGAGAAGCCCAGGGCAGCCAGGTAGAAGTATGGTCATTTTTGAGAGCAGCTTGGCTCCATCTCAGTTTCTCTCTAGGCAGATTTAGAAATCCAGTCTAGGTATCCAACCCATGGGATGTTAGAGCCAAGAGGCCGAATGGTTCCATCTGGAGAAGTCAGACTCAGAAACCTCCCTGTGGGTGGCAGGGTGAGAGCACCACCCACCCTGTTCTCCGGTCGCCTTGATATCAAGTTCCCACACGGGGTGGGCACAGGCAGGGGCAGAGAGAGCCCCAGGCTCCAGCCGCAGAGATGCAGGCACAGCAGCAGGGCCTGCGACCTGGAGGGAGGAGGGGCGACAGAGGACCCTCTGTGGAGGGCAAGGGCGGGCGTGGGCCTTGCTGTGTTTCACCAGCTCTGCCTCTGCCCCAGAGTCTGTACAGTAGGAACTGCATCAGGGCAAAACCAGCTCTGTCCCTGGCCTGGGGGTGCCACCCTCTGGCCTTCCACGGGGCAGCTTCCCTGTCCAGTCCCAGGGAGGAGCTGGGTGGCAAAGTGGACGGTGCAGGGGAAAGAAAACCAGAGGCCTGGCGTGGGGTGGGCCTCCCTGATCCATTTTCCAGCTCAACACACTTCTCCAAGTCTGGGAGCAGAGAAAGCTTCCTTGAGGTCTCACATATCAAAAGGGGCCGAGAGTTTGTTCCTGGACAGGGCAAAGCATTCCGTTTGGACGTTCGTACAAGCAGAATACACAGGTTCATTGTCTGGTTTTCACCATAATTGGACTGTGAGTGGAACAGAGCGCTGGCGCCTACTTGGTGATAACAACCTCGGCAAAAACAAGCTTCCAAAGCAAACAAAGATGCTTGATCTTTCTGGCCTGCAGTGATGGGATCATAGTGGGGTTAGAATGCAGTTTGACAACTGTTAGTTCATTTTACCGTATTTCCTCCACATGGTTAATTTCAGGAACCCTCCAATCAGGAGAGGGTTTGGGTTGGTTTTTCGTTTTGCTCTTTTAGCTGAAAATGTTATTACCCCACTCTCAGTAGCTGACAGAGCAAGTAGACAATGGATGTGGAAGATCTGAAGAAAGCTATCCAGCAACCTGACCTGGTCGTCGCTGGTGAGAAAAAACCTGCTGCTTCTCTGAGCCCTGGATCCACTGCTGCCAAGTCTGTCTGTGGGGAGAGTGAGGAGCAGGTACCACGAGAGGGTGCCTGGATGTTTTAAAAGCTTCATAATGGTTTCGACTCTTCAGCAAGTTGGGGGGCAGAGGGAGCAGCAGTTACCCCAAGGTGCCCTTACCAGCCTCTGCAGGGACGCTCTCCCGAATCTTGTCTACCCCAGACTGACCTGGCACCGGACCGGCTGACTCGGAAGGGTGGGGCTGGAGGCGGAAAGATGGACAGACGTTCTTCCAGGCAGAGACCATAACCCAAGTGGTTCTTTGGGAACGGGCCACCCAGTGCCACTGCTTAATCAAGACAAAGAGGCACTTCATAACAAAGAGACACAAAGAACCAGGTCTGGGACATCAGATTTGTAAGGAGAAGCAAGGGAGGGACAGGAAATTGAAAATGCAAGCCGCCTGGGGTGTCTGAAGCAGAAACACAGTCTGAAAATGAACAGTGATTCTCTAAGTAGGAAATTATTGCCCTTGTTTCAGGCATTTCTCCTACCCCACCACGATGAACCCAGAAAAACAACACAGCTGCTTAGGGCCATGACGGGTTTCTTTGGCCTGGCTGTGGAGGACCTGCCCCAGTCCTGGGGTGGACAGTGATCCAGGGACGTGGACGGGTGAGGGCTCAGAGAAGAGGCCTGATCCCACAGGGACCAGCCTGATAGGGTGGGGTCCCCAGTTCCTCACCCACTGCCATACGCCAGGGCGGCAGCGCCCACTGACAGGCCTCTGCCTCGCTCCCCTCCCCGTGGCACAGGGACGTCACTGCCTGCACTTTCAGCAAGGGGGAACAGAGGCCCTGGGTTGTTGGCGCGGGGCCCCGACTTAAATCCTCTTGTCTCCAAGATCCTTTCCGTCTCTGCTTCAGATTCTACCACAGGCTGATATTTCAAGGAGCAGCATCTTCATTTTGGCTGGCACATCCCAAGGCCAGCGGTGCCGGGGACCAGGCCGTCAGATAATGCAGCTGCTGCTGGTGTTTCACTGACCGGCGGGTGGGTGGGGGAGAGCTCAGAGAGTGTCCCAGACCCTTGCCCTCCTCAGAGGTCCTGGACTGACCATATATATTCACAGGGCACGGCCAGTGGCCCGTGCTGAGGCTGCAGGAGACCCCTGTATGAGTGAAGGGGTGGGTTCTGAGAGCTCCCAGAAGTTTCTCAGGCTCCCCTCCCTGCCCACCCAGCCGTGTTGCACTGCCTAATTGTTGCACTGGGGCCTGTGTGGAGGCTTGTTCCCACCCCCATGGTCACCTGGATACCCACAGGAGAGGGGCTAAGGTTTCTTCCCCTTTAGAAATAACCTTAACTGTAAAATGAGGCCCCAGAGCAGATGATCTATTGTAAGGCTTTCCAGAAGCCAAAGAGGCTTGCTGGGAAAACAAAGCCGAGGAGCCTGCCAGCACATTCCTCTAGTCATGGGAGATGCATTTTCTAGATTTTTTACATCAAACATGTTCTAATTAATAATCCTAAAATGACTAGTAAGAGCCAGTGGACTAGTTCTAGTGAGTCTTTAATGGGAAAGGGTATTGGAAGTAATTTCAAGCTATCTCCTCCCTCAGATCTTTTCCCCTGATGGTCATTGCTGAGATCACTCCAACAAGTCCTGTAGCCAGAGGCCTTGGCCTAAGAAACCTAAAGCTCACAGTCTCCAGAAAAGAACCCGGTTGCCACAAATCATCTTCTTTCTCCTCCTCTCACCACACAAATCACAGACCCTTCAGCCACCCTGTTTCTTCAAGATTGTTTTCTCCTGGATTGGCGTTTCTCACCTCCTAAGTCTCAGTCGTCTACTTTAACTTCCAAGAGGGGAGAAGCAAAGATGGGGACACATAAAAGAGAGTCGGCACAACACCCCCCAAGGAGGTTCTAGAAGCCTGTGCTGACTCAGGCTGAGCTCAAGCCATAAATAGGTTCTCAGGCCGAGAAGGCTCCATGGTCAGTTGGGGACCCACAAGAGCGGCCCCACTATGCAGCCCGTGTCACCGTGGCTCCACCCCCAGCGTCCCTCAAGCTGGTCGTCACTAAGGAGCACGGGCGGCCTCCGCCCAGGGAGGCTCCCTGTCTAATCAACCCAGGCTGGATCAGAGACACTATGACACCTCCCCTGCGCCTGGGCTCGGGTTCCAGGCCAATCTGCTCTTGTGTGACTTGGAAGGGACCCCGTTTTCCATCTCCGAGAGGAAAGGCAAGGAGTGAAGAGCCATGCTTCATAGCAGCCAGTGTTCCACTCAGTCTGGGTCCCAAGAGGTGACGGGGGACAGTTCGGGGCACACAGGGCTGACTTCAGAGGCACTGTCACTCGGTTTTCCATCCTCCGAGGGCACTAGAGCTTGTTCCCACCCCCATGGTCACCTGGATACCCACAGGAGAGGGCTAAGGTTTCTTCCCCTTTAGAAATAACCTTAACTGTAAAATGAGGCCCCAGAGCAGATGATCTATTGTAAGGCTTTCCAGAAGCCAAAGAGGCTTGCTGGGAAAACAAAGCCGAGGAGCCTGCCAGCACATTCCTCTAGTCATGGGAGATGCATTTTCTAGATTTTTTACATCAAACATGTTCTAATTAATAATCCTAAAATGACTAGTAAGAGCCAGTGGACTAGTTCTAGTGAGTCTTTAATGGGAAAGGGTATTGGAAGTAATTTCAAGCTATCTCCTCCCTCAGATCTTTTCCCCTGATGGTCATTGCTGAGATCACTCCAACAAGTCCTGTAGCCAGAGGCCTTGGCCTAAGAAACCTAAAGCTCACAGTCTCCAGAAAAGAACCCGGTTGCCACAAATCATCTTCTTTCTCCTCCTCTCACCACACAAATCACAGACCCTTCAGCCACCCTGTTTCTTCAAGATTGTTTTCTCCTGGATTGGCGTTTCTCACCTCCTAAGTCTCAGTCGTCTACTTTAACTTCCAAGAGGGGAGAAGCAAAGATGGGGACACATAAAAGAGAGTCGGCACAACACCCCCCAAGGAGGTTCTAGAAGCCTGTGCTGACTCAGGCTGAGCTCAAGCCATAAATAGGTTCTCAGGCCGAGAAGGCTCCATGGTCAGTTGGGGACCCACAAGAGCGGCCCCACTATGCAGCCCGTGTCACCGTGGCTCCACCCCGAGCGTCCCTCAAGCTGGTCGTCACTAAGGAGCACGGGCGGCCTCCGCCCAGGGAGGCTCCCTGTCTAATCAACCCAGGCTGGATCAGAGACACTATGACACCTCCCCTGCGCCTGGGCTCGGGTTCCAGGCCAATCTGCTCTTGTGTGACTTGGAAGGGACCCCGTTTTCCATCTCCGAGAGGAAAGGCAAGGAGTGAAGAGCCATGCTTCATAGCAGCCAGTGTTCCACTCAGTCTGGGTCCCAAGAGGTGACGGGGGACAGTTCGGGGCACACAGGGCTGACTTCAGAGGCACTGTCACTCGGTCCTGCCTCAAGCTGCAGATGAGCACTCACCCTTCCTTCTCTAGGGGAGCCGCCTTGTAGGATCCTAGAGGGGGCACAGGCCACGTGGAGCTGTGGGCCCGAGAAGCTTTAAACTGCCCGTCTCCCTGGGGTGTTTCTTACCACCAAGAGTCAGAGCTGACCTTGTTGGATCTGCTATGAGCAAGGCCTGAAGCAGGTAGGTCTCTAACACTGCTGGTCAGAGAGAGTAAGAAATGTCCCCAGAGTCGTGCAGGTTATCAGCAGTCGGACGGATCGGGGCCCCTTATCAGCACTGATCCCCCAGCAGAGAGACGTCCCCACGTCCCGTCTGCCACATCTCCAAGATCTTCATGCGAGCAGCGGGAACACCAGCGAGCACACGGGACTGAGAAGACTCAGTCAGTGAGCCCTCAGGTACTTAGCAGAGCGCCTGTTAGACTCAACCCCCGCGGAGGCCCGTGGAACATCCCCCACCTCAGGCAACAGGCAGTGCCAAGAGGAGCTGAGGCCCCGGCTGTGAACACACCAACAGTGGAGGCCCTGAGATGGGCAGGGGCGGGGGGAGGGGGTGCTATGCCAGGACCCCCAGGCTAAGGACCAGCTATGAGAGCCATGGGCCTCTCAGGGCCTTGAAGAATCATGTGGGGACGGGGGTGAGATGCTCCTAGGGGCCGTCCTAGACTCTGGGAGCAAACGCAGGCCAGACCCTGACATGCGCGAGGCCCTGGCTGTCCCTGCAGGTGCTCGGCCCAGCTGGCAGATGCCCTCCCCGCCCAGGAGGCTCCTGTCTAATCAACCCAGGCTGGATCAGAGACACTATGACACCTCCCCTGCGCCTGGGCTCGGGTTCCAGGCCAATCTGCTCTTGTGTGACTTGGAAGGGACCCCGTTTTCCATCTCCGAGAGGAAAGGCAAGGAGTGAAGAGCCATGCTTCATAGCAGCCAGTGTTCCACTCAGTCTGGGTCCCAAGAGGTGACGGGGGACAGTTCGGGGCACACAGGGCTGACTTCAGAGGCACTGTCACTCGGTCCTGCCTCAAGCTGCAGATGAGCACTCACCCTTCCTTCTCTAGGGGAGCCGCCTTGTAGGATCCTAGAGGGGGCACAGGCCACGTGGAGCTGTGGGCCCGAGAAGCTTTAAACTGCCCGTCTCCCTGGGGTGTTTCTTACCACCAAGAGTCAGAGCTGACCTTGTTGGATCTGCTATGAGCAAGGCCTGAAGCAGGTAGGTCTCTAACACTGCTGGTCAGAGAGAGTAAGAAATGTCCCCAGAGTCGTGCAGGTTATCAGCAGTCGGACGGATCGGGGCCCCTTATCAGCACTGATCCCCCAGCAGAGAGACGTCCCCACGTCCCGTCTGCCACATCTCCAAGATCTTCATGCGAGCAGCGGGAACACCAGCGAGCACACGGGACTGAGAAGACTCAGTCAGTGAGCCCTCAGGTACTTAGCAGAGCGCCTGTTAGACTCAACCCCCGCGGAGGCCCGTGGAACATCCCCCACCTCAGGCAACAGGCAGTGCCAAGAGGAGCTGAGGCCCCGGCTGTGAACACACCAACAGTGGAGGCCCTGAGATGGGCAGGGGCGGGGGGAGGGGGTGCTATGCCAGGACCCCCAGGCTAAGGACCAGCTATGAGAGCCATGGGCCTCTCAGGGCCTTGAAGAATCATGTGGGGACGGGGGTGAGATGCTCCTAGGGGCCGTCCTAGACTCTGGGAGCAAACGCAGGCCAGACCCTGACATGCGCGAGGCCCTGGCTGTCCCTGCAGGTGCTCGGCCCAGCTGGCAGATGCCCTCCCTGCCCAGGAGCTCCTCAGGCGGTGGTGGGGCCTCAGGGACCAGCCCTCATCCACCCAGCCGGGCGTCTGCAGGTTTCTCTCTCGGCATGGCTTCCTGCTCCAGGGCCTCTGGAATGACTGTCTCAGCCCCAGAGTGGGTCCCCCTCTGACCCGCCCACCTCGGGGGACTCTAACACCTGGCAGACACTGGAACCATGGGGCATGAACACCACGCTGCCGGACAGCCCTCCCAATGCCCACAGCCTGCCTTTGGTCAGGAGCCCTCTGGGGGGCTATCCGCTGGCCTGAGGTCCCCCCTGACACAGCACCTCCAGGGCCCCAGGTGACTCCTCCGTGCCCTCAGGAGGGGTCGGCGCCCCCTTTAAAGCATCCATCCTCGTCCCTGGCCCTCCCGCCGTTCCCCTGCCTGGCAGCTGGAGCTGCCAGCCGGTGGGTGAGGCTGTGGACGCACTGTCACTTAAATCTGACACGTGGCTCTGGAGCAGCGATGTGCCAACGAGGCAGGGCCCTGGAGGGCTGCGTGGGAGGAACTGGGGCAGCGGCGATGCAGGAAGGGACACTGGAGGGGTCAGCCAGGCAGACGGAGCTCTGACGGCCTCAGGCCACTAGGCTACTCCAGTGATGGCAGAACCGCGTGTAACAGAGCCAAGCTGGAAGGACGCAGAGGCGAAGGGGCCCAGCTGGGGGCTGGATGCAGGTCACAAGCACAGTGCAAAGCAGGCAGGGCAGAGTTCTGGAGAGTTCTGACATTTAGGGAATGGAGGAAGAGGAGCAAGAAAACACAGAAAACATGTACGGCCTTGGAGTGGCCCAGTCACCTGTCCTCGACACGGACGGCCCGAGCAGCCAGGGCTGACTCAGCCGGGGCCTCTCTCTGCTGTGGGAACCCCCGAGGAGCCGCAGCCACGTCCGGCTAGACCTGCAGGCTCACGGCCCCCGCCCTGGGACCCAGGCGCCCGTGGTGTCCCTCATCCCGTCCAACCCAGTGGGCCTCTGGCCTTCTCTCCCCAAGTGCTGCCCTCCAGACCCCCTTACGGATAACTGCCCCCTCTCTGCCTCTCATTCTAACAAACGCTGATGGGGACAGGATGACATCCCAGATGCTACTGAATATCTCAGCCCCTCCCTCTCCCAGTAGAGACCAATCCTGCTGCTGCTCCCCAAGACCCGAGGGAAGCACACTGCCTCCCCGACACCCCTTCCGGAGCTCTGCTCCCACCACCACTGCAGTCCAGATGCCTCCTGGCCTTCTTCCTGTCCCCTCTGCTCACACCCACACCCCTGTCTTCTCTGCTCCATCCTTAGAGCACCACCTTTCAATGGCCTCAGGGTTCTTCAAGGCTCACTTGCGCTATCCACTTGGCTCCCCCTTCTGTGCACCCTACCACCAGAAGGCACTCTGCCCCAGATTTAATGTGATTCTTATCAAATTACCCATGACTTTTTTTCATAAAACTAGAACAAATAATTCTCAAATTTATCTGGAACCATAAAAGACCCAGAATTGCCAAAGTAACCCTAAGGAGAAAGAACAAAGCAGTAGGCATAACTCTTCCAGACCTCAGACAATACTATAAAGCTATGGTAATCAAAACAGCATGGTATTGGCACAAAAATACGGATTAATGGAACAGAATAGAGAGCCCAGAAGTAAACCTACACACCTGTGGTCAATCAGTGTTTGACAAGGAGGCAAAAATATATATTGGAAGAAAGACGATCTCTTAATAAGTAGTGTTGGGGAAACTGGATGGCTGTATGTAAATCAATAATTTTAGAACACACCCTCACACCAGACACAAAAGTAAACTCAAAATGGTTTAAAAACTTAAATATAAGGCACGACACTTTAAAACTCCTAGAAAGAGGACACAAGCAAACATTCTGACATAATCATACCAGTGGTTTCATAGGTCAGGATCCCAAGGCAACAGAAATAAAAGCAAAACCAAATGGGACCTAATCAAACTTACACACTTTTGTGCAGCAAAGGAAACCATACACAAAATGAAAAGACAGCCTATGGACTGGGAGAAAATATTTCCAAACTATGTGACCAACAAGGTTTTAATTTTTAAAATAAACAGTCTGTACAACTCAACAGCAACAAAACAATCTGTTGAAAAGGGAAGAGACCAAAATAGACACTATCCCAAAGAAGACATACAGATGGTCAATAGGTACATGAAAAGATGCTCAACAATGCTAATTTTTAGAGAAATGCAAATAAAAGCCACATTGAGGAATCACTTCATGCCACTCAGAATGGCCATCATTTAAAAATGTACAAATAATAAGTGCTAGAGAGGGTGTGGAGAAAAGGGAGCCCTTGTACACTGCTGAGAACATGAATTGGTGCACCCACTATGGAAAACAGTATGGAGGTTCACACTAGAGCTGCCACACAATCCAGCAACCCCACTCCTAGGCACATATTCAAAAGATACACACACCCCTATGTTCACGGCAGCAGTACTCACAATGGCCAAGACACGGAAACAGCCTAAACGCCTGTCAACAGATGAATGAATAAAGATGTGGTATCCATATACAACGGAATACTACTCAACCATAAAAAAGAATGAAATAATACCATTTGCTGCAACATGGATGGACCTAGAAATTATGCTAAGTGAAGTCAGAAAGAGACAAGTAACATATGATATCACTTATATCTAAAACATGACACAAATGAACTTATCTATAAAACAGAAACAGATTCACAGAGACCTGAGGTTGCCAAGGGAGAAGAGGTGAGGGGAAGGGATAGATTGAGAGTTGAGGATTATCAGATGCAAACTGTTATCTATAGCAATGAATAAACAACAAGGTAGGTCCTAGTATAATTGAGTCATTTTGTTGTACAGCAGAAATTAACACATCACGGGGACTCCCCTGGCAGCCCAGTGGTTATGACTCCATGCTTCCAATGCAGGGGGTGCAAGACTTAAAAAGTCACACCAGACACAAAAGTAAACTCAAAATGGTTTAAAAACTTAAATATAAGGCACGACACTTTAAAACTCCTAGAAAGAGGACACAAGCAAACATTCTGACATAATCATACCAGTGGTTTCATAGGTCAGGATCCCAAGGCAACAGAAATAAAAGCAAAACCAAATGGGACCTAATCAAACTTACACACTTTTGTGCAGCAAAGGAAACCATACACAAAATGAAAAGACAGCCTATGGACTGGGAGAAAATATTTCCAAACTATGTGACCAACAAGGTTTTAATTTTTAAAATAAACAGTCTGTACAACTCAACAGCAACAAAACAATCTGTTGAAAAGGGAAGAGACCAAAATAGACACTATCCCAAAGAAGACATACAGATGGTCAATAGGTACATGAAAAGATGCTCAACAATGCTAATTTTTAGAGAAATGCAAATAAAAGCCACATTGAGGAATCACTTCATGCCACTCAGAATGGCCATCATTTAAAAATGTACAAATAATAAGTGCTAGAGAGGGTGTGGAGAAAAGGGAGCCCTTGTACACTGCTGAGAACATGAATTGGTGCACCCACTATGGAAAACAGTATGGAGGTTCACACTAGAGCTGCCACACAATCCAGCAACCCCACTCCTAGGCACATATTCAAAAGATACACACACCCCTATGTTCACGGCAGCAGTACTCACAATGGCCAAGACACGGAAACAGCCTAAACGCCTGTCAACAGATGAATGAATAAAGATGTGGTATCCATATACAACGGAATACTACTCAACCATAAAAAAGAATGAAATAATACCATTTGCTGCAACATGGATGGACCTAGAAATTATGCTAAGTGAAGTCAGAAAGAGACAAGTAACATATGATATCACTTATATCTAAAACATGACACAAATGAACTTATCTATAAAACAGAAACAGATTCACAGAGACCTGAGGTTGCCAAGGGAGAAGAGGTGAGGGGAAGGGATAGATTGAGAGTTGAGGATTATCAGATGCAAACTGTTATCTATAGCAATGAATAAACAACAAGGTAGGTCCTAGTATAATTGAGTCATTTTGTTGTACAGCAGAAATTAACACATCACGGGGACTCCCCTGGCAGCCCAGTGGTTATGACTCCATGCTTCCAATGCAGGGGGTGCAAGTTCAATCCCTGGTTGAGGAACTAAGACCCCACATGCTGCACAGTGGAGTCAACATTTTTTTTTTAATTAAAAAAAGAAAGCGGCATTCTCCTCCAGGCACAGGGAGCTCAGCTGCATCCCCTCTGATGACCCGTCCTGGCCTCACCCCACGGAACCTGCCCCCTGGCCCCTTGGGATTCTCTGGGACCCACCTCTCCCTGTTTTCTAGATTGTGAGTCTCTCCTGGCTCCCCTAGTTCCCCACCCAGTCTAAACTGCCCCCCAGCACCTCACCGGGAACATGACAGTGTTAAGTTTCAAATGACTGGATGGATGGATGGATTATAGAATGAATGAACACAGGAATAAGAGACTTTAAAATCAGATGGCAGAAATTTAAAAGAGGAGAATGTTGATGAAGGTGGTCAAACAATTCAGAAAGGCGGTTGGGGGTGAGAGCGCCCTGGGCCCTGTGGGCTGGGGCCACAGGGTTCTCCACTGTGGGGAGCCAGGTCCCTCCAGAGTGAGCACAGAGAAGGCAAGAGAGAAGAGTTGGTCCCATGAGCTCAGGAATCCACCCCTGTGATGAGATGCAGATGTGACACAAGTGAGCTATGGAGACCCCCAGATGGTAACCTGACTCAGCAGTGCCCACAGCCCTGTGGACAGTGCCCTTTCCTTCACTGACCCCGGAAGAGACTCTGGCCTTCAAGTCGTGGGGCTTATGCATGCTGCTAGGGAGCAACTCAAATCTGGTGAGAGCCCTGGGACCAACCAGGAGGCTGCTGGTCCTGCAGCCGGAAGGCTGGGCTGGTCATGTCCCTCGGGCAGGGGGCCCAGCTCAGCTCCACAACTCTGCCCTTTCCCAGAAGTCCGATGAGGGAGGGACTTTCATCAGGGCGAAGACTAAGCCAAACAGTCACCTTCAGAAGTGGCTCACTGCTCCCGACAGCCCCGCGGCACTAGGGGACACGGGAGAGGAGTGCCCAGGACGCAGGCCTGGTGTTTTCCGGAACACTGAGCAGAACCTACGTAGACGTGTGCGGTAAGGCTGACGCCGAGGGACATGGGTGGAATTTAACCTTGTGTCTGAATTAAGCTCAGCAGCAATCCAGCCCAGCACTCTTCCCCCTGGTGTGGCTGACAAGGGCCCAGAGGCCACCAAGCTCCGGGAAAATGCGTTACTTCTCAAGCCCAAGAAGCAATCTGTGAGCCCTCCTACTTCGTCCAGGCTGACCTTTCCCTCCACCTGCCCCCGCTCGCCATCCTGCGCATCGCGGCATGGGCCTTGGTCAAGGTGGAAGGAGCAACCACCACGTGGACACAGACGTGAGGCTCCCACCTGTCAGCACAGAGCAAGGCACTATGGGAGGTGGGGGACAGCGCCCCGGGCCAGACACAGGCCCCGCCTCCGCGAGCCTGGGCCAACAGCGCTTCTCAGATGTCACCCTGTCAGGGGCTTCCTGGGATGGGATTAAAATACAGATTCTCATTCAGAAGCTGCATTTTTGACACGCTCCCAGGGGACGCTCATGCTGAGGATCCTACTCAAAAGAAAAAGAGGGCATTTTAAATAATTTGACAAAGAAAGGAAAACCACACAAGCAGCAGTGATATTTTATCCTGAAAATAGCTATGAAATAGGTGACGGGGCCACTTGTAAATTTTATGCTAGTATTTTCTGAGCCTTCTTACTTTGTCAGAGTCCTGAGGGGCCCCTAAGGAGATGCTTCCTGGAAGCAGGGAGGGCCCAGGCCTGTCGCCTTCCTTCCCCAGGGCCCAGTGGTCAGTCTAGGGTGGTAAGGACTAGTTGCCCACTGACTTGAAAAACGTGCCGGGGCATGACAGGGCTGAGGATGCAGGTTCTGGGGCTTCCCTGGTGGCTCAGTGGCAAAGAATCTGCCTGCCAATGCAGGGCACCTGGGTTCACCCTCTGGTCCAGGAGGATCCCACATGCCACAGAGCAACTAAGCCCATGCTCCACAACTAGTGAGCCCTCCCTCTAGAATCTGTGTTGCAACTACTGAAGCTCTCGTGTCTAAAGCTGGTGCTCTGTAACAAGCCACAGCAATCAGGGGCTGGCACATTGCATCTAGAGAGCAGCTTTCCACGACTAGAGAAAAGCCCGCGTAGCTGTGAAGACTCAGAACAGCCAAAAATAAACAAAATTATTAAAACAAGTAAACAAAAAAGAATGCAGGTTCCGGGGCGGACAGTCCGAGTGCCAGTCCTGGTCCTCTGCTTACTATCTTGCACAAGACACCAAGGCAATCTGTGCTTCAGGGTCCCCATATGGAAACAGGGTTCTTGAGAGGAGTTTATAAAAGGCCGCAGACAAAACACTCAAGTCCCATCAGAGATCTCCTAGAGCACGACGGGAGGCCTTGGTCAAGGTGGAAGGAGCAACCACCACGTGGACACAGACGTGAGGCTCCCACCTGTCAGCACAGAGCAAGGCACTATGGGAGGTGGGGGACAGCGCCCCGGGCCAGACACAGGCCCCGCCTCCGCGAGCCTGGGCCAACAGCGCTTCTCAGATGTCACCCTGTCAGGGGCTTCCTGGGATGGGATTAAAATACAGATTCTCATTCAGAAGCTGCATTTTTGACACGCTCCCAGGGGACGCTCATGCTGAGGATCCTACTCAAAAGAAAAAGAGGGCATTTTAAATAATTTGACAAAGAAAGGAAAACCACACAAGCAGCAGTGATATTTTATCCTGAAAATAGCTATGAAATAGGTGACGGGGCCACTTGTAAATTTTATGCTAGTATTTTCTGAGCCTTCTTACTTTGTCAGAGTCCTGAGGGGCCCCTAAGGAGATGCTTCCTGGAAGCAGGGAGGGCCCAGGCCTGTCGCCTTCCTTCCCCAGGGCCCAGTGGTCAGTCTAGGGTGGTAAGGACTAGTTGCCCACTGACTTGAAAAACGTGCCGGGGCATGACAGGGCTGAGGATGCAGGTTCTGGGGTTTCCCCTGGTGGCTCAGTGGCAAAGAATCTGCCTGCCAATGCAGGGCACCTGGGTTCACCCTCTGGTCCAGGAGGATCCCACATGCCACAGAGCAACTAAGCCCATGCTCCACAACTAGTGAGCCCTCCCTCTAGAATCTGTGTTGCAACTACTGAAGCTCTCGTGTCTAAAGCTGGTGCTCTGTAACAAGCCACAGCAATCAGGGGCTGGCACATTGCATCTAGAGAGCAGCTTTCCACGACTAGAGAAAAGCCCGCGTAGCTGTGAAGACTCAGAACAGCCAAAAATAAACAAAATTATTAAAACAAGTAAACAAAAAAGAATGCAGGTTCCGGGGCGGACAGTCCGAGTGCCAGTCCTGGTCCTCTGCTTACTATCTTGCACAAGACACCAAGGCAATCTGTGCTTCAGGGTCCCCATATGGAAACAGGGTTCTTGAGAGGAGTTTATAAAAGGCCGCAGACAAAACACTCAAGTCCCATCAGAGATGGTGGAAGCCATGGACACATATGGTGCACGGTGAGAAGCAGTATGGATTCTCTGTAGCACCACACTTGCCCCGTCCCCCAGCCAGGGGCCCCTGAGCCTGGTTCACTGGCTCTGACCCACCAGCAGGGCGACCTTGGACAAGTCACTTCTCTCCCAGAGCCTCAGTTCCTGTGCCTGTTAAGTGGATGAATTCAATCTGAATCCTTTTCTGCTCTGAAAGCCTATGGCTCTGAGCCAGGATTAGGATTCACCGTTCATGAAACTTTGGGGGTGAACTTCAAGGGAATGTAATTGCCAAATTCCAATAATTGATTCCTCTTTAAATGCAGCAGATAAATAAATCTTTAAAAAAAAAAAAAATATATATATATATATAAAGGGCTTCCCTGGTGGTCCACTGGGTAAGGATACCGCCTTGCACTGCAAGGGGTGCCGGTTCGATCCCTGGCCTGGGAAGATCCCACGTGCCACGGAGCAGCTGGACCGATATGTCCAATGACCGAGCCCGAGCTCTGGAGCGCATACGCCCAGAGCCAGTGCTCTGCGACAACAGAGGCCACTGCAATGGGAGGCCCACACAGGCCAAAGAACAAAGATGGATGAAAATGGATAAATGAAAGACCAATAAAAGCGGCCCGCCTGCTCCCCTCCCTCCCCACCCCAACCCCACCAAAATAAGTAAATAAATAAATCTTAAAAAAAATATATATATATATATATACACATACATATATATAAATGCAGCAGGACCCTGTGAGTACAACAGGGATTTGTTGTTGCTTTTGTTTCAAAACCTATTTCTATGCACCAACAGAGCCCTACCATTTGTCTGGGTGCTTCCCAATTATAAGCTCCCAGCAGCAAGCTGTGGGTCAGGGTCAGGGGTGGGGCAGTGCACAGGGCAGTGGCTGTTCAGTATTTGTCTCTGCCAAGTCCTTGTACTCTGGCCCTTGGTGGGTGCTCAGAAATACAGTTTTCAGGAAATGAGGATGGACTGTTCCTAGCTTTTTGCCTCCCTCCCCCCTTCGCGGTGGGTTCACTGGATGTTGCCGGAACCTGCCCATCTCCTCATTCAATCCCTGCTGCACTGTCTGAGCACCTGCACAGGAGCGGGTGGGGCAGGAAAACTCCCCTCTCCCCAGAACTTCCTTCAGCCACTTATTTCTCCATAGAGCCATGGAGCCACCATGGAAGTGGGGCCCCCCTCCAGATCTGCCCCCAGCCACAGGGCACACTGCCCACCTCACACCCAAGCCTGTGGCCAGCTCCCCGCAGGTCACCAGGGCACACCGCTTGGCATGTCCAGATGATTCCTTCTGAAATTTGGGTAACTTAAGTTTTTCTGAAAGCCTATGGCTCTGAGCCAGGATTAGGATTCACCGTTCATGAAACTTTGGGGGTGAACTTCAAGGGAATGTAATTGCCAAATTCCAATAATTGATTCCTCTTTAAATGCAGCAGATAAATAAATCTTTAAAAAAAAATATATATATATATATAAAGGGCTTCCCTGGTGGTCCACTGGGTAAGGATACCGCCTTGCACTGCAAGGGGTGCCGGTTCGATCCCTGGCCTGGGAAGATCCCACGTGCCACGGAGCAGCTGGACCGATATGTCCAATGACCGAGCCCGAGCTCTGGAGCGCATACGCCCAGAGCCAGTGCTCTGCGACAACAGAGGCCACTGCAATGGGAGGCCCACACAGGCCAAAGAACAAAGATGGATGAAAATGGATAAATGAAAGACCAATAAAAGCGGCCCGCCTGCTCCCCTCCCCCCCCCCCCCAACCCCACCAAAATAAGTAAATAAATAAATCTTAAAAAAAAAAAAAATATATATATATATATATATACACATACATATATATAAATGCAGCAGGACCCTGTGAGTACAACAGGGATTTGTTGTTGCTTTTGTTTCAAAACCTATTTCTATGCACCAACAGAGCCCTACCATTTGTCTGGGTGCTTCCCAATTATAAGCTCCCAGCAGCAAGCTGTGGGTCAGGGTCAGGGGTGGGGCAGTGCACAGGGCAGTGGCTGTTCAGTATTTGTCTCTGCCAAGTCCTTGTACTCTGGCCCTTGGTGGGTGCTCAGAAATACAGTTTTCAGGAAATGAGGATGGACTGTTCCTAGCTTTTTGCCTCCCTCCCCCCTTCGCGGTGGGTTCACTGGATGTTGCCGGAACCTGCCCATCTCCTCATTCAATCCCTGCTGCACTGTCTGAGCACCTGCACAGGAGCGGGTGGGGCAGGAAAACTCCCCTCTCCCCAGAACTTCCTTCAGCCACTTATTTCTCCATAGAGCCATGGAGCCACCATGGAAGTGGGGCCCCCCTCCAGATCTGCCCCCAGCCACAGGGCACACTGCCCCCCCCCCCCCCAAGCCTGTGGCCAGCCCCCCCCCCCCCCCCCCGCAGGTCACCAGGGCACACACACCGGGCTTCAGCCCCGCCCAGACAGCAAGGCGACAGGAAGCTCAGTTCCCACCCCCCCCCCACCGAGAGGACGCCTGAGGTCTCTCCTCCAGTGTTCCCAGCACCAGAGGTCTTGGTCCTCATCAGCTCCTTCTCAGAAGGGAGGAGCCCCCGTATCTCTAAGTCTTCAGTAAGCATCTGTTCACAGCCTAGTACAGATCAACCACCGTGCTACAAATAACGAGGCGGAGGAGGAAATTAGCTGCCGTCCCTCGCTCCAGCCCATATGCAGCTTACACACACTGCCGTCACTCGCAACATCCCTTTCTCAGCTTTCCACGTGTTCCCTTTATCCCTCATGACAGCAGCTATGGTCAGTACTATTTCCCCTTTACAGATGAGGAAATGAAAGCTCAGAGAGGTGAAGTCATGTGCTTGTGGTCACACAGCCCTCCTGCGAGGCTAACCACAGAGACAAGGCTGTGGGGGAGGAGGAAGTGCCCTCCCCACCCTGGGGTTTCCCCCAGGGGCCCGGGAAGGAGTGGCGCCTACAGGAGGGGCTTTCCATCTCCCGTGCCAGCACCAAGCTCAGAGCAGCAGTGAGAATGAACTCAGAGAATGGATTCTCGGAACCCTTTGGTTCTCAGAGGAGGTGTGGCCAGGGGGAGCAGTAAACAAGAGGAGGGATTCCACACAAGACTGAGGATGGGTGTGAGTTTCATCAGGCCAGTTGCAAACACAGAGCAAGCCTTGGAAGGGCGGGAGGGTGGGTGTGAGCCCGCGAGCTCTCCGCCCCAGATGCACTTAGAGGCAGGAAGCGTGGGCCGAGTCATGGCTCTGGGCCCGGAACCCAAATCCTGCAGCCAAAAAAAACCTAGAGAGATCACCCAGGAACACAGAGAGTGGAAGCACATCACACAGGATCACCCAGTTGGGAAGTCATGGCTCACATGCTGAGCACCACAAGGCCGTCGGCCTTCCACACCACAAGACGGCACGGTCTCATGCTTTCCAGATTCTACTAAGGAAAATCACACTCCTTTAGGGTCAAACTCCATAGAGCCAGCCGGGGCCCCAGATCTGCCCCCAGCCACAGGGCACACTGCCCACCTCACACCCAAGCCTGTGGACTCCCCGCAGGTCACCAGGGCACACACACGGGCTTCAGCCCCGCCCAGACAGCAAGGCGACAGGAAGCTCAGTTCCCACCCCCGCCCCACCGAGAGGACGCCTGAGGTCTCTCCTCCAGTGTTCCCAGCACCAGAGGTCTTGGTCCTCATCAGCTCCTTCTCAGAAGGGAGGAGCCCCCGTATCTCTAAGTCTTCAGTAAGCATCTGTTCACAGCCTAGTACAGATCAACCACCGTGCTACAAATAACGAGGCGGAGGAGGAAATTAGCTGCCGTCCCTCGCTCCAGCCCATATGCAGCTTACACACACTGCCGTCACTCGCAACATCCCTTTCTCAGCTTTCCACGTGTTCCCTTTATCCCTCATGACAGCAGCTATGGTCAGTACTATTTCCCCTTTACAGATGAGGAAATGAAAGCTCAGAGAGGTGAAGTCATGTGCTTGTGGTCACACAGCCCTCCTGCGAGGCTAACCACAGAGACAAGGCTGTGGGGGAGGAGGAAGTGCCCTCCCCCACCCCGGGTTCCCACAGGGGCCCGGGAAGGAGTGGCGCCTACAGGGTGGGCTTTCCATCTCCCGTGCCTGCACCAAGCTCAGAGCAGCAGTGAGAATGAACTCAGAGAATGGATTCTCGGAACCCTTTGGTTCTCAGAGGAGGTGTGGCCAGGGGGAGCAGTAAACAAGAGGAGGGATTCCACACAAGACTGAGGATGGGTGTGAGTTTCATCAGGCCAGTTGCAAACACAGAGCAAGCCTTGGAAGGGCGGGAGGGTGGGTGTGAGCCCGCGAGCTCTCCGCCCCAGATGCACTTAGAGGCAGGAAGCGTGGGCCGAGTCATGGCTCTGGGCCCGGAACCCAAATCCTGCAGCCAAAAAAAACCTAGAGAGATCACCCAGGAACACAGAGAGTGGAAGCACATCACACAGGATCACCCAGTTGGGAAGTCATGGCTCACATGCTGAGCACCACAAGGCCGTCCGCGGCCTTCCACACCAGCAAGACGGCAGCCTTAGCTTTGTCTCATGCTTTCCAGATTCTGACTAAGGAAAATCACACTCTCCTTTAGGGTCATAGTACATTAGTTCTTTCCCTAAAGTTCTTAGGTCAGCCCGTGCTGCCTGTTCATCCCTAAACTCATCACTGGGTGAGTTTAACCACTCAAGGATATGCTCTGCAAACCCCCCATGGCCGTGCACAATGCCAGGACCCCAGCAGTTTTTGAAACCCGACCACAGGGATCCATCCTAGGGGCCTGGAGTGTGCAGGACACTGAGGACACCCAGGGGAACCATGGACGGACCACCAGTCCCCATGCTGCGGACAGCCCACCATGGGAAGCCCTCTGGTCATGCCTGAGATGGGCATCCTGCTAGCCATGGGAGCGCAGGGCAAGAGAGGAGCCCACGGAGGCAGCCCCTCCCACATTCTCTCTGAAATCCTCCGGAATCCACACTTCATCTGCACGGCCACCATGTCTTTGTGTGGACGAAACCCCTAAAGCAAAGGGCCGTCCCCGGGGATCACATTATTCAAGCATTCTACATCCTCAAGCATGAGATCAAGTAGGAAAGGAAACGATCATCATCTGAAAGTTCAAGCTGAGGACAAAGAGAGGCTCAGTGGGGTCCCCACAGGATGGGGCAGGGAAGGCATGTGTGTTTGGAGAGAGGATACCTAGTTTTGTTTTCTTTTTTTTGGCTTCTAAGTCATCATTTATTTTTCATCCATCTTTATTCTTTGGCTTGTGTGGGCCTCCCATTGCGGTGGCCTCTCTCGTTGCAGAGCATTGGCTCTGGGCACACGTGCTCCAGAGCGCTGGCTCGGTAATTGGACACACCAGTCCAGCCACTCCGCGGCACGTGGGATCTTCCCAGGCCAGGGATCGAACCGGTGCCCCTTGCACTGCAAGGCAGTGTCCTTACCCACTGGACCACCAGTGAAGCCCAGGATACCTAGTTTTGCCCCAAGGCTCCCCGCTTCCATGACCTCTCTGCAGGGGACAGTGACTTGGGATGAGTGTCAGAGTCTCACCCTCATCCTTGCTTGCCAGTGAGGTCTGAGAGAAGGGGAGAGGGCGTTTACTGCCATGTGCCCCCTCATGTGCTGCCCTACCTGGGGACCATGGTGGGTTTTCACAAGTCACAATCTGTATGTAGTGACCACCTGGCAGAGCCCAGGACGAGGAAGGGAGACCACTGCATCCTGGCCTCATTCTGATGATTCACCCCGGGAAGCCCGGGGGGGGGGGGGGGGTTCCTGCTCTCCAGCCCAGCTGTGGTGCTCAGCCCAGGAAAGAGGCCCTGGATGGCAAGCTCGGCCAGCCTCCTCCTCCACCCCAGGGCTGGCCCAGAGGCGGCCTCCCCTTCACCTCTCTCTCTGCTCAGGCCTCCTGCGACCCCATGGTGCCCCAGATGCAGAGAGACCACTCTCTGTCTTCTAAGCCTCTCCTCACTCAGAGGCCGCCTGGGGCCCGTGCACGGGGTGGCAGCATTTGGGGTCCTCTGTACAGGGCACACCTGAGCCACACATGCCTCGCCTCCCATCCTGCCAGCGTCCCTGCACAGCTGGCTGCTCTCTTTGCCCTGAAGCCTTGCATCTGGGCACTCCACTCCGCTGTCTTCTCTGTTTTTACTCTTTTAAAGAAGGAAAGAAGAAGAAATCCCACAGAACAATCTGTCCTCCTGACAGGCCAGCTCAGATCACAGTTGAACTGGGCTGAATCAAAGAGCAACATTGCCAGGGGTTATCAGAACTGTCTAGCTCAGAAAATAAACAATTCCTCAAAGGCAGCCAGGAATCTCAGCCACTCCCTGTGCCTCGGTCACCGCAACGCCCCACCCCCTGCCTCGGTCAAGCCAGGCATCCTGCCGAGACCACAGACCCGCAGTTCCACACAGCAAGCCCAGGGGTCCAGAGCAGGGGCTGAGGGGTCAGGCCTGGGCTGCTCCTCCCCAGAGGCGGGGCCTCCACCAGCCACTTTAACTCTGGAGTGTGGTCGTCTGCAAACCTAAGAGAATGAGGAGCTTCAATTCAAGTGCCAGGAGAGTCTGGCTCGTGTGTTAATAGAAAAAATACTAAAATCCTACTGTGTGTGCGCTACACCGTTGTGGGCCCCAGAAGACACCCATAACCAACAAAGACAAGTATGACGTCTACCTTCATCGAACTCAGTGTCTGGGGAGGACGCCAGCCAGCAGGCAATCGCGCGCTCAGTTGTGTCCGACCCTTCGCAGCCTCATGGAGCCTGGCAGGCTCTTCTGTCCATGGAATTCTCCAAGCAAGAATATTGAAGTGGGATGCCATTTCCTCCTCCAGGGAATCTTCCCCACCCAGGCATCTCCAGTGCCTCCTGCATTGCATGTGTATGCTTTACCACTGAGTCACCTGGATAAGAGCTAGGACAATCGAACCAAAGACCCCCAAAGACTGGCCTCACCCAGTTTGAGGGGTTCAAGCAAGGCTTCCTGGGAAACAGCCAGTGAGTCCAGACGTGAAGAGTCCGGCAGGCGAGGAGCAGAGGTGGCGGCGAGGTGTGCCTGGCCTGGGGAACTGAGAGGCCGCCTGGGCCCACGGGCAGCTTGGTCCCTGTACAGGGCACACCTGAGCCACACATGCCTCGCCTCCCATCCTGCCAGCGTCCCTGCACAGCTGGCTGCTCTCTTTGCCCTGAAGCCTTGCATCTGGGCACTCCACTCCGCTGTCTTCTCTGTTTTTACTCTTTTAAAGAAGGAAAGAAGAAGAAATCCCACAGAACAATCTGTCCTCCTGACAGGCCAGCTCAGATCACAGTTGAACTGGGCTGAATCAAAGAGCAACATTGCCAGGGGTTATCAGAACTGTCTAGCTCAGAAAATAAACAATTCCTCAAAGGCAGCCAGGAATCTCAGCCACTCCCTGTGCCTCGGTCACCGCAACGCCCCACCCCCTGCCTCGGTCAAGCCAGGCATCCTGCCGAGACCACAGACCCGCAGTTCCACACAGCAAGCCCAGGGGTCCAGAGCAGGGGCTGAGGGGTCAGGCCTGGGCTGCTCCTCCCCAGAGGCGGGGCCTCCACCAGCCACTTTAACTCTGGAGTGTGGTCGTCTGCAAACCTAAGAGAATGAGGAGCTTCAATTCAAGTGCCAGGGAGAGTCTGGCTCGTGTGTTAATAGAAAAAATACTAAAATCCTACTGTGTGTGCGCTACACCGTTGTGGGCCCCAGAAGACACCCATAACCAACAAAGACAAGTATGACGTCTACCTTCATCGAACTCAGTGTCTGGGGAGGACGCCAGCCAGCAGGCAATCGCGCGCTCAGTTGTGTCCGACCCTTCGCAGCCTCATGGAGCCTGGCAGGCTCTTCTGTCCATGGAATTCTCCAAGCAAGAATATTGAAGTGGGATGCCATTTCCTCCTCCAGGGAATCTTCCCCACCCAGGCATCTCCAGTGCCTCCTGCATTGCATGTGTATGCTTTACCACTGAGTCACCTGGATAAGAGCTAGGACAATCGAACCAAAGACCCCCAAAGACTGGCCTCACCCAGTCTTGAGGGGTTCAAGCAAGGCTTCCTGGGGAAACAGCCAGTGAGTCCAGACGTGAAGAGTCCGGCAGGCGAGGAGCAGAGGTGGCCGGCGAGAGTGTGCCTGGCCTGGGGAACTGAGAGTGGTCCAGCCTGGCTGGAGATGAGATGGGCGGAGGGCAGGGGCCAGACCAGCAAGGGCCCTGGGAGGAAGGTCAGGGAGATTGACCTGGATGCCGAGGGCAACCAAGGGTGAAAGCCAGGCAGCCCCCGCTGGCTGGGTGAGGGATGGCTTGGAGGAGCCAGGGCTGGAAGCAGTGAGATAGGTATTCCGCAGTGACCTGACCGGGAAGCCTCCGGGTGTAGGGGATGGAGGGAAGCAGAGGACTCGGACAGCGGCAGGCCCAGGACAGGACTGACCGATGGACAGAGGAACTGAAGGAGAGCCGGAGCTCCAGGCCTGGGTTTCTGTCTTGGGCATGGCGGCAACGGCAACAGCTGTTTAACCACGATCACCGACCTGCACAGGGACACCGACCAGGGTCCCTGTCCTGCCCGAGCCTCGTTCTCCCACCTGAGCAGGAAGGAGGCCCTCCCAGCTCAGATCCGTGTGGCTCTCTCCACCCCCAGCCAGCTCGGCGCGGGCACCATGCTCCCACTCCTGCCTTTGTGCAGTTCTCCAAACAGGGCCCAGGCTCGGCGGTGGGACGGGGGGAGGGGAAGGGACGGGACCGCTGAGAGACACTGGCCTGTGGGGCCTGCTTATATGCTGACGTCTCTGCTGACAACTTGGAGCACACCTGCCTTCCCCCTGCTCCCTGCCGCAAGCGGCTGGTTTCCTGGGGAGACGTTCTCCCTCCACACTGGAAGTGTACCCCTTAGCTGCCTCCTAGGATCTGTTCTGCTCAAGTCTCTGCTCCATGCCTTCTAGAGGCATCACCAGGATCTCTGCTGAGCCTGGGGTGCTGGCTCTAAAGGTAGAAAATGACGGGAACCACTCTCACTGCTCCTCTATACCCAGCTTTCCACTCAGACATCCACGGGCAAGCCTGGGACTCCCGGAGCTGGAAGAACGCCTCGGAGAGGAACTCCAGAGAGGAGCGTACAGGGCCCGGGGCTCCTCCACTCTCTCTGGGGCAGAGGGCTGGGGCCTGGGCTGAACCAGAACAACCAACTGGGATTTGAATGAACATTAACAGTTGACTTTCGTCCGGCAGGCGAGGCGGTGGCGAGAGTGTGCCTGGCCTGGGGAACTGAGAGTGGTCCAGCCTGGCTGGAGATGAGATGGGCGGAGGGCAGGGGCCAGACCAGCAAGGGCCCTGGGAGGAAGGTCAGGGAGATTGACCTGGATGCCGAGGGCAACCAAGGGTGAAAGCCAGGCAGCCCCCGCTGGCTGGGTGAGGGATGGCTTGGAGGAGCCAGGGCTGGAAGCAGTGAGATAGGTATTCCGCAGTGACCTGACCGGGAAGCCTCCGGGTGTAGGGGATGGAGGGAAGCAGAGGACTCGGACAGCGGCAGGCCCAGGACAGGACTGACCGATGGACAGAGGAACTGAAGGAGAGCCGGAGCTCCAGGCCTGGGTTTCTGTCTTGGGCATGGCGGCAACGGCAACAGCTGTTTAACCACGATCACCGACCTGCACAGGGACACCGACCAGGGTCCCTGTCCTGCCCGAGCCTCGTTCTCCCACCTGAGCAGGAAGGAGGCCCTCCCAGCTCAGATCCGTGTGGCTCTCTCCACCCCCAGCCAGCTCGGCGCGGGCACCATGCTCCCACTCCTGCCTTTGTGCAGTTCTCCAAACAGGGCCCAGGCTCGGCGGTGGGACGGGGGGAGGGGAAGGGACGGGACCGCTGAGAGACACTGGCCTGTGGGGCCTGCTTATATGCTGACGTCTCTGCTGACAACTTGGAGCACACCTGCCTTCCCCCTGCTCCCTGCCGCAAGCGGCTGGTTTCCTGGGGAGACGTTCTCCCTCCACACTGGAAGTGTACCCCTTAGCTGCCTCCTAGGATCTGTTCTGCTCAAGTCTCTGCTCCATGCCTTCTAGAGGCATCACCAGGATCTCTGCTGAGCCTGGGGTGCTGGCTCTAAAGGTAGAAAATGACGGGAACCACTCTCACTGCTCCTCTATACCCAGCTTTCCACTCAGACATCCACGGGCAAGCCTGGGACTCCCGGAGCTGGAAGAACGCCTCGGAGAGGAACTCCAGAGAGGAGCGTACAGGGCCCGGGGCTCCTCCACTCTCTCTGGGGCAGAGGGCTGGGGCCTGGGCTGAACCAGAACAACCAACTGGGATTTGAATGAACATTAACAGTTGACTTTTCGGACTTCCCTGGTGGCTCGGTGGATAAGAATCCACTTGCCAATGCAGGAGACATGGATTTGATCCCTTGGCTGGGAAGATCCCACATGCCTCGGGACAGCTAAGCCTATACGCCACAACTACTGAGGCTGTGCTCTGAAGCCTGGGAACCCCGGAACTACTGAGCCTACATGTTGCAACTACTGAAGCCCAAATACTTTGGAGCCCGTGCTCCACAAGAGAAGCCACCACAATGAGAACCTGGAGGCCCACCACTAGGAGTAGCCCCCGCTCACCAGAACTAGAGAAAAAACCCCGCTCACAGCAATGAAGACCCAGCACAGCCAAATAAATACTTTTTTTTCAAAGAGTGGAATGGGGCTTCCCTGGTGATCCAGTGGGTAAAGAGTCCACCTTGCAGTGCAAGGGGCACTGGTTCAATTCCTGGCCGGGAGAGATCCCATGTGCTGTGGAGCAGCTGGACCAGTGTGTCCAATTATAAGCCGGTGCTCTGGAGTGCATGCACCAAGAGCCGGTGCTCTGCAACGAAACCGGCCACTGCAATGGGAGATCCACACAGGCCAAAGAATAAAGATGGATGAAAATATATAAATCCAGAAACAATGGAAGAGGCCAAAAATTAAAAATAAGGGGGAAAAAAGAGTAGAACAAAAAAGAAAAGAAAAAAAAACAGATCAAAGTTGGCTAGCCCAAGCTACAACCTGGGAAAGTGAGAATCCTCTGAGAATAGCCTCTGCTGGACTCCTGTTCACTCCGGGAGCCCGGCCTCTGGGACTCGCTGCCTGCTCAGGGCAGCCCTTCCTCCCCGGGGCGCCTGGCTGTCCTCTCCCTGCCTGTCTCCCCACGGCTCTTCTGGCTGCCCGACTGCTGACTGAGGAAGAAGTGTCCCGACCAGAACCACAGCCACAAGAATTAGGTGTTTACTTTCACCCCCACACCCCGTGGGGGCCCTCCTCCAAGGGTGGGGGAGGTGCTGAGCTATCTGCTCTCGGCCTGCGTGGAACCCGCTGGGCCGTCTTGCTTGGGAGGCCACAAGTTCCTGACTAGTCCTTAGCCTGAGAAAAAGCAGGAAGAAACCTGGGACGTGGACACAGCTTGGGACGGAGGCAGAGGAGAAAAGGAAGGCACCCACGCAGCAGAGTCGGGCCAGGCTCCCTGGAGCCCGGCACCAGCACCCTGCTCACACCTGCACCCAGGCCACAGGCGGGCCCGCGTCCTCGACACTGCCTCCCTGGCCGGGCCTCCTTCCCCGCCCCACCGGAGAGCCACCTGGCCCCTTGCTCAGGATCTGGACACCCGCACACGCACTTGGGCGCACAGGGGCCTGGCCAGGCCTCCTGCCCTTCATTCTGCCCAGATGCACGTGCGTGGGGGTGCAGCTGACAGGATGCCTCCCACCTCATTCAGAGCCAGCTCCTCGCGGAATCTACCAAATGAAGCCGACTCCTCGGGGAACTTGTACCAAACGAAGCCCCTCCAGCCTCTGCCCTCCTCCCGAGGCGCCGTCCAGGTGCAGATGTCCCGCGGGGCCCGCCGAGCGCCTGCCTTTCCCGGCAGCCTGGCACTCTCTAATGCGTGGGGCCACGGGGCCTGGGCAGGGCCTCCCCCTTCACGCCGTCCACCGGCTCCCGTGGGCAGCCCCTGTGAGGCTGCACTGTCAGGGACCCCGCCTGCACGGGGCTGGGGGCAGGCAGTCGCGGATGCCACTCTGAGCAGACGGGGCTGCCTCTCCTCCCGGCACTCCCTGCGACTCAGCTCAGGTCTCCCTCTAGGAAGCGTTTCTCAGCTAAGTCTTCCCCTGCCCGGCCCAGGCTTCTCTTCCTCAGAGCCCTGCCGCGAATGGCAGGGCTGCTCACACTTGACTATGCACACGGAATATGCGCGAGGGGACCCAGTTCCGTGCAGCTGGGACTCAGCAGGCGAGCGCGGTGGGATTCTGCATTTCTGACAAGCTCCCAGGTGGCGCGGCTACTGTGGCCCACGGGGCCACACTTTGGGGAGGGAGAAAGGGCGAGGAGACAGGCTTGAGAGCCAGCCTGACTGTGCCCAGCTCCGCTAGAACCCAGCATCACACCTCCAGAGACTCCGTGAAGGTGGCGTGAGGTCATACAAAGCCGACAGCCCCTGACGCCGCAGACACGCAGAGGCAACTTCTCTTCCTGCTTCGGTTTCCTCCCTGTAACAGCAGGAACATGATTCCTCACGAGAACTACTGCCAGAGAATTAAATGAACTAATGTCTGACCACCAGTGCCCAGCAGCAGACAGGTGAAGAGAGTTCTCCCTCCCTTCCCTCCGCTGTTGGTCCTGGGTCTGGCACAAAACCTGCGCCCTGTGTGACAGTGGGGGAGGCTGGGGGGCCCAAGGGCCTGTCTCTCAGACCAAGGGTTTCCACGTCCAGCTCTGCGGGCCTGTGCGTGTGGCGCTGAGGAGGTGGCTTGTTCAAGTCATGCGGATGGGTGATTCCTCAAGTGACTTTGTTACTTGTGTGTTGATGTGTGTGTGTGTGTGTGTGTGTGTGTGTGTGTGTGAGCAAGGACACCTGCTAACACATGGTAGGAGCCACACAGAGCAAGGACCTGCAGGGGCAGCCCGCCTGGAGAGTCAGAGAATTAAATGGACTAATACCTGAACACCACGGTGCCCAGCAGGTGATGAGAGTTCTCCCTCCCTTCCACTCCTCCTGGTGGAAGCAGCAATGACTAGAGGGGACTGTCCGTCTCCACTGAGTCTGATTCTTACAGCGGGTCTGCAGCTCAAAAGAATAAAGGCAGGTGCTTTCAAAAGCTGCATGACCCAGTCTGACTGGGAAAAGTACCATCATCAGAATCCCTCTTCCCCTGTCCCTTTTTCCTGGCCTATTGGTACCCAAGCAACTTCAGAGGTCTTGCCTGTTTTCTGGGAAAAGCTAGGGTCTCAGGGATCTAAGCTCAGTATGTGATGTATAGCAGTGTTGTTTCTAAGGTTTGAGGCTGAGGCAAGAAGAGAAATTAGACTGAAGGCCAATCGACTTTCGGCAAATTTACTCACAGCCAGTCTGCATCCTAGTCTCCCATGCTCCCCCGCCCCACAAAAACAAATTCCTTTGATATTAGTAAGAAAATCATGCTTTTTCAACTCATACAACTCAATATGAAAAATCCAAAACAAAACGTGGTCAAAAGACTTAAACAGACATTTCTCCAAAGAAGATATACAAATAACCAATACTGCTAATTATTACATAAATACAAATCAAAACCCCAGTGCAGCCTCAAAACCCCAATGCAGCCTCACCTCAGAAGGGCCATCCACAAAATGTCTACAGATAATAAATGCTGGAGAGGGTGTGGAGAACAGGGAGCCCTCCGCCACTGTTGGTGGGAATGTAAATGGATGCAGCCACTATGGAAAACAGTGCAGAGGTTCCTTAAAACACTAAAAATGGAATTACATATGATCCAGCAACCCCACTCCTTGGCTTGTATCTAGAAAAGATGAAAACTCTAATTTGAAAAGACACATGTACCCCAAGGTTCATGGCCACACCATTTACAATAACCAAGACACGGGAAAAACCCCAAGTGCACATCCACAGACGACCAGTTTAAGAGGACGTGTATATTCACAATGGTATACTACTCAGTTGTAAGAAGAATGAAATGCTGCCATTTGCAGCAACATGGATGGACCTAGAAAATATCAAACTGACTGAAATCAGTTAGACAGAAAAGGACAAATATTGTATGATACTTCATATATGTAACACCAATGAATCTGTATATAAAACAGAAGTAATCTCACAGACATAGAAACAAATTTACGGTTACCAAAGGGGAAAGGGAGGGGGACAGGGATAAATTTGGGATATGGGGTCAACAGATATAACCTACCATTAATAAAATAGATAGGCAACAGGGATTTACTATATAGCACAGGGAGCTATATTCAATATCTTTTAATAAACTAACTGAATCTATATATATATATATATATATATATATATATATATATACACATAACATATATATAACTTGAAACTAACATGATATTGTCAATCAACTATCAAAAGCCAAGTCAAGTCTTTTAATCATATCCAACTGTTTGCGACCCATGGACAAGCCATGGAATTCTCCAGGCAAGAATACTGGAATGGCTAGCCTTTCCCTTCTCCAGGGGATCTTCCCAACCCAGGGATTGAACCCCGGTCTCCTGCATTGCAGGCAGATTCTTTACCATCTGAGCCACCAGGGAAACCCGAATCAACTATACTTCAATTTAAACAACAAGGAAATTACGCCATTTCACCATACTTATAGAGGGTTCCAGCTGAGACAAGGGGACCCCTCTGGCATGGTAGCAGCCACATCCAAGCAGAGGGGCACCTGTGGCCAGAGAGGGGGCACTGAAAGTGATGGTGATGAAAACATGGAGTACGGGGGCTCCGAGCAGGAAAGATGACATGTGATCCCCAGAAACCATGTGCCCTTCCCAGAGTACAACCCCCCGCCATACACACACACACACACACACACACACATTTCTTCTGCCTTCAGAAGCTGATGTTCAACTTCCCACTAGTTCTGAGCCCTCCTTTCTTCAGAAAGAGGTACGGGTCTGCCAGGAGGGCATTCCTTCTCCAGCCCCAGCCCTCCTCCTTGGCTGATAACATTTCACACAGCAATCTAACAAGCAGGGTTAAGGTTTCTTTTAACTGGTAATTAAAATCAGAGCACAGAGACACATTTTGTAAAGCTCGGTTTTCATAGAGGATAACTTTTCTCCTGTGGGTTTAAAAAAATGAGAATCTTGATTGAAACTGGAGGCGCTCACATAAACAGAAAGGCCTACTCAGTCCTCCAAAGGGAGAGAGAACGTGAGAATCCTTTGCCCGAGGAAAATGAAGGAATGCAAATTTGCACGATTTGTTTCCAAACTTTTTTTTTTAAAAGGTGAAAATACTAGGGCTGCTGTGAACTCAGACGACACTTTCAAGAGTGGGGCCTGTACTGATTTTTACCTCGCCCTACTCCTAGAGGACCCAGTCTTGGTGTCCATCTTATGAGGCTTCCTGTTTCTCTGTTCCTGTCTTCAAAAGAACAGGAAATGCCACCAGGTTTGTTTCATCTGCCCCCAGGGTGGTCCAGTCCCCTTTATCACAACAGTGCAGCTTCAACTTAGCTGTGGCCTCTGGGACTGGTCTCAGAATTGAGCCGGGTTTGATGTAAAAATGCATAAAAACATATGTTCACACACATGCACACACACACACACAAATGCATATGTACTGGTTTAGTTCAGTGTCTCAGTCGTGTCCAACTCTTTGCAACCCTATAGACTGTGGCACGCTAGGTTTCCCTGTCCTTCACCATCTCCCGGGGCTTGCTCAAACTCCTGTTCATTAACTCGGTGATGTCATCCAACCATCTCATCCTCTGTCATCCCCTTCTCCTTCTGCCTTCTATTTTTCCCAACATCAGGGTCTTTTCCAATGAGTTGTCTCTTCGCATCGGGTGGCCAAAGCATTGGGAGCTTCAGCTTCAGTCCTTCCAATGCATATTCAGGGTTGATTTTCTTTAGGATTGAGTGGTTTGATCTCCTTTCATTCCAAGGGACTCTCAAGAGTTGTCTCCATCACCACAGAGTTCAAAGACATCAATGCTCAGCTCTCAGTCTTCTTAATGGTTCAATACTCACATCCATACATGACTACTGGGAAAACCATAGCTTTGACTATATGGACTTATGTCAGTGTATATATATATGTATGTATGTATGTGTATATATATATATATATATATGTGTGTGTGTGTGTGTATGTGTGTGTGTGTGTGTGTATATATATACACACACACACACACAGGTAGCTGACATTTATTAATACTAAAAGCTTATTACAGGCCAGCCACTCTGAAAACAACTTGCATGAATTATTTCATCCTCACAGCTTTGTGACATAGATTATAACAATGGCAGTAATACTGGCAAACACTTCTAAAGTAGCACGTGTCAGCAGATGTAAGCATGTTCTGAGTACTTTGCACACTGGATTTACTCTTCACAAGCCTGTAAAGATATTATTACTATTCCCATTTTATAGGTCAGGAACCTGAGGCTTACGGAGGTTACGGAATGTAGCCAAAGCCATTTGCTTAGTAAGAGGTGAAGCCTGGATTCACACACAGACAGCTGGGCCCCAGAGCCCCTCTGGCTGTCCACCCTCAGGGGACAGGAGCGCCCTGGTTCATTTTGCTAGACAAGCACTGCCCTGAGCATCTACTCTGTGCCACCCTGCGGCTCCCTCCAGGGGCTCCTGGCTCAGCAGTGGAGCGAGGGTGCAGCAAAAACCCTTACACATACAACCTCAGAGCCGAAAGAGCCAAAAGCTTGGGCCAAAAGGCCACTTCCAATCAAACGCTCCAGACAGAGGAAGATCGGGCAAGTTGAGAGGACTCAAGACAGGCCCACAGAAAAAGAGATGAGTGACAAGGATTGCTGCACAGGACAGGGAATTCCAGCCACTGTCTTCTAATAAGCTATGATGGAGTTTGTGTGTGCTCAGTCATGTCCAACTCTTTGCAATCTCATGAACTGCAGCCCACTGGGCTCCTCTGTCCATGGGATTTTCCAGGCTGGAATACGGGAGTGAGTTGCTCTTTCCTACTCCAGGGATGATGGAACATAATCAGCAAAAATACTAAGTCACTGTGCTATACACCTGAAACTAATATAACCGTGCGAGTCAGCTATACTTCCATTTTTTAAAAAAAGAAAGAAAGGCCCGTGGAGAGTATAACATCTGGGATGAACGAAGCAGCAGGACTGAGAGAGGCCTGGAGGCCCAGTGAGGGGCAGGACGCTGCTGGCCTGGAGGCGACCAAGAGCGGGGGAAGAGACAGATGTTGTGAGTCCACACGTACAGACCGCCTAGAACGGGCAGCTATACAGGCACAGAAAGTAGACTAGAGGGTTCTAGGGGTGGAGGGAAGGGGATGGGGAGCTGTTGCCTAACAAGTACAGAGCTTCTGTTTGGGGTCATGAAAACATTTTGCAAATAGAGAGTGGTGATGGTTGCATAACCATGGAATGCATGCCACGACACTTAACAACAGTTAAAATGGCAAATTTTACCTGATACGTATTTTAATCGATAACACAGACACAAACACGAATGGAGAAGCAGCCCGTGGGCCCAGACTGGCAAGTCCCCGGCAAACCCCTTCTTCCTGGGCTGGCCTGCTGCTGAGCCCAGGCACCAGGGCTGAGCCAGCCCTCCCCTTCAGGGTCCGAAAGCTGGAGCCTTGGCGATAGAACAGGACAGCCCGACAGCTCTCTGTCTGTGTCTGTAACCAAGGCCAGCTGTTCACGGACCCCAGCCCAAGCCTCTCTGCCCACAGGTCCCCAAACTGTCTCCAAGCCCTCGGTCCTGCAGGGCGGTGGCTCTCCCTTTCTCACTGTCCCAAGTTCTGCCATCACAATCCATCTGTTTTCCAAAGCCGTGGATGCCAAAGGAAAAGCTGTGGCAGCAGCCGACTGTGTAATTAACGTGGAATGTTCCAAGGGAGCCGAGAACACGCAGGACAAAGGTCAGCCTCTCAAACAACAACCACTTTCTGTTGCAGGAGGACTGATTTTTCCTTTCCTTCTCCCTTCCTGAGAGGTCAAAGCAGTAAACCTCTCAGAGGAAAAGAAATAAACTTGTTCCGATTAAATAAAGTGCCATAAATAATTCTCCTGAAGACAAGTTTGGTAGAGTCTAGAATTTCCAAGTCCCGCTAAACCCTTCTGAGAGCTTGCATTTGGAACGAACCTTTGTCACTGCTTCACACGACAGGCTATATCGCTGCGGACAAGTGGTTCAGCCGTGTCTCTCCTCCCCCTGCCCCTACCCCCGGCGTGTGGACCTCAGATGGACAGGTGTGGATAGGGCTGGTTTCCCACTCATCTCTGAATGGCCCAGTGAGGGGCAGGACGCTGCTGGCCTGGAGGCGACCAAGAGCGGGGGAAGAGACAGATGTTGTGAGTCCACACGTACAGACCGCCTAGAACGGGCAGCTATACAGGCACAGAAAGTAGACTAGAGGGTTCTAGGGGTGGAGGGAAGGGATGGGAGCTGTTGCCTAACAAGTACAGAGCTTCTGTTTGGGGTCATGAAAACATTTTGCAAATAGAGAGTGGTGATGGTTGCATAACCATGGAATGCATGCCACGACACTTAACAACAGTTAAAATGGCAAATTTTACCTGATACGTATTTTAATCGATAACACAGACACAAACACGAATGGAGAAGCAGCCCGTGGGCCCAGACTGGCAAGTCCCCGGCAAACCCCTTCTTCCTGGGCTGGCCTGCTGCTGAGCCCAGGCACCAGGGCTGAGCCAGCCCTCCCCTTCAGGGTCCGAAAGCTGGAGCCTTGGCGATAGAACAGGACAGCCCGACAGCTCTCTGTCTGTGTCTGTAACCAAGGCCAGCTGTTCACGGACCCCAGCCCAAGCCTCTCTGCCCACAGGTCCCCAAACTGTCTCCAAGCCCTCGGTCCTGCAGGGCGGTGGCTCTCCCTTTCTCACTGTCCCAAGTTCTGCCATCACAATCCATCTGTTTTCCAAAGCCGTGGATGCCAAAGGAAAAGCTGTGGCAGCAGCCGACTGTGTAATTAACGTGGAATGTTCCAAGGGAGCCGAGAACACGCAGGACAAAGGTCAGCCTCTCAAACAACAACCACTTTCTGTTGCAGGAGGACTGATTTTTCCTTTCCTTCTCCCTTCCTGAGAGGTCAAAGCAGTAAACCTCTCAGAGGAAAAGAAATAAACTTGTTCCGATTAAATAAAGTGCCATAAATAATTCTCCTGAAGACAAGTTTGGTAGAGTCTAGAATTTCCAAGTCCCGCTAAACCCTTCTGAGAGCTTGCATTTGGAACGAACCTTTGTCACTGCTTCACACGACAGGCTATATCGCTGCGGACAAGTGGTTCAGCCGTGTCTCTCCTCCCCCTGCCCCTACCCCCGGCGTGTGGACCTCAGATGGACAGGTGTGGATAGGGCTGGTTTCCCACTCATCTCTGAATCTCTGGTCTGCAACTAGCTTGGGGGCTTGCTCAGAAAGTGTGGCCCATACCCAAACACAGATATGAGTTACAACTCAGCATTCTGATTGCCAAAATAACACCATGGTATGATTTAGCTAGGACGAGGTGAGGGTTCAACCCTCTCCTGGAGACAGATGTCTCCAGTCTTCTGTGTGACCTTGGGGTGACGCCATGTTCCTCATGGCCTTTGGAATTAACTGCAAGTCCTGAGCACAACATATGAGACCCCCACGATCCAGCCAGCCCCTGCCCCTGTCCAACTGCATCCCCTGTTGCCCCTAGCCCCGCCCCTCACGCTCATCCAGCCCGGAGCAGCTGGAGTCCCTGCGCGTGCCACCTGCCATGACCTCCTTTGGGCTGCAGGGTCCTTCCCCCTCTTCACTGAAGCTCAGCCTGGAGGCCACATCCCCTGTGCAGTATCCTCTCCCCCTCCACCACCACAATGTCCGTGGTTGTGGTGTCTCTGATCACTCTGTGTGCCCTCTGTCTGTCCCACTCAGCTGGGAGCTGGTGTCTCTTTATATTTGAGCCCCTGATGCCTAGTCCGTGCTTGGCAGGATGTGGGGTCTCAGTCCGTTTTTATTAAACTGTACTTTCCTAGACAAGCACACTCTTACCACCAAATAGTAAAAACCTGCCTTTTCCGAAACAGCTAGACTCCACACCACGGCCACCTGGCCAAGGTCGGGCCCAGGGTCTGTGAAGGGCTTTGGGAGCAACTCCAGCCACCCCCTGCCTCGGTGGGGACATGACAAAACACCTCACCACCTATAACAGTGAGGCCGCAACCAATAAATACCTCATTAACTTCCGAGCCTACTGGGCCCCTGGCCAGGGCTGTGCACCTCCAGACTGAATGTAATCTACTTAATGAACGTACAGCACAGAATAAACACTGTACCCCCACTGCTGCCCTCACCCAAGCCACTCAGATCACCCTGGGAAAAACCCCGGCAGGCTGGCACCTGCGCTCCCTGTCACTGCTTCACACGACAGGCTATATCGCTGCGGACAAGTGGTTCAGCCGTGTCTCTCCTCCCCCTGCCCCTACCCCCGGCGTGTGGACCTCAGATGGACAGGTGTGGATAGGGCTGGTTTCCCACTCATCTCTGAATCTCTGGTCTGCAACTAGCTTGGGGGCTTGCTCAGAAAGTGTGGCCCATACCCAAACACAGATATGAGTTACAACTCAGCATTCTGATTGCCAAAATAACACCATGGTATGATTTAGCTAGGACGAGGTGAGGGTTCAACCCTCTCCTGGAGACAGATGTCTCCAGTCTTCTGTGTGACCTTGGGGTGACGCCATGTTCCTCATGGCCTTTGGAATTAACTGCAAGTCCTGAGCACAACATATGAGACCCCCACGATCCAGCCAGCCCCTGCCCCTGTCCAACTGCATCCCCTGTTGCCCCTAGCCCCGCCCCTCACGCTCATCCAGCCCGGAGCAGCTGGAGTCCCTGCGTGCCACCTGCCATGACCTCCTTTGGGCTGCAGGGTCCTTCCCCCTCTTCACTGAAGCTCAGCCTGGAGGCCACATCCCCTGTGCAGTATCCTCTCCCCCTCCACCACCACAATGTCCGTGGTTGTGGTGTCTCTGATCACTCTGTGTGCCCTCTGTCTGTCCCACTCAGCTGGGAGCTGGTGTCTCTTTATATTTGAGCCCCTGATGCCTAGTCCGTGCTTGGCAGGATGTGGGGTCTCAGTCCGTTTTTATTAAACTGTACTTTCCTAGACAAGCACACTCTTACCACCAAATAGTAAAAACCTGCCTTTTCCGAAACAGCTAGACTCCACACCACGGCCACCTGGCCAAGGTCGGGCCCAGGGTCTGTGAAGGGCTTTGGGAGCAACTCCAGCCACCCCCTGCCTCGGTGGGGACATGACAAAACACCTCACCACCTATAACAGTGAGGCCGCAACCAATAAATACCTCATTAACTTCCGAGCCTACTGGGCCCCTGGCCAGGGCTGTGCACCTCCAGACTGAATGTAATCTACTTAATGAACGTACAGCACAGAATAAACACTGTACCCCCACTGCTGCCCTCACCCAAGCCACTCAGATCACCCTGGGAAAAACCCCGGCAGGCTGGCACCTGCGCTCCCAGGGCATCGCCATGGTGACACTGGTAAACAAACCCCCTTCGGCAAAACCTCTCCCTTCCCTCTTATTAATTTTTCTAGAAACGTATGCACCTTTCACTGCTTTAAGTAAACATTTGCAAATGTTAATTAGTCCCGGGGATCCTCCTTTGGCACACGATACATTTCAGTGAGATTTGGGCAAACTCTGCTGGTTATCCATTTATCTCTGATTAACATATGTTCTGAATGAAAATGAGAGCGCCTGGCCCTTAATTAAGACGAAATATCTGAAATTGGAATGTGTCAGAAAACATGCCTGGCAGGTCCGGTTCTGATTCTACATTTTTTCAACAGTGAAGTTAGACTGAGTGTCTTTGATTTGACTACTTTTTATGTCTCTAAGGAATGGCACCTAAAAAGTAGAGTGGGGGCTCTCCTTGGGGAAAGATGGAGGTTAAAGCTAGTGATCACTCATGCTCCAGGCAGCAGGTGGAAGGCGAGGCTGGGAGTCTTACACAGAAACGGCCATTTGCTCAGAATAAGAGCCTGGGATTTGGGGCCGTGCGGCTGGGCCTCCTTTCTCAATGTCGGCCGTGCGGTGTGGCTGGTAACGAGAAAAAGGAGTGCAGAGGCACAGATCCAACCATAAGCCTGTATTCAGCATTTCCGGAACAGTAAGTCCTACACACTCTCAGGCCCCAGAGAGAATCAATCTAGGTAAGGCAAGAAAGGGGTTAGATTTTAAAAGGAAAATGTTATTTGCCTTTCAAAGGTTTCTGACATCCACCATCTCTGTACCTTTACCTCTTCAGATAAATGCGGGACGAGGCAGGTCTCAGTGAGACCTCTGGACTCCATCAAGGGCCCGGTTGCTAGGCAGAAGAACTATGATTCAGGGCTTGGGCCACTAGAACGAAAACTAAGAGACATGATGCAGTCCTTGTCAAGCAGCCAATCCAGAGGGCATCCCCTGACCTCCCGGGATAAAAGAGCACTCCCGTCACGTCTCAGAAGAGACCAGGAGCGGGGCTCACACTCTGATTGCTGATCAGGGCCGGCGCAGGCTGACGGGGCCTCTTAATCCTGCCAGACCATGTGTTCAGGCACAGCCTTCCCACAGGGTGCAGAAATGCCACGCGCTGAGGGTTCACAGCGTCAGGTCTGCTGTCTGGAAGTCTGAACTCAATTTCCCACACAAATTATCTCCTCGTGACACCTGGGCTCCTTTTTATACATGAAACATAGGGTGACCTAGAGTTTTGAATGGGACCAATGGTGAACGGAAAGGGATGTTCACGGCCGTGAGACTGCTGGCAGCCAGGAGGGACCCTTGTGTTTGTGTGTGTCTGTGTGTGTCTGTGTGTGTGTGTGTGTGTGTGTGTGTGTGTGTGTGTGTGTGTGTCTGTGTGTGTGTGTGTGTGTGTTGTGAGAGCAGCTCTGTGACAGGAACTGGAGGCTCTAGAAGCATAGGCTTAGGGAAGTAACTGAAAGCCAAGGAGGAGCACCAAGAGAAGCACTAAGCAGAGGTGAGGGTTCTGAGTCCCAGGGAGTCCGCATGGAAGTCTTTCTCCCTAGAATGACTCATGTCCCAGGTGGGAACAAAGGTGAGCCCTCCCGCTGAGGCCAGGAAGGAGGAGTGGGGGCAGCGGCGGCAGACGTCTGTCGGCTGGAGCAGGGTGCCTGTGACTCAGCTGTCTGTTATGATTAAGGAACATCACGCAGGACCACGTGCTCACCCAGCAGGAGGAGGGTCTCCAGTGCCCAGAGGGACAGCCCATGATGGAGCGGGTTGGACGGGAGGCAACACAGCCGAGGGCTCAGAATCAATCTAGGTAAGGCAAGAAAGGGGTTAGATTTTAAAAGGAAAATGTTATTTGCCTTTCAAAGGTTTCTGACATCCACCATCTCTGTACCTTTACCTCTTCAGATAAATGCGGGACGAGGCAGGTCTCAGTGAGACCTCTGGACTCCATCAAGGGCCCGGTTGCTAGGCAGAAGAACTATGATTCAGGGCTTGGGCCACTAGAACGAAAACTAAGAGACATGATGCAGTCCTTGTCAAGCAGCCAATCCAGAGGGCATCCCCTGACCTCCCGGGATAAAAGAGCACTCCCGTCACGTCTCAGAAGAGACCAGGAGCGGGGCTCACACTCTGATTGCTGATCAGGGCCGGCGCAGGCTGACGGGGCCTCTTAATCCTGCCAGACCATGTGTTCAGGCACAGCCTTCCCACAGGGTGCAGAAATGCCACGCGCTGAGGGTTCACAGCGTCAGGTCTGCTGTCTGGAAGTCTGAACTCAATTTCCCACACAAATTATCTCCTCGTGGCACCTGGGCTCCTTTTTATACATGAAACATAGGGTGACCTAGAGTTTTGAATGGGACCAATGGTGAACGGAAAGGGATGTTCACGGCCGTGAGACTGCTGGCAGCCAGGAGGGACCCTTGTGTTTGTGTGTGTCTGTGTGTCTGTGTGTGTGTGTGTGTGTGTGTCTGTGTGTGTGTGTGTGTGTCTGTGTGTGTGTGTGTGTGTGTGTTGTGAGAGCAGCTCTGTGACAGGAACTGGAGGCTCTAGAAGCATAGGCTTAGGGAAGTAACTGAAAGCCAAGGAGGAGCACCAAGAGAAGCACTAAGCAGAGGTGAGGGTTCTGAGTCCCAGGGAGTCCGCATGGAAGTCTTTCTCCCTAGAATGACTCATGTCCCAGGTGGGAACAAAGGTGAGCCCTCCCGCTGAGGCCAGGAAGGAGGAGTGGGGGCAGCGGCGGCAGACGTCTGTCGGCTGGAGCAGGGTGCCTGTGACTCAGCTGTCTGTTATGATTAAGGAACATCACGCAGGACCACGTGCTCACCCAGCAGGAGGAGGGTCTCCAGTGCCCAGAGGGACAGCCCATGATGGAGCGGGTGCTGGGGAGGGCTGGGGAGCGCAAAACAGCCGCCGCGCTCAGCTCTGGCCATGAGACCTGGAGAGGAGGCAGGCATAGCATTATCCTGTCTTCTGAATATTAAAGAAAAGCTATAAAATATCCTGATTTTAAATGGTGGCAACTAATAAATATATATTTTTAAATGGAACAGGAAAAAAAACCTCTTCTGCCCAGTTGGTGGGATGTTAGTTTGCAGCCCCTTTTCCAGGGCTTATAGTCAGAATAAAAGAATGGTTCAGTTCTTTGGTTCCCAAATCTAGTTCTTTGGTTCCCAAATCTAGTTACAGACCAGAATCACTTTGGGTGTAGTTCCAAAATGCAAACTTAGAGGCCCCAGCCTAGACTAACTGAATCAGAATCCCTCTGGGAGAAACCTGGGCACCTGCATTCAGAGGTTGTGGTTACAATCTCGCCGCACTGAGTTGGAAGAGCCATTGACAAGTTCGTATTCCTTTCCTTGGCGTCATAAATAAACCGAACACGTCTCTCTTATGCCTCTAGTTCATAATTACATGATAAGAAGAATAACAGAATGAAAACATCACAAAAATACCAATCAGGGCTTCTAAAACTCTCTGGGGAAAGGACAGATGTCAATGTATGGGATACCTAGAACACAGCTGCATAAAAAAGTGTGAAAAATTGTCTTCTCTAAAAGACTCACACAATTTTAAGACCTATTCTATAATACACCCATATATGTTTTAATATGCCAAATCTATACTCTACCAAATCTTTGAGTAAAACCAACTCTTCAGGAAGATACAGTGTATTTATCTATAATTTGGAGAACCCCTGAGTTTTCCCCCGGGCTTCCCTGGTGGCTCAGCTACTAAAGAATCCACCTCCAGGGCTTCCCTGGTGGTCCAGTGGGTAAGGACACCGCCTTGCAGTGCAAGGCGCGTTCGATCCCTGGCCTGGGAAGATCCCATGTGCTGCGGAGCGGTTGGACCGCTGAAAAATTAAGGGGACAGCGAGGGCACGCAGGACCACGTGCTCACCCAGCAGGAGGAGGGTCTCCAGTGCCCAGAGGGACAGCCCATGATGGAGCGGGTGCTGGGGAGGGCTGGGGAGCGCAAAACAGCCGCCGCGCTCAGCTCTGGCCATGAGACCTGGAGAGGAGGCAGGCATAGCATTATCCTGTCTTCTGAATATTAAAGAAAAGCTATAAAATATCCTGATTTTAAATGGTGGCAACTAATAAATATATATTTTTAAATGGAACAGGAAAAAAAACCTCTTCTGCCCAGTTGGTGGGATGTTAGTTTGCAGCCCCTTTTCCAGGGCTTATAGTCAGAATAAAAGAATGGTTCAGTTCTTTGGTTCCCAAATCTAGTTCTTTGGTTCCCAAATCTAGTTACAGACCAGAATCACTTTGGGTGTAGTTCCAAAATGCAAACTTAGAGGCCCCAGCCTAGACTAACTGAATCAGAATCCCTCTGGGAGAAACCTGGGCACCTGCATTCAGAGGTTGTGGTTACAATCTCGCCGCACTGAGTTGGAAGAGCCATTGACAAGTTCGTATTCCTTTCCTTGGCGTCATAAATAAACCGAACACGTCTCTCTTATGCCTCTAGTTCATAATTACATGATAAGAAGAATAACAGAATGAAAACATCACAAAAATACCAATCAGGGCTTCTAAAACTCTCTGGGGAAAGGACAGATGTCAATGTATGGGATACCTAGAACACAGCTGCATAAAAAAGTGTGAAAAATTGTCTTCTCTAAAAGACTCACACAATTTTAAGACCTATTCTATAATACACCCATATATGTTTTAATATGCCAAATCTATACTCTACCAAATCTTTGAGTAAAACCAACTCTTCAGGAAGATACAGTGTATTTATCTATAATTTGGAGAACCCCTGAGTTTTCCCCCGGGCTTCCCTGGTGGCTCAGCTACTAAAGAATCCACCTCCAGGGCTTCCCTGGTGGTCCAGTGGGTAAGGACACCGCCTTGCAGTGCAAGGGGCGCCGGTTCGATCCCTGGCCTGGGAAGATCCCATGTGCTGCGGAGCGGTTGGACCGATGTATGCAATTACCAAGCCGGAGCTCTGGAGCGCATGCGCCCAGAGCCAGTGCTCTGCGACAACAGAGGCCACTGCAATGGGAGGCCCACACGGGCCAAAGAACAAAGATGGGTGAAAATAAATAAATGAAAGACCAATAGAAGTGGCCAAAAAGAAAAATGAAAAGAATCCACCTCCAGTGCAGGAGACAGCAGTCAAATTCCTGGGTCAGGAAGATCCCTTGGAGAAGGGATAGGCTACCCAATTTAGTATTCTTGGGTTTCCGTAATGGCTCAGATGGTAAAGAATCCACCTGCAATGAGGGAGACCAGGGTTTGGCCCCTAAGTTGAGTAGATCCCCTGGAAGAGGGCATGGCAACCCACTCCAGCATTTTGGCCTAGAGAATTGCCGTGGCCAGAGGAGCCTGGCAGACTGTGGTCCATGGGGACGCAAAGAGTCGCATACGACTGAGTAACCTTCACTTCCTTCACTTTCACTTTTCAAGTATTCCCCTGGCACAAGTGTCCCGGGATGCTTACCGAAGTTTGAGAAGCAAGGACATATCTAGATACATAGTATTTCATTTGACCGAGGCCAACTGGCAAAAGGCCACATGAAGCCACGTGCAAAATTATTTAGCTTCTATTAAGACTTCTATTTAAATGTCTACTTTTAAAAAATAGCCCGTGTGTGTGTGTGTGTGTGTGTGTGTGTTATAAATGTGTTAGGGGAGAAAATGATGACATAATAGCAAGAAATCACCCTTTAACAACACACAGCTTTCAAAGGTTAATGGATTAAGAGTGGCTTATTTACATTTTTATAAAAAGAAGCAGTCAAAGGAAATGAAGCGCTTAAACTACTCTAAAGGCCCTGCTCATCAGGACAGCAGTGCTCACCTCTGAAAGATTTACTCTCTGTGCAGCTTTGTGGTGTGAGCCAGTCCAACTGCTTCGGAAATAACAATCCATCCAGGAGGTTCTGGCCATATTCACACTCCTGCCTACACACAGGCCTCAGAGCTGCAGCCTGGAAACCTGTTTCAGCCACCCACTGGGGTCGGAGGGGACGGCGTGCTGCCTACAGGCCGCAGAGCCCCGCAGGCATCTGCCAGTGTCAGCACTGCAAGGCTGCACGGACACCAAGGTCTTCCCACAGGGCCTAACCTTCCCTTTCTTGGTGACGCCGCCAGCTGCCACCCTCCAGCCCTGGCCCAGACCTTCAGGCAGTGGTGCACCTCTCCTCTATCCATCTCTGTGACCTGACAGCAGTGGCCGTCTTCCTGGGAGACTGTCTGTGGGACCTGATCTTCCTGCTTTTGGGGTGGCTTGAGGAGCCTGAGGACCACCTGGGTTGGGTGCCTGGCTCCAACAGGAATGACAACTAGGCAGAGTCTAGGGACCTGGCCCCAAAGGAGCCACCAGCTGAGCTCTGCCTTCTCTTAGTCAGGACGGGGCCTTGGCAGGTGAACCCTGTGCCTTGGGACCTTGCCCTTTCTTGTCAGGAGAGAGAGTAACACTGTTTGATAGAGATTTACAGGAATGTTGTTACCTGACTATGACCTGACTTCAAGAACAAAGGGTCTGACACCAAGAAGTCTGAAACAACTAACCATGCCCCTCCCTCACCTTTTGCTTTTAAAAGAGCTTTGATGAAAGTTTGCAGTAACTCTGGGGTTCTTAGGGCGTGAGCCACCCATCTCCTTGCATGGCCCTTTCTCTGTTCCAGACTCCAAGGTTTTAATATTGTCTGGCCTTACTGTGCATTGGGCACATGGATTTGGGTTGTTCGATAACAACATTTCTGCTTTCCTACCTTTTCTTAACCTAAGATTATTGCTCCGTAGTAAGCTTAAACTCTTAACTTTTCCTGGAGATATTACATTATAGTAAGGGCAAGAATTTCTGATTCATTTCAAGCAGCATTTCACTGCTCTGTAGCTCAGCTATGGATCTGACTGCCACGGGTACTGCTTCCTATGGTAAAGATTCTTTAAATTAAATGTGGGCTCTTTATGCTCCCGCATACCCAGGGTGCTCACCTCTGAAAGATTTACTCTCTGTGCAGCTTTGTGGTGTGAGCCAGTCCAACTGCTTCGAAATCCAGGAGGTTCTGGCCATATTCACACTCCTGCCTACACACAGGCCTCAGAGCTGCAGCCTGGAAACCTGTTTCAGCCACCCACTGGGGTCGGAGGGGACGGCGTGCTGCCTACAGGCCGCAGAGCCCCGCAGGCATCTGCCAGTGTCAGCACTGCAAGGCTGCACGGACACCAAGGTCTTCCCACAGGGCCTAACCTTCCCTTTCTTGGTGACGCCGCCAGCTGCCACCCTCCAGCCCTGGCCCAGACCTTCAGGCAGTGGTGCACCTCTCCTCTATCCATCTCTGTGACCTGACAGCAGTGGCCGTCTTCCTGGGAGACTGTCTGTGGGACCTGATCTTCCTGCTTTTGGGGTGGCTTGAGGAGCCTGAGGACCACCTGGGTTGGGTGCCTGGCTCCAACAGGAATGACAACTAGGCAGAGTCTAGGGACCTGGCCCCAAAGGAGCCACCAGCTGAGCTCTGCCTTCTCTTAGTCAGGACGGGGCCTTGGCAGGTGAACCCTGTGCCTTGGGACCTTGCCCTTTCTTGTCAGGAGAGAGAGTAACACTGTTTGATAGAGATTTACAGGAATGTTGTTACCTGACTATGACCTGACTTCAAGAACAAAGGGTCTGACACCAAGAAGTCTGAAACAACTAACCATGCCCCTCCCTCACCTTTTGCTTTTAAAAGAGCTTTGATGAAAGTTTGCAGTAACTCTGGGGTTCTTAGGGCGTGAGCCACCCATCTCCTTGCATGGCCCTTTCTCTGTTCCAGACTCCAAGGTTTTAATATTGTCTGGCCTTACTGTGCATTGGGCACATGGATTTGGGTTGTTCGATAACAACATTTCTGCTTTCCTACCTTTTCTTAACCTAAGATTATTGCTCCGTAGTAAGCTTAAACTCTTAACTTTTCCTGGAGATATTACATTATAGTAAGGGCAAGAATTTCTGATTCATTTCAAGCAGCATTTCACTGCTCTGTAGCTCAGCTATGGATCTGACTGCCACGGGTACTGCTTCCTATGGTAAAGATTCTTTAAATTAAATGTGGGCTCTTTATGTCCAAGTGCCCAGTTGTTATCATGAATAAAGTGATAGACAATAAAGTTATTTCATATTCTCATACTGGGAAAAATAATAAAACCTCTTTGTGGAAGCCAGATATATTGCCATCATTTCCTGATGCACTAATGGTCGCGATGGAGAGATGGTTTATTCTCACCGCCGCCCCACCCCCAAGAAGGTTCTGCTCCAGTTGGGACCCAAACACACCCTCTCTCAAGAGATTTGCCACTTCCTCTCTTGGAGCCTCAAAATGGTGTCTAAGTCTCATCAGCTGGAACATTCCGGAGCTCAGCAATTCTAAGCCGCTGTGGGGAGGAGCTGTGAGAAGGTTCCCCAACCTGCAGCCCTGGATGTGACGCTGGCGAGACCCCTGCTGGTGAGGCAGAGAACTGCATGCAGGCCCTGCTGGGAGGGGGTCTCCAGTCTGGAAAACTCTGGGGGCCTCTAGGCCAAGAAGCTCTGAGGAGGCCACCCAGTGGAGTCCACAGGCACCACACCCTCTTTCCAGCTTTCCCTCACCACTGTCTTCCTCCTCCTCAGGATACAATTCACTACCCCTCGTAAACCGAGAAGCTGGACAGCCCACCCCCAGCCTGGGGCAGAACCAACCACGAGCACTCACCCTCCTCGGCCTCAGCTGAACTCCCACCCAGCCCCCAGAGGGAGGAGAGGGGGGCAGCAAAGACACTGGAGCCCTGGATATCTGGCCAGGGTCCCCACAGATGACAGATAAACTGTGCCCCTTTACTGCTCCCAATGGTAATGAAATCAGGGGCTCCTCTGAGTCTTTTTCTGTTGCTATAACAAAATTAGAAAGTAAAAATGGATCCTAAACATACAGAGGCACCCCCCTTTACCTTGTGGAAAGAGAGCATTTGTTTTGTTTTGCCTAGACATTCCACATTCAGCTTACAGCTTCCCTTCCACAAGACTAAAAGCCGCCTCCAAACTCCTTTCAAAAATAAGCAAGAGGCCCACAGAGTGCCGGGGGCGAAATTAGCCAACAGCAAACCTCACTCTCCCACCGTTAACCCTTCCCAGTGTCTCCCACTTGGAGCCGGCTTGATGATCAAGTTCGGACATTGCTTTAACCCGGACGTTAACAACCAGTAGAGATAGCCACCTTGCATCTTATGCGGACAAGTCGCCCTCCAACCACGGCGTCCTGCACAGCCGAACCCTTCTTCCGGGAAAAATAATAAAACCTCTTTGTGGAAGCCAGATATATTGCCATCATTTCCTGATGCACTAATGGTCGCGATGGAGAGATGGTTTATTCTCACCGCCGCCCCACCCCCAAGAAGGTTCTGCTCCAGTTGGGACCCAAACACACCCTCTCTCAAGAGATTTGCCACTTCCTCTCTTGGAGCCTCAAAATGGTGTCTAAGTCTCATCAGCTGGAACATTCCGGAGCTCAGCAATTCTAAGCCGCTGTGGGGAGGAGCTGTGAGAAGGTTCCCCAACCTGCAGCCCTGGATGTGACGCTGGCGAGACCCCTGCTGGTGAGGCAGAGAACTGCATGCAGGCCCTGCTGGGAGGGGGTCTCCAGTCTGGAAAACTCTGGGGGCCTCTAGGCCAAGAAGCTCTGAGGAGGCCACCCAGTGGAGTCCACAGGCACCACACCCTCTTTCCAGCTTTCCCTCACCACTGTCTTCCTCCTCCTCAGGATACAATTCACTACCCCTCGTAAACCGAGAAGCTGGACAGCCCACCCCCAGCCTGGGGCAGAACCAACCACGAGCACTCACCCTCCTCGGCCTCAGCTGAACTCCCACCCAGCCCCCAGAGGGAGGAGAGGGGGGCAGCAAAGACACTGGAGCCCTGGATATCTGGCCAGGGTCCCCACAGATGACAGATAAACTGTGCCCCTTTACTGCTCCCAATGGTAATGAAATCAGGGGCTCCTCTGAGTCTTTTTCTGTTGCTATAACAAAATTAGAAAGTAAAAATGGATCCTAAACATACAGAGGCACCCCCCTTTACCTTGTGGAAAGAGAGCATTTGTTTTGTTTTGCCTAGACATTCCACATTCAGCTTACAGCTTCCCTTCCACAAGACTAAAAGCCGCCTCCAAACTCCTTTCAAAAATAAGCAAGAGGCCCACAGAGTGCCGGGGGCGAAATTAGCCAACAGCAAACCTCACTCTCCCACCGTTAACCCTTCCCAGTGTCTCCCACTTGGAGCCGGCTTGATGATCAAGTTCGGACATTGCTTTAACCCGGACGTTAACAACCAGTAGAGATAGCCACCTTGCATCTTATGCGGACAAGTCGCCCTCCAACCACGGCGTCCTGCACAGCCGAACCCTTCTTCCACACCGCTGCCTTCCACAGCGACAAAACAAACAGCCCCATTCAGGTGACGCAGCTCTAATGCCTTCACCTCTCACAGAATCCAGTGATGTCCCAGTTAAAGTAGGGTGAAAACATCCCTCCCACCAGTCTGGCTTCAGCAGCCATCCTTGCCCCCAACCCCCACGTCGACCCTCAGGAAAGCCCAGCCCCTCGTCTCACGGGCCTGCAGAGACTCCGGGCTTGGACCCCTGCTCTGGGCCGGGCTGACCACAGCATACCACTTCCCTCTGTTCTTGTTTTTCTTTACTAAATATAACTGCATATTAAAACCGACCAGGCATAAACATTAATTAGAAATGTAAGCCACTAGATTTACAAAAACATGCCATCCGAGCAAGACATTAAAAAATCCTAAGAACTGGTATAAGTGGAACTGTTCTCAGAAACCTTCAACTGTTATCAAGTGGCTCCATTTAACTCTTGTTTTACTCGTTTGAGATTTAGGAGCATCTTTCTCCTTTAAAAAAAAAAAAACAAAACCTGATTTGTAAAATACATGCCCAAAGGGTAAAACCTAGAAAATCGTACGAACCATAAAAAGTAACATACACAAACACACATACCAATCTCTTTCACACACAGAGGGTATTTCAGCAAAGCAAATCCATGCTACTTTAGAGTCATTTCTCACAAAGTGTTTATCAATAATAATAACAAAAGCAGCTATGCATGTGTGTTAAGTCGCTTCGACCATATCTAACTCTTTGACCCTATGGATTCTAGCCCCAGACTCCTCTGTCCATGGGATTCTCCAGGCAAGAACACTGGAGTGCGGTGCCATTCCCTTCTCCAGGGATCTTCCCAACCCAGGGATCAAACCCACATCTCTTTGGCCCGCAGATTTCTCCTCTTCCAGTTAAATGCTTTAACCCGGACGGTTTTCAAAAATAAGCAAGAGGCCCACAGAGTGCCGGGGGCGAAATTAGCCAACAGCAAACCTCACTCTCCCACCGTTAACCCTTCCCAGTGTCTCCCACTTAGAGCCGGCTTGATGATCAAGTTCGGACATTGCTTTAACCCGGACGTTAACAACCAGTAGAGATAGCCACCTTGCATCTTATGCGGACAAGTCGCCCTCCAACCACGGCGTCCTGCACAGCCGAACCCTTCTTCCACACCGCTGCCTTCCACAGCGACAAAACAAACAGCCCCATTCAGGTGACGAGCTCTAATGCCTTCACCTCTCACAGAATCCAGTGATGTCCCAGTTAAAGTAGGGTGAAAACATCCCTCCCACCAGTCTGGCTTCAGCAGCCATCCTTGCCCCCAACCCCCACGTCGACCCTCAGGAAAGCCCAGCCCCTCGTCTCACGGGCCTGCAGAGACTCCGGGCTTGGACCCCTGCTCTGGGCCGGGCTGACCACAGCATACCACTTCCCTCTGTTCTTGTTTTCTTTACTAAATATAACTGCATATTAAAACCGACCAGGCATAAACATTAATTAGAAATGTAAGCCACTAGATTTACAAAAACATGCCATCCGAGCAAGACATTAAAAAATCCTAAGAACTGGTATAAGTGGAACTGTTCTCAGAAACCTTCAACTGTTATCAAGTGGCTCCATTTAACTCTTGTTTTACTCGTTTGAGATTTAGGAGCATCTTTCTCCTTTAAAAAAAAAAAAACAAAACCTGATTTGTAAAATACATGCCCAAAGGGTAAAACCTAGAAAATCGTACGAACCATAAAAAGTAACATACACAAACACACATACCAATCTCTTTCACACACAGAGGGTATTTCAGCAAAGCAAATCCATGCTACTTTAGAGTCATTTCTCACAAAGTGTTTATCAATAATAATAACAAAAGCAGCTATGCATGTGTGTTAAGTCGCTTCGACCATATCTAACTCTTTGCGACCCTATGGATTCTAGCCCCCAGACTCCTCTGTCCATGGGATTCTCCAGGCAAGAATACTAGAGTGGGTTTCCATGCCCTTCTCCAGGGGATCTTCCCAACCCAGGGATCAAACCCACATCTCTTTGGTCTCCTGCATTGGCAGGCAGATTCTTTACCACTTGCACCATCTGGGAAGTCCAGTTAAGGCAGCTATCATCTTGTTAAATCAAGCATTACACTCGGAGTGTTACATGCAATTTCTTTATTTCTCACAACTCCAAAGGTATTATTATTATTATTATTATTTCCAGTATAGCAATACAATAGCAAAGTCTCAGGGAAGTGGAATAAACTAGAAAATGGCACAGTCTGGAATTTTAATCACTGAAGTCAGCCTACAAACTGCGTGGTCTCCGCACCATAACCAGATCTTTTCTCTTTGTTTGACAGACCTCCACTCTTGAACAAGGGCACCAAAAGGCAGGCACGTGCACGGAGCTTCTACACACAAGGCCAACACCCCCACGGCCACTTTCATTACGACTGAGACGTTGCTGTTCACCTCTCCACCCCGCCAAGGAACGGTGATAATAACCAGGCCCAGGTCTCCCACGTGTGTGTGTGTCAGTTCACTCAAGCTGCCACACCAGCAGACCACAGACTGGCTCAACACCAGAGATGTCTTCTCCCACAGCTCTAGAGGCTGAAGACCTGAGATCAAGGTGTCGGCAGGGCTGCTCGGCCTCCCATGGGCTCTGAGAGCCCATCCACTTCCTGCCCTCCCCTGGCTTCTGGCCGTTTGTGAGCCATCTCTGGTGTTCTTCGTTGAGAGGCAACACCCCATCTCTGCCTTCATTTCTGAATGGTACTGTCCCCTGTGAGCATGTCTGTGCCCCGATATCCCCTTTTAATAAGGACTTCTATCATACTGTATTAGGACCTATCCTGATGCTGCTGCGGCTGCGTAGTCAATTCAGTCGTGTCCGACTCTGGGTGACCCCACGGACTGCAACCTGGCAGGCTCCTCTGTCCATGGAATTCTCCAGGCAAGAATACTGGAGTGGGTTGCCGTGCTCTCCTCCAGGGGATCTTCCCCACCCAGGGATGGAACCGGTGTCTCCTGCACGGCAGGCAGACTCCTCACCACTGGGCCATCAGGGAAGTCCCATATAAATATATATATTTGGGACCCCATGGACTTCTCCATCCATGGAATTTTCCAGGCAAAAATACTGAAGTGGGTTACCATTTCCTTCTCCACTACCCTCACGAGCCCATCTTAATTAATTATATCTGTAATGACCCTGCTTTTAAATAAGGTCACATTCTAATATGCTGCGCGTTAGGATTCCAACATAGGGATTTGTCGGGGGACACAATTCAACCCATAACACTGAGAAAGAGAGAAATGCACGTGGAGTGAGGGGAGGCAGGGGCTAGAGGGCAGGGAGGAGGGAAGGAAAAAGAGACGGGGGAGCAGGAGTGAGTGGAGAGTGGGCGAGGACGGGACGGCGGGCTGACTGTGGCTGGGCAGCGGGCACTCCCTCGGCCAGGGCGTGTCCCAGGGCGAGCGTGGGTGGTGCCAGTGTCTCTTATGAAGAGGGTGCCCCTGTCGCTGTGATGGCCTGTGAGCAGTAGGTAAGGGACACACTCACTGTGACCAAGTTGAACACCTCCGTGCGATCTCCAGCCCCCCATCCTCTACTACCCGTAGTGACTGTTGAATCATTGATTGTCCCCTGGAATTCTGCTGCCTTCAAGCTGCTACGGGCAACTGAAGGGCTTTGAATAGATGTGACTTCAGAGAACCTTGGGGCCATCTTGCCTGTTACAATAGAATTTTTTTTCAGAAGTGTGTGTCAGTTCACTCAAGCTGCCACACCAGCAGACCACAGACTGGCTCAACACCAGAGATGTCTTCTCCCACAGCTCTAGAGGCTGAAGACCTGAGATCAAGGTGTCGGCAGGGCTGCTCGGCCTCCCATGGGCTCTGAGCCCATCCACTTCCTGCCCTCCCCTGGCTTCTGGCCGTTTGTGAGCCATCTCTGGTGTTCTTCGTTGAGAGGCAACACCCCATCTCTGCCTTCATTTCTGAATGGTACTGTCCCCTGTGAGCATGTCTGTGCCCCGATATCCCCTTTTAATAAGGACTTCTATCATACTGTATTAGGACCTATCCTGATGCTGCTGCGGCTGCGTAGTCAATTCAGTCGTGTCCGACTCTGGGTGACCCCACGGACTGCAACCTGGCAGGCTCCTCCGTCCCTGGAATTCTCCAGGCAGGAATACTGGAGTGGGTTGCCATGCCCTCCCCCAGGGGATCTTCCCCACCCAGGGATGGAACCGGTGTCTCCTGCACGGCAGGCAGACTCCTCACCACTGGGCCATCAGGGAAGTCCCATATAAATATATATATTTGGGACCCCATGGACTTCTCCATCCATGGAATTTTCCAGGCAAAAATACTGAAGTGGGTTACCATTTCCTTCTCCACTACCCTCACGAGCCCATCTTAATTAATTATATCTGTAATGACCCTGCTTTTAAATAAGGTCACATTCTAATATGCTGCGCGTTAGGATTCCAACATAGGGATTTGTCGGGGGACACAATTCAACCCATAACACTGAGAAAGAGAGAAATGCACGTGGAGTGAGGGGAGGCAGGGGCTAGAGGGCAGGGAGGAGGGAAGGAAAAAGAGACGGGGGAGCAGGAGGGGAGTGGAGAGTGGGCGAGGACGGGACGGCGGGCTGACTGTGGCTGGGCAGCGGGCACTCCCTCGGCCAGGGCGTGTCCCAGGGCGAGCGTGGGTGGTGCCAGTGTCTCTTATGAAGAGGGTGCCCCTGTCGCTGTGATGGCCTGTGAGCAGTAGGTAAGGGACACACTCACTGTGACCAAGTTGAACACCTCCGTGCGATCTCCAGCCCCCCATCCTCTACTACCCGTAGTGACTGTTGAATCATTGATTGTCCCCTGGAATTCTGCTGCCTTCAAGCTGCTACGGGCAACTGAAGGGCTTTGAATAGATGTGACTTCAGAGAACCTTGGGGCCATCTTGCCTGTTACAATAGAATTTTCAAAAAAACAAACACGAAGACTTAACATAGAGGTAAGGTGCCCTTATCCCGTCCCTCCTGCAAGGAAAGAATGTGTCCACATGAGACATCATGTGCTCAGCCCAGTGGGGAAAGTGTGCTCCCAACAGAGCATGTGTGTCAGATACGCGAGGGTACATTAGGACGGGCTGCAGACGCTGCAGGGTCTCGCTCCTTCTACAGCTTCCTTGGTGTTACCGTCACTGCAGAAATGTGGTGCAAATGAGGTGGGTGCTAATATCAGTCGGTGAACTGGTATACCACATCAGCTGAAGTGAGAAAAAAATGGCTGCAATTCTTAAACCCAGCAGGACTAATGAATGGGCAGAAAGCGGGGAGGGCCGGGCAGAGAGGAGAGAAAAGCGCTCTGGGTGTTCAGACAGGGCAGGCACGGGCTCCTGTGGCCGACGGCCATGAGGTGCTAGGAAACAGGTGTGACAGAGCTGGCTGAGAAAGACAGAGAGGGTAAGAGAAGCCCTCCAGGACGCAGGGGCAGTGCGGCGAAGATGAGAGGGTGAGCACCTGGCACTGCAACGAGGGAGCATGAGCGCCCAGCCTAGCTGGAGTGACTGGGCCAGTCACAAAGGCCGCTTGAAAGCCAGGGACCGTAGGGACCAAAATTCAGAACGTGTCCCCAAGACTCAGTGACAGAAGCAGGGTGAGCATCTCCTGGAGAACTCCCTGTGGATTCTGCTCCATCAGACCCTGTTCCAAAAGTGCCCCAGAAAGCCATGGGGGCGGCCACCTTCTCTCTCCCACCTGGAGCCCTAAAGTCAGCTGTCCCGACTTGTTTCCCCAGGACAGAGGGCCTGCGGGATGATTACTGCCTGGAGAGATGGGAGACACTGAGACTCACCAACCTCCTAACTCCTACCCACATCTAACCTCTTTTTATTTTCTTCCATGCAATCAGTAAAACGTTTTGACTTCTCTGCCTAAGGTTCTGTGTCCAGATTCGAGAGGAGGCCAAGAGGCCCGCGCCCAGCACACACGATACCCTGAATTCCACTTTGCCCCTATTTCACATCAACTCCCGCCTCCAGGCACTACACCCCCAACCAGGTCTACCGTCAGGAGCTGCTTCCAGCCTTCACACACCCCTCCCCCAACTCAGAGCTCACCCCTGGGGCCTGTCATTGTCATTTCCCCCCAAACACTCCCCAGACAATCATGTTCTACAGCCATGTTCTCCAACTGTGAGCAAGAAAAAGATCTTGCTAATTACAGTGCTGGGAGAACATCCCTTTACATGTTAATCACGAGGACCAGGGTTGGACACGAGATCCTAATGAACCAAGGCAAACACCATCGGATGCTGAAGCCGACACGGCTTGGCTCAGTCATACATCCTGCGTCTCCATCAGGCTCGTCACTCTGGAATCAGGAAAATCTTGATAAAAATATAAAGCTTGCGGAACACTCAGGAAAGCAGCCCTGCCTCCTGAGCTTAGAACAGCTGAGAGACATGAAGGAACGCTCCTTGCTGGCACCATGGAAGCACGTCTCTTGAGGGAAAAGACCAACCTCCACAGAGGGGGCGATGCCTGCAGCCCCGTCTGGGGGGAACCTGGGGCCTGAACTCAATGACGTCATCCCCTGGGGCTGGGTGGTTGCCGAATCCCGGAGTGTGCGTGCCGAACGCCCCACCCACGTCCACCTGTCAAACTCCTACCTGTCTGGCAGGTGTGTGGTGGGGTCTCCCCAGACCCTCTCCTCACTCTCCTGCAGGCGGATCAGACCTGGAACCGTGTTTCCCAGACTCCCCGGCAGCTGGAGCTCTGCATGTGAGTCAAGGTCTGCCAGCAAGTGCATGTGATGTGGAGGGAGGGAACACAGCTCCTGCGGTCACTGTGGTCCCCCTGAGCCCAGAAAGCATGCAGGAGCTTCCAAGTATTAATAAAAGCAGGGCAGTGGAGCCAGCTTCTTGTCCCAACTCTAATGCATGGCTTTCCACTTAGGGTTAAGATGCTTCAGCTTCCTGAAGAGTCCAGAGACAGCTGTGAGGCTGGCAGCAGCAGGAGCTAGGAGTCATTCAAAAGGCCCAGTCCAGAATCTGCCCTCCAGCACCTCCACTAATGTGTAAGCACTGAATTCCCAATACTAACCCCCTTCTGTTTATACCTGGAGTGGATTCTGTTTCCAGCGCTGACCCCTGGTGGATAAACCATATGGATAAACCAGGCGAGCTCAAGTGCTGCACAACCATAGGAGAAACATTCCTGGAAACACCACTATTTAGGAGGATCCCAAGACTCCAGTGATGGACTAGGTGGTTGCCAGGGAAGCTCGAGAGGAAGGCCCTGTGCGTGCTCACCTTGGAGCTGAGACAAGGGCGGGGGGAGGGGGGGCAGTGAGGGCATGTCTGTGTGGAGGGAGATGGTGTTCAGTTACCTAGAGGGTGACAAATGAGGTCTGAACTCAGTCTGAACCCTGGAGACGTGGAGCCTGCAGCCAGGTTCAAAGAGCAAAAGGCTGGAGCGGATGCCGGGGCGGAAGCAAGAAGCTGGGAACACAGGAGACAGCAGGGGCTGAAGGTCAAGGCAGTGGAAGCGTCCAGGGTCTGCCGGGCCCGGGGCTGGGATGCTGGAGTGCGCTGTTGACTAGTCCTGGGCCCAGGTGCCTGGAAGGCTCTGTGACGGGAAGACCCAACTGGGCCTGGGTGGTTGAGTTTCCTTACACTGAGGCATCCCTGCCAGCAAGGGAGAGGGGTGCTGCCTCCTGAGAGGTGACGTCGCTAGGAGACCTCAAGGTCAAGAGACAGGAAGGTGTGCTGCTCAGCAGTCTGATCCACACTATCCTGGACCGATTGCTACTTCTAAAAAGCTTGAGACTGCAGCAGCACTTCTAGGCAAGTTCTATTTTTTCCTAATCAGCGTGCTTGAAGCCAGTGCTTCTCAAGCTTTAATGTGCACCTTTCACTTGGGGGGCAGGTCTCTTTAAAAGCCAGGTTCTGATTCAACAGACCTGGGGCAGATCCGAGATTCTGCGTTTCTGGTCCAGACCACACTGTGAGCAGTCAGACCTGAAGCTCTGTGAGCATCAGTCGGCACGTGAACCACTTACGGCTGCATGACCAGGTGCCGAGTGTCTGCTCCCTACTTCACAGATGCAGATTTCATGTCAGCAAGAAGTTAAGGAACTCGCCCAGGGCCACAGAGAGCTAAGGAACCACTCACTCACACGCCAGCTGCCAGCTCTCACTGCTTACAGCTGTTTTCTGCTTCCCCTCCCCCTCCCTGAGCCCTCTAGGAGGAGGTGATTTAATTTCTTGTTTCTGTGGACTCTAAAACCCGTGCCGTGCAGGGGAGAGAGAGGTGGGGAGGGGAGAGAAGGGGCACTGAGAGTCAACTGTCACCCAGGACCAGGTGAGGGTTGCTATGGAAACAGACCCTTGCTTGCCTGCTGACCTGGAGTCGTATTGGTCTTCTCCCCCTGGGATCTTAGGAGGTCACTCATGGCAGAGCGATGCAAATGGCAGATGATCGTATGAAAGGATGCTCAGACTCAACAGGAGCCAGAGAAATGAAAATCAAAGCAGCAATGAGCTATTACTGTCCACCCATCAGAGGGCTAACACTACCAAGGAAGCAGCACTTCATGCTGTGGGAAGGGGGAGCAGGTACCTCCCAGCTGCTAATGCAACTGAGAACTGTTTGGGAACAGAACCATGAAGGTCAAGGCAGTGGAAGCGTCCAGGGTCTGCCGGGCCCGGGGCTGGGATGCTGGAGTGCGCTGTTGACTAGTCCTGGGCCCAGGTGCCTGGAAGGCTCTGTGACGGGAAGACCCAACTGGGCCTGGGTGGTTGAGTTTCCTTACACTGAGGCATCCCTGCCAGCAAGGGAGAGGGGTGCTGCCTCCTGAGAGGTGACGTCGCTAGGAGACCTCAAGGTCAAGAGACAGGAAGGTGTGCTGCTCAGCAGTCTGATCCACACTATCCTGGACCGATTGCTACTTCTAAAAAGCTTGAGACTGCAGCAGCACTTCTAGGCAAGTTCTATTTTTTCCTAATCAGCGTGCTTGAAGCCAGTGCTTCTCAAGCTTTAATGTGCACCTTTCACTTGGGGGGCAGGTCTCTTTAAAAGCCAGGTTCTGATTCAACAGACCTGGGGCAGATCCGAGATTCTGCGTTTCTGGTCCAGACCACACTGTGAGCAGTCAGACCTGAAGCTCTGTGAGCATCAGTCGGCACGTGAACCACTTACGGCTGCATGACCAGGTGCCGAGTGTCTGCTCCCTACTTCACAGATGCAGATTTCATGTCAGCAAGAAGTTAAGGAACTCGCCCAGGGCCACAGAGAGCTAAGGAACCACTCACTCACACGCCAGCTGCCAGCTCTCACTGCTTACAGCTGTTTTCTGCTTCCCCTCCCCCTCCCTGAGCCCTCTAGGAGGAGGTGATTTAATTTCTTGTTTCTGTGGACTCTAAAACCCGTGCCGTGCAGGGGAGAGAGAGGTGGGGAGGGGAGAGAAGGGGCACTGAGAGTCAACTGTCACCCAGGACCAGGTGAGGGTTGCTATGGAAACAGACCCTTGCTTGCCTGCTGACCTGGAGTCGTATTGGTCTTCTCCCCCTGGGATCTTAGGAGGTCACTCATGGCAGAGCGATGCAAATGGCAGATGATCGTATGAAAGGATGCTCAGACTCAACAGGAGCCAGAGAAATGAAAATCAAAGCAGCAATGAGCTATTACTGTCCACCCATCAGAGGGCTAACACTACCAAGGAAGCAGCACTTCATGCTGTGGGAAGGGGGAGCAGGTACCCTCCCCAGCTGCTAATGCAACTGAGAACTGTTTGGGAACACCTTCTGGAACCATGTATCAAAAATAAAAATACTGTCCCTCACAGGGGCTCTGCGATGGCCTGGAGGGGTGGGATTGGGGGTAGGGGGGAATGGGATATACATATGATTAATCTGGGATTATACATATCTGTAAACAACAACACTCATCCTTCTGTGTATGTGTGTCACACACAATGCACACATATGTTCCTGCACTGAGGAATGATGAAGCATGGAAAGGTCCTTGCTCTCCTGCGTCCACACTTCTAACTCACACGGCGGTCTGCCCCTCTGCCATGCTAGTGTCTCCAGCAGACGTCCCCACTCCTGCAAGGTGTGGATCTGGGAGTAAGATGGTACATATTCTCCCCTCTCACGAGAACCCATCAGAAGGGCCACTGGTCACCACAGCAGTAAGCTCTTCTCGTCTATGGAAAAAAAGCCGATCTTTTCAAGGCCTGGTTGCTCTCACCACCACCACCCTCCCCAGCCAAAGAAATGAAGGCGAAGACCCAAGGCACGGGTCTCCTGTAGGGAGAGAGGTCAGTGGCCTGCCCGTTCCCTGACCCTCTTCATCCTTTGGGGTGCCGCCCAGGCCCTGTCCTGGATCGGCTCGGTCCTTGCAGGGCAGCTGTCCCCACAGGCCACCATGGAGGGTGCCGTCTCAGGCCAGTGGGTGGAAAGGGAAACGGTGCTGCCATTCCCTGAACCCTGCGTCACAGCCTCCTCATCGGAGGAACACGCACTTCCAGGGAGAGAAAATTCACTCTGTCCTGGACAACATATTTATTTTTCTGAAAACTCCACTTTTTAATGAGTTCCTCTTTCCATCACGCTGAACATCAGCCTGTCCAAGCTTCCACTCTCTGCCCCGCCCCCAGAACCACAAGGAGCAAGCACACTTCCTCTCCCACATGAAGACAGGGATCATGCCCCCTGGTTCTCTCTTATCTTGACTAAACATCCCCAGCTCTTCAGACTGGTGCTGAGCATACATTCCAGGAATTTCCTGATGGCAGCCCAAGCCATTCCTCTTCCAGTCAAGCCTGAGGACTTTGACAGGATATGGGCAAAGACCCCACGTGCCAAAGCCCTCCAAAGGGACAACTGCACCATCCCTAGCAGAAGAGGCTTGGGGAGGAAGCCGGCTCCAAAGGCCCTTCAAGATCCCCAGAAGCCTGCCTCTGAAGACCGCGAGAAAAGCCCACCACTGGTATTCCAGCACAGATCACTGGCACCCAGCTTCCACGCTCAGCCCCAAGCACGCTCCACGGAGCTTGTCTGGCTGTGACTTAACACAGGGAAGGCTGTGCAGATGAAACCAGGCATAGACGAGGCAGGAGGGTGGGTCCTGGAAAAGGCACTGCACATTTTGGCTCCCTTACAGCCATCTGCTGAAGGGCTGGGGGCAGGTGCGCTGGGCACGCCAGGCTTGTCAGCTGGCTGTGGGCACAGGGCCACCATAGGAGAAATGAACCAACTCAGGATTGGAGAGTCCTATATTCTAGAGCCTTGATCCTAGAAAGAACGGTCAAGGCTAAAGAGAGCAGTGCATCCACCGTGTTTTAGAATTTCTCAAGAAGTAGACGCAGGAAGTTTTCAAAATTTCGTTCCTTGAAGGAGGAATCTTAGTGGGATTCTAAGAGCACTGCGTTTATCAGGGATCTGCTAGAGATCAGCTGAGAAATGCCGGGCGGGCAGGTCACTTCCCTGCTTTGGACCTCAGTTCTGCCTTCGATAAAAATAAAAACTGCTTCCACATAACGAAACAGAAATACAGATCCAGTAAGGGAAATGACTATGTACACCAGACTGCTGTAGGATTGGCGGTTGAAAGGACCCAGTAAGAGACTGGGGAGCTGGTAACTAATGTGAACTGTGGTGACCGGGTGATAACGCTGAGCTGCTTTCCTCAACAAGATGAAAAGAAGGGACTAGACAGAACCTGAGTGAGCCTGAAAGCTGACGCAGCGCAAACAGGCCCCGAGCCCAGGCCCCGTGCAGAGGAGGAGCCTGCCCCTGGGAGAAGGTCTGAAGACATTCCTGAGCCTTCAGCTGGATGCTCCCAAGGGAGAGGAGAAGGGGCCATTTCATCCCCGGTCCCCGGAACAATGCTGAGTCTCCTGAATGCCTCTTTTGTTCCATGCAGCACAAAAATCACAAACATTTTTTAACTACCCGGTGCTTTTGGAGCTGTTTGTTCTTTTCTCAAAGGTTCTAAGATCACAGAAAGGCTTCCAAGAACAATAGCTGGTAACCTTCCCTGCGCAGTTGAAACAACAGGCTGAGGGTTTCTGGCAGAAGGACAGAAGGCCAGTCGAGGGGTCTGAGCAGGGCCAGTGGGGTGCAGCCCTGTCCCTGGGCCTCCCCTGGAACGGGGAGCTCCCACTGGGTCTGCAGGATTCCTGCGGGATGCCTGGGGCCCTTGCTGCATTTCTCCAGGATCAGATTCCAGTCAAAACTCACATGGTCTCTCTCTGCTCTCTGAAATTAATAGCTTGGGCTTCCACCCGAACTTCTAAGACCTCCACCAAGGCCCCAAGGGATCTGCGCCCGAAGGGATGAGCCTAGATGTTCAGAGAAGGGCCTCATCCCTCCCACTTTGCTGCTGCAGCTGTTCCCTCCTCCTGGGGTGTCCTCCCTCCAAACACCACTGTCACTTCTGCCCACATGCCACTCCCCTCAGACCACAGAGAAGAACAGGCTGGTATGAAAACTGCGTGGAACCATATAGCTCCAGTACTTTCTGGCTCTAAGGCTGACTTAGAATGAGCATGTTAATAATGTGCCTCTGTGTTCTCATCTGGAAAATGGGGGTAATATCAATAATGATTCACTTCCCTTTGCTTTGGACCTCAGTTCTGCCTTCGATAAAATAAAAACTGCTTCCACATAACGAAACAGAAATACAGATCCAGTAAGGGAAATGACTATGTACACCAGACTGCTGTAGGATTGGCGGTTGAAAGGACCCAGTAAGAGACTGGGGAGCTGGTAACTAATGTGAACTGTGGTGACCGGGTGATAACGCTGAGCTGCTTTCCTCAACAAGATGAAAAGAAGGGACTAGACAGAACCTGAGTGAGCCTGAAAGCTGACGCAGCGCAAACAGGCCCCGAGCCCAGGCCCCGTGCAGAGGAGGAGCCTGCCCCTGGGAGAAGGTCTGAAGACATTCCTGAGCCTTCAGCTGGATGCTCCCAAGGGAGAGGAGAAGGGGCCATTTCATCCCCGGTCCCCCGGAACAATGCTGAGTCTCCTGAATGCCTCTTTTGTTCCATGCAGCACAAAAATCACAAACATTTTTTAACTACCCGGTGCTTTTGGAGCTGTTTGTTCTTTTCTCAAAGGTTCTAAGATCACAGAAAGGCTTCCAAGAACAATAGCTGGTAACCTTCCCTGCGCAGTTGAAACAACAGGCTGAGGGTTTCTGGCAGAAGGACAGAAGGCCAGTCGAGGGGTCTGAGCAGGGCCAGTGGGGTGCAGCCCTGTCCCTGGGCCTCCCCTGGAACGGGGAGCTCCCACTGGGTCTGCAGGATTCCTGCGGGATGCCTGGGGCCCTTGCTGCATTTCTCCAGGATCAGATTCCAGTCAAAACTCACATGGTCTCTCTCTGCTCTCTGAAATTAATAGCTTGGGCTTCCACCCGAACTTCTAAGACCTCCCCCAAAGGGCCCCCAAGGGATCTGCGCCCGAAGGGATGAGCCTAGATGTTCAGAGAAGGGCCTCATCCCTCCCACTTTGCTGCTGCAGCTGTTCCCTCCTCCTGGGGTGTCCTCCCTCCAAACACCACTGTCACTTCTGCCCACATGCCACTCCCCTCAGACCACAGAGAAGAACAGGCTGGTATGAAAACTGCGTGGAACCATATAGCTCCAGTACTTTCTGGCTCTAAGGCTGACTTAGAATGAGCATGTTAATAATGTGCCTCTGTGTTCTCATCTGGAAAATGGGGGTAATATCAATAATGATTGAACAGAATTGCCCTGACGATTAAGTAACATTCCATGTAAAGTGCTCAGTCCAGTGCCTGGCACAGGGTGTACATCAATAAACATTGACTTTCATTCCCAGCAGCAGCAGCAGCAGTGGAAGGACAAGAATCTCTATTGCTATGAGCATTAGTATTGTTCCCTCAGTGTTCTCTTCGGATGAGCTGGGGTCCACGGAAAGCACTTAGTAACTGCTAAAGAGTGAAAGCCAGGCACCTGACTCCATCCTTCTAATTTCACCCGAGATGTCCCTCCTCTGTGACTCAGTCTCTGAGCACCTACTCCGTGGGCTCCTGGAGGGGAGGACCAGGGCAGCACCATGGCAGCCCTCGGGGGGCTTCCTGGAAGAACAGGGCGAGAGGGAGGCCCTGGGCAGCACAGCCCCTGCACCTGTGCCCTGCCCCTCGCCCATGCTTCTGCAGAGCCAGGGCTCCAGCTCTTGTTTCCCTGCCACGGGGCCTGGCCGGTGCTCCCCACTCTGCGGTCACAGGCGGTATCGCATGAGTCGTGGATAGGGGGTGGTCAAGGTTGGAACCAGCGGAGGACTGGGGGCATGAGTGATGTCTGGTCACCACTGCCTCCTTCTTGCATCCCTCCTCCAAACACCTGCAGCCACAGCATCCTCAGCCCAGTTGACATGCTGCCCTTAAAGACACTGCACTTATAGAAAGTCTCACCGAGCTACCTGGGGGCCTTGGAGTCACCTAGGGGGTCCGAGGCTGCTAAGGTGTCTGAGCCTGGTGTCTGTCTTTCCAATGGAGGACCTGGTCAGCCCTTCCCTCAGATCAGTCTGGCCCCTAAGTTTCCTAGTAGAACCATGGCCAAGTACTGCCCCAGCTTAAAATTAGAAACAGACAGGTAAGGAAAGAAGAGGCTCCCTCTAGTGCAGGGAGGAAGTGAAGAAATCTGGGTCCCTGCATCACAGCAGGTGCAAAGAGGCTCCTGGGACCCTCAGCTCGTCCCAGCTCAATTCCTTCTCCTCCTATGAGCCCACACATTCTCCCAAGACCCTGCAGAGCACAGATCTCTGGGTGTTCGCTCTTCTGCCGCGAAGGAACAGCCCCTGAAGGCCCCCTTGGTTGCCCAGCCCAGCATTCTTCTGCCTTCTTTGTCCCTAAGGTGCACGATCAACCCCCATCCCCCAGCAGAGTGTTCTCTGCTCCTTAAACCTGCTCTAGACTTTCTACCGGCTGGGGTTGAGGCTGAGACATGCTGGTCATACACCGAAAAATGACCCCTCAAACTAGAAAGGCTGAAGACCTGCAGGCCGAGACTTCAAGAAAACTGGGGCAGAAACCCAAGCTTCACCCTAGCCTTGCCATCCACTTGCAGTGTGCTCTTAAACAAGGTGGCCCCTTCTCCAGGCCTCAGGCTCCTCACCTGTGAGAAGTGAGGACAAGGCCCAGTCATCCCAAAGGCATTTCTAGCCCCAAGGCCCTTGAGAAACTCAAGACCCCAGGGCCCTTGTTTATCATCCTCCACTCCAACCCCATCTTGTGCAGCTGGGAAGGGAGGCGCTCTGATCTCCCGGCTCCTGCCGCTTCTCCCCAGGCTCTGGGGGAAGGTGGAAAAACCAGCTCAGTGTCTAGCCAGGAAGTAGCCCCTGGCTGAGCACAGGCCACCAGGCCCAGCCGAGCCCACAGAGGCTGTGAAGGGCTGCCTCCCAAGCCCTGCTTTCCCGGAGCAGCCGGGCTCCACTCCCCTGGAGGCAAGTCCCTCCAAGGGGAAAGGGCCTTGAGGAGGTGACAGCCAGCACTAATCACAAATTAGCAGCAAAGCTGGGAGAAGGTGGGAGGAGAGACCGGCTCCTTTTTTAACCTTCCTGGTGGCACATAAGCCTGTCCCAGCACCGTGACCGCCAGGATGGACATGCTACCCTTGGTGTCACAGCACCTGAGAAGGGTAAGAGCATCTGGTGTCCCAACATCGCCATGCCCAGGACTGCGTGCAGCACTCCAAGGAGGACGCTGTGCTCGCTGTGCTTGGGGCAGGGTGTGTGACACGCTGGAAAGGACACGGGGCCGTGAGCCAGGAGGCCTGGGGACCCAGCAGGCTCTGCACGAGCCAGCTGGGTAACCTTGACAGCCGCTCTCCTCTGGTCTCATTTTCCTACACTGAGACATGAAGGAGCTGCTCGAGATGAGTTCGATGTTCCCATTCAGCTCTGACACTATAATTCTCCTAAATGGGAATGAAACTCAGATCTAATCAGCTAGAACAAATTCAAGCAATATTTTTAGGTCTCTAACTTGGAAAAATAAAATAAAAAAGATCCTACATATTTATTTTCTGAATGGTTGGGGATCCTACAGATAGAAGGAGTCTGTGGCAATGGATAGACCCCCTCCCCAGCCCTGTAGCCAAGAGGCTTGCCTGAAGCCTGTCATTGGCATCCACTCCCTCGGGCCTCCCCGTCGACAAGCCCACCCACCCCTGCAAGCCGGCGGATTGAACCAGAGCGGAATCAGAGTGGGATTAACGTGTCTCGATCTTCGCGCTTCTGACTAACAAGGCTTGGGGGATTTTGAGAGAGTATGGAGGTACTACTGCCAGAGTCCTTAATGTCTGTAACAGAACAGAGAACAGAGAACAAAACAGAACTCTCCCCGGAACATCTCTGGAAGCAGAAGACACGTGAGTCCCGAGGGCTGGAAGGCCTGCGTCTGAAGCAGTCCGTCTACTGAATTATTAATGAAACGTTGAATATGGCTCAAGTTTCCCATGACAGATGGTTTTGCGAGCTGATGGTTCAGAGGCCAATTAAGAGTGATTGTGGATTCTGAGGCGGTGCCACCAACAGCAAATGTCTTTAAATGTCTCCGGAATCTGCTTCGGGGAACCTGGTCACGCGTCTCCTCGGACACGGGCACGATCATCGCAGAGGAAGGGGTTCCCGTTGCTAGAGGCTCTGGGAGCCCGCCCCACACTGACTTCTGTCCTGTGACCCAGAGCCTCGCTGGAGCCCTGGTTACAGAGAATTCGAGCAACAGGGCCTTCCCGGGTCTCTGAACCAGCAGGCTCTACGGCGACTCAAAGCCTCGGGAAATCAGGTGCCATGTGATAAAAGGGATATGGGTCCAGAAGTCTCAGACAGGTTAGACTCAACAAAGCCAGGCCAGAGTGCGCACTCCAGAACTTCTCAGCGCCTCTCCTGTGCTCTGTGAATCAAGACGAGGGGAAGAAAACTATGTGTATTTACATAAAAGGTTTAATTTCCCAAACTCAGCTCCTCATGAAATCCTTTTCTGCAGGACGTGTTCTCAGATTGGTTTTCCATGGAGCTCACTCTGAGAAGTGTGGCCCTGGACCCCGCAACCCTCACTTTACAGATGAAAAGGCCGAGAGCCAGAGAGGTCACACAGGGAGCCAGAGCCTGAGCTCAGTCCCTCAAGCTCAACAGTAATGCTCCAAGTGCTTGGCAGCTGCTCTAGGGTACAGATGCAAGGCTGTTTCTAGGAACTGACAAGAGAGCCAGGAACTGAAACGTTCTGGGAAGACGATGAGTATGAATCCAAGCCCAGGACCGACCAGGACGGAAACAGTGTGTGGGAACAGAAGGAGAGGGCTCTGGGAGTTTCTGGCTTGGTGCAGAAGAACACATTTTCTTCTGTTCATTATTTGTTTAATGTTTCTATGTGGACCCTGTTGGAATTTAAACTCCATGAGGGTAGGGACCACAGCGGTTTTGTTCATGAATGCAGCCCTAGCCCCCGGCACTGGGCCTGGCAAGCAGACAATACTCGGTAAACATTTCCTGACTGGTGGACAAATGAGAACATGCCTTCCTATCCAGTTCTAGGAATCCATGACACCTTGCCAATGAGTCCTCTTGCTTTCAGATACAAAATCCTCATGCAGAAATGGATAGACTGTTTCTCAGCGCTGCGGGGCTGCCCCTGCTGCTTGGGGTCATGGTCAGCCAGGCTCCCACTAGACTGGACCAGAGGGCGTGACTCCAGAAAGGCTGGAGTCCGGGGCAGCACTGGAGCCATTTATTCAGGGATGCAAGACACATCTGTACTTCCTAACAGCGATGCCGGGTGAGCAAGGCAGACATGAGTGATCTAAAGTACATGGGAGAAAACAGAGGCAGGAGGAATGAAATGTCTTCCGATTGCTTTCAAGTCCACCCAGGATCCATTCACTTGTTACAGATTGACGGAGCAATGACGCACGAGGAAAACGAAAAAAATGAAAAGCTTGGTCTCCAGCCTCAAGAAGCTTAAGGCCTAGAATGAGGGAAAAGATGCATATAGAAGTGACCACAAGACCCCTGTGCCACTCCTTAGACACCAGCTATAAAATGGATCAAAGGGCCCTGCTTACTGTCGGCTCTCCCCTGAGCCGGCAGTGACTCTCCCTTCCCCCACTCTAATAAACTCTACTTTCCTCTCAAAAAAATTTAAAAAAGGAGTAACCACGGAACAAGGAAGGCAGTGTTACCAGAGACACACAGAGAAACTCTCGCCCAAGAACAAAACAAAGAGCGTGATTTTGATAGACAGCTGCAGTGACATTAAATTGGGGACCTAAAAAAGTGACTGTTGCCTCCCCTCCCACCTCCTTCCCCGCCCCCCGCCCCCCCAGGCTTCCAAATCCAAATTGTCTCAACACAGAAACCACCCTACTTTTCAACTGAAGTTCTGTCTGAAGTAAGTTGAGTGTGCAGTCAGAAGTGGGGTCACGCAGGCAAGGCCCTGACGGTCCGGAAGCGGGGCTGAGCCCTGTGATAGGACAGCCCCAGGGGCCAGCAACTTCTCCACACACCCCCATCCCGACAGTGGAGACCCGTGAGACATCAGCACCCACTGACAGGGCAGGTGGGCAGAGGGCAGCTCTGGGCAAGACAGACAAAGGAGAGCCCTGTTCGTGAGTTCTGTCTTTGGTGCAAAATGCTCTCTTGTGAAAAGTGATGGCAGAAACAGCAGAGAGGAGGTCTAGAGATGGAAATGGGGAGACAGCACCTATTCCATGAGGGCTCAGTACAATCAAAAGTTGGGCCCCCTGAGCTCCACTAAGGGTGGCCTTTAATATGCCCAGGCCCACTGACACCCTCTGAAAGGGAGAGATCCAGTGGAACACAGTGCCTGCCAGGAACCATGGTAGTGGGGCCTGAGGGGCCAGGCAGACAAGGGACACCGTGAAACCCACTGAAGGGTGTGGTATCAAGACAGCGGGGGTGAGCAAGGCAGACATGAGTGATCTAAAGTACATGGGAGAAAACAGAGGCAGGAGGAATGAAATGTCTTCCGATTGCTTTCAAGTCCACCCAGGATCCATTCACTTGTTACAGATTGACGGAGCAATGACCGAGGAAAACGAAAAATGAAAAGCTTGGTCTCCAGCCTCAAGAAGCTTAAGGCCTAGAATGAGGGAAAAGATGCATATAGAAGTGACCACAAGACCCCTGTGCCACTCCTTAGACACCAGCTATAAAATGGATCAAAGGGCCCTGCTTACTGTCGGCTCTCCCCTGAGCCGGCAGTGACTCTCCCTTCCCCCACTCTAATAAACTCTACTTTCCTCTCAAAAAAATTTAAAAAAGGAGTAACCACGGAACAAGGAAGGCAGTGTTACCAGAGACACACAGAGAAACTCTCGCCCAAGAACAAAACAAAGAGCGTGATTTTGATAGACAGCTGCAGTGACATTAAATTGGGGACCTAAAAAAGTGACTGTTGCCTCCCCTCCCACCTCCTTCCCCGCCCCCCGCCCCCCCAGGCTTCCAAATCCAAATTGTCTCAACACAGAAACCACCCTACTTTTCAACTGAAGTTCTGTCTGAAGTAAGTTGAGTGTGCAGTCAGAAGTGGGGTCACGCAGGCAAGGCCCTGACGGTCCGGAAGCGGGGCTGAGCCCTGTGATAGGACAGCCCCAGGGGCCAGCAACTTCTCCACACACCCCCATCCCGACAGTGGAGACCCGTGAGACATCAGCACCCACTGACAGGGCAGGTGGGCAGAGGGCAGCTCTGGGCAAGACAGACAAAGGAGAGCCCTGTTCGTGAGTTCTGTCTTTGGTGCAAAATGCTCTCTTGTGAAAAGTGATGGCAGAAACAGCAGAGAGGAGGTCTAGAGATGGAAATGGGGAGACAGCACCTATTCCATGAGGGCTCAGTACAATCAAAAGTTGGGCCCCCTGAGCTCCACTAAGGGTGGCCTTTAATATGCCCAGGCCCACTGACACCCTCTGAAAGGGAGAGATCCAGTGGAACACAGTGCCTGCCAGGAACCATGGTAGTGGGGCCTGAGGGGCCAGGCAGACAAGGGACACCGTGAAACCCACTGAAGGGTGTGGTATCTAGCCTGCGGCGGGTGCTTGGACTAGCCAGGGCTGCTCTCCAGCCAGGCAGGAGGCTGGCGCCTTCACCCCAGGTTCCCATGCCCCACAGATACCTCCAGGTGCGCCTGAGCTCTCACAAGATGCTCACTACAACTGTGGCTGAAATTCGAGCCGGCTGAGGGCCTCTGACTCCACAGGCGGCTGCTGCAAGACAGGGCAGATAGTTCACCAAGCCTGTTTGATTTTCTTGGTCTCCAAGAAGCTAGGTGCTAACTGAATCCTCAATCAAAGCAATTAAATACCTTCTTGCTTTCTCTTCCTACATTAAGAAATATCTTTTCTTTCTCTATTTTAACATTACCAATATCTCCTTTAATAGATGCCTCCTTAAAAATCTTTGTAAGTAGATGGGGCCTGAAGCGTAACTAAATCAATAAAAGTATGTGAATTAAAATTTCATCTCAAGCAACTTTTGGGCGAGTTCATGAGGACCACGGAGAAAGATAGCAGGGAGGACCACAAAACCACATCTAGGAATTACTGCTCTGCAGTCAGCAAATAAAAACCGTCAAGTGACCAATAGGAACATCACATACCCACTCTGTAAGGTTATTTTAAAATTTCTCTTGGTTGCAGAGAAGAGGCAAGACCTTCCTTGAGCAAGCTGATACAACTTTTTTCTTTCCTTTTTTTTTTTTTAATGAGTTGTAGTCCACTTCTAACTCACGGAGGGGGAATCCCAGTCCCCGTCACCCCGAGGCAGGGTAAGTCCCTGTTCCCCGCCCCAGAGGCCTCCAGAGCCCACCTGAAGAAGCCGCACCAGCACAGTATCAATGCGGGTGGTGGGTATTGTACATCCATCCCTCCACACACACCCCAGCACTGGGCTGGCCCACGGGTGCAGAGACACCAGCTGTAGTTGAGAACACACAATCCAGTGGGTGCTAACAGAATCACAGCCCCTGTGGTCAAGGACGGTCAGAGTTGCCGCCTCGTTGGTGAACCAGATGGTCATTCCGCAGCTCTTTCATTCACTGAGTGACTGTTCTCACAGCCTGTGTGCCGAGCACTGCGTCAAGACATGACGGTGACGAAGATACAACTCCTGTTCTCTAGAAGCAGCTCATGGATTCAGACCAGATATTCCAACGCTGGTGCTTCCCTGGTGGCTCAGACAGCAAACAATCTGCCTACAACGCGGGAGACCTGGGTTCGCTCCCTAAGTCAGGAAGATTCCCTGGAGCAGGCAATGGCAACCCACCTAGTGTTGTTGCTTGGAGAATTTCATGGACAGAGGAGCCTGGCGGGCTACACATGGGGCTGCAAAGAGCTGGACATGGCTAAGCGACTTTTCACTTCACTTTTCCAACTCTGACCTTCCACAGTTCCGTTCAGTCTTGGCATAGATTCCATAGGACAAGTGACTTCCAGGGAAGGAAGCCTGAAGGGACAGAATGTCCATTCTTGAGAAAGAGGTGATAGAGAAAAACAGACAGCCTTGAAGGGTTCCTCCTCCTTCCGTCCATCTCATACCACTCTCCCTCCCTGGAGAAAACAATCAACAGCAAGGCCACATGTCTGTCAGCTGGATGGACGGGGGCAGGGCTCAGCCTCTCAGAAGTCCTCGTTCTGCACTAGTGGAAAAACACTGGAAATTTGGTGGGAGGTGATTTGATTTTCTTGCCTGACTGTGATGTGATTATGATGTTCTAAAGCACAAGGGCCAAGACACTCTCACAGGGAAACAGAAAGAGAGAAGCCTTTCACTCTCACTGGCACCATTCTGCAGCTCGAGGAGAGCAACCAACGCCTGGTCCATTCTACAGGATGTTCTCCTTGTGGACTTTCAGGACTAAGCTAAGGAAAGGAAAGAAGAGGGTGGGAGGAACTTGAACCACCTACGACGGGCCTCACCTTCTGGAAGAGTCCTTGGGAAGAGCCTTCTCTGACACAGCTCCCTAGCAAATTGGAGTGTCACAGATCAGTGCTTGGGAAGGCAGGGACAGAAACACCGAAAGCTAAGCCTTTGGAATTCTCTCAGAGCAGACAGATGATCAGAAATGCATTTGAAGTGTCTCTGAGATGATTATATAAAAGAACTGACTGCAAATATATAATCCCCTGTCACACAGAACAACAGGCTGTTAGAGCTGGAACGCATCAGTAAATGCACCTCCTTGTTGTACAGATCATTAGTGAACCCCAGAGTCCAGAGAAGTGACCGCGTGTGCTGGGAGCCCAGGGACCCCCGGGACCTGACCTGTGACTGCACGTGGCCATGCTGCTGGCTGACTCAGGGACATATATGGCCCATGTCTGCTTACGTCAGCGTGGATAGCTCAGACCCAGTGCATCTCCTAGGAGGCAAATGACCAACCACAGCCTGCATGTCCCCCGGGGCCTCCCACCAGACCCACCAGAATGTCCAAACCAGAACTCTGAGGGGCATCCTTGACCTCATGGTGCCCTCACCCTCCCACCTGACTCTCCTTAAATCTCACCCCACTCTGGGCCGTCACATTTTCACTTCTGTCCAATCGAATCTCATCATGCATGAACTAAAATGAAAATGAAATCAGGCCTCCCCATCGCCTATAGAACAAACCAGGCCTCTGCATGGTTTCTGAGGCACTCCAAGTCTGACTCTTACCCTGCCCACCCTGGCAACCCCAGACTGAACTCTCACAGTTCCTTGAAGCGCCCTGTCACTGCCCTCACAGCTCCCTTTACCCGAAATGTCCTTTCTTCTTGGCCAATCCCTACTTGTCTTCCAGTAAGTCACCATTTCCTGATGCCTTCCCTGACCACCCCTAGCCGAGTTCTGCAGCCTCTTGATGGGTTCACAGAGGCCGCCATCACAATCCTGATCCATCGCTTGCTTATGTGAATGTCTCCCCCACTGTACTATCAACTCCCGGATGGGAGAAACTTTTATTCCTTTCTCTTCAGATCCTAGGACACTGGCACAGGACAAATGTTTGCAGTGAAAGAATGAATGAATGAATGAATGGGTGAAAGCAACCACCAACACTGGAAGATTCATCGGGATATCTCGTCCTGGTGGCCAACAAAGAAACCCAAATGCAAGCTGAGTCATTTTAATTCTCTTGGGAAGTAAAAGAGCAGCTCGATCATAAAAATGAAATAAAACTTTTCATCTTAGAAAATGACTTTCTAGGGCTTCCCTGGTAGTCCAGTGGGTAAAAAGTCTGCCTTGCGTGGAAGAGGCACCAGTTCGATCCCTGGCCCGAGAAGATGCACATGCTGCAAGCAGCTGGACCAATGTGTCCAATTATGAGCCAGTGCTCTGGAGCACATGCAGCCAGAGCCAGTGCTCTGCAGTGAGAGAGGCCACTGCAATGGGAGGTCCACACAGGCCAAAGAATAAAAAGATGGATGAAAAATAGATATAAAATAAAAGAGGGATGATGGGAAAAAGAAAAAAAAAAGACTTTATACAGATTTGTCAGTTATTTGTGAGTGTTCCATTCTGGAAAAATATTGCACAGAGCAAAGGTGGTAGGCTACAGGCAGACAGGAGAGCATTAAAAGATGTCTCCTTCCTTGAGAAACAGAGTTTAGTACATACATTGGTGTCTACCCTTAAATTGCAGCAGTATATCTACTCCTAACTTTATTTTTTGGACAACAGTTTTATCGACACATAATTCACGTACGTTAGAATTCATCCATTTAAAGTACAAAACTCAATGCTCTTTAATATACTGACAGAATTGTACAGCCATCACCATGACCAATTTTAGACCAAGAAATCGGGACCCTTTAGCTACCACTCCCACCAACCTCCCCCACCCAACCACTCAGCCCAAAGTCACCATCGTGCCTATTCTGAACACTTTGTACAAATGGAAGCACATAATACATGCTTTTCTGTGACTGGCTTCTTTCAACCATTTCCTGATGCCTTCCCTGACCACCCCTAGCCGAGTTCTGCAGCCTCTTGATGGGTTCACAGAGGCCGCCATCACAATCCTGATCCATCGCTTGCTTATGTGAATGTCTCCCCCACTGTACTATCAACTCCCGGATGGGAGAAACTTTTATTCCTTTCTCTTCAGATCCTAGGACACTGGCACAGGACAAATGTTTGCAGTGAAAGAATGAATGAATGAATGAATGGGTGAAAGCAACCACCAACACTGGAAGATTCATCGGGATATCTCGTCCTGGTGGCCAACAAAGAAACCCAAATGCAAGCTGAGTCATTTTAATTCTCTTGGGAAGTAAAAGAGCAGCTCGATCATAAAAATGAAATAAAACTTTTCATCTTAGAAAATGACTTTCTAGGGCTTCCCTGGTAGTCCAGTGGGTAAAAAGTCTGCCTTGCGTGGAAGAGGCACCAGTTCGATCCCTGGCCCGAGAAGATGCACATGCTGCAAGCAGCTGGACCAATGTGTCCAATTATGAGCCAGTGCTCTGGAGCACATGCAGCCAGAGCCAGTGCTCTGCAGTGAGAGAGGCCACTGCAATGGGAGGTCCACACAGGCCAAAGAATAAAAAGATGGATGAAAAATAGATATAAAATAAAAGAGGGATGATGGGAAAAAGAAAAAAAAAAGACTTTATACAGATTTGTCAGTTATTTGTGAGTGTTCCATTCTGGAAAAATATTGCACAGAGCAAAGGTGGTAGGCTACAGGCAGACAGGAGAGCATTAAAAGATGTCTCCTTCCTTGAGAAACAGAGTTTAGTACATACATTGGTGTCTACCCTTAAATTGCAGCAGTATATCTACTCCTAACTTTATTTTTTGGACAACAGTTTTATCGACACATAATTCACGTACGTTAGAATTCATCCATTTAAAGTACAAAACTCAATGCTCTTTAATATACTGACAGAATTGTACAGCCATCACCATGACCAATTTTAGACCAAGAAATCGGGACCCTTTAGCTACCACTCCCACCAACCTCCCCCACCCAACCACTCAGCCCAAAGTCACCATCGTGCCTATTCTGAACACTTTGTACAAATGGAAGCACATAATACATGCTTTTCTGTGACTGGCTTCTTTCATTAAGCATGAGATTTTCATTTCATCCATGTTGTACCATGTGTCAACACTTCATTCCTTCTTGTGGCCAAATAATATTCCCTTGTATGGATGTACCACAGTTTACTTAAACATCATCAGTTGATGGACACGGGTGTTGCTTCCACCTTGTGCTTCTCAGGAATAATGCTGCTATGAGCTCTCATGGACAAATTTTGAGTGGACATGTGTTTTCAGTGTCTTGGGCACATACATAGCAGTAAAATGGCTGAGCTATACCGTGCATGAGTGCACACTCAGTTGCTTTTGTCATGTCTGACTCTGTGCAACGCTATGCTCTGTCGTCCACCAGGTTTCTCTGTCCATGGGGTTCTCCAGGCAAGAACAGTGGAGTGGGTTGCCATTTTCTTCTCTGGAATTACAGGGTAACTATCTGTAATTTTTTCTAACCTTTTTTTTTTTTTTTTTTTTGCCTCTAAGTCATCATTTGTTTTTCATCCATCTTAATTCTTGGCCTGTGTAGACCTCCTATCACAGCGGCCTCTCTCGTTGCTGAGCACTGGCCCTGGGTGCATGTGCTCCAGAGCGCTGGCTCCTTATTGGACACGCCAGCCCAGCCATTCCTCCGCATGTGGGATCTTCTCGGGCCAGGGATCGACCTGGTGCCCCTTGCATTGCAAGGCAGACTCTTTACCCACTGGACCACCAGGGAAGACCTATGTGTAACTGTCTGAGGACCATCCAGGCTGTTTTCCAAAGTGACTGCACCATTTTATGCTCCCATCTATAGCGTGTGAGGGTTCCAATTTCTCCACATCTTCACCAACATTTGTTATTGTTTGTCCAGAGCCATCCAGTCAGTATGCAGTCATACCTCACCGTAGTTCTGACTTCCCTATCCCTCATGACTAACGATGTCAAGCATCTTCTCTTGTGCACCGTCCCATTGTATATCTCTCCTGCCTTTCTGCCGGACTCAGCAAATACTCAGTGTAATGCATTTTTTCCCAGGACCTGCTGGTGGATCTCTGATCCTCCTCTGAGGAACACTGGTCACAGCTGCGGCAGGTCCCCAGTGGGAAACACTCACTCAGCCATGCTCTAGAGATGAGTCTGGAGCTGACTTTGACGTGACGGGGTTCTACTCCATAGACAGGGGACCGGGCAGCCTGTTGTCTTCTAGAAACTGCTAGGAGGGGCTGGACTAGGCGTGAAAGTTACAGAAGACTTTATACTTCAACAACTTTATAGTTGCCCTGTGGTCCCACCAAAGCCATCAGCAAAGAACTTCAGAAGCAAAGGGAAAGGGAGACTCCAACTCAAGGGTGATGCAGAGATCAGGGATGGCTTCATGGAAGTCGCTGTGCCTGAGCTCAGCTTACAAATCAAGTAGGATTTCAACAGCTGGCACCAGGGAGGGGCCTGCCATGTTGAGAAAAAGCATGTGCAAAGCCTTGGAGGAGAAGAGCAGAGGCAGCAGACTATCTGCTAGGGCTGGACACAGGCCAGCATGTTGAGGCTCTAAACAGCTGCACTCAGACCCCCACACAGCTCACGGTGCATGCAGCTCCAGGGCAGGGAGTGGGGCGTGGAGGAAAACGAGTGTGAAAGATCAGGCTGAAGCCAGATCAAAAGGGGCCTTCACACCATACTCTATGTGGCTTTGTCCTGCAAGTCACAAGGAAGGAAGGCGGGCAGGGCCCTGCAGTCTCAGGATCCCCAGGGGTCTATGCAACTCAGGACTTACAGATGCAATGCCACAGCCAAGAGCTGCAAGCGAGAACAGTCAGGCGCCTCTCTCCATGATGCCATCCGGCCCCCTCCCCTGAAGCCTGCCTCAGAAGTAAATTACAAAAGTGTCCTCCCTCATGCTGACCTGTCCCTCCTCCACTGCTGGGAGCAGCAGCCTCTCTCGGGCACAAACATCCTAACTGCCAAAGCTGTGACCCCCATGTGGCTCAATCACCCCAGAATCAGAGCCCAAACCAGCTGGAGAAGGTCTCTCCCACCCCTTTCCCCAGTCCCATTCCTTTCTAACACGGTCATGACCCATGAAAGGGCCGTGCAGGCCCTTGCCAGCAGCACACGGGCTCTGACTTGGTCTCCCACTAAGCAAATGGACTTTTCAGTCCTAGGTTTGCATCCTCATCACCACTTTGCAAGCAGGGGCAGGCCTTGGCTTTGCAGTGGCTGTCCCAGAGCAAACTAGACACATAGCAGTTGACTTGCTCTTGCATGGCTATTTCTGCCACTGAAGTCAAATGCACATGCCAGGAGTCCTGAATAAAGGCGTGGACTCCGCTGCAGCAGGAAAATGTATCTCCAGGAAGCCCTACTCCACTTGTAAGACACTCTCCCCCCACAGATCCAAGTGATGCAGAGATCAAAAGGGAAATGCAAAGAACTTCAGAAGCAAAGGGAAAGGGAGACTCCAACTCAAGGGTGATGCAGAGATCAGGGATGGCTTCATGGAAGTCGCTGTGCCTGAGCTCAGCTTACAAATCAAGTAGGATTTCAACAGCTGGCACCAGGGAGGGGCCTGCCATGTTGAGAAAAAGCATGTGCAAAGCCTTGGAGGAGAAGAGCAGAGGCAGCAGACTATCTGCTAGGGCTGGACACAGGCCAGCATGTTGAGGCTCTAAACAGCTGCACTCAGACCCCCACACAGCTCACGGTGCATGCAGCTCCAGGGCAGGGAGTGGGGCGTGGAGGAAAACGAGTGTGAAAGATCAGGCTGAAGCCAGATCAAAAGGGGCCTTCACACCATACTCTATGTGGCTTTGTCCTGCAAGTCACAAGGAAGGAAGGCGGGCAGGGCCCTGCAGTCTCAGGATCCCCAGGGGTCTATGCAACTCAGGACTTACAGATGCAATGCCACAGCCAAGAGCTGCAAGCGAGAACAGTCAGGCGCCTCTCTCCATGATGCCATCCGGCCCCCTCCCCTGAAGCCTGCCTCAGAAGTAAATTACAAAAGTGTCCTCCCTCATGCTGACCTGTCCCTCCTCCACTGCTGGGAGCAGCAGCCTCTCTCGGGCACAAACATCCTAACTGCCAAAGCTGTGACCCCCATGTGGCTCAATCACCCCAGAATCAGAGCCCAAACCAGCTGGAGAAGGTCTCTCCCACCCCTTTCCCCAGTCCCATTCCTTTCTAACACGGTCATGACCCATGAAAGGGCCGTGCAGGCCCTTGCCAGCAGCACACGGGCTCTGACTTGGTCTCCCACTAAGCAAATGGACTTTTCAGTCCTAGGTTTGCATCCTCATCACCACTTTGCAAGCAGGGGCAGGCCTTGGCTTTGCAGTGGCTGTCCCAGAGCAAACTAGACACATAGCAGTTGACTTGCTCTTGCATGGCTATTTCTGCCACTGAAGTCAAATGCACATGCCAGGAGTCCTGAATAAAGGCGTGGACTCCGCTGCAGCAGGAAAATGTATCTCCAGGAAGCCCTACTCCACTTGTAAGACACTCTCCCCACTCTCCTCCTCCACGTGGTTACAAGTCAACGAGGTGGCCATGGTTCAAGCTGAGAGGTGAGAACCTGATTCTGAGAAGACTGTTCTCAGAGCCTAAGCTGAGAAGGGCTGGGAGGGCAAAGCAGCCAGTAGGTGACAAAATTCTACAGAAAATGTTCTCAGTGGCCAGCACAGCGGGTTCATTTCACCGCATAGGATGCGATGCTGCAGTGTAGTAAAAGGAAGCCCCAGATTATGCTCAAGGCCAGGTGCTTCCATTTTCTAGTTTTGTGATCTGTAAAACGGGGACAGTGTCTCTCTTGGTCCTCCTTATGGGGCTCGATGAGCAGAGGTGGCGATAAAGTCTGGACAGGGGGTCGGCACCTGGGGAGACCAACAGGAAGACTGGGAAGCCAGCCAGCCAGGGCCTCACTCCCGAAGAAATAAGGACCCAACAGGGCTGAGGAAGCTGGAACTCAGACACAGGGGCCAAGGTGGGAGCCTGGCTGTTGAGCTGCAAACTGCAGGCCAAGGGCCTGTCTGGTGTCGTTGTGGGGCCATGTCGACACCCTGAGCCAATAGAGCCTGGGTGTGAATGGGCTGGGAGGGCCGCACACGCTTATCACATGGCCTCCGGGCCAGCCCACAGTGAGCAGGTGAGCACAGATACAAACAGTTGAGCTTTTACAAACTGGCTGCCTTCAACTTCCCTCTTGGCAGCCCCTGAGCTCCAGCCTCAGTCCTACACCCAGCTGGAGAAGGTCTCTCCACCCCTTTCCCCAGTCCCATTCCTTTCTAACACGGTCATGACCCATGAAAGGGCTGCAGGCCCTTGCCAGCAGCACACGGGCTCTGACTTGGTCTCCCACTAAGCAAATGGACTTTTCAGTCCTAGGTTTGCATCCTCATCACCACTTTGCAAGCAGGGGCAGGCCTTGGCTTTGCAGTGGCTGTCCCAGAGCAAACTAGACACATAGCAGTTGACTTGCTCTTGCATGGCTATTTCTGCCACTGAAGTCAAATGCACATGCCAGGAGTCCTGAATAAAGGCGTGGACTCCGCTGCAGCAGGAAAATGTATCTCCAGGAAGCCCTACTCCACTTGTAAGACACTCTCCCCACTCTCCTCCTCCACGTGGTTACAAGTCAACGAGGTGGCCATGGTTCAAGCTGAGAGGTGAGAACCTGATTCTGAGAAGACTGTTCTCAGAGCCTAAGCTGAGAAGGGCTGGGAGGGCAAAGCAGCCAGTAGGTGACAAAATTCTACAGAAAATGTTCTCAGTGGCCAGCACAGCGGGTTCATTTCACCGCATAGGATGCGATGCTGCAGTGTAGTAAAAGGAAGCCCCAGATTATGCTCAAGGCCAGGTGCTTCCATTTTCTAGTTTTGTGATCTGTAAAACGGGGACAGTGTCTCTCTTGGTCCTCCTTATGGGGCTCGATGAGCAGAGGTGGCGATAAAGTCTGGACAGGGGGTCGGCACCTGGGGAGACCAACAGGAAGACTGGGAAGCCAGCCAGCCAGGGCCTCACTCCCGAAGAAATAAGGACCCAACAGGGCTGAGGAAGCTGGAACTCAGACACAGGGGCCAAGGTGGGAGCCTGGCTGTTGAGCTGCAAACTGCAGGCCAAGGGCCTGTCTGGTGTCGTTGTGGGGCCATGTCGACACCCTGAGCCAATAGGGCCTGGGTGTGAATGGGCTGGGAGGGCCGCACACGCTTATCACATGGCCTCCGGGCCAGCCCACAGTGAGCAGGTGAGCACAGATACAAACAGTTGAGCTTTTACAAACTGGCTGCCTTCAACTTCCCTTCCCTCTTTGGCAGCCCCCTGAGCTCCAGCCTCAGTCCTACACCCAGCCCTGCCCTTCCCACCTCTGCCCTCACTCACTGCTCATGCGGCAGAAAACGGCCTTCCTACAGATGCAGCCTCAGGACGCCTCCCCAGCCTCCCCACCCCCAAGGGCAGTGGGCCTGTGCCTAACACCTTTCCTGGCACTGCCTTGACAGATCAGACCCCAGACACCAGTGATACGCCTCATTCTTCTTGCAACTTTAAGGAATAGGTATTAATCATCAGGGCTTCCCTGCAGCTCCTGGAGAAGGGCATGGCAACCCTCCCCAGTATTCCTGCCTAGAGAATCCCACAGACAGAGGAACCTGGCAGGCTACAGTTCACGGGGTGACAAAGAGTCAGACATGACTAAGCGACTAAACAACAAAAATTACCGGGACCACCGTCACCAGGAGCTACACATGCCAGTTCAGAGCATCAGTCCAAGCCCAGGGCTCAGCCCTGGGGCCCCAAGGAATGAGGTGGCCTCCCCCACCGTTCAGCAAGGGGGCATCTGTAAAACCTGGATGCCAGGCAGCTGATTCTTGGGGGCACGTTGTCAGTGCCTGCCTCGACGCCTGTTTCAACAGACCCAGCGTCACCAGACATGACGTCTCCTTGTCATCCTCTTAGAAACACAGACCCTCTTGCAGGCTGTTAAGTATAATGAGTCATTTTCAGGAGAGGGTTCCTTCTGTGGGAGCAGGAGTGCCACAACGAGGGAACCCCTGGGGCCCATCAGTGCCAGTGCACACGCTCCGGGAACAAGGACAGCACCGAGACCACTGCGGCACCACGGTCTGAACCCTGTCTGCACAGTTATAGGCTGGCACACCCGGGGCATGACCTTTGCCTTTCTGGGCCTTGATTCCCTCACCTGTAAAATGGGAACAGAAACAGAGCTGACCGCAGGGTGCTGGGAAAATGAAACATCAAAGCACTGTGCCCTGTGCTTGGCGCATGACACACATTAAGAATGAATTATTGTTCTTACACAGTGTATTTCTGTTCTCCATTCATTTAAATGGCAACAGAGGAAATTGAAGTTTGGGAGGCATGAATGACATTGGTGTTCGCCGGAGGGCTGATGTACAGCCCTCCTGAGGTACAGACTCAGAGCTGAAGAGCCAGAAAGGGAGGCCACGTTTTCATGCTTCGTTTACTTGGAGGTTTGCAGCTGACATCACCACTCAGCCGATCCCAATGAAGTTGAGGCTTCTAGTATAACAAGAAAATAATCTTTCAGAGATGTACACAGCACTTTAAGGTTTTTGCAGATTTTCTAACAACTCGTGAGACACGCAACATGACTCTCTTTTGACCACTGAAGTGAAGGAAGACAATTCAGTATGCCTGTGCTGTGCTTAGTCACTCAGTCATGTCCAATTCTTTGTGACTCCATGGACTGTAAGCCTGCCAGGCTCCTCTGTGCATGGGGATTCTCCAGACTAGAATACTGGGGTGGGCTGTCCTGCCCTCCTCCAAGGGATCTTTCCGACCCGGGGATAGAACCCAGGTCTCCTGCATTGCAGGTGGATTCTTTACCAGCTGAGCTACCAGGAAAGCCTGAAACAGTATGCTTAATTCCATGCATAATCCTCTATCAAAACCGTATATTCTGACAAATTGGATTTTCTCATTTAACAAAAGCAGCAGCAGCGACCGAATCTTCCAGTTAATTGAGATATAGAAAAAATAGAATCTTACAGCCTCTTTTCCAGAAAGACCTTTTTGGGGTGGAGGTGGTGGGCAGGTACTCCCAGCATCGTCTCTGGAGCCTGATGGGACAAGGACGATGCAGACAAGGAATCAGGCAGATCGAGGAACATGAAATGAGGAGAGAGGCAGCTGAAGCTTGAAAGGCACCTCCTGCCAAACGCAAAGGTGGCTGGCTGCCAGGCTGTGAGGAGGAGCGGAAAATGAACGGTTCCTGAATGACCCAGAGTCACCGCAGCCACATCTGCAGGTGAATGGCTTCGCCAGCTCTGTGGAGGGAAGGGAAGGGTGGGACTTTTCTCCCAAAGTAGAAAGATGTTCTAGAAGGCCTGCAGGCCAGAGCGTGACCAGAGACCGTCTGGAGAAATTGTACCTTAAGCAACAGCATCTATCAGGCTCTGAAAGAATGTGTTGGTCCCCAGGAAATTAGATTTGCAGCCGCATGCTTCGTTTACTTGGAGGTTTGCAGCTAAACATCAGGTCCATTTCAGCCCTCCTGAGGTACAGACTCAGAGCTGAAGAGCCAGAAAGGGAGGCCACGTTTTCATGCTTCGTTTACTTGGAGGTTTGCAGCTGACATCACCACTCAGCCGATCCCAATGAAGTTGAGGCTTCTAGTATAACAAGAAAATAATCTTTCAGAGATGTACACAGCACTTTAAGGTTTTTGCAGATTTTCTAACAACTCGTGAGACACGCAACATGACTCTCTTTTGACCACTGAAGTGAAGGAAGACAATTCAGTATGCCTGTGCTGTGCTTAGTCACTCAGTCATGTCCAATTCTTTGTGACTCCATGGACTGTAAGCCTGCCAGGCTCCTCTGTGCATGGGGATTCTCCAGACTAGAATACTGGGGTGGGCTGTCCTGCCCTCCTCCAAGGGATCTTTCCGACCCGGGGATAGAACCCAGGTCTCCTGCATTGCAGGTGGATTCTTTACCAGCTGAGCTACCAGGAAAGCCTGAAACAGTATGCTTAATTCCATGCATAATCCTCTATCAAAACCGTATATTCTGACAAATTGGATTTTCTCATTTAACAAAAGCAGCAGCAGCGACCGAATCTTCCAGTTAATTGAGATATAGAAAAAATAGAATCTTACAGCCTCTTTTCCAGAAAGACCTTTTTGGGGTGGAGGTGGTGGGCAGGTACTCCCAGCATCGTCTCTGGAGCCTGATGGGACAAGGACGATGCAGACAAGGAATCAGGCAGATCGAGGAACATGAAATGAGGAGAGAGGCAGCTGAAGCTTGAAAGGCACCTCCTGCCAAACGCAAAGGTGGCTGGCTGCCAGGCTGTGAGGAGGAGCGGAAAATGAACGGTTCCTGAATGACCCAGAGTCACCGCAGCCACATCTGCAGGTGAATGGCTTCGCCAGCTCTGTGGAGGGAAGGGAAGGGTGGGACTTTTCTCCCAAAGTAGAAAGATGTTCTAGAAGGCCTGCAGGCCAGAGCGTGACCAGAGACCGTCTGGAGAAATTGTACCTTAAGCAACAGCATCTATCAGGCTCTGAAAGAATGTGTTGGTCCCCAGGAAATTAGATTTGCAGCCTCTCAAATGATCATGTTCTGTGCTTTACCCCCTCTGCTGGAGGAGCCACCGCAAGGAGGTGATCTGGTCTTTAAAGCTCTTGGAGGCATTTTCCTGGTGAACAGTCACCGCAGGCTGCACTGTGTGTCTGACCCGACTGCTTGACTTAGTTCACACATGCTCACGCAGTACTCGTACCAGGCGTCGCTCCAGGCACTGGGCAAACGCGAACTTGTGCAGTGCTCACAGCCCCACCCCTAGCCATGAGGAAGGGACTGCTTTGCTCCCAGGTACGGTGAGGTCAAGAGGTCAGTTCAAGGTCACAAAGGCAGGGTGTGGGGAAGCCCCTAACCTCTCCACATGCTACCCTGTTAGAGTAGAAGGCCATCCCCCTCAGGCCAGTTCTGAGTTAGAGGAAGAGAAGGAAGTGACCCACCTTCCCCAATTCAGGAGGCTGGGCCCTTCTGCTCTGCAAATTCTGGGATCCCCTGCTCCCAGAACCTCCTGGCAGGCCAGACACAAGGGGCCCTGAATCCCAGAACAATAGGTCCACACCAGAACCGTGTGTGTGTGTGTGTGTGTGTGTGTGTGTGTGCATGTGAAGCTTAAGCTTTTCAAAACCCTAGAGATCAGCTCAGATGTGTACCAGAGACAGCCAGGGGCTCAGTTCATTTTTACCCCAGTGTAAAATTTAAGCTAATGTTTAGGTGCTGACAGAAGCGGTGTGGTCTCAAAGCTGCCCCAGAGAAAGCCCCCAGAGCTGTGACTAACGCCCCGTGGCCCTGGATCCTTTTGTCAGGAGGCTCCAGGGAGCAGAGGTCCTCGTTTGCATGTGACCGACTTAAACCTCCCTTACACTTTAGATCATCCTTGGATTACTTACAATACCAGATACCACGGAAATACTATATAAATAGCCGTAAAGTTCCATAACGCAAAACTTCAATTTGCTGCATATTGGCAACACAAAAGACGACTCAGAGGAAATGAGAGCTTCCCTGTAAACCTGAAGGACTTCTGTGGGGATGAATACACCCCGCCCCCACCCCCCACCGCCACATACACAACACATCTTCATGTGACCCCAGAGTACAGAAATGAGGACAAGAGCTAGAAACTACAGGGAAGCAGACTTTTTTTTTTTAAATGTAATATATAGAAAACCATTCCTACACATTTAGCCAACAATAAAATAATGGGCTCTTTTGGAAGTGGCAGTAATCAAGCTGCACCTGGTAAGTCAGGGATGCTCCACAGCGATTTTGTTATGCCCTCAGATGTTTCTTGTATCCCTGAGGTTATGATTATTTTAACAAAGTCGATGACTGTCTGCTCAAGTCAGGAAAGCCACTTCAATTCATCCTTCTCAGTTTATATAGGAGGAAGCCAGGGCAGGTAGAAAGGAAGTGACTTCACGCGAGCCAGCCAAGGATGTCTCTCCACCCCTTCACCCAACAGTCATTCTGCTGGACGAGGCAGGCTTGTTAGGCACAGTAGTGAGAGCAAAGAGCAGCAAGAAGACGGGAAGGAAGGAGGGGAAGCACAGGCAGTTTTAATTTTGAAGAGTCACTGGCTCACTGAGCACCTCCACACTACCCTGAGGACTGGGCTGGTTCTGCACACAGATCGCTGACCTCAGGCTGAGCTCACAGGAAAGATACTACAGTAGAAACAGGTTGCTTTGGCAGTAAAGAGCAGGATGGGATCTCTGCAAGGGGTAGATCCTAAAGGAAATCAACCCTGACTATTCACTGGAAGGACTGATGCTGAAGCTGAAGCTCCAATACTTTGGCCACCTGATGCGAAGAGACAACTCATTGGAAAAGACCCTGATGCGGGAAAAATAGAAGACAAAAGGAGAAGGGGATGGCAGAGGTGCTTGGATGGCATCACGGAGTCAATGAACATGAGCCTGAGCAAGGTCTGGGAGATGGTGAAGGACAGGGAAGCCTGGTGTACTGCTGCCCATGGGGTCACAAAAAGTCAGACACAACAGAGCAACTGAATGGAACCAAATGACTAGATACTGAAACTCAACAAAGATAACATAGTAAATTTTTCTATCATCTGAGATGGGTCATGGATGAGGAATGGATGGATGGAGTCAGGGGAGGAAACAAGGAAGAAAGGAAAGCGCTCTAAAGTTCCCTAACAGTCAGAGAAACTGAATCCAAGTCAAGCTGTGGATTTTCACAAAAATAAAGTCCTCTAATAACTAAAAAACATTTCCTCTCTGGTATAAACACTATGTAAAGCCTGACTAGACACAATTCATACTAAAACCTATACTACTAGGGCTTCCCTGGTGGTCCAGTGGGTAAGGACACTGCCTTGCAGTGCAAGGGATGCCGGTTCAAGCCCTGGCCTGGGAAGACCCCATGTGCCGCGGAGTGGCTGGACTGATGTGTCCAACTACTGAGCCGGAGCTCTGGAGCGCATGCGCCCAGAGCCGGTGCTCTGTGACAACAGAGGCTGCCGCGATGGGAGGCCCACACAGGCCAAAGAAAAAAAGATGGATGAAAATGGACAAATGAAAGACCAATAGAAGTGGCCCGCCTGCTCCCCTCCTTTCCCACCCGCACCCCACCAAAATAAATAAATAAATACATCTTTAAAAAAAATAATAATAAAACCTATACTACTGAGATACTCTCCAAAATAAAAATCCCAAGAAATGGACCAAGGCCAGCCATCCACAAGACTCTATAATTAGACACTCATCACAGCACCTGCCATCAGGGACGTCACTGTGCTGTGAAGAAAAGTGACAAAACCATTTTTTCTGGGGGGATGCGTATAAGAAACCCAGCCTTGGTCAGATACGGCCGTGACAGAGGTGGAAGGGCAGCTGGCGTGGGGTTCCAACACTAAGGAGCTCTTACATGCTTTAATGCAGACACTGATGGTCAGTATGGTCTTTCCTGGGTATCTGTGGAGGATTGGTGCCAGGAACCCCCTAGAAATATCAAAATCTGTGCATGTTCAAGTCCTTCATAGAAACTGGGGTAATATTTGCATACAACCTACATATATCCTGCCCTATCCTTTATATCCTCTCTAGATTACTTGTAATACCAAACACAATATAACTCATTTCAAATACAATGAGAATAGCTGCCAGTACATGGCAAATTCAGGTTCTGTTTCTTTGGAACATTCTCGAATGTTTTTTTTGACCTGTGATTGGTTCACTCAAAGGTGTGGAATCTGGGGTTATAGGTAGTTGGAGGGAGAGGGCAATTGTATATACTGTAAATCCCAAAAAGGCTGGGCAGTGACTGGGCATGAGCTGCAAAACCTCCAAGCTCCTCCATCTCACAAAAATTAAGTCCTCTAATAACTAAAAAACATTTCCTCTCTGGTATAAACACTATGTAAAGCCTGACTAGACACAATTCATACTAAAACCTATACTACTAGGGCTTCCCTGGTGGTCCAGTGGGTAAGGACACTGCCTTGCAGTGCAAGGGATGCCGGTTCAAGCCCTGGCCTGGGAAGACCCCATGTGCCGCGGAGTGGCTGGACTGATGTGTCCAACTACTGAGCCGGAGCTCTGGAGCGCATGCGCCCAGAGCCGGTGCTCTGTGACAACAGAGGCTGCCGCGATGGGAGGCCCACACAGGCCAAAGAAAAAAAGATGGATGAAAATGGACAAATGAAAGACCAATAGAAGTGGCCCGCCTGCTCCCCTCCTTTCCCACCCGCACCCCACCAAAATAAATAAATAAATACATCTTTAAAAAAAATAATAATAAAACCTATACTACTGAGATACTCTCCAAAATAAAAATCCCAAGAAATGGACCAAGGCCAGCCATCCACAAGACTCTATAATTAGACACTCATCACAGCACCTGCCATCAGGGACGTCACTGTGCTGTGAAGAAAAGTGACAAAACCATTTTTTCTGGGGGGATGCGTATAAGAAACCCAGCCTTGGTCAGATACGGCCGTGACAGAGGTGGAAGGGCAGCTGGCGTGGGGTTCCAACACTAAGGAGCTCTTACATGCTTTAATGCAGACACTGATGGTCAGTATGGTCTTTCCTGGGTATCTGTGGAGGATTGGTGCCAGGAACCCCCTAGAAATATCAAAATCTGTGCATGTTCAAGTCCTTCATAGAAACTGGGGTAATATTTGCATACAACCTACATATATCCTGCCCTATCCTTTATATCCTCTCTAGATTACTTGTAATACCAAACACAATATAACTCATTTCAAATACAATGAGAATAGCTGCCAGTACATGGCAAATTCAGGTTCTGTTTCTTTGGAACATTCTCGAATGTTTTTTTTGACCTGTGATTGGTTCACTCAAAGGTGTGGAATCTGGGGTTATAGGTAGTTGGAGGGAGAGGGCAATTGTATATACTGTAAATCCCAAAAAGGCTGGGCAGTGACTGGGCATGAGCTGCAAAACCTCTCCAAGCTCCTCCATCTCACAATTCAGGAAACAGAAGGCGGGAGCCAAGAACTATCCACTTTTGGACCTCAGACACAGAGAGGACAGGGACCCGAGTTCCAGTCCTGACCAAGTAACTAAGTGACCCTGGGCCAGTCTAGTGTGAGTTAGTCACTCAGTCGTATGTGACTATTTGCAACTCAATCGACTGTGGCCCACCACGGTTCTCTGTCCATGGGATTCTCCAGGCAAGAATACTGGAGTGGGTTGCCATGCCCTCTCATGGAATTGAGAGGCTGCAAAAAGCTGAACCAATCCCGTCATCCCATGCGGTCACAACTTCCTGGAGGCTCCGCCCCCCACAAAGCTCTCCGCCCACGAGATCACCTGGCACCACTCTTTCCCCTCCTTCAGCTTCCACTCCTTACCTGCCCCCTCATCCAGCTGCTTAAAACACCCTTCCCGCACCCGCCCCCATCGCCCCCCACCCCCATTGGCGCCATGTTCTCTTTGGACTCTTGATCATCTCTCTTCGCATAACTCGAATAAACCCTCATCCTGCCTGTCCGAGGTGGGTGTCTTTCTCTCTTTGATCAACACTTTTCTTACACCCTCCTCCAGGGAATCTTTCTGACCAGGGATCCAACCCTGTTCTCCTGCATTGCAGGCATATTCTTTACATAGTTCATCCCCAAATCAGTCTCTTTGTGAAACTGAAATAAACGATCAGCCTTCCTACTTTACTTAATTAATATGAGGAGCAGATACGAAGCCAGTCTGGAAACAACTGAACCCTGCTCAAGTCCAAGGGACTGCAGTGCCGTTCCAACCACGTTGGTAGGAGCCAAGAAGCCACAACAGGAAGCTCACAGTGCACACTGAGTTACCAGTAAGGCGATGGCACCTGTCTAAGTGATTGTAAGTACCGTCTTTCCTGGATATCTGTGAGGAATTGGTGCCAGGACCCCCTATAAGTACCAAAATGTGTGCATGCTCAAATCCTTCATAGAAACTGGGGTAGTATTTGCATACAACCTACACATATCCTGCCCTATCCTTTACATCCTCTCTAGATTACTTACAATACCAAACACAAATGTAAATACTATGCAAATAGTTGTAAATACAATACAAATTGTTGCCAATACGCAGCTGAGACAAGAAAGGGCCAAGGAGCAACCTGAGGAAGTAAAGAGCTTATCCTCTGCCTTTTTACTCAGACCGTCATGAGTCTGGATACAGAAGACAGGTTCTCCAACTGAGACATGATCCCAGGGAACAAGTATCCAGAAGGAGGTGGATAGACTTCAGCTTGTTCAGATCCCATGAGGTTGTTCATAAGCTCAGGCTTAGCTGCCCGCAGCACTGGTCATCTCTCATGGCTATGCCAGGCCACAGGGTCCACGTGCACTACGACCAGGTTTGCGTCAGCCATCTGGCCTCCTCTGGGGGCACAGGGATCAAGCGGCATGCAGGGATGGGCACATTACAAAGAGAAGCTTGAAACGCTTGAATACTGATGCTGTGGAAACCCTTGACACCGGAGGCCGTGGGCTGTTTTCAGTCTGCAATTTTCACAACACAGATGGCTACTCATGGTCAGCTCCAATCTGGTCAGTTTCTGTCCCTTTGGCATTGGGCTTTCCACACTGGTCTTCTGGCCTGTGTTCCAGAAACGTCAAGTCATGTTTTTCATTATGGCCAAGGGCATGCATCTGGCCTGGAACCCCAAAGGCTGTGAAGAGAAAAGGGCCAGGGGCAGGAGGCAGTATCCTCCTGCCTGGCGTGCTGCCTTTTCAAGCCCCAACAATGTCCTTCTGGCTCCAAAAGGCAGCCCTCCCCCCAGCTCTACAGCAGCTCCTCTGAGTTCTGGGGTCACTGTCCACTTTCCACTGACCAGCACCAAGGAAAGGTGTGGATTGTGTAGAACAGGGGCCGGGGGGAAAGGCAAGTTGCTCACTGAGTGAGCACATGGTGCTGTGTGACGTGCATATGATATCACTTCGTTCTCAGCTCTTCACAGAGCACCCACAGCACTAGCCAGTAATGCTAGAACAGCGAAAAGAGAGGGGCAGAAACTCCAGCATCAGAATCACCAGGCAGGCTTTTCCAAACACAGCCTTTCACCTGCATTGTGACAGGTGAGTCACATAGTTCAGATATGACATGGCATAGGGAGCAGAAATCACTTTATAACCAATATACTGGGCATATCCCCATTGCACAGATGAAGAAACTGAGGTTTTAATATATCAGGCAAAGTCACATGACTACTAAGTGGTGGAACCAGCAGTCTACCCTGCTCTGTTTGACTTTGAGGTCTGACAAGTTCCTGAACAATCTAATCTATCTTCACAATGTCATGAGAGCATGTATAGTATCTCCCAGAAACCAAGTGATTTGGTTTTATCCCTATGGCTAAAGTTCAGTCCCCTCGACTTCCTCTTGATCTTTCCTGTCGTTATTTGAAAATAATAACCAAACCTTACAACTCCAAGTTGTTCTCAGAGAATCAGATGTGGATGAGCCCTGGTTCAGTTCGTTTCCCAGCTGTACTTGTGAGACTAGGAGAGAGGATCAGTTCAGTTCAGTCACTCAGTTGTGTCCAGCTCTTTGCGACCTGACGGACTGCAGCACGCCAGGCTTCCTGTCCTTCACCATCTCCCAGACTTGCCAGGCTCATGTCCATTGATTCTAGCCATACCGGAGGCCGTGGGCTGTTTTCAGTCTGCAATTTTCACAACACAGATGGCTACTCATGGTCAGCTCCAATCTGGTCAGTTTCTGTCCCTTTGGCATTGGGCTTTCCACACTGGTCTTCTGGCCTGTGTTCCAGAAACGTCAAGTCATGTTTTTCATTATGGCCAAGGGCATGCATCTGGCCTGGAACCCCAAAGGCTGTGAAGAGAAAAGGGCCAGGGGCAGGAGGCAGTATCCTCCTGCCTGGCGTGCTGCCTTTTCAAGCCCCAACAATGTCCTTCTGGCTCCAAAAGGCAGCCCTCCCCCCAGCTCTACAGCAGCTCCTCTGAGTTCTGGGGTCACTGTCCACTTTCCACTGACCAGCACCAAGGAAAGGTGTGGATTGTGTAGAACAGGGGCCGGGGGGAAAGGCAAGTTGCTCACTGAGTGAGCACATGGTGCTGTGTGACGTGCATATGATCTCATTTGTTCTCAGCTCTTCACAGAGCACCCACAGCACTAGCCAGTAATGCTAGAACAGCGAAAAGAGAGGGGCAGAAACTCCAGCATCAGAATCACCAGGCAGGCTTTTCCAAACACAGCCTTTCACCTGCATTGTGACAGGTGAGTCACATAGTTCAGATATGACATGGCATAGGGAGCAGAAATCACTTTATAACCAATATACTGGGCATATCCCCATTGCACAGATGAAGAAACTGAGGTTTTAATATATCAGGCAAAGTCACATGACTACTAAGTGGTGGAACCAGCAGTCTACCCTGCTCTGTTTGACTTTGAGGTCTGACAAGTTCCTGAACAATCTAATCTATCTTCACAATGTCATGAGAGCATGTATAGTATCTCCCAGAAACCAAGTGATTTGGTTTTATCCCTATGGCTAAAGTTCAGTCCCCTCGACTTCCTCTTGATCTTTCCTGTCGTTATTTGAAAATAATAACCAAACCTTACAACTCCAAGTTGTTCTCAGAGAATCAGATGTGGATGAGCCCTGGTTCAGTTCGTTTCCCAGCTGTACTTGTGAGACTAGGAGAGAGGATCAGTTCAGTTCAGTCACTCAGTTGTGTCCAGCTCTTTGCGACCTGACGGACTGCAGCACGCCAGGCTTCCCTGTCCTTCACCATCTCCCAGACCTTGCTCAGGCTCATGTCCATTGATTCAGTGATGCCATCCAAGCACCTCTATCACCCCCTTTTCCCTTTGCCTTCTATTTTTCCCGCATCAGTGTCTTTTCCAATGAGTCGTCTCTTCGCATCAGGTGGCCAAAGTATTGGAGCTTCAGCATTAGCATCAATCCTTCCAATGAATATTCAAGGTTGATTTCCTTTAGGATTGACTGGTTTGATCTCCCTGCAGTCCAAGGGACTCTCAAGAGCCTTCTCCAACACCACAGTTCAAAGGCATCAGTTCTTCAGTGCTCAGCCTTCTTTATGGTCAGCTCTCACATCCATACATGACTACTGGGAAAACCATAGCTTTGACTCTATGGACCTTTATTGGCAAAGTGATGTCTGCTTTTGAATATGCCGTGTAGCTTTGTCATAGCTTTCCTTCCAAGGAGAGAGGATGGCAATGCTTTATTAGCCAGGGGCTCTGTTCTCAGAGCTCACAGCCTGTCAGGAAACACACACACACACACACACACACACACACATCTGAAATGATCTCAGGGCAGTTGGTTGCAGCTGGGTGCATGGAGACCCTCAGAGGGCTCTCTGGAAATGGGGGCTTCATGTGGGCCTTGAAGGATAAGCAGGGTAAACAGAAGAGCAGGATGGAGGGAGACTATTGGGGGCTGAGGGAATGGCATCCCCAAAGGTGGATGAGCACCTGTATGGGAGAGCGTGGGGGCTGAAGATTCCTGTGAAAAACATCCAGGGAGTTGTGCCAGAGGGGAAGGGAGAGGGAAGGGGAGGGACAGATTGAGAAGGTCCCTGGGTGGCAGCTAAGGAGTTTGGACTTGAGAATTAGCACAGCACCTAGCCTATAGTAGCTGCTCAAGAGAGTTTGCAAGAGTGAAGTCATCGGTTACTTGGGGGCCAGGGAGGATAGGATGGGATAGGCTGTCCCCGGCTGCAGGACATGCAGCTGTCAGTGAGCCAAGAGACTGTGTCCAACGTGAAGTGAAACTGAAAGGCAAGTAGACTATTTGGCTAAGGAGCTCCTAAGAGGCAGAAAGTGGTATGAAGCGATGCAGAGGGGACCAGGGCCTTCAGAGCAGCAGGAAGGAAGTAAGGTCTGAAGGTGCCTCTGAGTTATGGGAACGCGACCCCAGTGCATTTTACAGGGTGCTCAGCCCTCAGCAATGGAGGGGAGGCAGCCACCCAGGCTGTACACTCTTGAGGGTGGGGCCTGTGGCTCGTTCACCTGCCCCACGAGCCTATCGTGGGGCAGGCCCTCAACAGATACCTGTGGACTCCTCCTGGTATCACCAGGTCAGCATGGATAAGCTCAGAGGTCCGGAGATGAGAGGACAAGGGCCACCTCCCCCAAATACACCAAGACCGAAATGTCCAGTTCTCATTAACTGCCTAAGGTCTTCATCCTGGGTGACTGCAGGGCCAGGCCCGTGAAATCCACACAGTCTTGAGTTTCCATTCTTCCCCTCCCGGAGCTGGGCTGGGCTGGGCTGCCTTCACCTACAGCCTCGCTGGCTTCTCTCAGACCAGGACCCTCCCAGCTTCTGGGGATCCTGCTCCAGACAGAATATCTGTCTACCCAGGCGGCAGAAGGTGGCATTTCCCGAGCCCTCTGCCCTCCTCTAGGGAGACAAGCCCCAACCCCCCGCTCCCACCTAGAGGCCCTCTGCAGTGCACAGAAGCACAGGGGCGGCCTTTTTCAGTCACAGGCTAAAAGGGTGTGGCCCTGGTGAAATTCTGATGTGTGGTAAGCACACACTAAAAGCAGCAGTTGGGAATTTTGGAGACCAGACAAAAGTCAATGGTGAAAACAAAGCATTTACACTTTCCAGAGGCAGTTGCCTCACCTCCATTTTTCCCTTTGATTCCTTCCACGTGGAATTACGGCCAAAGCCCAGTGGTCAGAGGAGCCTGGTGGGATGCAGTCCATGGGATCCCACGAATCAGTCAGGACTCAGTGACTAGACCACCAGCACCTCACCCAGGCGCCCGTTCTCAAGTTAGTGCCTATGCAGTTTGAGCCCATCCAGAGCCAACCAGAGCTCCTGTGTGGACGTGAAAAGCCAGGAGGAGTGGGTGGCAGGCTTGGCAAGACGCATTCAGAGAGACAACCTGCATTCACTCTATACCCTGGAAGTCCAGTCAAAAGCCAAATTCTGGACCCAAGAATGGCCCAACACCCGCTTCCTGATTCTAACAGATAATGAGTCCAGGTACACTGCCAACCTCAGTAGTATTTCTGACTCCAAATATCTCAGCCTCTCACAGCTTCCTTCCCCTGCCTCATCCACGACTCAGCCCTTGTCCCTCCATCCTTCCCGGCTCTCCTGCCTTGAGCTCCAGGTGATCACACCCCCTCAGGTGGCCCAGGATAGGCCTGGTTCGCCCTGTGGCCCTGGCGTGATTCTCAACAGCATCCCCTCTTCACTAAGTGTTCCAGTTTAAACAATAAATTAATGGTGAAATTAAATGGTCACTCCACCCACACGGCACTTCCTCTGGGACCATTTCTCACGATGTTTATCTTTCATTACAACAGGCGGCCAGATCTAGAAAGCGGAGACTAATCCAGGCTCCATCCAGCTTCCTTCCCTCCTTCCCTCTAAATCTGAACTCCCACATTGCTGTGGAAGATTTTTATCTTAACTAGCAAAGATGCCAGCAGGCATCCTATAGAACTGTAAGCCTCCCAGCTTCTGGGGATCCTGCTCCAGACAGAATATCTGTCTACCCAGGCGGCAGAAGGTGGCATTTCCCGAGCCCTCTGCCCTCCTCTAGGGAGACAAGCCCCAACCCCCCGCTCCCACCTAGAGGCCCTCTGCAGTGCACAGAAGCACAGGGGCGGCCTTTTTCAGTCACAGGCTAAAAGGGTGTGGCCCTGGTGAAATTCTGATGTGTGGTAAGCACACACTAAAAGCAGCAGTTGGGAATTTTGGAGACCAGACAAAAGTCAATGGTGAAAACAAAGCATTTACACTTTCCAGAGGCAGTTGCCTCACCTCCATTTTTCCCTTTGATTCCTTCCACGTGGAATTACGGCCAAAGCCCAGTGGTCAGAGGAGCCTGGTGGGATGCAGTCCATGGGATCCCACGAATCAGTCAGGACTCAGTGACTAGACCACCAGCACCTCACCCAGGCGCCCGTTCTCAAGTTAGTGCCTATGCAGTTTGAGCCCATCCAGAGCCAACCAGAGCTCCTGTGTGGACGTGAAAAGCCAGGAGGAGTGGGTGGCAGGCTTGGCAAGACGCATTCAGAGAGACAACCTGCATTCACTCTATACCCTGGAAGTCCAGTCAAAAGCCAAATTCTGGACCCAAGAATGGCCCAACACCCGCTTCCTGATTCTAACAGATAATGAGTCCAGGTACACTGCCAACCTCAGTAGTATTTCTGACTCCAAATATCTCAGCCTCTCACAGCTTCCTTCCCCTGCCTCATCCACGACTCAGCCCTTGTCCCTCCACCCTTTCCCCGGCCTCCTGCCTTGAGCTCCAGGTGATCACACCCCCTCAGGTGGCCCAGGATAGGCCTGGTTCGCCCTGTGGCCCTGGCGTGATTCTCAACAGCATCCCCTCTTCACTAAGTGTTCCAGTTTAAACAATAAATTAATGGTGAAATTAAATGGTCACTCCACCCACACGGCACTTCCTCTGGGACCATTTCTCACGATGTTTATCTTTCATTACAACAGGCGGCCAGATCTAGAAAGCGGAGACTAATCCAGGCTCCATCCAGCTTCCTTCCCTCCTTCCCTCTAAATCTGAACTCCCACATTGCTGTGGAAGATTTTTATCTTAACTAGCAAAGATGCCAGCAGGCATCCTATAGACAGCTGTAAGCCTCAGGTGTACCCAAGCCTGGCTCTAAGGTTTCTGTTAGTCAACTGAAAAAGAAGGATATCTACATAGTTGTACAGAGGGCAAACCAATTCATTGTTCGGGAGAAACAGGACTATTTGACTTCAGATGGGCCATCAGGAAGGCACCTCTGCCTGAGCTGACCACATCCCAGCAGCCTCACCCCCCCCATGCCTGTGCAGACAGCAGGCTCCGGGCTGGGGTCTCTACGAGCCAGCACGTCCCCGGCTTGTTCATGAGGCAGCGCTGAACAGACAGACCGGTGGATGGAAGCAGTGAGCGTACAGCAGTCGTGTGGCTCCACGCCTCTCCTTCTTCCCTCTCTCCCTGGATTTCTCTCCTCCTCTTCTCTCCAGCTAGACCTTTAATCTCTTAAAAGCACCTTCAGCCACTGAGAGGGGTTCGGCAATTTTCTCATATGCATTAAAGTGGCTAAATGGATACCTCTCTGGTAAATGGTTAGTCTGGGCATCTTTCTATTTTCTTCCCCAAGTACATTTCTGGACAAGAATTATACTTGGCCATGGCATTTTATGATTAGGTAAGTGTGAGGTTAGTTGGAAAATCACGTGATGGAATTTTACATTACCAATAAAAATCAACTATTTCAAGTAAAGGATTCTTAACATTTGAGAAAAAGTCTGAGCACCCAAACACCGTTGCCATCCAAGGATCAGCCGATGACTAAAGCCTTGGGAAGGCCCAGGTCAATTAGAAGAGACATTCGACCAGTTTTTTGTCTCAGTGAACTTTCAGACCCAAAGTCCCAAATGGGCAGTTCTTGAGCTGAATCTGGTGTACCATTTGGGGCTTTATAGCCAGCATACTAAATTGTCACTATTTTAAAATCAGTACCTCTTATTTTAATAACACAGACTTCTAGCTTTTTGGGGGGAAATAATCCAAACACCTGGCAACACTGCACCCATATTCAGGCAAAATAAACAAGATCATCAAGATACCAGTCAAGAATCAGGCCATGGACAGGGAGTGATCCATCAACTGCTCTCTGTCCTTGTGTGTCACAATCCATTTTTAAACATTCAAATGCTTGTAATACTTCCTGCAGGCATTTACCTGGAGTTAAACTGCTACAGGCTGGATCTTGAGTCAGGATCACAAATGATTCTTGTGCCTGTTACAAGATGTTACAGTCACTGGATGAGCCTCTTTGCTTTTAAGAGTCTAACCAGATAGTGTCTCATTTTACACGTTTTAAAATTAAAAAACCCATTCAGTATCTGATCCCGAATGTGACATATGACATCTCCATGGACTGGAGACTGGGACTCCTCTGTTCTGTTTGTGCAGGTGGCTACTGGGTACTTATACTCCATCTAATCCAGATATTCCACTTACCCACGCCTCTTCCAGGTAGTGGATGTTTCAGCCTCCTCTATGCCAACAAGACCTCAAAGGCGCTCTCTCCTTTGATAGAAAATATATTGCTTGATCATGTGTATCAGGAGTCCCCAACCTCCAGGATCTAATGCCTGATGATCTGAGGTCAGCTGATGTAATAATTAACAGAAATAAAGTGCACAATAAGCACAATGCATTTGAAAGTGAAAGTGTTAGTTGCTAAGTTGTATCCAACTCTTGACCCGACAGCTCCCGGCTCCTCTGTCCATTGGATTTCCCAGGCGAAAATCACGTGATGGAATTTTACATTACCAATAAAAATCAACTATTTCAAGTAAAGGATTCTTAACATTTGAGAAAAAGTCTGAGCACCCAAACACCGTTGCCATCCAAGGATCAGCCGATGACTAAAGCCTTGGGAAGGCCCAGGTCAATTAGAAGAGACATTCGACCAGTTTTTTGTCTCAGTGAACTTTCAGACCCAAAGTCCCAAATGGGCAGTTCTTGAGCTGAATCTGGTGTACCATTTGGGGCTTTATAGCCAGCATACTAAATTGTCACTATTTTAAAATCAGTACCTCTTATTTTAATAACACAGACTTCTAGCTTTTTGGGGGGAAATAATCCAAACACCTGGCAACACTGCACCCATATTCAGGCAAAATAAACAAGATCATCAAGATACCAGTCAAGAATCAGGCCATGGACAGGGAGTGATCCATCAACTGCTCTCTGTCCTTGTGTGTCACAATCCATTTTTAAACATTCAAATGCTTGTAATACTTCCTGCAGGCATTTACCTGGAGTTAAACTGCTACAGGCTGGATCTTGAGTCAGGATCACAAATGATTCTTGTGCCTGTTACAAGATGTTACAGTCACTGGATGAGCCTCTTTGCTTTTAAGAGTCTAACCAGATAGTGTCTCATTTTACACGTTTTAAAATTAAAAAACCCATTCAGTATCTGATCCCGAATGTGACATATGACATCTCCATGGACTGGAGACTGGGACTCCTCTGTTCTGTTTGTGCAGGTGGCTACTGGGTACTTATACTCCATCTAATCCAGATATTCCACTTACCCACGTACCTCTTCCAGGTAGTGGATGTTTCAGCCTCCTCTATGCCAACAAGACCTCAAAGGCGCTCTCTCCTTTGATAGAAAATATATTGCTTGATCATGTGTATCAGGAGTCCCCAACCTCCAGGATCTAATGCCTGATGATCTGAGGTCAGCTGATGTAATAATTAACAGAAATAAAGTGCACAATAAGCACAATGCATTTGAAAGTGAAAGTGTTAGTTGCTAAGTTGTATCCAACTCTTTGCAACCCCTTGGACTGTAGCTCCCCGGGCTCCTCTGTCCATTGGATTTCCCAGGCAAGAATACTGGAGTGGGTTGCCATTTCCTTCTCCAGAGGATCTCTCTGACCCAGGGAATGAACCCAGGTCTTCTGCACTGCAGGCAGATTCTTACCCATCTAACGTGTTTGAATCATCCCCAAACCATCCCCTCACTCCCAGTCCATGGGAAACTTGTCTCCCAAGAAACTGGTCCCTGGTGCCGAAAACGTTGGGGACCACGCATCTGCATGATGCATTTAATGTCTGATGGCCACTGAGTGGATGTGCGGTAGGAGTAGAGAGGTGGCCTGAAGGACCCAGATCCCACTGTGCTCTCCCCAAACCTTGCTGACATCTTGGCAGGAAGGAAGAGGCAAAAGTGCGGATGTCTGTCCTCCACTCCAGTCTTCTAAAAAATATGATTCCCCTTTACGCTTTTAGCATGCTTAGACACTACCTTTCCAGGTTGAGAGCTGAATACCAATGAACTATAGGCACATTAAGAGGAGCACGGAAATCTTGTTCGCTGCTGAGTCAAGTTAGAGCACTAGAATTATACTGCCTTCTTTATAGTTCCAAGTTCATGATTCTTGGCTCCAGTGCAATAAGATGGTCCTAGCAGCTAGGGAAAGGGTTTCCCTTGCTTATAGTCTGTGCAGACCCTGGGCTGCATTGTATTAAGGGAGGCAGTGTTTTGTTACAGGGCCAAGGGGAAACAGGGGAACCAGAGAAGCAGCCTAATGAACTGGCACTCACTCCACACGGTCTGACAGTAATGAGGCCTCAGAAGCAGCTCCGTGACCTCACATTGCTGAAAGCTCATGAGGACAGCAAGCCTCGTAACAGAGGCTTGTTCACGATTGAGGTAGAGACAGGTAGATTATCATATGGGAAGCAATTCTGGTTCCTAAGTATACATCTCCTTTTACAAATAGTGATAGAAAAATCTCGAAGATGGGGATGCTGGGGATGGCGAGCTCCCTGGATCAAAGTACTCCTATGGGCAGCTCCTGGACGTGGGGGGTCAATTGTGCCAACTCCAGACAAAAGGTCATAGAATGTGCTATGTACATGGCTCAACAGTAAATGGCCCATTTAAAGAAGTCACTCAATGCAGGAGTAGGAGCGAAGGGCGAAGTCCAGGTGAAATGCCTGAGATTTCTGCAACATCAATTTGCAGTCAGCCTAGAGGCAGAGGGCCACGGGATGGGCTATCCTTTTCACCTAATCACCCGCAGAAATGCAGTCATGTGGCTGAAATGTGTGCCTGAGGTGGCTTTTGTTTTCCCCAAACCATCCCCTCACTCCCAGTCCATGGGAAACTTGTCTCCCAAGAAACTGGTCCCTGGTGCCAACGTTGGGGACCACGCATCTGCATGATGCATTTAATGTCTGATGGCCACTGAGTGGATGTGCGGTAGGAGTAGAGAGGTGGCCTGAAGGACCCAGATCCCACTGTGCTCTCCCCAAACCTTGCTGACATCTTGGCAGGAAGGAAGAGGCAAAAGTGCGGATGTCTGTCCTCCACTCCAGTCTTCTAAAAAATATGATTCCCCTTTACGCTTTTAGCATGCTTAGACACTACCTTTCCAGGTTGAGAGCTGAATACCAATGAACTATAGGCACATTAAGAGGAGCACGGAAATCTTGTTCGCTGCTGAGTCAAGTTAGAGCACTAGAATTATACTGCCTTCTTTATAGTTCCAAGTTCATGATTCTTGGCTCCAGTGCAATAAGATGGTCCTAGCAGCTAGGGAAAGGGTTTCCCTTGCTTATAGTCTGTGCAGACCCTGGGCTGCATTGTATTAAGGGAGGCAGTGTTTTGTTACAGGGCCAAGGGGAAACAGGGGAACCAGAGAAGCAGCCTAATGAACTGGCACTCACTCCACACGGTCTGACAGTAATGAGGCCTCAGAAGCAGCTCCGTGACCTCACATTGCTGAAAGCTCATGAGGACAGCAAGCCTCGTAACAGAGGCTTGTTCACGATTGAGGTAGAGACAGGTAGATTATCATATGGGAAGCAATTCTGGTTCCTAAGTATACATCTCCTTTTACAAATAGTGATAGAAAAATCTCGAAGATGGGGATGCTGGGGATGGCGAGCTCCCTGGATCAAAGTACTCCTATGGGCAGCTCCTGGACGTGGGGGGTCAATTGTGCCAACTCCAGACAAAAGGTCATAGAATGTGCTATGTACATGGCTCAACAGTAAATGGCCCATTTAAAGAAGTCACTCAATGCAGGAGTAGGAGCGAAGGGGCGAAGTCCAGGTGAAATGCCTGAGATTTCTGCAACATCAATTTGCAGTCAGCCTAGAGGCAGAGGGCCACGGGATGGGCTATCCTTTTCACCTAATCACCCGCAGAAATGCAGTCATGTGGCTGAAATGTGTGCCCGAGGTGGCTGTGCAGTCATATTGAAATTCCCCTCATGTGAAGCTGGTCACGCCTGGCTCAGCCCTTTTCACACACTGTTTGTCACAAAAAGTCCCTCTTGTACATGTGTCACCATGATTCAACTGTGCTATTTTAAGACCTTTTTTTCCCCAGGAAGAAGCTTGCAGATGAGTCCTTTTTTTTTTTTTTTTTGCTGCTTAGATTACAAATGAGGCTCTCTCCGGAAGATGTGTATTTGGCAAAAGAACAAGTAGTAACGCAAAAACGAACAGTCCTCCGGTACTGTCAAGCTTGCTCGCGGGAGCCCCTGCCCAGGCCCAGCCTCTGTGAGCCATCCAGGGCGGAGGTGGCACCAGCAAGGCTGCCGGCTTCCACAGGACGGGCTCGAGTTTCTCTGTCCTGCTCAGCCAGGCCCACAGCCAAAGCCCGTGGGGGCGTTTTCTATCTGTGCACATGGCCAGCTCCATCGTAAGCACATTTCCTGGAGGTTCTACCCACACAGCAAACCCCAGTGTCCTCCCAAGGGACCTTGCAGAAGAAAGACAGAAATACCACACACGCGCGCGCGCGCCTTGGATTTCTCAAGGCAGACTATTAAACTGAGGATGACCTGGGCACACGGTGAAGTTCCCAGTCCGAACGGTGAAATTTCCTTGTGGCTCATCCAAGGGCACCCTGTAAGCAGAAGCACGCTGGGTGTCTGCATTTTGGGTGTTTGACTCTTTACTTAATTCTACCTGTCCCGTCTCCCTCACATTATAATCTCCCTAAAAGCCAGTACCATGTATTTCTTGTCATTCCTTGAAGCACTGATCTTGTGGTTCACACATGATGAACCCTATAAGAATTGAGAGTGACAAGTTTCCCGTGGACTGTCCCTAAAAAGAAAAATGTGAATGTGATTTCTATGAAAACCACCAGCCGTGGGCCTTTGGACCCTCACTGACTGAAGAGCTGGCTGACGCCCTGCTGAGGGAGCCTCCTCTGAGTCCACAATGGCTCCTCCGTGTATTCAGTCAGGGTCTACTGCGGGCCTGGCACCTGGTCCACACACCTGAAGCGAGTGCGCCCGTGGGCCCCACCTCATCCGCCCATGTCACTTCCTCACTCATTCTTCCAGTGACATCTGGGTCAGGCACCACGCCATAGATCTTCCTGATTCCACAATGCCAGAGGACTCATCCCACACAGGATGACAGAAGAGCGGTCAGGAGCCATGTTTTCGGAGAAGGGAAGCCCCTCACAGGTCCCCACTAGAACCGCACGCAGCCTGAGCGCTCAGCCTTCAGGAGCCTCCCTGACTCCACGGTCCTTGGACGACCCTGGATGCTCACAGCTTCCCCCGGCAGGAGGCACGGCCGTCAGAGAAGGAACCATCGTTAACAGTCACACAGCTCCACTCAGGTTTTCTGTATGCAGCTTCTTCCTTTTAAAATACACGTTCCCAGTGCTATCAGTAGAAATAATGATCTCATAATAGACACTTTTATCTCTACCACGGGGGCAGGTGTTTTTCTCCTGGAGGGGCTGCACCACTGTCCCCGGGTTACACGGGCTCTGCAAAAGCAGTCAGCCCCGTCTCCTCACTCCCAGGGATGAAGGCATACGGAGCTTCTTTATCAGCCATGATTTAAAAAGCTGGCAGGCTTTTCTTAGATTTAGCTCTAATAGAAACGGACAGGCTCAATCTTGGTTAATTTTTTAAAAAAACGCAAGAACAAGAGCCAAAAGGTTCATCCTCCGGTGTCAGCAGAAAGATGAAAATCTACTCCCTTTCATCTCCGAGTCCGCGCTTACTCATCCTGAAATGAAGGTGGTGGCAGAGTTCTCTTAAAACACAGTGCTTCATGCCTAGTGAACAACGGACCTGAATTTATATGGGCTGTAAAGCCTTCCAGACAAGACTGCAACACGAACATCCTGACAGAAGACTATCCAGAGAGAGATGCAAAATGCCGCTTGACGAGATGTTAGAGCTGTCTCGGTCTGCTTTCTCCCTCACATAAACTGATTCCAGGACGAGGGACTTGAAGACAAAAGGAAGCCATGAGTTCACCTAATCGCTCAGCTCCAAACCCAGAAGTAAGCACATAGAATTGGTTTTTTAATGATAATTTTAAATGCAAAATTTCCTTGCAATGGCTCCTCCGTGTATTCTCAGTCTACTGCGCCTGGCACCTGGTCCACACACCTGAAGCGAGTGCGCCCGTGGGCCCCACCTCATCCGCCCATGTCACTTCCTCACTCATTCTTCCAGTGACATCTGGGTCAGGCACCACGCCATAGATCTTCCTGATTCCACAATGCCAGAGGACTCATCCCACACAGGATGACAGAAGAGCGGTCAGGAGCCATGTTTTCGGAGAAGGGAAGCCCCTCACAGGTCCCCACTAGAACCGCACGCAGCCTGAGCGCTCAGCCTTCAGGAGCCTCCCTGACTCCACGGTCCTTGGACGACCCTGGATGCTCACAGCTTCCCCCGGCAGGAGGCACGGCCGTCAGAGAAGGAACCATCGTTAACAGTCACACAGCTCCACTCAGGTTTTCTGTATGCAGCTTCTTCCTTTTAAAATACACGTTCCCAGTGCTATCAGTAGAAATAATGATCTCATAATAGACACTTTTATCTCTACCACGGGGGCAGGTGTTTTTCTCCTGGAGGGGCTGCACCACTGTCCCCGGGTTACACGGGCTCTGCAAAAGCAGTCAGCCCCGTCTCCTCACTCCCAGGGATGAAGGCATACGGAGCTTCTTTATCAGCCATGATTTAAAAAGCTGGCAGGCTTTTCTTAGATTTAGCTCTAATAGAAACGGACAGGCTCAATCTTGGTTAATTTTTTAAAAAAACGCAAGAACAAGAGCCAAAAGGTTCATCCTCCGGTGTCAGCAGAAAGATGAAAATCTACTCCCTTTCATCTCCGAGTCCGCGCTTACTCATCCTGAAATGAAGGTGGTGGCAGAGTTCTCTTAAAACACAGTGCTTCATGCCTAGTGAACAACGGACCTGAATTTATATGGGCTGTAAAGCCTTCCAGACAAGACTGCAACACGAACATCCTGACAGAAGACTATCCAGAGAGAGATGCAAAATGCCGCTTGACGAGATGTTAGAGCTGTCTCGGTCTGCTTTCTCCCTCACATAAACTGATTCCAGGACGAGGGACTTGAAGACAAAAGGAAGCCATGAGTTCACCTAATCGCTCAGCTCCAAACCCAGAAGTAAGCACATAGAATTGGTTTTTTAATGATAATTTTTAAATGATTTTTGACAATGAAACAGTTTGCTGATTGGGCTTGCTTCAAAATAATAGGGGCGGCTGGGCAGGAGGGAAAAGATGGAACACAGTTAGCTCAGGGTTGCTGCTTATTGAAGTTTCATGAATATTTTAATACGGAAGCATGCAGAGTACATGATTTTGTCTACCTTTGTCTATATTAGAAGTTTTCCAAAATGAAACATAAAAAAATTATATTGAGAAACTAGCAATGTTTAATAAAGAATACTGAGCTAGGTAATAAGGATGATCAAGATATACTATTCAGTGAATAAAGACAGATGCACAGGCATATGTAAAGTATCAGTCCACTTACATAAGCACACACACACACACACACACACACCCCATTGATAAATCTGTAGAAAATGTCTGGGAAAATAATCATCTTTGTATACTGTTTGAATTTTTCATGAAAATGTATCACTCCTATATAATGATTTTTTAAATACAAGGAATGCAGCAGCAGAGGAAATAGTGGAGGCTGACAAATGAGACAAACATCTCCATGGACCAGAAACCACTGGAGCCAAAGGCTGGAGTCCAGAAGCAGGTAGTGGCCAGAAGTTCACTCTCGGGGGCAATGGACACCCCAGCCAGGCTGTCAGTGTGAAACGGGGGACGGCACCTGCCTCGGCAGTGCGTCCTTACGCCGCCCCTCCTCCTCCGCGGCAGTCTTCTGCACATATACCTTCTGCTTCCTCGATTTCCTGGGCTCTGACAGAGGCACGTGAACATTTCTCTCCATGATTGTTGACACACTGTTTTCTCCTGGTGATACTGTCAGTTTCTGTTTTGCAAACACCTCATATTGCTTAGGGTATAGAGTGAAAGTATAAACTCAGTCCCTGCAATAGATGCTAAATACCGGACGGTGCTTTCCTCAGGGGGCAGAGGGGAATGCAGCACCCTTCTTCCCTTGCCAGGAGTCCAGGAAAGAAAGTCTCCAGCATTTTCGTCTTCCATAAAAGGAGGCAGGTTTATACGCTGGGGAATTCCTCAAACATAGGAAGGGGGTACAAATGCTGTTGTTGTTTAGTTGCTAAGTCGTGTCTGACTCTACAACTCCATGGACTCTAGCCCGCCAGGCTTCTCAGCCCATGTGGTTTCCCAGGCAAGAAGACTAGACTGGGGTTGCCATTTCTAACCCAGAGACTGAACCTGTCTCCTGCACTGGCAGGCAGATTCTTTACCACTGGCCCACCAGGGAAGCCCTGACAGATGCTGAGAGGCCAAACATCAGCACTAATTATGCTAAGTTATCAGTTGCTCCAGCTTTGCACACCATGGGGAAGCTAAACCTCAGAGGTTAAGTGGCCTCCCTAAGGTCACAGAACTAAGTGGCTGAGTGGGATCAGATAAAATTGCTATCACCAACAGGAAGTGCTAGTTTGTGCCAGGCACATTGTCTAATTTAGCCTTCAATCAACTCCACCATATATAGTCATGTACAGTATTACTATAATCTCTAGGTCTCAGCTAAAGAAACTGAAACACAGAGAAGTCAAGAAACTTGCCCCAGGTCACACAGCCATGCATGGCAGAGGTGATGCCAGTCCACGTCCTCCCCTCCTACTTCTGTGCTCGTCCTCACTTCCTTCCCAACAGCCCTGGCAGCCCTTCTCCAGTGCTAGGAGTGAGATTAAGAGGCCCACACAGAAGCTGGACATTTTCATTCCAAGAATCTGGTAAAAGGGTTAGCTGGCTATCAATAAAAACCACATGTCAGGGCTTCCCTGGTGGTCCAGTGGGTAAGGACACCACCTTGCAGTGCAAGCGGCGCCGGTTCGATCCCTGGCCTGGGAAGATCCCACGTGCCGCAGAGCGGCTGTGGGTCCTAAGTGTCTAACTACCAAGCCGGAGCTCTGGAGCACACGCACCCAGAGCCGGTGCTCTGCAGCGACAGAGGCCACTGCGATTGGAGCCCCGCACAGGCCAAAGAACAAAGATAAACAAATGAAAGATTAATAGAAGTGGCCAAAAAAAAAAAAAAATCACATGACCTAAAAAGGCAGAAGAATGGACATGACTAAAGTATTTACCACAAAAGCAAATTCCTGCCTGGTGGCGTTATCAGCAGCTGACAGGATCCACCTGCTGCTTCTACCTCATGGTGGGTTTGGGCTCAAACCAGCACATAGTCAGCCCATGGAGCCAAGGGAGAATGAACCAGAAGCCTATGGCCTCTACTAACAAAGCTACCATTCAGCAGCTCCTCAGGCGGCCAGCTTCAAGACACAGTGACCATGGCCGATGGCTGTCACCCCAGCTCCTCAACACACACACTCTCACTCACGTACTCCAGGCTCAGCAGGAGCCCATCGCCTGAAGCTAAGCCACAGCCAGGCTTCCTAGCTCCAAGGCTGCTCCAAGGCCTCCCCAGCAGCCCGGGCCACAGCCTGGCCCTAGCTCCCACAGAGCGGGGCGTGGACCTCTGGCCTGGAGTCTCTGGGAGACTTGGAGAGCTGCCTCCCGCCCTCCCACCGGTTTCCCTCACAAGCTCCACTTCCATACCCTCTGTTTCTGCTCACTCAAGGACCTTACAGAAAAGCCAGATCACTCTTCTCGGCTAAAAGAGGGTTTTAACACTTAACTAATGGCAGAATTGCCAGATTTAGAAAAAAAAAGAAGGGAAGGAAGGAAGGAAAGAAAGCCAGCAGGATACCCAGTTACATTTAAATTTCAGATAAACAGCAAACGCTTGTTTTGTATAAGTATATCCCCTTATATTACTTGGGATATACTTACGTAAAACAGTTGTTTGTTGTTTGAAATTTCATTTAATTCTGTGTCCTGTATTTTAACTGGCAACCCTATCCGGTTGGGGATGGGGTAGAGTAGGAGGCACACAGAACAGCGAATCCCGCTGGAAAGGAGCAAGAATAGAGCTGTGATGATTAAGGGGGTGGGGAGGAAACGTTCTTTCCTCAGAGCCTCCTCTACACCAGAGTCTTCCATGTACGTTGTTTCATCTGAGTGTTTCCGCAACTCTGTGTATTAGACATATCTACCCCCCACTTATAGGGCTTCCCAGGAAGCGCTAGTGGTAAAGAACCCAGATGTCAAGACAGGAGATGTAAGAGGCACAGGTTTGATCCCTGGATTGCAGAGATCCCCTGAAGGAGGAAATGGCAACCCACTCCCATATCCTTGCCTGAAAAATCCCATGGATAGTGGAGCCTGGTGGGCTACAATCCACAGGGTTGCTAAGAGTCAGACAAGACTGAGCAACTAAGCACACATATCCCCACTAACAGATGAAAACACAGAAGTTCAGAGAATCAACTGGCTTGTGTAGTGTCACATGAGTAGTCCGTGAAAGGCAGGACTATAATCCATGGCCTCTGGGTATAATCTGAGCACCATTTCTTTTACACAGGGCTGCTTTGCCTCCTGATACACTCTTACAGTTTTTAATGGTGGTGCCCAAAGCGAGTCCAACAGTTTTCTTTAATTTTCTAACACATTCATAAGGGAGTGAATGTTCAATTGCACCCTGGACTAACACATATTTAAAAACATGGTGGTCTGTTTATGGCTAGAAAGCACTAGACCCTTCTCTTCCTTTGGCCACTTACTCCAATTGACCACACTGCCCAACTAACTAGAGTTCCCTGCAAAGAGGCAGAGAACAAGACAAGAAGGAGAATGTTCCACCTAAGGTGACCACTGCTACCCAATTTTCAGACGAGGAAGGTCATGAGATATTTGACTCCACAAAATCTTACAGGGGCCCAAGAGGAAAAGGCTCCTCTATCAGAATGCTAGCATCCCACAAGATACCATTTTCCTGAAAACACAGCTGATGTGGTGCTGTTTTGGGGGGGGGGAAATTGTTATTTAAAAAAAGCTATCTGTCAAAAGGACAGTGGAAAATACTTTCTCCTCCAGCTTCTAACATTTGTGGCACACAATCGAAGGGAAATAGTCATAAAAATGACTTAATATGTGCCTTTTCTGAAGTCTAGCAACTCTCGGACAAATGACTGTAAAAATAACACAGCGGAGAAGGCCTAAATTTATTTCTGCTTAGCGAATTTCCAGATCAGAATGTGCTCTGTTCATCAGCGAAGTTTTGCTTTTGTGCTGTTTGATTTCTAAATTTTCCTTTCTTTTCACAGACGCTAGCAGATTCTGTTTATGATAAAACCTTGCCCGCCTCACAGTCCATACTCGCGGAGACTACGTGGCCCTTGGGCCCCACTGCCAGTTCCTGGGGGAGGAGTGGGTGCCCACAGGGGAGGGCGGACGGCCGCGGGGATTCCCCACCAGCCAAGTCCACAGCGATGGGGCTGTGGGGCGGCTCGGCTTGCCCTGGTTCAGGCTCTGTTTACTCCCCCGCCTTCATCCCCCCTTCCCTACAAAGACATACACACCCAGGCACAGACTAACGCTCAGTCTTTGGGGCCGCTGAAGTCTCCACTTTTCCTGTGGAAGACGGCAAAACCCGCACGGTTTCCTGCCCCAGCCAGCACCAAACACTCCCAGCCCCAGCATGAGACAGACAGCAAATATCCAGAAACCCAGAGCCGGTGGGGACAGATCAGAGCAGGGTCGTCACGGCAGACTTAGTTATCAGAGGTCTTCAGAAGTATTTCAGCTGGAGGGGGACAGACGGGGGAAGAGCAAGTAAAGGACTTTTCACTTCCATTGATTCTGAGTGAGCAAGCCCTACAAACGGGACATCGTCTGGACTCGATCAGCAGCCTTGTCGCGGGGTCTCACCTGTCACATTGTGCAGAACGATTAAAGATTCTGAAGCTGAGAAAAACTCAGTTTCATTTTGGATCGAAAATCTTTCCAAGATTTCTTTTGAAAGGGCCAATTAAATTGATTTCCATTTCACGGTTTCTAAAATCTTTGATGTACAGAGAAGATACATTCTGGCCAATACCATTTAAATTAAGTGTGATCAGGCTTCCATCTGTATTACATGAGAAAACTCCAAACCAGGGCTTGAAGGCCTCACAGCTCTAGTTGCTCTGAATAGCTAGCCTGAGGGGTGCCAGAGCTTTGAGTGGCACTTTTGCAAGGGTAGAACTGGACCTCCTTGTGGCTACCTGGATGGCAGTTCACCATGACCATCCCCTCCCTGGAGAGGCTGGACTCCAAGTTCAGTGACCTGCAGACGTTGGCCAAGAGTCTGGGCCTCGGGGCTAACCGGAGGGCAGACAAATTGCGAAGGGCCTTAAAGGCTCACCTTGAAAATGAAGCAAGAAAAGAAAACAAGAATCAGGATGAAATTCATATTTCTGCATCCTCTTGTGATGAGGCTGAGATATAGGACAGCAACCAGGAGTAAGTGGAGAGGGAGTCGGCCGACCATGTCACCAAAACAAGGGGAAGGCACAAGACTGTCCACAGGAGCCTTGACTCCCAGCAGGACCATTCAGACATACAAATGTGACCCTACTGAATTCCAGAGTCAAGAAAAGCATGAAAACCAGGCTCTCAGAACTGCTGTAGAAGTTCCTTCTCTACCAAATGAGGATCAAGGAGAGGAAAACGCAGTGCCCCCGGGAAAATGTGGAATAAATGGGAAGGAAGGCCCAAGGTACCTTCAGAAAGAAAGAAGTCTCTCTACACAAGTCAAGCCTCTCTACCTGATGAAGTTTCAGGAGGCTGGTTTTAAGAAAAGGAGCCCATCGATCAATACGTTGAGAGAACAAAGAAACCTTTTGAAGAACACAATTCATTTCATATACTGAAGAGCCAGCAACTCCAGTTCCTTCCCAAGGAAGGCTCTCTGTGGCTTGTACCCCTGGCAGCCAGCAGCGCTCGCGAGGCCAGCCCCACACAGGCCAGAGCACCTTGTGTGTGAAGTAGTCAGCCGAGCACCCCGCTCCCTCAGCAACTAAGATGAACATCAGGTTTGCAGCTGCTACTACAGATACTAAGCATACGTGTTCACTAACCAAGACTCCACCCAGAAAGTTTCCACATGTGACCACATCTGGGACTATCCCAATAGGCCCGGCTGTGCTGGGGACACACAAGTTAAAGATCACAAGGGTGAATCTGCTGCTATTACTACTCCATTCAAGTTGACAATTGAGGCAGTGCAGACTCCAATCTCCCCTTAAAAAAAAAAAGACAAAACAGTGTTTGATCTCAAAGTAAGTTTGTCCCATCCTCTCAACTATAAGCCACATAAAGGAAAACTGAAACCATAGGGACAATGTAAAGAAAACAATTCTCTAAATGAGCATGTCAACAGAGTTAGTTTCCACAGGAAAACTTCTAAACAACCTCGTCTCCAGACCAGGGAGAAGCAATGGAAGAAAGGTGAACAAGAAAGAAAGGAGAAGAAGGAAAAGATTCTGGGAGTTCAAAGGGGCCTCTTAGCTGAGTGTTCATGATTGAACATCTGGTAAACATTCATTTACTCTAAACTCTTTTTTGTAAATATTTTTATATTGTCCTCTTCAACCAAAAGACCTTTTGCTGCTCTGAACTTTGTTCATATATACAGAGTGCCTATGGTTTCTTCATATGTGACACTCCTGAAAGACATTATTACCTTTAAAACTCACAAATTCTTTCGAATAGATTTTATCTAAGCCTCCATACAACTAGCTCATTTTTTCAAAAACAAACAAAAAAACAAAAAAAACCACCCATCTTATAGATTCCTGACCTAGATTTTAAAAGGAAAGTCCCTCTGCTGGCTCTAAGAACAGAACTTCAGTCCTCTCCAAGGCAAAAGCATTTACCTTGATGGTAGCTAATTATAACACATACGTGAGTAGAAATTGAACAGTGACAAGTTAGGGAAAGGGCAAGTTGTGAAAGGCCACCTTTTCATCCTCTAGAGAATCTAGTAATTTTAGATTCTGTGAAGGTACAGGGGAGAGAGTCATTTCTTCTAGGAGTGGGAGTTTTTAGGAGAGTACAAAGAGTATAAGTGATTCTTAGTCTTGGCTGGTCAAGTAAATTATGGAAACTAATTACATTTACAAAGAATCAATCTAAAAAAACTAAAAAAAAAAAAAACAAGAAAAACATTAAAAAGGCAAAGGAGGAAAAAAAGAAAGAAAGGAAAAGAATGAATCTACCACCATGAGAAAAAAAAAGTTATTTATGAAAAGTCTTTAAGAGGATAGAATCAAAATATTTACAAAAAAGTGTTAAAAAAAAAGTGTTAAGGATAAAGGCATGTTTACGGCATATAGCTGTCAATTACATATGTACAAGTTGACTTGTACTCATTGTTTATTCTCTGTTGACCTCCCACCCCTTGAAGGAATGACTTTCTTTTGTATTTTCACAGCAGCTGTCAAATTCTAATGTATGAGCCCAGAGAACATGGCACAAAGCATGGCATACTCCTGGGGTGCTCAATCAACTCAGACTGTGCTATCAAGAGGCAGAGATCAGATCAACCAAGTAATGTCTGTCAACCAACTTCCAGTGTTCTCTCTCGGGCCCTTGGTTGGGAGCTGACCTCGTAAAGGATCTTGTGGGGTTACCATGGTCTTTACTCTTCCTCACAATTTTGGCTTTCTCTGAGCAAAAGTCAGTATCCATAAGGTGTCCTTTGTCTACCTTCTGGGCTGTGGTCCCACCAACTCTGCCTAATCAAGACCACTTCTTGCATTCTGATGAAGTGGTTCTGGAAACTGACTGCCCTGTTACCAACACAACTGAGAAGGGGTATGAGTTTAATTATCTCGTCACCCAGTGTGGGATTCAGAGAGCAGTTTTCTCCAACAGAGTGATCTTTACTCCATTCTCTATTGTAAATAAATAGAACTTTTGCAAACAAACAAACAACCAAAAAAATACCCTGGTTTAAGGATCCTTGGGGCCCTGGCCCTGATGAGCAATGAGGAATTCGCCAGCCGATAAGTAACCTCAGGATGAGCAAAGACAATTGGGAAATGGTTAAGGTCGAAAGGGCTGGGATCACAAATGCCAGGGCTGGAGGAGGGTGGTCTTGGATGGGGGAGCCAAGCATGGAGGCTGAGCTTGGATCAGAATATAGGACCTTCAGACTTTCAGTTCACTGTTCCTTCCATCTCCTCCCTTTGTGAAACCCACAAACCCAGGCCTAAGATAGGCCTTGTGTGAGGGTAAGGGAAGGAGCTGGGGTGGGGGGCAGCAGCTATGAGGACAAGGGCAGGTGTTTGCCCAGACTCTCCCCTTCCCCACCCACGGCAGAGTAAGGGGCTCTACTGCATGACTCTGCAGCAACGTGTGAGAGGATTACGTAAGGGGAACAGCCCACCTGGCCCAGGCGTTATCGACTCACTCAGAGGCCTTTCAGGAATTTCCTGTTATACATCGGGGTTTTGCAAGTAACTACAACCAAGCTGAGGCTGGCACTCTCCTCTCTCTGAAGTGACCTGCGTGTTCTTGAGTCACTAGCTGCCCTCGGGCTCTCCCAAGCCTGGGGTCAGCTCTGAGAACACCCGCAGGGAGTCAGCAAGAGGGTCTGCACTGGGAACCAAGGTCAGGCCAGCCCAGAGGGGTGGGCAGGCAAACTCCAGCTCCAGGCTCTGGATGAGTTCTGGCTCTGCCACGAGGAGGAAGTCAACAACCCGAAGCCTCCATACCCAGGACCACGGGCCTAGTTTTCAAGGAAAACCTGCAGCTGTTTCTGCTTCTTTCCTTTCCTTTTGATTTTTAAAAATTATAAGACAGATTACCTACAGAGGAAAACATGCAAACACAGCACAGTCCCCACGGAGGAGAGCACACCAGGAAACTGACTGCCCTGTTACCAACACAACTGAGAAGGGGTATGAGTTTAATTATCTCCACCCAGTGTGGGATTCAGAGAGCAGTTTTCTCCAACAGAGTGATCTTTACTCCATTCTCTATTGTAAATAAATAGAACTTTTGCAAACAAACAAACAACCAAAAAAATACCCTGGTTTAAGGATCCTTGGGGCCCTGGCCCTGATGAGCAATGAGGAATTCGCCAGCCGATAAGTAACCTCAGGATGAGCAAAGACAATTGGGAAATGGTTAAGGTCGAAAGGGCTGGGATCACAAATGCCAGGGCTGGAGGAGGGTGGTCTTGGATGGGGGAGCCAAGCATGGAGGCTGAGCTTGGATCAGAATATAGGACCTTCAGACTTTCAGTTCACTGTTCCTTCCATCTCCTCCCTTTGTGAAACCCACAAACCCAGGCCTAAGATAGGCCTTGTGTGAGGGTAAGGGAAGGAGCTGGGGTGGGGGGCAGCAGCTATGAGGACAAGGGCAGGTGTTTGCCCAGACTCTCCCCTTCCCCACCCACGGCAGAGTAAGGGGCTCTACTGTATGACTCTGCAGCAACGTGTGAGAGGATTACGTAAGGGGAACAGCCCACCTGGCCCAGGCGTTATCGACTCACTCAGAGGCCTTTCAGGAATTTCCTGTTATACATCGGGGTTTTGCAAGTAACTACAACCAAGCTGAGGCTGGCACTCTCCTCTCTCTGAAGTGACCTGCGTGTTCTTGAGTCACTAGCTGCCCTCGGGCTCTCCCAAGCCTGGGGTCAGCTCTGAGAACACCCGCAGGGAGTCAGCAAGAGGGTCTGCACTGGGAACCAAGGTCAGGCCAGCCCAGAGGGGTGGGCAGGCAAACTCCAGCTCCAGGCTCTGGATGAGTTCTGGCTCTGCCACGAGGAGGAAGTCAACAACCCGAAGCCTCCATACCCAGGACCACGGGCCTAGTTTTCAAGGAAAACCTGCAGCTGTTTCTGCTTTTCCTTTCCTTTTTGATTTTTTAAAAATTATAAGACAGATTACCTACAGAGGAAAACATGCAAACACACGCACAGTCCCTCGAGCGGAGGAGGAAGCACCGGAGCTCCCCAGGGGCAATCCCTACCCACGTCCTCTCCCCCCGCCTCCCAGCTTGCTCCACAGCTCACTGTCACACCGCCCTTTGCGACCATCATTGCTTAGTTTTCCTTGTGAAGTTTACCACTTGCATCTACATCTCTCCACAGAACGGTTTAGCTTTGCCTATCAGGGCTCATAGCTACCTATCTGCTCATTTCTATCTCAAGTACTCAATTGGATGACTATATCGTACTTTTCCACTCTGCTGTCTCTGAGCATTTAAGTTGTTTTCACTTGGGGCTACCACAAACAATGCCACGATGAGTACTCTTGAACGTGTCTCCTGTCTCTCAGGGCTGGAATTTCTCTAAGCTGTGCACCTGCTAAGGAGAACACTGCAGTCACTCTTGACCAGGCGACGCCAACATGTGCCCCACCTGTGTGGCCTCTCCCTCCCTGAAAACCACTGACAAACCTGCTCCCCTAATACAGAGGAAGGCTGGCAGGTGATGCAGAGGCCAAAAAGGCCTAGTTCATCCCCAGATAAGCAAGTTAAAACTGCACGTGGACACCTTCTTTGTAAGACAAAGCTCTAGATTTTAAAATACTGAGCTGAATCACAACCAACAACCTAAATGGCTGGGCTTTCTACAAGAAAAAACAAGCCACGCTCTCCCAAATGAATGAGGTAAGTGTCTATGGCTTTGGTGCAGATCCCTCTGCCCAAACTATTTACTGTGAACAGTAAGTACGAAAGTGTTTCTGAGATAGACGCTCAGGGCAGAGAGACGGCAGACCCATCAGTCCCCACCCGCAGAGGGTGGAGGGCTGGTAAGAGGCATGCGGGGGTCCTGGAGGACACATACCAGCAGCTGCCACGTACCTGTACACCGGCTGCATCTCCCGTGCTATGCCAATGACGGCGCCTGGCAGGAAGTTGTCGAACTCCTCAAACAATTCCCGGATGTTGGTCTTGTACTTGAGGTCTAGGTCCAGCTGAATTATCCGCAGGATCTCTGGAGGAAAGAGCAATGAAACAATGAGACAGAGACATACCTCCCAGGAGGCTCCGTCATCGACTGAGAATGAAGTGGAAGGTGCAGAAGAGTGTACTAGATCACTCTTGCTATGACCAAATAATGCAAAGACATCGCCAGACACAACGGCTCTTCATCTATGAGCAAGCCCAGATTCACTAGAAGCCTTCCTAGAAAACAACCGGCTCATAGCTTTCCTTTGAGTTGCAAACATGCTGGGCGACCAAAGCCTCCAGTTGACGACCCTCTTGATGTTTCTCTTTGGGGAACAGGCAGTAAGTGACCCATAGACGCCACTGTTGCTTCAGGTCTTAGTACTAATGCTGCAAACCTAGATCTGCCTGGGGTTAGGATGCTGACCCAGAGAGAACCAACTAAAATACCTCAGATAGCATTATGTTTTGTTTCGTTTTTTTTAAAGATTTATTTATTTATTTATTTTGGGCGGGGTCGGGTTGGGGAGGGAGGGGAGCGGGCGGGCCACCTCTATTGGTCTTTCATTTCTCCATTTTCATCCGTCTTTTTGTTCTTTGGCTCCTGTGGGCCTCCCATCGCGGTGGCCTCTGTTGTCGCAGAGCGCCAGCTCTGGGCGCATGCGCTCCAGAGCTCCGGCTCGGTAATTGGACACATCAGTCCAGCCGCTCCGCGGCACATGGGATCTTCCCAGGCCAGGGCTCGAACTGGCGCCCCTTGCACTGCAAGGCGGTGTCTTTACCCACTGGACCACCAGGGGAAGCCCAGCATTATGTTTTTAATTCACTGTCTGAAAGACTCACTGAACTATAATTGGACAAACAACCTCACAATCACCTGGCTCGTACAAACTGCTTGCTTCTGTTGACCCCAGATGACTCAGGGCGGAAAGGGAAGAGAGACACTGAGCTCATTCTCCACCCTTCATCCAATGGGCCTGCCTGAGCGACTGGGTAGGCGGTGCCAGCCAGGGAGCAGACACCAGGGTGACGGGGCCTTGCCCTCAGGGAGGGACATGCAGGGAAACAAAAACAGAGAAGGGGCACCTAGTCTGATGTGACATGGAAGAGGGGCCACTCGGGGTCAAGTGATGATGGAGAGTAAGTGGTCGGTAGTAAGAGAAGCCCTGGCCTGGGCATCAGACCACAGGACAGCAGATTCTGGTTTTTCTGCGGATGAAGCTGTGACCCTGGGGAAATGATTTCACTTCTCTAAACCTTTGTTGTTTAATCTGTTAATGTGGATGACATGATGTGCCTTGTGAGGCTGCGACGCCAAGAAGACCAGATAACAAGTGGGGGACCATCACCCGGGTGTAGGCGCCACGGGAAGCCAGGGTCTGGAGAGAACAGAACTTGCTAGAGCTTGAGGCGGTCAAAGAAGACTTGGCAGACCAGGAGCAGTGAAGGAAGAATACCAGGTCCCCCCATCGGCTCTCCACCAGCCCTCCGTATCAGGCCAGGTGCAGAGCACAGAGCTGTGAGGACCCCATGCCCACGGAGGCCCCAGCCTAGCATCTCAACCTCCACCTGCTCATAGTGCAGGGCTTGACATTCAGTGAAGGCTCAGGCGTGGCTGTGGAATTCAACAGTCATTATCTAGTTTGTAGAGAAATCAGAGCTTATGATTCAAGAAAAATGGATTCATTTGTCCCTGTTTTATTTTCCTTTGTGGCGCAGAAACAAAACATTAGTGGACATCCCATGTGAGTTTTCTGAAAAAACTAAGTGCCAGCAGGTGAGCACCCAGCTGCCCAGGCTAGAGGGCAGCAGGCTTCTTCTCGGGCCCTTGTGGGAAGCTGGTGGTGGAGAATGGGCCCCGGGCCAGTGTGGACGCAGGGGCTGGCTTTCCACCCCTCACACGAATGTGAGCAAAACTGCTACTTTCCTTCTTGCACTAAATGCAGCAACCACAATAACCACCACCTAGAAACCAGGAAGGGCGCTGACCCTGGAGCCCGGAGGTCAGAAAGCCCTTGCAGTGACGTGGCTGCCTCCTGAGAAGCCGCCCTAAACCAGGAAGGAGAAGAGAGGCCACAGGGCGGAGTCCTGGGGCACCTGCTGCTGTCAGAGGTGGCCATGGACAACAGAGGGGAAGACGCTGATGATGACCTTCAAGAAGGACCCTGTCCCAGGAGAGACTGTCCAGGCATGCGTGCAGCCATCAAGATGTCCTGGTGGGACGGCCCTGCCACACACACCTCCAGCTGCTTCTCACCTATCAGTGCATCTCCTGCACCCCAAGCTCCCATACCCGAGGTCTCAGGCAGCTCTTCCACAAGGCAGAGCAGAGCCCTTATGGGGCAGGGGCAGGGGGTACCATCATCCCATGCAGAGAAGTCACAGTAACACTGGGTACAGGGTGAGGGAGGTGGCCACAAGGGTGTTCAGCCTGGAGATGGGAGGCCTCAAGGATGTATGGTGCTAGCTTCGTGGCATCCTCAGCGCTATGAAGAAAGGGGAACTCTCATTCTCATGGCTCTGGGAAACTTCCAATAAACATGAGTGATGGCCACAAAAGAAGAACTCTTTCTCTGAGTGGTTTTTAGGTGTCCAGTATAATACACAGGCAATAGTTTCAGTGTTCAAAACTACCCAACGTAAGTGGAGTTATTCCCATGTTTAGATGAAGAACCAGAAGCTTATTGTTGTTCAGTCGCTAAGTCACGCCTGACTCTTTGTAACCCCATGGACTGCAGCATTCGAGGCTCCCCTGTCTTCACTATCTATCTAACCATCTCATCCTCTGCCTCCCTCTTCTCCTTTTGCCTTCAATCTTTCCCAGCATTGGGGTCTTTTCCAATGAGTTGGCTCTTTGTGATCATGTGGCAAAGGATTAGAGCTTCAGCTTTAGCATCAGTCCTTCCGATGAATATTCATGCTTGATTTCCTTTAGGATTGACTGGTTTGACCTTGCAGTTCAAGGGACTCTCAAGAGTCTTCGCCAACACCACAGTTCAAAAGCATCATTTTTTCAGCACTGAGAGGTCTTTATGGTCCAACTCTCCATACATGACTACTAGAAAAACCACAGCTTTGACTAGACCTTTGTTGGCAAAGTGATCTCTTTGCCTTTACAGGTTAAAAACAACAGCCCAGGTCCTACAACCAACAGGTGTCAGAGCTGAGACCTGAGCCCAGGTTGGCTTGACTTCAAAGTCCAGCACACTGTCCCCAGGAGATCCCAGTTCTGCTCCAATGGGACAGGAGCTCGAAGAGGCAGACTTTAGCTCCAGTGCCACCCACGCAGGGGGCTGAGAGCACACAGACATGCCAAAGACCTTGGCAGACAAAAACAGAGCAACAGCCTAGCCAAATGCGAACTATGGGGACATCCTCTACATAAAAGTAATTTCACTCTAAAGAAATGCCTGAGAGAGGAGCCATTCAGCCTGTCAATCCGTCATTCTTCCTTGAAAGCCTACCACGTGTTATGTATACTCTCTGGTTTTTCAAGATCATCTAAATCCTACTTAATCTGCCTGAAGCAGCCAGAATGCCTCCTTTCGTGGCCTGTCTGGACAGGTCCTGGGCAGAGGGCGGGGCTCAAGGGCATGAGATGTCTCTCGAAGAGAACCAGTTGCTGCACTTGGCAGAGTCCAGGCCTCGCCTTAATACAACCCTTGATAAATCTGAGCCCGTTTCCCGGCCCTTCAGGGACTGGCTGGGTGTGAACCTGGGAAGATCACATACAGGCATATGACACAGGAGTTGGAGATGCTTGAATATGTTTTGTAACTCCTGGTGTTTGGTAAAACACTTTTCAGGGAGGGTTTGCTTAAAATTGGGAACACTTCTTTCAAGAGGGCCTTCACCACATGAAGTTACTTGATTAGGAAGGAAAGAGACAGCAGCTCCAGCTGCTGGAGCGACCCCTTGACACCAATGTGAAGAGACTGACCCAGGTGTCCGCTTTCAGTCCGAGGCGGGAGGACGCACCCTTCTATTCAGGGAGACCGACTGCTCCCTGAGTACAGCCTGCTCTACCGAGCAGGCATCCGTCCAGGCAGTAGTCCTTTTATGCAGTTGTGGAGTAAGATGCCAAGTCGTAAGTGTCGCTGCTGAAAAGAGGAAGATGCTTACCAGGAATGCCGGAATATATTAGGATAAGAGTTTTCAAAGGGCCCCGCACCTCTGGTCCTTGATATGGTCATCTCTCTATGGGAACTACATCCAGAAGGCTTTACACACAACACTGAAAGAGTGTGCTGAATTTGAAACAAGCCTGACGTGGGGAAGAGGCAGCCACAGTGATGGCCCAGAGGAGATGCTGGTTGGAGGGCAGCAGTCCTGACAGTAAAAGAACCGCTGACATGTAAGAGATAGTGAATGTGAGAGTTGCCCCCAAAGCAAAGGGGAGGTGAAATCCATAAAGCATGGGGGAGGACGCCTGAGCAAAAGGAGGACTGTTGTTTAGTCACTAAGTCGTGTCCGACTCTTTGCAACCCTATGGACTGTAGTGCATCAGGCTCCTCTTCCATGGAATTCTCCAGGCAAGAACACTGGAGTGGGCTGCCATGTCCTCCTCCAGGGGATCTTTCTGACCCAGGGATCAAACCCATGTCTCCTGCACTGGCAGGTGGATTCTTTACCACTGAGCTACCAGGGAAGCCCAAGAGGACTAGCCATCTACAAAACTCAAAAGAATGACTAGCATCTAAGGCTGGTTGAGTGTCCACCCTGTCAGAATCCCATGAGAAAACAGCAAAAAGGTAGAGGACAGAATAAGCTAGGATAATGGGTTTGAAAAGAAAACATGATAATAATGGATAACGGAGACCATTGTACAGATGGAGAAACTGAGGACCAGAGGAGAGGGGCTTGCCAGGGATCACAGAGTGAAGCTAAGTGGCAAAGCTGAACTCAGAACTCAGGTCTTCTGACTCTTTAACCAATGCTCTTATGTTAACTAGCTCCCTTCCCACCAACCACCCCAAGCACGGGCCATGAACTCCTAGGGAGCAGAAGACACTGTGTAACAATCCAGAAGGTTGTACACAGGACTCGCCAGACACCCCACATGACTACTCGTGGAGGATTTGCGTATTATCCCATGAAAATATAAACCTGAAGATTAATAAGTAGTAGCCAAAGAAAAGAAAGAGACTCCCACGACCCACACAGTTTGTAGTCAACTTTTGGGAACGGGAAAAATGGTTCTCTTTAGTCTTGTATTAACATGAGGCGGGGATGTTAAAGTTTTACATTCCCCTAAGAGCACGCCTTGAGCTGCGTTCAGTTCAAAGGGAGGCAGGAGCTGACTCAGCGTCCAGGAGCCGACCGCGCTCAGTGTCTGGTGTGAGAGGCACGGCAGCCAGCCGTCCAGCGCTGCCTGCCCCATGCCTGGCATCCTCCGTTCTACACAGACCTGTGCGTGGCTGGGAAGGCGTTTGCTACCACATCCAGTTGGTTGGACGAGGGGCCTTCCAATCAGCTCCTCAGGCTTAATATGTGTCTAAATCACAGAAACAGACATGCCACTGTGTGCCAGGCTGTGTTCTCAGGTCCGGCTCGCGTGTTACGAAGGGGCCTGTGTGAGCACCTGGTGTCGCAGGCACACACTTGTGGATGGTGGTCCTCCGGACGAGCTCAGTCCTCCCTGGAGTGGCTGATTTCTTCCCAGGATCAAACCCATGTCTCCTGCACTGGCAGGTGGATTCTTTACCACTGAGCTACCAGGGAAGCCCAAGAGGACTAGCCATCTACAAAACTCAAAAGAATGACTAGCATCTAAGGCTGGTTGAGTGTCCACCCTGTCAGAATCCCATGAGAAAACAGCAAAAAGGTAGAGGACAGAATAAGCTAGGATAATGGGTTTGAAAAGAAAACATGATAATAATGGATAACGGAGACCATTGTACAGATGGAGAAACTGAGGACCAGAGGAGAGGGGCTTGCCAGGGATCACAGAGTGAAGCTAAGTGGCAAAGCTGAACTCAGAACTCAGGTCTTCTGACTCTTTAACCAATGCTCTTATGTTAACTAGCTCCCTTCCCACCAACCACCCCAAGCACGGGCCATGAACTCCTAGGGAGCAGAAGACACTGTGTAACAATCCAGAAGGTTGTACACAGGACTCGCCAGACACCCCACATGACTACTCGTGGAGGATTTGCGTATTATCCCATGAAAATATAAACCTGAAGATTAATAAGTAGTAGCCAAAGAAAAGAAAGAGACTCCCACGACCCACACAGTTTGTAGTCAACTTTTGGGAACGGGAAAAATGGTTCTCTTTAGTCTTGTATTAACATGAGGCGGGGATGTTAAAGTTTTACATTCCCCTAAGAGCACGCCTTGAGCTGCGTTCAGTTCAAAGGGAGGCAGGAGCTGACTCAGCGTCCAGGAGCCGACCGCGCTCAGTGTCTGGTGTGAGAGGCACGGCAGCCAGCCGTCCAGCGCTGCCTGCCCCATGCCTGGCATCCTCCGTTCTACACAGACCTGTGCGTGGCTGGGAAGGCGTTTGCTACCACATCCAGTTGGTTGGACGAGGGGCCTTCCAATCAGCTCCTCAGGCTTAATATGTGTCTAAATCACAGAAACAGACATGCCACTGTGTGCCAGGCTGTGTTCTCAGGTCCGGCTCGCGTGTTACGAAGGGGCCTGTGTGAGCACCTGGTGTCGCAGGCACACACTTGTGGATGGTGGTCCTCCCCGGACGAGCTCAGCTCCCTGAGGCTGGTTGGCCAGGCCTCTTGGTAAATGATGGCTCAGCAGCAGGAGCTTTAAACGCTCGTGTCCACGGAGGACGACGGCCCTGGCAAGCTGGCCTGGGCCACAGCAGGAAAGGGAAGAACTGCTGCCTATAAAAGATAGAAGGTGGGTCAGGGGTCACACGGGACCAATGAATGTGGGACCACAAGAGAGGATCCACTGAAACAGGTCACCTCAAACTGGACAAGGATGCGCAGAACCTGGGTGTCCTCTGGTCTGAGGTGCACTTCCTGTTGAGCATCAACTTCAGGGGATAAGCAGTGTGGGGCCACCTTCACAGGACAGGTCCGCCCACCTCACCCTTTCACGCTCCAGTTACAGGCGAACACACGGTGGCACTCGGTTCCAACAAGTCGGAAAAGGAAAGACAAGATCCCAAGTGCTGGCTCTGAATGAGCTTTCAAGACCTTCAAAGCCCCATGACCGTACCGCCTGGCCCTGGCCAGCAGTGAGGAGGTTCCGATTGCTCCTGGGGTTCGGGAGGCCCCCCTGCTGCTGTGCTGGAGGCCCTGAGCGCCAGCCGGGCTGGACTGCAGGGTCGCTTCTTTGGCACAAGGGCCCTGCGGAAGGCAACCTCCCCAGCCTGACAACCAGCTGGGAGGCTCCCAAGTCAACATTCCTCGCTGGAAACAGGCTCAGGGACAGCTCATCATCAGCCTCCAATTAAACGGGCCACAAGCCCTGTCATCTGACCTGGATGGAATTACAACCCAGGATGAGTAATTAAGAATAGCCCCAAACAAACAAAAGGGTCAAAAAAAAAAAAAACCTCCTTCCCTCTCCCCTCCCTTATCCTATCCCCAGAAACAATAGACACATCTTAACACACACAAAACAACAGAGGTCAGGAAATGCTGAGAAGACAAGACATTCTTAGGTAAGCGTCAGCCCCCATCCTGGGCAGCAGACAGGCCTTCTGCCTGGCAGATGAACCTTCCAAGAGCCTTCTCTCCCCTTCTGTTTTGAAAGAGCATCAGATCTTCCCAGAGATAAAGATTTACAACACATCAGAGGACTCTCACCTCAGAACATCAACCCAAGCTTTCCACTAACTAGGGAGGGGGTTCGGGGAGGAAGGGAAATAATAACAATCCCAAGGTATGCAGGGCGTCAGGAGGCTGAGGATCTGGACACAGCTGATCAGAAAGGGGGCTCGTTCTCATTGTCTGCTTGGCAAGAGCGCAGCAATTTGCCACCTGCTTTATCGGCCCCTGGAGCTTGTCGGCGGCTGCTCGGCAGCACCTCGGGCCTGCAGGAGTCAAAGGGCGGCTGAAAGGGGCGGACACATCCTCTCAGGGTAAGAGGCTCCTGACCAGGGAGGAGACTGTGCCCGAGTGCCACACCAGCCGCTCCACCCGGCTTCTCTCGCCAGAGGACCTCAGGCCATGCGTGCTGGAGCGCCCGCCATTGCGCTGCACAGACCCAGCTGTGTCCCCGAGGGGGCCGGAGGGTGGAACGGGCTGGGGTGGTTCTCACATCCAACAGGGAATTCGGGGTTCCCTCCCAGCCGGGCTTTTCTCTGCCCTGCCGAGCTCCTTCTCCATCCCGTGTGCCGTGCGGGGCCCAGCTGCGGGACAGCTGGCTCACTGTGGGCACAGCTGGCACGAAGGAGCGCGGTGGAACACGCCAAGGGGCCAAGCACTCAGACTCCCGGGTGCCTCCAGTCCGGTCAACCGAACGCTCTCTCGGGAGGCCCAAGCCAGGCCCGTGCTGGGGCTTGACAACCGCTGCCTCAGCTGGCAAACCTCCACGCTGCTCTGCCGGGCGGAGTCAGGCCCTCCCATCTTCACGTGGGGATGCCGAGGCTCGGAGAGATTCAGCGACTTGAGGAGGACCTAGCCAGGAGGCGTCGGCGTTGAGAGCAAGCACAGATTTGCCTCATACAGGTTTCTGAGAAAGGCCTTCAGACATCTCTAAAGTCCCATCTCAAATTCCGCTATCTTTAAAAACTATAAATACTGCCACATCAAAAGGAAAACTAGCAGACGGCTCCAGAGGACTTGGCGGACATGCGGTTTCCCACCAGCGGAGAAGGGGGTTTCTGCCTCCCACGGCCACGTCCCTCAAGACCCCCACCCTCAGGGAACTTGAAGCTTCTTGGAGTTCCCCTTTGCTGTGCAAGGGCCAATGGAGAAGTTTCAGGAAAATGAGGCTTCAAGCCACTAAAGTAAGTTGAAAGGAAGCCCCACCCTGGCTCCTGAGCCGAGTGCTCCCAATCCTTGGGTCCCTGGACGGCCAGGATGCAGCCGGGCTCAAGTCTGCTGACTGAGGAAGTTCCCCCGGCTAGCCTGCCTTCCACACCAGCAGCCCCCTCCCCTGAGGGAGGAGGGGAAGGGAAAGGAAACGGAGCTCATAAGCGTGACTTATACAACCCATTAGCAGCTCTGGTGAAAAGGCTCTGGGGGCCAAGAGGCTGAAATTAACAACCACAGTCAGTTTTATATATTAACTGTACAGCCAAGTCTTTCCTGTAGCCCTATTCACCTCTCGCAGAATTAAGCGTGGAGTGTTAGCTATGGCTCAGCCACAATGTTGGTTTTTTTTTTTTTTTTAACAACTCTTAGCTCCTATCTTGTGGACAAAACAGAGTACTATGAAAAGACACGGTTTGTGCTCCAGCAACAGTGCGCCATGAGTCTCCTCCCCACCCTAAGCACCTTCTGTGACCTGGTGTAAATCATAGCCTTTAGGATAGGACAGGATTAATTTCCAACTTGGCTGAAAAAAACTCTGGGGATATATATAGAAGACAACACATAAAACACCCGGCCTCAATTTTCTCCTCACTTCTATTGCCAATATGAAATTATAGCTCCTATACTTCTTTATGAAGTTCAATACGCAGGGGAAATTGAATTTTAGATTTGGAAAGCAGAATAGCAGACTATCCCCTTTTTCTCATTTCTACGGTATGCATGTCCATGCTCTCTGCTGGCCTCTCCACGGCTCATCCCTCTCTGGTATCTGAGGCTACAGACCTCATTTCTTGTCTCCAAACCTGGAAGCTCTCTCCTTTGTACTGGGGGCAGGACCACATTCCAACTTGGTACATCAACACCGAGACTCTGCTCTTCACCCACAGGCTTTCGTCCACCGACCCTCGGGGATGGCAGCTATAGAAAGCAGTCCTCTTTGGGCAACTGCTCTGAGCTCGCCTAACCACTAAGATCGGCACCTGCCAGTCCTGGCCCTCCGTCGCGGAGGACTCCTGTCCCTCACACTTCCCTCCCTGCCTGGCTTCATGTTCTGTGCTCTAATCCTGAAATGGTCCTAGTGAGGTGATCCAAGCCATAGATAGCCAGACCCCAGGGAGCCGGAGCACACCGACTCCCTGGGGAGGAGACTGCCTCTGTAACACCTGTGCGAGTTCTGTGAACAAGAAGTCTTGCTTGGGCCAGCGCCCTCACACACACACGAGGATGGCTGACATCTCCTAATACAGTTTCCGGCAGTGAACCTCTCGAGCGGCTGGCACCTGTTCCATTCTGACACTGAGAGCGCCCTTCCTGCACGATGCGCGGCCGTGTGCTAGAGTATGATGGGACCTATGGCTCTCCAACACCTATGGCTCTTAACAACGCCTAAGCCAGCTCAGGAAGTTCTGCTTTCAAGGTCCCAGCACCTTGGCTACTTCTTTCACTTTGCTAATAAAAAGGCCTCTGTATTCTGGCAGTCGTTCTTCCTGGTGTGAACAACAGACTCATCACAGTCTTTCCTTGGGCTGAACTGTCAAGAGTCCCTTTCACCCAACAGACCCATCCTTCTCAAATGGGGTCAGGCAGCCCACCACCACCCTCAGACTCAAGGCCACAGTCTCCTTCTCCCTCCTCCTCTAGCTGAAACACTGGGAGGACCTGCAGGAGGGGGACAGGCACCACAGGTAGGTTTGCCCTGAGGCTACGTGGATGGGGCAGAGAATAACCCACTGCTCCAGATGGGGAGAAAGCCTGCCCTTGGGCACACACCTGGCTTCTCTCTGGGAACATAGAGGAGTCGAGGAAAGAAAGGCCTCACAACATCCCTTGGGTGCAGAAATCTACATTATGGCAACCTGCAAGGAGAAAAATCAGCTTCTCCACTTTGTGAACCCAGAAATACCTCTCTGAGACAAGGGAAGATCTACCCACCTCCTTATCTTTTGAAACAAGAGAAAATAAATCTGTTTTTCTTTCTAAGAGATTAAGAGGTTTTACTCTTTTCAGGAGGAACACCTGCGATGGTTTGCACACTGACTTGTCGATGGTCAAATGGCTCTCCACGTTTCCTGCCCCCCGAACCAAACCTCCTGAAAAAATGTCCCATTATTTCAATTTTTATGCTACATTAGAAAAAAAGATAGAAACCATAAACAAGATGAACAGTCACCCTACAGACTCGGAGAAAGCGTTTGCAAATGATGCAAGAGTTTAATTTCCGAAATACATAAACAGCTCATACAACTTAATAACAAAAAAGACACACAGCACAATCAAAAAATGGGCAGAAGACCCAAACAGACATTTCTCCAAAGGAGACATTCAAATGGCCAAAAGGCACATGAAAAGATGCTCAACAAGGGGACCAGGGATATGCATATGACTGATCTGGAAACATACATGTCTGTGAACAACAAAACTCTGTAAAAATTTAAAAACAATAATAAAATAAAATAAATATATAAAAAAGATGTTCAACACTGCTAATATTAGAGAAAGGTGAATTAAAACTACAATGAGGTCTTACCTCATACCAGTCAGAAGGTCCATCATCAAAAAGTCTACAAATAACAAATGCTGGAGAGGGTGTGAGGAAAAGCAAAAGAAAATTTTACATTCCTACACTGTTGGTAGGAATGCAAATTGGTGCAGCCACTATGGAGAACAGTATGCAGGTTCTTAAAAAAGTAAAATAGAGTTGTCACATGATCTAGCAATCCCACTCCTGAGCACAAACCTGGAGAAGACTCTAATTCTGAAAGACACATGCACCCCAGTTTTCAAAGCAGCACACTGGAAGACTTGGAAGCAACCTAAAAATCCATCAATAGATGAAAGAATAAGGAAGATATGGGTGCATATACAATGCATATTACTCAGCCATAAGAAAGAATGAAATCCTACCATAGACAGCAACATGGATGGACCTAGAGGTACCATACTAAGTAAGAAACATTATATGATATCACTTATATGTGAAATCTAAAATATGACACAAGTGAACTTATTTCCAAAAAAGAAAAAGACTCACAGAGGAGTAAGCCTGTGGTTTGTACCACAGGAAGGGAGGGAGGAAGGGATAAATTAGATATTTGAGACTAAGATACATATTTCATATTCTATAATATGAAAAGAATATGATAATGGAAAAGAATATGGTAAAGAAAAATTATATATACATACATATATACATACATATGTACATATATATATATATATACATATAAAACAGAATCACTTTGCTGTATGCTGGAAACATAACATTGCAATTCAACCATACCTCAATTTAAAAGAAAAGAGAGAAACTATCTATCATCATCTATAAAATAATGAGGCCCCCATATGCCTGGGAACTAGGTACTAGGCTTGGTCATTTTTATATATTTTACTAATTTAATCCTTACAAGTAGGGTTTACTGTCCTCATTTTACAGCTTTCTTCCATACAAGATACAGTATACATTTCATTATTTTAATTCCTGTTTGGTACTAAGGTTAAGAGGAGCCTACTATAAATCTAAGAAGAACTACCCCCACATATGAAGAAGCTATGGTCCCTGGGCCAGGAGTCCTGACTCCAATTTTCAAAAGACTTTTCGTAATTTGTTCCCATCACTGATGGCAATGACTGACAAGAATCTACCAAACTGTACTTAAGCGCTGATTGATTCATTTCCTTGTTTTAATTTTAATTTTGTTCAATTAATTTTCTGGCTTTTAACTAAGCAAAATAATTTGTTTTAATTTTTAAATTGAAGGCTTAAAATATAATGCCAAATTGACATTATTGCAGATGAAAGTAAAAAAAGAAAAAGATTTAACCTCTAAATATTTCAGCATGTACTTTTTACAAACCAAGGACACTCTCGACATAACGACTATCAAACCCAGGAAATTAGCATTCATACATCACTACCCCTTAATCTACAGTCCCATTCAAAATTTGTCAGTTGTTCAAAAGCAAAAACAAAATTTCCAGCCCAGATTGGCATATGGTTGTCACATCTCTCCAATATGAGATAGTTTCTTAGTCTCTCCTTGTCCTCTGGGACTGAGGGCAATTTGAGGAGCACAGGCCAGTTATTTAGGAAAATCTCCCTCAATTTGGGTTTACTAATGTTTCCTTCTGATTAGATTCAGGTTATTCATCTATGTTAGGAGTAGCACAGAAGTAACCCTGGTTTATTCTCACTCCATTACATCAGGAGGCACAACATGGCCATCTGTCCCATTATTGGTGATGTTCATTTTGATCCCCTGCTTTGTAAAATGCACAGTGCTCTGGCTTAGTTACTGAAATGTGGACTGAACTCTGGGCACGAGTGAGTAGGCAAGGCACTGGGGTGAGAGCCCCGGCTCACCGGCCGGCTCCTGCCCCCGGGCCCAGCCTCAGATGAGCCACTTCCCCTCTGGATGGCAGCCTTCCCAGACTGTAATGACAAGAGCACTGGAGCAGACACTTCCAACCCCTCCCAGCCCTGCCTCCTGACTGACGGAGGTGGCCTTTTTGCTTCCCTTATAGCCCAGCTGCTTGTCCTCAAAACCGAACAGTAGGCACGGAAGATCCTCCTCGCCGCGTTGACCTCAGCTGTGCCTCCCCACGCGAGCCATAAAGGCCCTACTGTGTGCCCAGGACTACATAAGTGTGGAGCAGATTCAGAAATGAGTAACACTGTTCACAAATGCAAAAAGTGTAAATGGAGCAGCATTTTCATTATATATTCTCTGCTGCTGCCGTTACTGCTCCCAGTGTTCCCTTATCACTGTTCTCCAGGACTATTCAATACAACCACACGGAAAGGAACACTTCCTTAGTACTTTCAAAGGGCCAGACACCAAGACACTTTTAAATTTCCTAAATTCCACTGAACAAATGGAAACAACTCGCCTAAGGTCACACAGCTAGAGAGTAACAGAGCAGGACGTCAGGCCTTTCTGGCCCTAGAATCTGAGTTCTTTAGCCACATCATGCTCCCTTTAAACATGTTTACTTTGAAACCAGCGGTGTTGGTTATCTGTGGCTACACAACCTACCCCAAAACTTAGTGACTGAAAACAGCATATGGTTATCCCCCACGGTTCTGTTGGTCATCTAGGCTCAGCCAGGCAGTCCTTACCTAGCGTTTCCCACGTGGACCCCAGAGTGGTGGCCAAGGCTGCGGTCTTCCAAAGGCTCAGCCGGGCTGGACGGCCACATGACACATATTGCCAGCAGTTGACGCCAGCTGTCGGAAAAGAGCTCAGCTGGGACTGTCAACCGGAGCACTTTCATGTGGGCTCCCTCTGCGGCTGGGGCTTCTCCCAGCAGGGCAGCTGGAGTCTAAATGGGGGCTTGCCGAGAACCAGCGTCCCACAAGAGCCAGGCTGCAGCTGCACAGAATTCCTGGTGATGAGCCCCAGAAGTCAGGCTGCATAGATTCCACTACATCCTGCCCCACCCCCCCCAGAAACAAGCCACAGAGCCCTCCCAAATCTCAGGAGAAGGGACTGCCCACAGGGGTGAAGGCTGGAAGCTGGGTCCTGCCCAAATTCCAGGAGGGGAGACTAATCAAGGTGGAGCAGATTCCAACCCTCCCAGCCCTGCCTCCTGACTGACGGAGGTGGCCTTTTTGCTTCCCTTATAGCCCAGCTGCTTGTCCTCAAAACCGAACAGTAGGCACGGAAGATCCTCCTCGCCGCGTTGACCTCAGCTGTGCCTCCCCACGCGAGCCATAAAGGCCCTACTGTGTGCCCAGGACTACATAAGTGTGGAGCAGATTCAGAAATGAGTAACACTGTTCACAAATGCAAAAAGTGTAAATGGAGCAGCATTTTCATTATATATTCTCTGCTGCTGCCGTTACTGCTCCCAGTGTTCCCTTATCACTGTTCTCCAGGACTATTCAATACAACCACACGGAAAGGAACACTTCCTTAGTACTTTCAAAGGGCCAGACACCAAGACACTTTTAAATTTCCTAAATTCCACTGAACAAATGGAAACAACTCGCCTAAGGTCACACAGCTAGAGAGTAACAGAGCAGGACGTCAGGCCTTTCTGGCCCTAGAATCTGAGTTCTTTAGCCACATCATGCTCCCTTTAAACATGTTTACTTTGAAACCAGCGGTGTTGGTTATCTGTGGCTACACAACCTACCCCAAAACTTAGTGACTGAAAACAGCATATGGTTATCCCCCACGGTTCTGTTGGTCATCTAGGCTCAGCCAGGCAGTCCTTACCTAGCGTTTCCCACGTGGACCCCAGAGTGGTGGCCAAGGCTGCGGTCTTCCAAAGGCTCAGCCGGGCTGGACGGCCACATGACACATATTGCCAGCAGTTGACGCCAGCTGTCGGAAAAGAGCTCAGCTGGGACTGTCAACCGGAGCACTTTCATGTGGGCTCCCTCTGCGGCTGGGGCTTCTCCCAGCAGGGCAGCTGGAGTCTAAATGGGGGCTTGCCGAGAACCAGCGTCCCACAAGAGCCAGGCTGCAGCTGCACAGAATTCCTGGTGATGAGCCCCAGAAGTCAGGCTGCATAGATTCCACTACATCCTGCCCCACCCCCCCCAGAAACAAGCCACAGAGCCCTCCCAAATCTCAGGAGAAGGGACTGCCCACAGGGGTGAAGGCTGGAAGCTGGGTCCTGCCCAAATTCCAAGAGAGGAGACTACACACAGGTGTGAATGCCGGGAGGCGTGCCTCCTTAGGGGATCATCTTTGGGGACCAGTTACTAATCCCTCACCTTATGGTGAATTACAGGTTTTTTTTTTTTTTTTTAATGAGGTTTGGTTGGTTGTTTTACAATGCTGTATTTGTTTCAGGTGTACAGCGAAGTTATTGTTATATGTCTTTTACAGAGTTTTGTTGTTTATAGCTATACATGATGCCAGTCATAGGTATATCCCCAATTCCTCCCTTTTCCCCCAACCTATCCCCGACGTTGATGTATAGCCCCCATGGAAGCTCCCTTAGTCTTGCAGCTTAATCACAATGATTATCTCTTTTACATATTTCTCAGTTGTAGAAACAAATGCATAAGAATCAGTCCTAATGAGATGGATGAACCTACAACCTATTATACAAAGTGAAGTAAGTCAAAAAGAAAAGGACATGGGCTTCCCCAGTGGTCCAGTGGGTAAAGAGTCCATCTTGCAGTGCAAGGGGCACTGGTTTGATCCCTGGCCTGGGAAGATTCCACATGCTGTGAAGAGCTGGACCAGTGTGTCCAATTACCAGCCAGCACTCTGGAGCACATGCACCGAGAGCTGGTGCTCTGCAACAAGAGAGGCCACTGCAATGGGAGGCCCACACAGGCTGAAGAATAAAGGATGAAAAATAAATACATAAAAAAAAATCAATTGAAAGAGGCCAAATTTTCACAAAAAAAAAAAAGAAAAGAAAAGAAAAAAGGCTCCCCTGGTGGTCCAGTGGGTAAGGACAGTGCCTTGCAGTGCAAGGGGCTCCAGTTCGATCCCTGGCTTGGGAAGATCCCACATGCTGTGGAGCGGCTGGACTGATGTGTCCAACTACCAAGCTGGAGCTCTGGAGCGCATGCGCCCAGAGCTAGTGCTCAGCAGTGAGAGAGGCCACTGCAATGGGAGGCCCACACGGGCCAAAGAACAAAAAAGATAAGTGAATGAAAGATCAATAGAAGTGGCCAAAAAGGACAAATACAGTATACTAACACATATATATGGAATCTAGTAAGATGGTACCAATAAATTCACATACAGAACAGTGATGAAGAAACAGAAATAGAGAACAGACCTATGGACATTTGGGGAGAGAAGATCAGGCGAAAGCTAGGGAAAGAGAAACATGAAAACCTATGTAAAAGAGATACAGGTTATTTTAAATTTCTTCTTTATAATATTCTAAATATCCTACCATATATATTTGTAATGACAAAAAAGCCCAGTATTGTAATCATAACACATTATCAGTATGACAAATATATACTTACGTGACCATAAATACATGTTTAGATGAGAGTGTGTACACACACATATGCAGCTGGAAGAAAATGTGTATTCTTAAAATGCTTGTCCATCTTTTCAAAATGGACATGTACTGCTTTAAAACTAAAAATGTTCCTAAAGGGATCCATTCACTACTTCATTTTCTGGCAAAGTCAATCAGATTTAAGATATTTTGCCATAACCTTGAGTTTAAGATTCTTCTTAAGGTGGCCAGAGTTACTCATTTTTATACTGTTTTTCCTAAGACAAGTCCTTCTAGAAATTTCTGCCTTCCTCCTCCTTCACCATACGTTGGTTTTCTAGGTTTCCAAATGTATTAAAAAAAAAAAAAAAAAAAGGCAAATAATAAGCTGGGGGTTGCTCTCATCTGGTGTGTTTTTCCTTTTATTTGCTGTTGTTTAGCCACTAAGTCATGTTTGATGCTTTGTGTCCCCATGAACTATAGCTGACTAGGCTCCCTGTCCATGGGATTCTCCAGGCAAGTATACTAGAGCGGGTTGCCATTTGTTTCTTCAGGGGATCTTCCTGACCCAGGGATTGAACCCTCGTCTCCTGCAGTGGCAGGTAGATTACTGCTGAGCCACCTGGGAAGCCCTTCCTGTTATTTATCTGATTACATGTGTGCTGCATGTTCTCCATCTCCTCTTGCCAAGGACATCTCGGATGTTCCAGGTCAATGGCAGGTGCTTTGGGTATCTGAGCAGCTTAGAAAATCCCTCAGGTCTATTGGATGAGACCAAAGCGCATGCTTGGAGCTCCAGGCCTAAAGCAATCCCCAGAAGATCAGCTGTGCCGACACACGAGGACAAGGACGGGAGATCACAAACAGGAAAGTTCAGGCAAGAGAGACAGCCTGAGGTAGAGCAATTCTCCCCACCCGCTCAGGTGAGTGACCGTGTAAACCTCAGGGGGCCAACAAGGGCTGAGGGCAATCAGCCGCCACAGCCCCGGACACAGACCATCTACACCCAACACCAAAGGCAGTCGGGGACCTGCCCCTAAGTCACATCCACCAAGGGACACTGGTGCGCTTGGACTGGAAACTTCTGGAATTGAGTCTAGAGAGAGCAGGGCACACGGGCAGCACATGACCAAAGTGGGACTGAGTTCTCAGTCTGCCCGGCTTCCCCACAGCAGGCAGGCTCCGAGCAGCGAGGCATGGGCGTCTGAGAGCAGAGTCGGCACGCGTCCGCGGCTCTGGGAGACTGAGGAGGCTGATGTGTTGAGTCAGTCAGTGCTATTTTTACCCAATCACTTTCCAACCATAAACCCACACTTCAAGTTTCATTGTTTGGGGTGGATTAAGAAATCCGACTTGGCCTTTTTTGTGGTTTAATTTCCTGAACGCCTGCATCAAGGGAAAACTTCAGCATTTCTACAGAAATATACGACATTTTAATCTTTTCTTGGCATGAAGGGGTCCAGTGATCGGTGTCTGGTCTGCTCTCTAAACCTGCGCTGCTCTCACTAAGCAGGGAGGCCGTGGACTGCTCCTTCTCTCCCCCGCCCGGAGGTCAGTGCTCAAAGTCCGGCTCCTAGAACTATAGCTGACTAGGCTCCCTGTCCATGGGATTCTCCAGGCAAGTATACTAGAGCGGGTTGCCATTTGTTTCTTCAGGGGATCTTCCTGACCCAGGGATTGAACCCTCGTCTCCTGCAGTGGCAGGTAGATTACTGCTGAGCCACCTGGGAAGCCCTTCCTGTTATTTATCTGATTACATGTGTGCTGCATGTTCTCCATCTCCTCTTGCCAAGGACATCTCGGATGTTCCAGGTCAATGGCAGGTGCTTTGGGTATCTGAGCAGCTTAGAAAATCCCTCAGGTCTATTGGATGAGACCAAAGCGCATGCTTGGAGCTCCAGGCCTAAAGCAATCCCCAGAAGATCAGCTGTGCCGACACACGAGGACAAGGACGGGAGATCACAAACAGGAAAGTTCAGGCAAGAGAGACAGCCTGAGGTAGAGCAATTCTCCCCACCCGCTCAGGTGAGTGACCGTGTAAACCTCAGGGGGCCAACAAGGGCTGAGGGCAATCAGCCGCCACAGCCCCGGACACAGACCATCTACACCCAACACCAAAGGCAGTCGGGGACCTGCCCCTAAGTCACATCCACCAAGGGACACTGGTGCGCTTGGACTGGAAACTTCTGGAATTGAGTCTAGAGAGAGCAGGGCACACGGGCAGCACATGACCAAAGTGGGACTGAGTTCTCAGTCTGCCCGGTTTCCCCCACAGCAGGCAGGCTCCGAGCAGCGAGGCATGGGCGTCTGAGAGCAGAGTCGGCACGCGTCCGCGGCTCTGGGAGACTGAGGAGGCTGATGTGTTGAGTCAGTCAGTGCTATTTTTACCCAATCACTTTCCAACCATAAACCCACACTTCAAGTTTCATTGTTTGGGGTGGATTAAGAAATCCGACTTGGCCTTTTTTGTGGTTTAATTTCCTGAACGCCTGCATCAAGGGAAAACTTCAGCATTTCTACAGAAATATACGACATTTTAATCTTTTCTTGGCATGAAGGGGTCCAGTGATCGGTGTCTGGTCTGCTCTCTAAACCTGCGCTGCTCTCACTAAGCAGGGAGGCCGTGGACTGCTCCTTCTCTCCCCCGCCCGGAGGTCAGTGCTCAAAGTCCGGCTCCTAGAATGCTAGGTCAGGGCGACTGTGCCTTCTGAATATTCCAGCCTAGCATCAGGAGATGAAGTTGCCTCTGAGCAACTCATATAATAGTAAGTTGTGACATCATTCAAGTCCCCAGTGATAAACATCCAGATAAAGGGCCTGGTAACTGCCAGTGAGGGAAGAGGTGAACAATCTTAAAACTATTTCCAAACAATTTCACTTATAAAGCCAGGCATGACAGTGTGGTCACAGAAGGAACAAACACAGGCCGAGAAAAAAAGAATGTTCCTTTCCTGTGGAAGCCAGGATGAGTCTTACTTTCTTTATAAAGCATGTAACACCTCTTCTCCTTGGGGCTACCCTGGTGGCTCAGATGGTCAAGAATCTGCCTGCAGTGCAGGAAACTTGGGCTCCATAGCTGGGTTGGGAAGATTTCCCTGGAGGAGGGCATGGCAACCCACCCCAGTAGCCCTGCTTGGAGAATCCCACGGACAGAAGAGTCTGGCGGGCAAAGAGTTGGACACATCTGAGTGACTAAGCACTGCACACTCTTCTGTTTATATCTCAAGTACAGTCATGATGCTCGGTAACTTTTTATTTTTTAATCTGTTTTGGGGGTGGGGGGGCACTTCTATTGGTCTTTCATTTCTCTGTTTTCATCCATCTTTGTTCTTTGGCCCATGTGAACCTCCCATCGCGGTGGCCTCTGTTGTCACAGAGCACGGGCTCTGGGCGCATGCGCTCCAGAGCTCTGGCTCGGTGATTGGACACATCGGTCCAGCCGCTCCGCGGCACATGGGATCTTCCCAGACCAGGGGTCGAACCGGTGCCCCTTGCACTGCAAGGCGCTGTCCTTACCCACTGGACCACCAGGGAAGCCCAGTGCTCGGTAACTTTAATTGCTTAAGTATAAACAAGGTCTCTCCAACTTCACGGTCTTCCTGGCTGTGAAGAACACTTCTCGCTCAGGCAGAGCTGTGAAGTTCTAATCAAAGATAGACCTTTCTCCTTTTCGAGAGAGAAATCTGGAACTGCACCAAAATTTTTTCTTTTTACATCTAATAAGAGTCTTCAGACACTGTAATAAAAATGGAAAGTCGACGTTCCTAGAAGTAAACAACTCAGGAGGGAAAAGGCTCCGCCAAGAAGCTGATCTCTAGGCGCCACCTGGCTTGAGCATGGCCCCCCACTCCCTCCAGGCCCAGGGGCAGTGCCACGCCAGCCCCCAAGGGGCTGCCCCTCCAGAAGCTCACACAACCAGTGCCCCTGACACACACTAAGACCCCAGACCCCTCCTGTTCACAAAGAACAACTCGACATTCTTTCCGTGGGTCGACAAATGCTTGTTATCCCTACTGTATGCGAGGCACGGCTCACCACTGCTGACACATCAGGGAAATGGAGGCCAGGGCCCTGCGTCTGTCACTCTCAGTCTGCAGGGGACAACTTCAGACAGCAGGAGGGGTTGTGAAGATGAAAAACAGGGATGTGGCAACATGACACCGTGGAAGTCCCTGAAGTGGTGGACACGGAGCGGGGCCATTGGAACAAGCAGCACTTGACCTGAGACCTGCAAGACGGGGAAATGGAAGTGCAAGGATCTGGGGGCAGAGAAGGCAAAGGGAGCCACTAGTGAAAAATCAGGAAACACCTTTAGCACATCTGAGCTAAGGAAAAAAAGGAGAGAAAAGTGTGACAGTCGTGGCCAGAGCACAAGGCAGGTACCAGACCCACCAGGGCCTTCAGGCAGGCCACGGGAGCAGCCGGATTTGACAACGTCTCCACTCTGTAGCCTTGGCTCCTCTCTACACCTCTGCACCCACCTGGCTGCCCTGGTACCTAACTGGATGTGCCCCCTGAGGGATCCAGGCTCTCTGGGCTGTGCTCTCAGCAGTTCAACTTGCAAGATGTATCCCACCACCGCCCACAGGGGAGCCACTTCTCCATCACCTAGGCTCTGTGAGGCTGGGGTAGAGACGGAAGACTTGTAGACAATGCGAGGGAGGCTCAGAGACACGCACGCTCTTTCCTTCCTTGTCTCGCGGGCTGGGTCTAGTCCTGGGTCTGGCTCTCTTCTGTGCTATCACAGCAATTCCTTTCCTCTCACCAGCTGAGCTGGAAAAAGCTGCACATTCAGGCAAACCAAGGCATCGTGAGGAGGGGGAAAGGACACCTTGAGTCCCCTTTCCCTTCCACATGCTAATACCCAGGAGAGATTGGGCTAAATGATCCCCAAGAAGAAGAAATACCTGAAAAACAGCCGCAAAAGGATTCTATGCAGCCAAATGGCAAGAAGTAGGGGGGTGAGGCTCTGTGTGTATTAAATCATTCAATCATCAGTTGACTAAACCCTTGTAGCTCATTGGGTAAAGAAGCCGACTGCAATGCAGGAGACCCTGGTTCAATTCCTGGGTTGGGAAGATCCCTTGGAGAAGGGAAAGGCTATCCACTCCAGTATTCTTGGGCTTCCCTGGTGGCTCAGATGGTAAAGAATGCACTGCAATGCAAGAGACCTGGGTTCAATCCATGGGTTGGGAAGATCCCTTAGAGAAGGGAAAGGCTGTCCACTCCAATATTCTTGCCTGGAGAATCCCATGGACAGGAGTCTGGCAGCTACAACCCACGGGGTTGCAAAGTGTCGGACGCGACTGAGGGACTGAGCACACAGAGAAAACATACAATACCTGGAACTCTGAATCAGATAAGCAGCACAAGGTCCCTACCTTCAAACTGCTGATAGACTGTGGTAGAAATCAATTAACAAAACTAATGAAGCCCGAGCCAAGTGTCCAGGGAGGGAGAGGCCGTGCTGTGGGTGCAGTGAGAGGGTCGCTCGGGAGAGAGATGGTATTCACGGGGGCCTTGTCTCTGTCTGCTCTGGCTGCTGTAACAAAATGCCAGTCAGGATGGCCTAAACCATGAACACTGACTTTCTCATGGTTCCGGAGGCGGGGACCTTGGTCAAGGCTCTGGCAAGTTCAGTTTCTAATGGGAGCTCTCTTCCAGCTTGCAGATGCCGCCTTCTCACCGTGAACTCCAAGGGCCTTTCCTCCGGGCTCCCTCAGAGAGACGGTGCTCTGCTGTGTCTCCCTCTTTGATAAGACATCAATCCCATGAGGTCAGGACCACATTCTTATGACCTCATTTAACCCTAATGACTTCCAACGGCCCCATCTCCAAATACCATCACACTGGAGGCTAAGCTTCAACATAGGAATTTAGGGGAATACAATTCAGTCCATAACAGGCTTTGAAAGGCAGATATGAAGTGGTGTCTGTGTGGGAAACAGCATTACAGAAGGAGAGACCAGCAACAGCAAAGACAGGGGCCTGAGAGCCTAGAAGACTTGCTGGTAGAACAGAAAGCTAGCAAGTTTGCCTGGAGTAAAGGATGTGTGAGGGGCACAGGGGTAGACGAGGCTGGAAAGGCAATCTGGGGACACATTACGGAAGATTCCAGTGCCAGGTCTTGGCAGGAAACCAGGGAAGTTACCGATCACAAGACTAACAACATCAGGCCTGCAGACGGCACGCTCCTCCCATGCCAAAATGGGAAGGGGGACAATTAAAAGGCAGAAGCCATAGGCGAGACCAGAGAGGTCTCTGCTTTAAAGCCATGGCTCAGAATGGTGTGCTGCTGTGGGTGCTTGAGCTCGAGTTTCTCTGGGACTGGCCCGGGGGGCCTCACCCGGTCTGGTGAGGAGCAAAGTTGACATCCTTTTACCCAGAGCTGTGAGCCCCAAACTTCCCACTGAGCACCAAGAAGCCTCATGAGTCCCCTGATAAAAACACTTCCCTGCTCTCAACTGCCCAGTGAGGACACAGCACAGCATGGCGCTGTGGCCAACAGCCACCTGTGGCCACAAAGGCCTGGGGCTCCAAAGGAAGCATTCCAAAGGGAGGTAGATCACGGGGGCTCTCTCCAGCCAGGCAGAAGACAACTGCTTCTCCCCTGATCAAACCTCCCTATGTCTATCCCAGCTGATTCCAGAGGTGGGGAAACGGTAAGAACAGGAGAGTGCTCAAGCCACCGACCGCGCTGCCTTCCACAGGGTGGCCACCAGAGGCCCCAGGGAGCCAGGGGAGAAGAAAGTCAGGGAAAGACACCTAGGAGGTAACACTCAACCCATGCCTCCGGGCTCCCTCAGAGACGGTGCTCTGCTGTGTCTCTCTTTGATAAGACATCAATCCCATGAGGTCAGGACCACATTCTTATGACCTCATTTAACCCTAATGACTTCCAACGGCCCCATCTCCAAATACCATCACACTGGAGGCTAAGCTTCAACATAGGAATTTAGGGGAATACAATTCAGTCCATAACAGGCTTTGAAAGGCAGATATGAAGTGGAGTCTGTGTGGGAAACAGCATTACAGAAGGAGAGACCAGCAACAGCAAAGACAGGGGCCTGAGAGCCTAGAAGACTTGCTGGTAGAACAGAAAGCTAGCAAGTTTGCCTGGAGTAAAGGATGTGTGAGGGGCACAGGGGTAGACGAGGCTGGAAAGGCAGTCTGGGGACACATTACGGAAGATTCCAGTGCCAGGTCTTGGCAGGAAACCAGGGAAGTTACCGATCACAAGACTAACAACATCAGGCCTGCAGACGGCACGCTCCTCCCATGCCAAAATGGGAAGGGGGACAATTAAAAGGCAGAAGCCATAGGCGAGACCAGAGAGGTCTCTGCTTTAAAGCCATGGCTCAGAATGGTGTGCTGCTGTGGGTGCTTGAGCTCGAGTTTCTCTGGGACTGGCCGGTGGGCCTCACCCAGTCTGGTGAGGAGCAAAGTTGACATCCTTTTACCCAGAGCTGTGAGCCCCAAACTTCCCACTGAGCACCAAGAAGCCTCATGAGTCCCCTGATAAAAACACTTCCCTGCTCTCAACTGCCCAGTGAGGACACAGCACAGCATGGCGCTGTGGCCAACAGCCACCTGTGGCCACAAAGGCCTGGGGCTCCAAAGGAAGCATTCCAAAGGGAGGTAGATCACGGGGGCTCTCTCCAGCCAGGCAGAAGACAACTGCTTCTCCCCTGATCAAACCTCCCTATGTCTATCCCAGCTGATTCCAGAGGTGGGGAAACGGTAAGAACAGGAGAGTGCTCAAGCCACCGACCGCGCTGCCTTCCACAGGGTGGCCACCAGAGGCCCCAGGGAGCCAGGGGAGAAGAAAGTCAGGGAAAGACACCTAGGAGGTAACACTCAACCCATGCCCTCAGAGGACAAGTGGCAAGACCTCACTGGGAACAAAAGGGGCCTTGGGTTGGCAGAGCACAAGGCGAAGCTAACCAATGGGAAAGGAACCCAACTGAGCACAGAAGCAGGATCCTGGAGGCCCACAGGCCAGTATCACTGGGTCCTGGGGAGGAAGGAAGGTTGTCAATTTACCAACCAGAATGAAGGTATTTCAAATTGTTTACAACTGGAAGGGCCATGCAGTGCACACTGACTGAGACCCAGGTTTGCGTACAGGAACGGGGAGCAGAAGTCAAGAGGCACGAGTGAGGCATTTCACGAGGTATATTAGTCAAATCACGATGCTGCGTACCTTAAACTTAGTGCTGTGTGCCAATTATATCTCAATAAAGTTAGAAGAAGACAAAAGAAAACTGTACATCTAATTTTGCCTGTTGCCCAACGAGCAGACTCATTCAATATCGAGAAAAAGAGAGACCTGGCAAGATTTTGCGACCATCTAAGCGGGAAGAAGGAAGGAAGGGAATCTAAGGTGAGTCCTTTGTTTCAGGCTCAGGCAACCTATCATTTGCCAAGATAAGAAGGGCAGAGGTGGGGTAAGGAAGACAGCTGTGGGTTGCATGCTGATTTTGCTGTATCTGTGGGTATTCAGGTGGGGATTTCCAGGGCCAGGGCTAACCAAGACTTTCTACAACAGGCCTCGGGTGGATGGTGGTGAGAACACTACCCCTACGCACCCACCCCTGCTCCCCTGCCTCCTTGCAGCGGGGTGGCTGCAGGACGAGTCCCTGGCAGGTGGACAGTGAGCAGAGGCGGGGGTGCATCTTTTGGACAAAAACAGAGAAAGCCACTGCCCTGCCCCGTCCACTCCCCTCTGCAGGCCTGTGTTCCAGGGGGCGTGGCCACAGGATGCTCCCTGGGCTGATGGTTGGAAGGAAGTTGCCCTAGAGAGTGGCTATGCCCAGAATGAAATTTTCTTGAGGGAAATATGTACACACACGTGCGTGCACACACACACAGGCACTGAGATTTCAGGACACGCTTGTTACTGCAGCCCTGTTCAGCCCAGCCTCACTACTGTAGAAGTCATGCGTGTTAAGAGCACAGGCAGCAGCCGAGGCCAAGCCACAGATCAGGTGAACAGGCACAATCATTTATCTGCCCACACGCATAAAGGGGGCATGTTAATACCCACTCTGGGGTATATCTCATAACCCTGGGTGGAAGGGGGCTTGACACACTGTTTAAATCCCCTGCTGACCTTTGTGTTCCTCCGCCACCTCCAGCATCTGAGAAAAACCGGAGAAAAAGAGGAGAGAGGCAGACCTGGAACAGGAGCCCCAGTTCTGGGCCTCAGTCTCGACACCACAATCCACGCCCCGTGAACCACCAGCGTGCACCAGCTCTCGCCCCCGCTGGAATGGCTTGATTCATTTATCACGTCTATGAAGCTTCCTTGGCTCTTCCTGTCCCTCGCATTCCAAGAAGAGTTGACACCAAGGAGCCAGGAGGCCCGGAGGAGAGTGTCCTGAGCTTAGACTCAGCCGAGTCTGCACACAGGCCTCCCCGGGGCCCACCTAGGGCCTCTCGACAGGCCAAAGGTAGAAGTGTGGGGCTGGAACTAGCCGTGCAAGCAGCTCAGGGAGGAAGTCCAAGTCACTGTTTCCATAGCAACGCTCCTTACTTCACCGGACACGTGCCTACACTTCCTGCTGAAATGTGATGTTAGACGGAGGATGGAGGATGGGGCCGGCTCCTCGGGACCAGCGGGAAGGGACTCTCAGACCTCACTTCCGCCGTCCCCCCTCCAGCCGGGCAGGGACCACGTGCAACCTCCTCAGGCTCCGCCCCTTCCTCAGGCTGAGCAGGGGGCCTCCTGCTGAACCCCTCATCCTTGTGTCTGTGCAGAAATACGTGCCCCCTTACAGGCCTCGTCTAATAATTTGGGGCATGAAACAGGCGCCGTGTGCCTGTATGATACGTGCTGCGTCTCACCCTCCTTCTATCTCCGGCCCAGGGAGCAGGATCTGGAGGAGATCCTCGACTGCAAGAGGACCTCCAGGGCATGAACTCAGGACGCTCAAAACTGTGTGAACTATTCCCACAAGGGCTTGTTAGAAGGTAGAGAAGCAGACCCATCAGGCTCGAGGTCAGGAAGCAGAGACAAAGAATGGTCATATGACTCCATTTTTCAGTATTTCATTGCTGACAGGGTTTAAGTCTCACGTTCCCCTTCTGTCCCACACCTGGACAAGTGGACCAGAAAGCCTGGGGGCTCCCTCCTTCGATGCTGGTGGGATGTTCAAGCCATACCAGCCCTGGCCTGTGTGGAACCTTCGCCCCAGCGGCACCCACAACCACCATAAAACCCCACGCCCGCCTCCTTTCCCTTTTCTCAGGTTATCCTCCAACCCGTTCAGGAAGCGTGCCCTGCTCTCCCCAGGAAGTCTCACTCTCTGCCCTCATATTTGAGAGCTCTATTCTGGTACAGAGGTGACCACAGTGACGGGGATACGGAGAGATCTGCAGTGTCTGTGGGCTCAGCACGCCCAGCAGGACGCAGCCATGGACCGAGAACTCCCGCAGCTCCGTCCACAGAGACGGATCAGAGGATCGCCTTCTCTGTCCTCCAGCCTGCGGCCGCCCCTCTCCCAGGGCCCACCTCGGACGTCCCACGTTCCAATCTGGGCCCCGTATTCAGAGTCCGACAGAGGCCCAGTGGAGCATCCCCAGAAGCAGACATCTCGACTGTGAGCAGTCTGGAAATATTTCCTGTGGGGAGCACACGAGGAAACTGGGGCTGTTTGCCCTGATGGAAAGCTGCCTTTGAGTTTCTAAAAGAAAGGAACCAGGCTTCTTCACTGAGGTCAAGAGTTGGTATGAGCACCAACAGATAAAAGAAGGTTCTGACAATGTAGGAAAGACCTTTCTAAAACCAAAACATGCCTGAAGATGAACGAGGGCTGCTTCTGGTGGCGGCAGCTCACCGTCATTAGGAGTCCAAGCAGGCGGCACTGGACAGCCTCATGGCCTGGGGATGTCGTGTGGGAGGGTCAAGAATCGAAGAAGGGATCAAACCTTGTGGGTTTTTTCCAATCCTGAAATTCTCCGAGCCAACGCAGCTACTCCCTTATTCTGTCAATCGACTGCAAGAGGACCTCCAGGGCATGAACTCAGGACGCTCAAAACTGTGTGAACTATTCCCACAAGGGCTTGTTAGAAGGTAGAGAAGCAGACCCATCAGGCTCGAGGTCAGGAAGCAGAGACAAAGAATGGTCATATGACTCCATTTTTCAGTATTTCATTGCTGACAGGGTTTAAGTCTCACGTTCCCCTTCTGTCCCACACCTGGACAAGTGGACCAGAAAGCCTGGGGGCTCCCTCCTTCGATGCTGGTGGGATGTTCAAGCCATACCAGCCCTGGCCTGTGTGGAACCTTCGCCCCAGCGGCACCCACAACCACCATAAAACCCCACGCCCGCCTCCTTTCCCTTTTCTCAGGTTATCCTCCAACCCGTTCAGGAAGCGTGCCCTGCTCTCCCCAGGAAGTCTCACTCTCTGCCCTCATATTTGAGAGCTCTATTCTGGTACAGAGGTGACCACAGTGACGGGGATACGGAGAGATCTGCAGTGTCTGTGGGCTCAGCACGCCCAGCAGGACGCAGCCATGGACCGAGAACTCCCGCAGCTCCGTCCACAGAGACGGATCAGAGGATCGCCTTCTCTGTCCTCCAGCCTGCGGCCGCCTCTCCCAGGGCCCACCTCGGACGTCCCACGTTCCAATCGGGGCCCCCGTATTCAGAGTCCGACAGAGGCCCAGTGGAGCATCCCCAGAAGCAGACATCTCGACTGTGAGCAGTCTGGAAATATTTCCTGTGGGGAGCACACGAGGAAACTGGGGCTGTTTGCCCTGATGGAAAGCTGCCTTTGAGTTTCTAAAAGAAAGGAACCAGGCTTCTTCACTGAGGTCAAGAGTTGGTATGAGCACCAACAGATAAAAGAAGGTTCTGACAATGTAGGAAAGACCTTTCTAAAACCAAAACATGCCTGAAGATGAACGAGGGCTGCTTCTGGTGGCGGCAGCTCACCGTCATTAGGAGTCCAAGCAGGCGGCACTGGACAGCCTCATGGCCTGGGGATGTCGTGTGGGAGGGTCAAGAATCGAAGAAGGGATCAAACCTTGTGGGTTTTTTCCAATCCTGAAATTCTCCGAGCCAACGCAGCTACTCCCTTATCTCTGCCATAAACCTCAGCGTTCAACAATCTGACCAGAAAAAGCACAGGAAAGTTAAAGGACTGGTTTGCAGTCACGTCCTATTTAAACTGAACCTGAATCTCAGCCAAGGAATCATTAAGTTAAAGAGATCTGTGTGTGTGTGTGTGTGTGTGTGTGTGTGCAATCACACGCACTTGTGTGTGCTCATGGGAGCTGGTGGGGGGTGGGGACAAATGGTGATGAGATACAAACCCCAGAGTGGACACTATTAGGTCACAGATCGATAATCGATCCCAGAAACTGAAGCAGACTAGACTGACATACCCAGAGGAAAGCAGTTTCTTTATAAATAGGGACTCGATCTCATCCTTTCTGTGGGGAAAACACTAAAAGGTGATTTTCCAAATTTCACTCAGTGTACTGAAGATGTGGCACAAATTTTACAGCAAACCACAATTACCCAGCAATTTCCTGTGTGGCTTCTGTCCCAGGAAGTCCCGTGTCTGCAGCCCCTGTGCTGGTGACTGGTGAGTGCCCGTGTGAGAACGCCGGCCCCCATGTGGCACCTCACTTCCTCTTCGTCCCTCACAGGGCATGCCCAGGCAAGGACAGAGCAAGACGGGGGTACAGTGGAAAGACTAAGCTGCTGGTGGGGGACAGGGATCTCTGAGCAGCACCAACAAGTGACCTGGGGCTCTGGGCCTCCCTGGAAGAGCTCTTGAGCTTGCAGAGGGAGGAGGGGAGCAGAGGAGGTACATGGATGGAAGGTGGACACACAGTGCATCTGCGAGGGGCTGGCTCAGCCAGTCACAGACGTATTATTCACTCCAGACCCCCAGGTCTGAGTTGAAGCGGGGCCGGGGATGGCACAGACTGTCCCCGGTAACCACCCTGGTCAGGTCCAGCACAGCAGGCGTCCCCAAGGTCTGGCCATGATTTATTCCTCTGGCCTGCCTGGTCCTCAAAAGTTCTTTCCTTTGGCTGATGCCTCCCCAGGCTCCTGAGCCGTTTCCTGCCGCTTTTCTCATTTCATCACTCCCTTTTGAACAATTTCCTGTTCCTTTTGCTTTCTATGGGGGCTCTAATCCTCTTCCTGGCTCCGAAGTCCTTGGAAACAACCAAACAAATAGATAAGGGTCAGCCTCTGGGGACCGTCCCGCAGCCCCTCCGGACCCCAGAGCACGACATGGCCCCGTCTGGCTACGGGGAGAAGCCCGCGCCACTGCAAACGTGACCAAGCTCATGGCCCCGTCTGGCCACGGGGAGAAGCCCGCGCCACTGCAAACGTGACCAAGCTCATGGCCCCGACAGCTCCACACACACCAAGTGCACACTGGAAAGGCATCTGCTGCGCCCCCGCCCCACAATTGCACATCTGCAGGCCAGGAGCAGCAGCAACACGGACACTCCTCAGAAGAAACCACAGGAACCCTATTGCTAGCCCAGGATTTTGCTCAAAGGATATAAGACTTTAGCTGTAAAAAAAGTAAGTGACATGGTTCACCTCTGCTTGGCGAATGAGGGTTGACCACAAGCCAAAATATAAAATGTGCAATTGATTCCAAAGAGTTAAGACAGAACACTTGGGGTGAAGCTACCCTCTGTGTCAATGGGCAGTGACGGAGCCCCTAATGGGCCAGGTGTCCATGACTTACAGTCCATTTTCTCTAATAAAAGAGAAAAGAATCCGTTTATAACTTAAGGCTTTGGAAGAGTTTTTCTGGCTCCTCTCTGAGGAAGGTACCTAGGTGAATGAGGACAATTTCCCTCTTGGCACTGGCCACCAGGCTGAAGAGCCATTTCCATAAATATGTAAGTTTTTACATCTTTTTCTGAGACCTACGCTCTTGTTTTCTATGTAGTTACTCTCTGACCCTGAGTTTCTATTTGCTTTTATTTGTTTAACTCTGTTGCTTTACTGAGTACCTCACTCAAAGGAATAAGGCAAGGGGTTAAGTAGGAAGACGGTAATAAATATCAATAATAATTACACATTATCATTGTTTGAATGCATACCAGGTGCCAGATACTGTTTTTTATTTTTATTTACTTATTTATTCATTTGGCCACTTCTATTGGTCTTTCATTTATTTGCCCTTTTACATCACTCCTTTTGAACAATTTCCTGTTCCTTTTGCTTTCTATGGGGGCTCTAATCCTCTTCCTGGCTCCGAAGTCCTTGGAAACAACCAAACAAATAGATAAGGGTCAGCCTCTGGGGACCGTCCCGCAGCCCCTCCGGACCCCAGAGCACGACATGGCCCCGTCTGGCTACGGGGAGAAGCCCGCGCCACTGCAAACGTGACCAAGCTCATGGCCCCGTCTGGCCACGGGGAGAAGCCCGCGCCACTGCAAACGTGACCAAGCTCATGGCCCCGACAGCTCCACACACACCAAGTGCACACTGGAAAGGCATCTGCTGCGCCCCCGCCCCACAATTGCACATCTGCAGGCCAGGAGCAGCAGCAACACGGACACTCCTCAGAAGAAACCACAGGAACCCTATTGCTAGCCCAGGATTTTGCTCAAAGGATATAAGACTTTAGCTGTAAAAAAAGTAAGTGACATGGTTCACCTCTGCTTGGCGAATGAGGGTTGACCACAAGCCAAAATATAAAATGTGCAATTGATTCCAAAGAGTTAAGACAGAACACTTGGGGTGAAGCTACCCTCTGTGTCAATGGGCAGTGAACGGAGCCCCCCTAATGGGCCAGGTGTCCATGACTTACAGTCCATTTTCTCTAATAAAAGAGAAAAGAATCCGTTTATAACTTAAGGCTTTGGAAGAGTTTTTCTGGCTCCTCTCTGAGGAAGGTACCTAGGTGAATGAGGACAATTTCCCTCTTGGCACTGGCCACCAGGCTGAAGAGCCATTTCCATAAATATGTAAGTTTTTACATCTTTTTCTGAGACCTACGCTCTTGTTTTCTATGTAGTTACTCTCTGACCCTGAGTTTCTATTTGCTTTTATTTGTTTAACTCTGTTGCTTTACTGAGTACCTCACTCAAAGGAATAAGGCAAGGGGTTAAGTAGGAAGACGGTAATAAATATCAATAATAATTACACATTATCATTGTTTGAATGCATACCAGGTGCCAGATACTGTTTTTTATTTTTATTTACTTATTTATTCATTTGGCCACTTCTATTGGTCTTTCATTTATTTACTTTTCATCCATCTTTGTTCTTTGGCCTGTGTGGGCCTCCCATTGCTGCAGCCTCTCTTGCTCCAGAGCTCCGGCTTGGTAGTGGACACATTGGTCCAGCCGCTTTGCAGCACATGAAATCTTCTGAGGCCAGGGATTGAACTGGCACCCCTTGAACTGCAAGGCGGTGTCCTTAGCCACTGGACCACCAGGGAAGTCCCAGATACTGTTTTAAGATCCTCCTGTTATATACACTCTTTTGGTTGTCACAACAACCCTAGAGGTAAGTGTGTTATTGTTGTCTTTCCTTCACAAATGAGGAATCTGGGCCTACGGTGGTTATGTGCCCCCAGGTATTTGGCAAAGCTAGGGCTTAAACCAACAAAGTTTTCCTCCATGGCTATACCCTACCCAATGTGCTATACATGGAAATACGAGGGGGAAGCCAATGAATTGTCTAAATAACTTACACTGGTTAAGCTCTCAGGCTAAAGGCTGGTGTTAGCTCCAAAGGAGCCGTGGTGTTTTTCTTGGTCACCCTGGCCTCAGGATCTCCAGAGAATGGACTGCTAACACACACCTTCTATCTCAAGGGACACCTCACTTCTCTAGGCCAATTCCAGACCACTATGACCAAAAACTGCCATGTGTTGAGGTCCTGCCTTGTGCAAGATTGTGAAGAGAACATGAATTAATCCAAATCTCCTGATTCTTAGTCATCACCTTCCCAACTATCATGTCCACCACTCATCCAGGTATCTGTCATCCCCCCTTCCAATTTCCCTCTTGGCACTGGCCACCAGGCTGAAGAGCCATTTCCATAAATATGTAAGTTTTTACATCTTTTTCTGAGACCTACGCTCTTGTTTTCTATGTAGTTACTCTCTGACCCTGAGTTTCTATTTGCTTTTATTTGTTTAACTCTGTTGCTTTACTGAGTACCTCACTCAAAGGAATAAGGCAAGGGGTTAAGTAGGAAGACGGTAATAAATATCAATAATAATTACACATTATCATTGTTTGAATGCATACCAGGTGCCAGATACTGTTTTTTATTTTTATTTACTTATTTATTCATTTGGCCACTTCTATTGGTCTTTCATTTATTTACTTTTCATCCATCTTTGTTCTTTGGCCTGTGTGGGCCTCCCATTGCTGCAGCCTCTCTTGCTCCAGAGCTCCGGCTTGGTAGTGGACACATTGGTCCAGCCGCTTTGCAGCACATGAAATCTTCTGAGGCCAGGGATTGAACTGGCACCCCTTGAACTGCAAGGCGGTGTCCTTAGCCACTGGACCACCAGGGAAGTCCCAGATACTGTTTTAAGATCCTCCTGTTATATACACTCTTTTGGTTGTCACAACAACCCTAGAGGTAAGTGTGTTATTGTTGTCTTTCCTTCACAAATGAGGAATCTGGGCCTACGGTGGTTATGTGCCCCCAGGTATTTGGCAAAGCTAGGGCTTAAACCAACAAAGTTTTCCTCCATGGCTATACCCTACCCAATGTGCTATACATGGAAATACGAGGGGGAAGCCAATGAATTGTCTAAATAACTTACACTGGTTAAGCTCTCAGGCTAAAGGCTGGTGTTAGCTCCAAAGGAGCCGTGGTGTTTTTCTTGGTCACCCTGGCCTCAGGATCTCCAGAGAATGGACTGCTAACACACACCTTCTATCTCAAGGGACACCTCACTTCTCTAGGCCAATTCCAGACCACTATGACCAAAAACTGCCATGTGTTGAGGTCCTGCCTTGTGCAAGATTGTGAAGAGAACATGAATTAATCCAAATCTCCTGATTCTTAGTCATCACCTTCCCAACTATCATGTCCACCACTCATCCAGGTATATGCTCATAGGCAAGCCACCTAGCCTTTCTGTGCTGGACTTTCTCACATTTAAGATGGGAAAAGTACAGTATCTACTTTCTGATCTCACATGACTGTATGGATTAGGGGTTAGCACTCATAAAGCGCTTAGAGCAGGGCTAGTGTTCGGTGATCCTTCAGTTAGTACATGCTATTGCCGCGGGTGCTGCTGCTATCAGCAAAGGGAACTGCCTAAAGTAACCTATTTATCTATCAAGGCAATAATAGGAGCTTTTGCTCTAGAAAGAACTGGAATCTTCACTCTAAAGGTTCTAAGTCTCAAGTCACTCTCAAAATAAATCAGTCAGCCTTGTATGCCAGCAGCCAAGCCTCAGACCACAGAGTCCAATCCACTCGTTGAGCAGGGTGTGTTATTCCCACTGCCACACTTGCAAACAGTTCTGCAGAGGAGAAAAAACATCCTGCCTGTTTTTCATTCTTCTTCCACCTCTTGGAAAGGGATCAATAAGCCAAGGTCTGCTTTCACCATTAAGAGGTGAAGATAATACGAAAAGTCTTGGTGGAAGGAAGGAAATTAAAAAAAAAAAAAAAAAGAACAAAAGACCTTACACATTTTCATCCCTTTATGTGAAATCTATTTTTCCCTCCCAACAATAACAACGACCCCACCCCACTATAGAAGGTCAGAATCTAAACCAATAAGACAGGGCTGCCAAAACAACTCCCTAAACTCAAAAAGATTAACTGAGAATTTCCCAATGTGAAGTGAAATGAAAGTCGCTCAGCTGTGTCTGACTCTTTATAATCCCATGGACTAAAGGCCACCAGGCTCTTCTGTGCATGGAATTCTCCAGACAATTCTACTGGAGTGGGTAGCCATTCCCTTCCCCAGGGTAGCTTCTCATCCCTAGGATGGAACCCAGGAACAGTTTTTGCTGACCTGCCCAATCTAAATGATGCTCACACACCTTATCTCAAGGGACACCTCACTTCTCTAGGCCAATTCCAGACCACTATGACCAAAAACTGCCATGTGTTGAGGTCCTGCCTTGTGCAAGATTGTGAAGAGAACATGAATTAATCCAAATCTCCTGATTCTTAGTCATCACCTTCCCAACTATCATGTCCACCACTCATCCAGGTATATGCTCATAGGCAAGCCACCTAGCCTTTCTGTGCTGGACTTTCTCACATTTAAGATGGGAAAAGTACAGTATCTACTTTCTGATCTCACATGACTGTATGGATTAGGGGTTAGCACTCATAAAGCGCTTAGAGCAGGGCTAGTGTTCGGTGATCCTTCAGTTAGTACATGCTATTGCCGCGGGTGCTGCTGCTATCAGCAAAGGGAACTGCCTAAAGTAACCTATTTATCTATCAAGGCAATAATAGGAGCTTTTGCTCTAGAAAGAACTGGAATCTTCACTCTAAAGGTTCTAAGTCTCAAGTCACTCTCAAAATAAATCAGTCAGCCTTGTATGCCAGCAGCCAAGCCTCAGACCACAGAGTCCAATCCACTCGTTGAGCAGGGTGTGTTATTCCCACTGCCACACTTGCAAACAGTTCTGCAGAGGAGAAAAAACATCCTGCCTGTTTTTCATTCTTCTTCCACCTCTTGGAAAGGGATCAATAAGCCAAGGTCTGCTTTCACCATTAAGAGGTGAAGATAATACGAAAAGTCTTGGTGGAAGGAAGGAAATTAAAAAAAAAAAAAAAAAGAACAAAAGACCTTACACATTTTCATCCCTTTATGTGAAATCTATTTTTCCCTCCCAACAATAACAACGACCCCACCCCACTATAGAAGGTCAGAATCTAAACCAATAAGACAGGGCTGCCAAAACAACTCCCTAAACTCAAAAAGATTAACTGAGAATTTCCCAATGTGAAGTGAAATGAAAGTCGCTCAGCTGTGTCTGACTCTTTATAATCCCATGGACTAAAGGCCACCAGGCTCTTCTGTGCATGGAATTCTCCAGACAATTCTACTGGAGTGGGTAGCCATTCCCTTCCCCAGGGTAGCTTCTCATCCCTAGGATGGAACCCAGGTCTCCCAAATAGCAGGCGGATTCATTACTGTCTGAGCCACCAGGGAATGTGCTTGGTGCTAAAGCTTGGTACCAAGGGTAAGAGAACTTCTCCATCTAGAGATCAAGCAGAAAAAACTAGCTATGTGATTAAACATCATGTTTCCTTTTATTTCATCTCCTTTATTTCCTCTAAAGCCCTGTGAGGTACATATTATCATCCTTACTTTACAAATCAAGAAGCCAAGGCTTAGACTTGACAAATAAATGATGATGCTCACACAACCAGCGGGTAGCAAAGCTAGGCTGAGATTCAGGTTGGGAACTCACAGTTCATCACTGTGTTCTACCTGCTGTCTGCCTCCCACTGAACGCCTGGGATTCAGACAGGGATGGGCCTGCTCTGGGGTTCTCTAATATGTGTCTCAGGTGGTGCTAGTGGTAAAGAACCCACCTGCCAATGCAGAAGCTGCAAGAGACACGGGCTCTATCCCTGGGTCTCAAAGATCCTCTAGTGGAAGGCATGACAACCCATTCCAGTATTTTTGCCTGGATAATCGCGTGAACAGAGGAGTCTAGAGGGTTACAGTCCATAGGATTGAAAACCGTCAGACATGACTGAAGTGACTTAGCACACACCGGGCTCTCTGACACAGTGGCTTTTATTTGCTGTAGCCACTAAAGAAAGCCAAGTCACTCCCAGAAATCTGGGGCCGGGGAGGGGAAAGAAATCCAGGGGACTCAATCCCTCCAGATGGGGTCACAGCTCTGCTGTGTGCAAAGAAGCAGACTTGCCCAGAACCCAACTGTTATCCTCATCCCCAGAAATGGGGTAATTTGGAACCAACTCATATTGCCCCCCGAACAATAACAACGACCCCACCCCACTATAGAAGGTCAGAATCTAAACCAATAAGACAGGGCTGCCAAAACAACTCCCTAAACTCAAAAAGATTAACTGAGAATTTCCCAATGTGAAGTGAAATGAAAGTCGCTCAGCTGTGTCTGACTCTTTATAATCCCATGGACTAAAGGCCACCAGGCTCTTCTGTGCATGGAATTCTCCAGACAATTCTACTGGAGTGGGTAGCCATTCCCTTCCCCAGGGTAGCTTCTCATCCCTAGGATGGAACCCAGGTCTCCCAAATAGCAGGCGGATTCATTACTGTCTGAGCCACCAGGGAATGTGCTTGGTGCTAAAGCTTGGTACCAAGGGTAAGAGAACTTCTCCATCTAGAGATCAAGCAGAAAAAACTAGCTATGTGATTAAACATCATGTTTCCTTTTATTTCATCTCCTTTATTTCCTCTAAAGCCCTGTGAGGTACATATTATCATCCTTACTTTACAAATCAAGAAGCCAAGGCTTAGACTTGACAAATAAATGATGATGCTCACACAACCAGCGGGTAGCAAAGCTAGGCTGAGATTCAGGTTGGGAACTCACAGTTCATCACTGTGTTCTACCTGCTGTCTGCCTCCCACTGAACGCCTGGGATTCAGACAGGGATGGGCCTGCTCTGGGGTTCTCTAATATGTGTCTCAGGTGGTGCTAGTGGTAAAGAACCCACCTGCCAATGCAGAAGCTGCAAGAGACACGGGCTCTATCCCTGGGTCTCAAAGATCCTCTAGTGGAAGGCATGACAATCCATTCCAGTATTTTTGCCTGGATAATCGCGTGAACAGAGGAGTCTAGAGGGTTACAGTCCATAGGATTGAAAACCGTCAGACATGACTGAAGTGACTTAGCACACACCGGGCTCTCTGACACAGTGGCTTTTATTTGCTGTAGCCACTAAAGAAAGCCAAGTCACTCCCAGAAATCTGGGGTCGGGGGAGGGGGGAAAGAAATCCAGGGGACTCAATCCCTCCAGATGGGGTCACAGCTCTGCTGTGTGAACAAGGAGGAAGCAGACTTGCCCAGAACCCAACTGTTATCCTCATCCCCAGAAATGGGGTAATTTGGAACCAACTCATATTGCCCCCTCCCTCAAAAACCCAAGATTTGAAGGGAACTAGTGTGACGGTTGAAGGCCTAAAACTTCCCGAAGTCCAAGAGCCCTACGATCCACTGGATGGCCCCAGGTCACCTGTGAGGCATCTGGTCTTAGGAGAGGGGCATCATCCTACACCCCGGAATAATAATCTTCTGTAAGAAGACAGACCGAGCTTATCATCTAGAGAGGAGGAAAAGGAGGAAGACAAAGATAAAAACCAATGGTCTAGTTTGTGCAACACTCCCTGGCATATATAAATGTATTTAATCTCCACGATGCCCTGCTCCACCCCATCCCATGAGGTTCACCAGGGACTGGCAGAGCACAGATGAGTCCTGCCCTGAGGCCACCTAGGGAGCGGCCCGTCTGGGTTCTTTTGTTAACAGTGAGCTAATTCAGTGCCAAGAGACAAACGAAAAGTTTAGTGACCGCTTCATTCCTATGACAACAGACTACACACACTTTTCAGAGAATGCTTTCCCAAAATGCGAGGTGTAGAATGCAGATGGACTGCTCACACAGTGTGTAAAGCCCTCCACACCTGAGCCGATTTCCTTTTGGATTGCCAACTAAATGCCACTGGATCATAACAAGGGGCAAACAGAACAGCACCCATCGTTCCTGCCTTTGCTGTTACACTGAAAACAGGATTGAAATCCCAGCTCCCCTCAGTGGCTATCATCACACCTTCAGACCAAGAAATGGCCTCTTAATTCTGGAAGTTTTGGAAAAATCTTCAAAACGATTCAGAAGAACCCTTCCCTCCAAGAAACCTGATGAGTCTGTCTGATCCGGATCTATTTACCCAGAAACAAGGTCCCTCCCTCTTCAAGTCTCCCTGGATAATCGATACAATCCCCTCACACGCCTACACATCTTGTAAAACTTCCAGCATTCAAATTATCACAGACACTGTGGGCTGAGAAAATACCGGGGGAAATTACCAATCCTGAAGGAAGTGCCTGTCCTGCAGTTAGGCGAATAATTTGAAGCTCCTCCCTCACATCAAGGACTCAATCCTCCAGATGGGGTCACAGCTCTGCTGTGTGAACAAGGAGGAAGCAGACTTGCCCAGAACCCAACTGTTATCCTCATCCCCAGAAATGGGGTAATTTGGAACCAACTCATATTGCCCCCTCCCTCAAAAACCCAAGATTTGAAGGGAACTAGTGTGACGGTTGAAGGCCTAAAACTTCCCGAAGTCCAAGAGCCCTACGATCCACTGGATGGCCCCAGGTCACCTGTGAGGCATCTGGTCTTAGGAGAGGGGCATCATCCTACACCCCGGAATAATAATCTTCTGTAAGAAGACAGACCGAGCTTATCATCTAGAGAGGAGGAAAAGGAGGAAGACAAAGATAAAAACCAATGGTCTAGTTTGTGCAACACTCCCTGGCATATATAAATGTATTTAATCTCCACGATGCCCTGCTCCACCCCATCCCATGAGGTTCACCAGGGACTGGCAGAGCACAGATGAGTCCTGCCCTGAGGCCACCTAGGAGCGGCCCGTCTGGGTTCTTTTGTTAACAGTGAGCTAATTCAGTGCCAAGAGACAAACGAAAAGTTTAGTGACCGCTTCATTCCTATGACAACAGACTACACACACTTTTCAGAGAATGCTTTCCCAAAATGCGAGGTGTAGAATGCAGATGGACTGCTCACACAGTGTGTAAAGCCCTCCACACCTGAGCCGATTTCCTTTTGGATTGCCAACTAAATGCCACTGGATCATAACAAGGGGCAAACAGAACAGCACCCATCGTTCCTGCCTTTGCTGTTACACTGAAAACAGGATTGAAATCCCAGCTCCCCTCAGTGGCTATCATCACACCTTCAGACCAAGAAATGGCCTCTTAATTCTGGAAGTTTTGGAAAAATCTTCAAAACGATTCAGAAGAACCCTTCCCTCCAAGAAACCTGATGAGTCTGTCTGATCCGGATCTATTTACCCAGAAACAAGGTCCCTCCCTCTTCAAGTCTCCCTGGATAATCGATACAATCCCCTCACACGCCTACACATCTTGTAAAACTTCCAGCATTCAAATTATCACAGACACTGTGGGCTGAGAAAATACCGGGAGGAAATTACCAATCCTGAAGGAAGTGCCTGTCCTGCAGTTAGGGCGAATAATTTGAAGCTCCTCCCTCACATCAAGGCACTCTTATCTTCACCAAGAAAATGAACTCCATTAAAAAGAAGAGTTTTATAGATTCCTGTATCGTAAACAATCTCTTCGGCTTCCTTTTCTCAAATGCTGGGTATTATATGCAGCTCACCCTGCAGGCTGAACGTATCAGAAGTACAAGGAGGGCCTGGTGTCCCTTCTACCAAGCTTTTGCAGAGCAGCGGCGGCGCCACGCTGCGCTCACCCCAGCGGAAGAAGAGGAGAGAAGGGAAAGGAAAGAGCAGAAAAGGGAAGGGAACGAACGGACGGGGAGCCCTGGGTTACCGAGAAGAAAGGACTGTTCTAAGAAACCGAGAGCAGGCTGGGTTTGGGAAGGCTCATGGTCTCAGAACTTGGAAGAATGAGGAATGGAGAGAGAGCAGCTTGTGAGGGGAATGTCCCATTGTGATCGTGTGATTCGCGGAACACAAAGCATGGAGCACACACGCAGGGAGCCAGGAGGCCTAACAGCCTGGCAGGGACCTTCCTCCGGTCCAGACACACCTGGGAAGCAAGCAGCCGCTGGTACCGTTCGGTCCTGCTGCCAGAGCAAAGCTGTGGTCTGGAGGAGTTCTCTGTTTTCATGTTTTCACTTAGATCTCTGAAGTCCCTTAATGACCATGGCTAATGAGGTCAATTTGTGCTGATTGATAAAAAGCAGCTTTCTGGCTTTAGAACTGCAGCACAAATGACCACAGTCCTCCCCTCTGAGGTCATGGAGCTACCAGGACTGGGCTGACCCAGCCAGAGAGGCAGGGCCACCCACCCTCCAGAGGCCGAGGGGCATGGTAGGGCCAGTGGCTTCAGGGACTTCCTTCAGGTTCTCCCTGAATGGTGACCGTGAGCCCTGATACATTCCCTCACAGGCGGCTCATGCCCTCCCTCTTAAAGTCTCCCTGGATAATCGATACAATCCCCTCACACGCCTACACATCTTGTAAAACTTCCAGCATTCAAATTATCACAGACACTGTGGGCTGAGAAAATACCGGGAGGAAATTACCAATCCTGAAGGAAGTGCCTGTCCTGCAGTTAGGGCGAATAATTTGAAGCTCCTCCCTCACATCAAGGCACTCTTATCTTCACCAAGAAAATGAACTCCATTAAAAAGAAGAGTTTTATAGATTCCTGTATCGTAAACAATCTCTTCGGCTTCCTTTTCTCAAATGCTGGGTATTATATGCAGCTCACCCTGCAGGCTGAACGTATCAGAAGTACAAGGAGGGCCTGGTGTCCCTTCTACCAAGCTTTTGCAGAGCAGCGGCAGCTCCACGCTGCCCTCACCCCAGCTGAAGAAGAGGAGAGAAGGGAAAGGAAAGAGCAGAAAAGGGAAGGGAACGAACGGACGGGGAGCCCTGGGTTACCGAGAAGAAAGGACTGTTCTAAGAAACCGAGAGCAGGCTGGGTTTGGGAAGGCTCATGGTCTCAGAACTTGGAAGAATGAGGAATGGAGAGAGAGCAGCTTGTGAGGGGAATGTCCCATTGTGATCGTGTGATTCGCGGAACACAAAGCATGGAGCACACACGCAGGGAGCCAGGAGGCCTAACAGCCTGGCAGGGACCTTCCTCCGGTCCAGACACACCTGGGAAGCAAGCAGCCGCTGGTACCGTTCGGTCCTGCTGCCAGAGCAAAGCTGTGGTCTGGAGGAGTTCTCTGTTTTCATGTTTTCACTTAGATCTCTGAAGTCCCTTAATGACCATGGCTAATGAGGTCAATTTGTGCTGATTGATAAAAAGCAGCTTTCTGGCTTTAGAACTGCAGCACAAATGACCACAGTCCTCCCCTCTGAGGTCATGGAGCTACCAGGACTGGGCTGACCCAGCCAGAGAGGCAGGGCCACCCACCCTCCAGAGGCCGAGGGGCATGGTAGGGCCAGTGGCTTCAGGGACTTCCTTCAGGTTCTCCCTGAATGGTGACCGTGAGCCCTGATACATTCCCCTCACAGGCGGCTCATGCCCCCTCTGGCCACCTCTCCTTTCACAATAAGCCCAGAAGCCCCTCTCAGCCCTCCCCTCCTCTCCTCGGTCACTTTCACTCAAGTCTGCAAGCTCTCACTTCCCTGTGAAGGTCTTCTCATCCCTCTGAAGCCTTCAGACCAGAGCCTTCCAGCTCCACCATCCTGTGGCACCGGCCCTGAGTGCTAAACCTCCCCCTTACTTAATATTCCAAGCCACTTCCTCCTCCACGCCTGACCTGGCTTCTTCTGCTGCCTTCTGGCACACACACAGTTTCCCGGGAACTTGAAAGCCACCCGGAGCAGCTTCCCAGACTGCGTCGCCCTCCTCTTCAAAACCATCCAACGCTGGTTCCCTGACCACATGCCACAAACAGAGCTTCTCACTGGGCTTTGATGTGCTCCATGGGGATCCTCAGATCCAGGCCATTCTCCGGTCCCTCCCACAGAAGAATGCAGGAAAAAGCACTTAAGTCACCAGATGAAAATGCAAACCACATTTACCCCTTGCTGTAAACTCCATCAATGGTTCCAAACATGACTGCAGGATAAAGTCCCCAGTTCTGCATGGCCTGGTCCCTCCAGCCCTGGTCTTCATTCAGTTCCTTGGGCTCCACAACACTGGTCAGGCCTCCAGGTTTAGGGCACATCCAGCCCCAAAGCCTCTGCCCCCCCTGCGCTCTCAGACCATAGCCCTCCTGCTGTGTTTCCCGACCCGGATCAGTCTCCCCTGAAGTGTTATTCTTAGCAGCCCTCCACTGTCTGCCAGAGCAAAGCTGTGGTCTGGAGGACCTTTTTTCAACTTAGATCTCTGAAGTCCCTTAATGACCATGGCTAATGAGGTCAATTTGTGCTGATTGATAAAAAGCAGCTTTCTGGCTTTAGAACTGCAGCACAAATGACCACAGTCCTCCCCTCTGAGGTCATGGAGCTACCAGGACTGGGCTGACCCAGCCAGAGAGGCAGGGCCACCCACCCTCCAGAGGCCGAGGGGCATGGTAGGGCCAGTGGCTTCAGGGACTTCCTTCAGGTTCTCCCTGAATGGTGACCGTGAGCCCTGATACATTCCCCTCACAGGCGGCTCATGCCCCCTCTGGCCACCTCTCCTTTCACAATAAGCCCAGAAGCCCCTCTCAGCCCTCCCCTCCTCTCCTCGGTCACTTTCACTCAAGTCTGCAAGCTCTCACTTCCCTGTGAAGGTCTTCTCATCCCTCTGAAGCCTTCAGACCAGAGCTTTCCAGCTCCACCATCCTGTGGCACCGGCCCTGAGTGCTAAACCTCCCCCTTACTTAATATTCCAAGCCACTTCCTCCTCCACGCCTGACCTGGCTTCTTCTGCTGCCTTCTGGCACACACACAGTTTCCCGGGAACTTGAAAGCCACCCGGAGCAGCTTCCCAGACTGCGTCGCCCTCCTCTTCAAAACCATCCAACGCTGGTTCCCTGACCACATGCCACAAACAGAGCTTCTCACTGGGCTTTGATGTGCTCCATGGGGATCCTCAGATCCAGGCCATTCTCCGGTCCCTCCCACAGAAGAATGCAGGAAAAAGCACTTAAGTCACCAGATGAAAATGCAAACCACATTTACCCCTTGCTGTAAACTCCATCAATGGTTCCAAACATGACTGCAGGATAAAGTCCCCAGTTCTGCATGGCCTGGTCCCTCCAGCCCTGGTCTTCATTCAGTTCCTTGGGCTCCACAACACTGGTCAGGCCTCCAGGTTTAGGGCACATCCAGCCCCAAAGCCTCTGCCCCCCCTGCGCTCTCAGACCATAGCCCTCCTGCTGTGTTTCCCGACCCGGATCAGTCTCCCCTGAAGTGTTATTCTTAGCAGCCCTCCACATACCCCAAACCTCCACTAACACAGCACCTGCCGCTCCCCTCCTTGCCCTTATCCCAACTGCAATTAACGAACCACCTACTCAATTATCCTGTTCACGTGTGTCTGCACTGTGTGCCCCATGAGGACACAGGCCACATATGTTTTCTAACCTCTGTGCCCGAGCACATGGCAGGATTTGGCTCACAGCAGGAATTCAATAAATCTCTGCTAAATGAATGAGGGGAGGAAGTCTGATGACAGCTTCTCCATCCACAGGCGTCCTCTCCTAGGCAATATTGGCAGAAGCCTTGCCTCTGATTCCCTCAACTTCCTCTACTGTGCTCCTTCTCTCAGAATCTTCTCCATAGGTACTACCCCATTCAACTGTTTCAGGAAATTTCAGAGGATCTACGGAGCACTGAAAGCACCCATAAGATAGAGAACCATCGATCAGAGAGCCAGTCTCCCCCAGTATCTTGACCTAAGGTGGATTGACTCAAGAGCTCCAGCACAGAAGGACAAAGATGTGGGATTCCACCTCCGGAAACTGTTCCCTGAAGCTTCCCTGATTGTAAGTGCATTGCACACAAACAGAGGTAGAAGCCCAGTTGGCTGGAACTTTTCCTTTGTAGCCAGAAGTAACTGATGGAGGCTGCTTTCCAGAGAACACGCTCAGGTTTTGGGAAGACGTGGGCTAAGGACATGCCTGGACATGATTAACAGAGTTGTGTGCACTTGTAAATTAGATGAATGCCAGGAAATATTTAAAACTTCCCTTTCTTACTAAAACACTTCAAAGATGTGTCCCTGTTTATTGTCAACCTTTTATTCTCCAATTGAAAAAAGAAAGGGCAAATCCCTACTCTTTGACAAAGGCCCTACTAAAGAGAATCACTGTGATATTAAATGCATCCCAAGGACGTGAGTCCAACTAACGCCTTGACTAGCTTCCTTGACTCTAAATTTAGAAGCAAGAGTAAACTCCTGACTCTAAGAAAGGTTTGATTTCAGAGATTCCACTTCTTGACAGGAAAAAGGTCTAAGGGACAGAATTAAATTAAGCACACCTCCCACAGCTATCGTTAATAGAAACAGCCTCTCGTCACTAGCTGCAAATGTAGGACTTGCCCTTTACTCTTTGGGGAAGGAAAGCCAGGAAGTGAGACTGAAACAATCCTCTGTCTGGTTGGAGAAGACTGTGGGGTGGGAGGACCACACGGACGTGCATTCCCCCAGTAGTTATATCTCACACGCAGACTTTCTTCTGCAGTTTCCTCTCACTTCCTAAGCTGGGCACACAGTGACGTACGGTATGCTGGCCCCAGGGAACTCTCCAGAAATCCAGACTCCTGCAAAGGCACTGATGAGGTGAGCTCTGCCAGGCACTTCTCAGACAAAGGACCAGAGAGGCCTCCTGGGTGCACACGGTCTTTCTGACTTTAGACCCTCAGGAATCGGAGGCGCTGACTGCCAGACAGCACTGGGTGATTATACGAGCCCATTCAACTCAAGGTTTGACAGTCAAACCTCCTAATTCTGTTCATTGTGCACCATCTCAGAATCCTAGAATCCTGGGGTTAGAGGGCACAACCCAATCCTCACTCCATCAAGCACTTACTCAAACATTTTGTGATTTAACTTGACAGAGATCTCTCAGAATCAGGCAGTGCAGCCTGGTAGAAAAGCATCAGACTGATCAGAGTTCAAGCCCTGCTCTGGCTTTTACCAGATGTGTGATCTTGAATCATTTCATCTCTGAGCCTTGTTCTTCTCACACAATAATAGCAAATAATAATTATGCTTGCAACCAGTGAGCACTTACTCTGTACTGAGTGCTTTACTCTGATTAGGTGATTCAAACCTCGCGAGAACCTTAAGAGTTGCGCCCCCCTTAAAATCTTTTACTGGGAGTGCTAGGTTTTAATCCCTACTCTTTGACAAAGGCCCTACTAAAGAGAATCACTGTGATATTAAATGCATCCCAAGGACGTGAGTCCAACTAACGCCTTGACTAGCTTCCTTGACTCTAAATTTAGAAGCAAGAGTAAACTCCTGACTCTAAGAAAGGTTTGATTTCAGAGATTCCACTTCTTGACAGGAAAAAGGTCTAAGGGACAGAATTAAATTAAGCACACCTCCCACAGCTATCGTTAATAGAAACAGCCTCTCGTCACTAGCTGCAAATGTAGGACTTGCCCTTTACTCTTTGGGGAAGGAAAGCCAGGAAGTGAGACTGAAACAATCCTCTGTCTGGTTGGAGAAGACTGTGGGGTGGGAGGACCACACGGACGTGCATTCCCCCAGTAGTTATATCTCACACGCAGACTTTCTTCTGCAGTTTCCTCTCACTTCCTAAGCTGGGCACACAGTGACGTACGGTATGCTGGCCCCAGGGAACTCTCCAGAAATCCAGACTCCTGCAAAGGCACTGATGAGGTGAGCTCTGCCAGGCACTTCTCAGACAAAGGACCAGAGAGGCCTCCTGGGTGCACACGGTCTTTCTGACTTTAGACCCTCAGGAATCGGAGGCGCTGACTGCCAGACAGCACTGGGTGATTATACGAGCCCATTCAACTCAAGGTTTGACAGTCAAACCTCCTAATTCTGTTCATTGTGCACCATCTCAGAATCCTAGAATCCTGGGGTTAGAGGGCACAACCCAATCCTCACTCCATCAAGCACTTACTCAAACATTTTGTGATTTAACTTGACAGAGATCTCTCAGAATCAGGCAGTGCAGCCTGGTAGAAAAGCATCAGACTGATCAGAGTTCAAGCCCTGCTCTGGCTTTTACCAGATGTGTGATCTTGAATCATTTCATCTCTGAGCCTTGTTCTTCTCACACAATAATAGCAAATAATAATTATGCTTGCAACCAGTGAGCACTTACTCTGTACTGAGTGCTTTACTCTGATTAGGTGATTCAAACCTCGCGAGAACCTTAAGAGTTGCGTACTACATTTTTCCCATTTTACATAACAAGTCAATATCTAAAACATACGTGATATGCCCACTAAGCTCCACAGGCAGAGAAGCAATCTCAAGTGATCTAGGTTTTAATGCCTGCATCAGAAAAGAAGGATCTCACCCAAATAACCTAATATTCCCCTTAAGAAAGAAGAACAGAAGAACAAACTAAAAACCAAAGCAAGCAGAAGAAAGTAAATCAAAAAGAGTAGAGTGGAAATCAATTAAAGAGAAAACAGAAAAACTCTAGAGAAAATAAGAAACAAAAAGTTGGTTCTTCCTAAAGATCAAAAAATTGACAAATCCTTGACTAGACTCGTGAGAGAGAAAATTTAAGAGACAAATACTACTAAACGATGAATGAAAAAAGGGATACCATTACTAATCCTACAGAACAACTTTATACCAACAAATTAGGCCACTTAGATAAAATGGAAACCTATAGAAAGACATAAATTACCAAAACTGACTCAAGAAGAAATAGATGATCTGAATAGGTCTGTAATAAGAAACTTATTTCATAACTTAAATTCTTTCCACAAAGAAAAGCATAAAGTCAGGTGGTTTCACAGGTGAACCCTATTAAATATTTGAAGAGATACTGATCCTTTGCAAAATCTTTCAGAAAATAGGAGACACTTTCCAACTCATTCTATGAGACCAAAATAACACAAGAAAAATTTAATTTTTAACAAAATATTAATAAACCCTACCTACCAACATATAAATAAGGTTATACAGGATAACCAAGTGGGGATTTATCCCAGGAATGCAAGCTTGGTATAATATCCAAAATTAACGCACTACACCATATTGATAGGATAAAGGACAAAACCATTGACCACTTCAAAAAACAGTGTAAAAATTCTCAATAAACTGGGAAAATAAAGGAATTCAACCTGATAGAGCATCTATCATTAAAAAAAAAAAAAAAAGAACCTATAGGAAGCCAAATCGAGGGAAGGAGAAGGCAGCAACAAAAGATGAGATGGTTGGATGCTGTCACCAACCTAATGGACATGAGTTTGAGCAAACTCTGGGAGAGAGAGAGGACAGGGAAGCCTGGTGTGCTGCAGTCCATGCTGTCAAAAAAGAGTCAGATATGACTTAGCGACTAAACAACAAATAGGCAACCATAACACATAAATGGTGAGAAACTGAATGCTTTTCTCTTAAGATTGAGAACAGGGCAAAATGCCTTTCCATTTAGAATTGTTGAAAAAAGATCTCACCCAAATAACCTAATATTCCCTTAAGAAAGAAGAACAGAAGAACAAACTAAAACCAAAGCAAGCAGAAGAAAGTAAATCAAAAAGAGTAGAGTGGAAATCAATTAAAGAGAAAACAGAAAAACTCTAGAGAAAATAAGAAACAAAAAGTTGGTTCTTCCTAAAGATCAAAAAATTGACAAATCCTTGACTAGACTCGTGAGAGAGAAAATTTAAGAGACAAATACTACTAAACGATGAATGAAAAAAGGGATACCATTACTAATCCTACAGAACAACTTTATACCAACAAATTAGGCCACTTAGATAAAATGGAAACCTATAGAAAGACATAAATTACCAAAACTGACTCAAGAAGAAATAGATGATCTGAATAGGTCTGTAATAAGAAACTTATTTCATAACTTAAATTCTTTCCACAAAGAAAAGCATAAAGTCAGGTGGTTTCACAGGTGAACCCTATTAAATATTTGAAGAGATACTGATCCTTTGCAAAATCTTTCAGAAAATAGGAGACACTTTCCAACTCATTCTATGAGACCAAAATAACACAAGAAAAATTTAATTTTTAACAAAATATTAATAAACCCTACCTACCAACATATAAATAAGGTTATACAGGATAACCAAGTGGGGATTTATCCCAGGAATGCAAGCTTGGTATAATATCCAAAATTAACGCACTACACCATATTGATAGGATAAAGGACAAAACCATTGACCACTTCAAAAAACAGTGTAAAAATTCTCAATAAACTGGGAAAATAAAGGAATTCAACCTGATAGAGCATCTATCATTAAAAAAAAAAAAAAAAGAACCTATAGGAAGCCAAATCGAGGGAAGGAGAAGGCAGCAACAAAAGATGAGATGGTTGGATGCTGTCACCAACCTAATGGACATGAGTTTGAGCAAACTCTGGGAGAGAGAGAGGACAGGGAAGCCTGGTGTGCTGCAGTCCATGCTGTCAAAAAAGAGTCAGATATGACTTAGCGACTAAACAACAAATAGGCAACCATAACACATAAATGGTGAGAAACTGAATGCTTTTCTCTTAAGATTGAGAACAGGGCAAAAATGCCTGCCTTTGCCACTTCTATGCAACGCTGTGCTGTACCGGAGGTTCTAGCTAAGGCAAAAGATACTATTAATCATCCTCATCACCTAATTAATTAAAGGCATCCTGACTGGAAAAGAAGAATTAAAACTGCCTTTATTCACAGATGACATTATCTTGCATATTAGAAATCCCAAGGAATCGATACAAAAGAACTACTAGACTTGATCACCTCCTGGATGTCCAACTTCCAAATGCTACTTCACTTGAGGATGAGAATTTCAACATATAACATGTGGGCAGACATAAACACTCAGTCCATTGCACCTAAGAATCTACCCAAGAAAAATGAAAACATGTTCACACAAAATGCATGCCAGAATACTTTAGGAAACAACATTATTCATAATAAGCCAAAACAGAAACAATCCAAATGTTTATCAACTTGTAAATACATGAACAAAATGTAGTATATCAACACAATGGAATACTACTCAACAATTAAAAGGAATGGCTACCAGTAGATACTATAACATGAATAAACCTCAAAAAGAACCCAGATGCAAAAGATAACATATTGCATGATTTTATTCATATGAGATTTTCAGAAAAGGTCAATTCATAGAGAAAGAAAGATCAACAATTGCCTAAGTGTGGGAACAGGGATTAACAACAAACAAGAACAAGGTAACTTTTTGGACCGATGGAAAGGTCCTAAAATTGAATTGCTGCAATAACTGCTTAACTCTAAAAATTTACCGAAATCATTGAATTGTGCATTTACAATGGATAAATTTCATGGTAGGTAAATTGTATCTCAACAAAACTGGGAGGGATAAAAGACAATGTACGTTAAACAATTTTTTAATCTTAAAATATAGCAACTAGGGCTTCCCTGGTGGTCCAGTGGGTAAAGAGTCTGCCTTGCAGGGCAAGGGACACCAGTTCAATCCCTGGCCCGAGAAGATCCCACACGCCGCGCAGGGGCTGGACCAGTGCGTCCAATTACGAGCCAGAGCTCTGGAGCGCACGTGCCTGGAGGCGACACTCTGCAACGAGGGAGGCCGCTGCAATGGGAGGCCCACACAGGCCGAAGAATAAAGACGGATGAAAATAAATAAATAAATAACCAATAAAAGAGGCCAAAATTAAAAAAAATATATATATATGTATAGCAACTACTATTACATTGATTATTGATGGTATTAAATGTGTGGTGCTGAGCCTTTCCAATTGGAACCCGTGCAGAGATAAACTTTGCTCCTTCCTCATGAATGTCCTCTTAAGTAAATTTAAATAAATCACTTAGAACAGTGCCTGGGTCTTAGAAGGCATTATGTAAATACAGACATATTCTGGAGATATTGCGGGTTCAGTTCCAGGCCATGGCAATAAAGCACATATCACAACAAAGCGAGCCATATGCATTTGCTGATTTTCTAGCATGTCTGAAAGTTATGTTTATATTACAGTCTATTAAGAATGCAATAGCATTATGTCTTAAAAACATACATACTTCAGTTAAAAAAATACTTTATTGATAAAAAATCTAAGCCTTTGGGAAGTCATAATCGTTTTGCTGATGCAGAGTCTAGATGGCTGCTGAGTGGTCAGGGTGGAGGAACTGGAAGCTGGGATGGCTGTAGCAATGTCACAAAATAAAACAAAATGACATGTGCCACATTGACCGACTCCTTCGTGAACAACTTTTCGGGAGCATGCAATGCCATTTGACAGCACTTTACCCACAGTAGGACTTCTTTAGAAATTTGAGTCAGTCCTCCCAAACCCCGCTGCTGCTTTATCTACTCAACTGTGATATTCTGCAACCTCCGTTGTTATTTCACCTCTACAGCGTCTTCCCCGGAGGAGAGTCCCCCTCAAGAAACAACTTTCTCATCTAGAAGCAGCAGCTCATCGGTTCTGGGACTGCAGCAATCCACTCTCATCTTTAGGGTCCCCCCCTTATTTTAGTTCTCCTGCTTTTTCTACCACATCTGCAGCTCCTTCCTCCACTACAGTCTTGAACCCCTCAAAATCACCCACAAGAGTCAGGATCAACCTCTTCCAATTCCTGTGAATGTTGATATTTGGACCTCTTCCCATGCATCAGGATTGTCTGTATGACGCCTAGAATGGTAAACCCTTTCCAGAAGGCTTTCAGGTTTTCATTGAAGTAGAGATCATTGACAACGCTGTGGCTTCAAAGTTTTCTTCTGTAGCTTCCTCACCTCTCTCACCTTTACAGAAGTGAAGACAGCTCAAGCCTTGATGTGGATGAGGCTTTGGCCTGGAATGTGTGGCTGGTCTGATCTTCTATCCAGATCACTAAAACCTGCTGCATATCAGCAATAAGGCAGCTTCACTTCTTATCATTCTTGTCTTCACTGCAGTGGCACTTTTAATTTCCTTCCAGAGCTTGTCCCTGGCAATCACAAGTTGGCTAACAGGTGTCAGAGGCCTAGCTTTCACCCTATCCTGGCTTTCATCATGCCTTCTTCACTAAATTTAATCATCCTAGCTTTGATTGAAAGTGAAATGTGTGACTCTTCTTTCACTTGAACACTCAGAGGCCCCTGTAGGGTTATTAATTAACCTAAATTCAATATCCTGCTGTCTCAGGGACAGAGAGGCCAGAGGAGAGGGAGGGAGATCCTTTGGGAAGTCATAATCGTTTTGCTGATGCAGAGTCTAGATGGCTGCTGAGTGGTCAGGGTGGAGGAACTGGAAGCTGGGATGGCTGTAGCAATGTCACAAAATAAAACAAAATGACATGTGCCACATTGACCGACTCCTTCGTGAACAACTTTTCGGGAGCATGCAATGCCATTTGACAGCACTTTACCCACAGTAGGACTTCTTTAGAAATTTGAGTCAGTCCTCCCAAACCCCGCTGCTGCTTTATCTACTCAACTGTGATATTCTGCAACCTCCGTTGTTATTTCACCTCTACAGCGTCTTCCCCGGAGGAGAGTCCCCCTCAAGAAACAACTTTCTCATCTAGAAGCAGCAGCTCATCGGTTCTGGGACTGCAGCAATCCACTCTCATCTTTAGGGTCCCCTCCTTATTTTAGTTCTCCTGCTTTTTCTACCACATCTGCAGCTCCTTCCTCCACTACAGTCTTGAACCCCTCAAAATCACCCACAAGAGTCAGGATCAACCTCTTCCAATTCCTGTGAATGTTGATATTTGGACCTCTTCCCATGCATCAGGATTGTCTGTATGACGCCTAGAATGGTAAACCCTTTCCAGAAGGCTTTCAGGTTTTCATTGAAGTAGAGATCATTGACAACGCTGTGGCTTCAAAGTTTTCTTCTGTAGCTTCCTCACCTCTCTCACCTTTACAGAAGTGAAGACAGCTCAAGCCTTGATGTGGATGAGGCTTTGGCCTGGAATGTGTGGCTGGTCTGATCTTCTATCCAGATCACTAAAACCTGCTGCATATCAGCAATAAGGCAGCTTCACTTCTTATCATTCTTGTCTTCACTGCAGTGGCACTTTTAATTTCCTTCCAGAGCTTGTCCCTGGCAATCACAAGTTGGCTAACAGGTGTCAGAGGCCTAGCTTTCACCCTATCCTGGCTTTCATCATGCCTTCTTCACTAAATTTAATCATCCTAGCTTTGATTGAAAGTGAAATGTGTGACTCTTCTTTCACTTGAACACTCAGAGGCCCCTGTAGGGTTATTAATTAACCTAAATTCAATATCCTGCTGTCTCAGGGACAGAGAGGCCAGAGGAGAGGGAGGGAGATAGGGGAACAGGCAGTGGGTGAAGCAGTCAGAACCCCAACATTTATCAAGTTCACATTGTTTTATATGCAAGTGATTCATGGCGCTCTGAAACATCTACGACAGTACTATCAATGATCGCTGATCACACATCATTATAATAAATATAATAATGATGAAAAATCTGGAACCATTACAAGAATAACAAAAATGTGACAAAGACATGAAGTGAGCCAATGCTGTTAGAAAAATGATGTCAATAGATTTGTAGGATGTAGGGTTACCATGGACTTTCAATGGGTAAAAAATATGCAATGTCTGCAAAGCACAATAAAGCAAAGTACAATTATAAACTAGTTATGCCTATAGTCCCTACACTTGACCCTTGAAAAACACAGATTTGAACTGTGCAGTTGTATTTACTTGCCATTTTTCAATAAACAGGCATTACAGCTATGAAAATAAGACATTTGCTCCTTGGAAAGAAACCTATGACAAACCGAGACAGCATATTCAAAAGCAGAAACATCACTTTGCCAACAAAGGTCCATATAGTGAAAACTACGGTTTTTCCAGTAATCATGTATGGATGTGAGAGTTGTACCAAAAAGAAGGCTGAGCACTGAAGAATTGATGCTTTTGAACTGTGGTGCTGGAGAAGACTCTTGAGAGTCCCTTGGACGACAAAGAGTTCAAACCAGTCAATTCTAAAGGAAATCAACACTGATGATTCATTGGAAGGACTGTTGCTAAAGCTGAAGCTCCAATACTTTGCCCATGCGATGGGAAGAGCTAACTCACTGGAGAAGACTCTGATGTTGGGAAAGATTTAGGGCAGAGGACAAGGGGAGACAGAGGACGAGATGGTTGGATGGCATCATCGACTCAGTGGACATGCGTCTGAGCAAACTCCAGGAGACAGTGAAGGACAGGGAAGCCTGGTGTGCTACAGTCCATGGGGTTGTAAACAGTCAGACATAACTTAGCAACTGAACAACAGCACCAGATGATCTGAGGCTGGTTGAATCATGGATGTGGAACCAAGAGATGGAGGGCTGAATACAAAGTTATAGCAAACGCTCAACTGCTCGGAGGGTTGGCGCCCCAACCTCTGCATTATTTGAGGATCAACTGTAAATTACCATTATTATCATCCTCAATGTTGTTATTAATATTATGTGAAAATCTCGACAGTACTATCAATGATCGCTGATCACACATCATTATAATAAATATAATAATGATGAAAAATCTGGAACCATTACAAGAATAACAAAAATGTGACAAAGACATGAAGTGAGCCAATGCTGTTAGAAAAATGATGTCAATAGATTTGTAGGATGTAGGGTTACCATGGACTTTCAATGGGTAAAAAATATGCAATGTCTGCAAAGCACAATAAAGCAAAGTACAATTATAAACTAGTTATGCCTATAGTCCCTACACTTGACCCTTGAAAAACACAGATTTGAACTGTGCAGTTGTATTTACTTGCCATTTTTCAATAAACAGGCATTACAGCTATGAAAATAAGACATTTGCTCCTTGGAAAGAAACCTATGACAAACCGAGACAGCATATTCAAAAGCAGAAACATCACTTTGCCAACAAAGGTCCATATAGTGAAAACTACGGTTTTTCCAGTAATCATGTATGGATGTGAGAGTTGTACCAAAAAGAAGGCTGAGCACTGAAGAATTGATGCTTTTGAACTGTGGTGCTGGAGAAGACTCTTGAGAGTCCCTTGGACGACAAAGAGTTCAAACCAGTCAATTCTAAAGGAAATCAACACTGATGATTCATTGGAAGGACTGTTGCTAAAGCTGAAGCTCCAATACTTTGCCCATGCGATGGGAAGAGCTAACTCACTGGAGAAGACTCTGATGTTGGGAAAGATTTAGGGCAGGAGGAGAAGGGAATGACAGAGGACGAGATGGTTGGATGGCATCACCGACTCAAGGGGCATGCGTCAGAGCAAACTCCAGGAGACAGTGGAGGACAGGGAGCCGGGTGTGCTGCAGTCCATGGGGTTGTAAACAGTCAGACATAACTTAGCAACTGAACAACAGCACCAGATGATCTGAGGCTGGTTGAATCATGGATGTGGAACCAAGAGATGGAGGGCTGAATACAAAGTTATAGCAAACGCTCAACTGCTCGGAGGGTTGGCGCCCCAACCTCTGCATTATTTGAGGATCAACTGTAAATTACCATTATTATCATCCTCAATGTTGTTATTACTATTATTACGAGACAGGCATGCTTTGAAGTGTTCTGAGAAGGTGATCCTGAAGCCCCCAGGGGTGCCCACTGTGGACTCCTTCCCCAGAGGCTCTCAGGAAGACAGAATTGTTCCTCAAAAGAGCCCCACTGAAAAGTGGCCACATTTTTTCCACTGCATAGAGCCTCTTTAAGTTTAAAAAAATTAACTTTTTTTCATCTTTTTCTTATTCTTTTGTTCTCAGAAGCATTCAGATGCCTGGAGAAGGGCCACGCCTGGTGCGTTGTAAAAGAAAATGATGCAGGACTGACGAGCCTTTGTGTCCTGTATGCTCAGCTCCTGAAGCCCCGCTTGCGCCCGCTCCGCTGCCTGGGCTCACAGAGCTCTCTGGACCAGCTCTGAGGGGCAGGGCAGAGCTGGACTGGAGCCCTGCCTTCCCCACATGCCAGCTGCAGCCCCTCCTGGCAGGTTCAGCCCCTCCAGTGGGCAACATTTCATCAACAGCTGCAGGCTTCCGGCTCAGTAAGGCAACCAGGATGCTTTAGTGGGCCTGAGACTTGCCCTGATCTCCAAGTCAGAGTCCGTCTCCCTCCTCACTGGGGCGACCCTGTGCATGTCTAGGATTTTCTGTCTCCTTGTCTGGCACTGCTGCTCCTCCTAGCCCGAGCCACAGTCTGCCTTCCCAGGTCACCTACAACTTCCCGTCTTCTGGAAGCTGAACCCCATCTCCTCAAGGGGTTCAGCTAACAAGTACCGTAAACATGAGGCCTCTCACAGCACCCTCTAGAGTAGTGCTATCTCACAGAAATTTCTACAGTGATGGAAATGTTCCATACCTGCATTATTCAATGCAGCAGCTACTAACCACATCAAATATGACTAGCATGACCAAGGAATTGAATTTTTACCTTCATTTACTTCTAATGAATCTAAATCTCAATAGTCACCTGTGGCCAGTGGCTAACAGTTCAGACAGCACAGCTCTGGCGAACACTGGTCTAGCCACCCCTCAGGAGGCGGTGGACCCTGCCCCAACCCCCACAGCACACAGGAGCCCTGGCTGCCTCTGCATCTCCTCCAGCATTACCATAGGACTAGTAACCCCAACATATACAAATACTCCCCCTGGGGCAACAAGTACGCTCCTGAAAGCCTGCAAACTGTGCCTTTTTCTTTCAGCAATACATCTTAGGGGGAAAAACACACACGGAGGGAAAGACCTCACAGATGAGTCAGACTGGTGCTGCAAACATGAAGGATGGATAAGGTCCCTGATTTCTCTTTTGAAACCTGAACAAAACACCTTGCTTGTGGGGGTTTCTCTAGTGGCTCAGTGGTAAAGAATCTGCCTGCCAATGCATGGGACACAGGTTCAATCCATAATCCAGGAAGACCCCACATGCCACGGAGCAACTAAGCCCATGTGCTGCAACTACTGAAGCCTGTGTACCATGCGCTCTGCAGCAAGAGGAGCCACTGCAATGAAAAGCCCGAACACCACAACTACAGAGCAGCTCAGCTTGCTGCAACTGAGTGCAGCAATGAAAACCCAGCGTGGCCAAAATTAAATACATATTTTTTTTAAAAAAGCAAAAAACTTTACGCTTGTAATTTTGTCATAATTTCACTATTATATTAACAGTTGCAGACCACATTATGTAAAACAATATTTAAAGAGTCATATCTGACAGGGAAAATGATTATTGCATTTTAAAACGTGTTGCAGAATCTAAAATGCCAAAGTGTATGTGTGCATGCTCAGTTGTGTCCTAGTCTTTGCGAGCCCATGGGCTGTAGCCTGCCAGTCTCCTCTGTCCATGGAATTTCCCAGAAAAGAATATTGGAGTAGGCTGCCATTTCCTGCTCCTGGGGACCTTCCCGACCCAGGTCTCCTACCTCTCCTCTCTTGCACCGGCAGGCGGATTCTTTACCAATAAACCTGGGAAGCCCAAGTACCAAAGTAATGAGGAATATTAGAATGAGAGCAGACTAAGTCAGCTATGATTTTAAGTCATTAATTGTCAGTTCATGGAAATTTTTGTACACAGGTTTCAAGACAGGCAGAGCAACTAGCAGAAGCAAAATCCTTTGCTTTGTGACTGATATGTCTTTTTAAAAAGCCAGCACTGGTCAATTATCTCTCAGCATAACCATCTTGGATTGAAAAACATCAATACGCATCAAGACAATTAGTTTCTACACTTCTTGCTACTGAACTGGCAATGAGTTTCCCTGGCTTAATTAGCTTTTAGCATAAAACCATAGCACCCAGGACCTATTTCTATCTGAGAGATTTATTTATAGCACAAATGGAATGCTATTAAAGATTATTTTAGGAAAAAAACAGACTGAAAGTCAGGTATTAATGGTATAGTATTAAAATGTTTTAATCCTTTTGGTTCAGTAAGCTTAGTATGATATTATCCTTTATGAAATAATATTCAGAAAGAAAAAATATAGGCCTGAAGATGTTCACAAGCGTCACCATCTAAAATGGCAAAAACTGAAACAACCTAAACAAATTAAAGGTCCTATAGAAAGGGAAACAATTAAATATCCATTTCACTCAGGCTCACCCTAATCGCTGCTCCAGTGATGCTGCTCGTCAAGGTCACAGATGACCTTCATGTTGCTAAATCCAGCACTCGTGTGCTAGCCAGTCATCAGCACAGACCCGAGGGATCACTCTCCCTTTCTACAAATGTTCTGCTTATTCAGGCCCCGAACTTCCCTAGAAAAGCAAGCCCAGGGGCTTCTCCCCGGCGACCTGCAGACGTGACACTGGCCCCACCGACCGATTAACTTCCATTCAACTTGGAGAGAGAAGCCAACTTGGGCTGCACCTGGCTCCTGTGTTCACCACAGGCTTCACCCTCAGCTCTCCCTTATTATCCACAAGATCAGGGTAGTCAAACTGAGACTAATTCATAATGACAGGTAATTCAATAACTGTTTAACTGGGACTTGGAGATACACAGGGTATGTCAGGTTCACCCTATTCTGTCTGACTTGGATGATAAAAACTAAGCTGCGTTTCCTGATTGTGGAGTAATTGTTGGAGAAAACATCTTAGGAGTATGCTTCCCAAGTTCACTTCAGTCAATCATTCATGCCTGATCCTTTGTGACCCCATGGACTGCAGCACACCAGGCCTCCCTGTCCTTCACCATCTCCTGGAGCCAGCTCAAACTCATGTCCATTGACTCAGTGATGCCATCCAACCATCTCGTCCTCTGTCATCCTTTTCCTTTTGCCTTTTATTTTTCCCAATATCAGGGAATTTTCCAATGAGTTGTGTCTTTGCATCAGGTGGCCAAAGTATTGGAGCTTCAGCTTCAGCATCATTCCTTCCAATGAATATTCAGGGCTGACTTCCTTTAGGATTGACTGGTTTGATCTCCTGTAGTCCAAGGGAATCTTGAGAGTTCTTCTCTGGCACCACAATTCAAAGGCATTAATTCTTCGGTGCTCAGCCTTCTTTATGGTTCAACTTTCACAACCATACATGCTTCCCAAAGAGGGATGCAAACTAAAGAGGTCATAATTGACACTCATGAGCCATACAAAGGATAAGTAGCTCTCTAAGTAGGAAATATGCCCCTAGAGAGGAGACATACACTGAGGAGAACTTCTCCTTTCATTCCCCAGTTTCATAAAAGCTAATCAAAAGCAAGTCGCCCAGGCATTTCATCCTGGGTCGAAGACTAGGCACTCCAGTGGATGCTGCTCAAGGTCACAGATGACCTTCATGTTGCTAAATCCAGACTGGGCAGAGATCCCCCTCTCCCTTTCTACAAATGTTCTGCTTATTCAGGCCCCGAACTTCCCTAGAAAAGCAAGCCCAGGGGCTTCTCCCCGGCGACCTGCAGACGTGACACTGGCCCCACCGACCGATTAACTTCCATTCAACTTGGAGAGAGAAGCCAACTTGGGCTGCACCTGGCTCCTGTGTTCACCACAGGCTTCACCCTCAGCTCTCCCTTATTATCCACAAGATCAGGGTAGTCAAACTGAGACTAATTCATAATGACAGGTAATTCAATAACTGTTTAACTGGGACTTGGAGATACACAGGGTATGTCAGGTTCACCCTATTCTGTCTGACTTGGATGATAAAAACTAAGCTGCGTTTCCTGATTGTGGAGTAATTGTTGGAGAAAACATCTTAGGAGTATGCTTTCCAAGTTCACTTCAGTCAATCATTCATGCCTGATCCTTTGTGACCCCATGGACTGCAGCACACCAGGCCTCCCTGTCCTTCACCATCTCCTGGAGCCAGCTCAAACTCATGTCCATTGACTCAGTGATGCCATCCAACCATCTCGTCCTCTGTCATCCTTTTCCTTTTGCCTTTTATTTTTCCCAATATCAGGGAATTTTCCAATGAGTTGTGTCTTTGCATCAGGTGGCCAAAGTATTGGAGCTTCAGCTTCAGCATCATTCCTTCCAATGAATATTCAGGGCTGACTTCCTTTAGGATTGACTGGTTTGATCTCCTGTAGTCCAAGGGAAACTTGAGAGTTCTTCTCTGGCACCACAATTCAAAGGCATTAATTCTTCGGTGCTCAGCCTTCTTTATGGTTCAACTTTCACAACCATACATGCTTCCCAAAGAGGGATGCAAACTAAAGAGGTCATAATTGACACTCATGAGCCATACAAAGGATAAGTAGCTCTCTAAGTAGGAAATATGCCCCTAGAGAGGAGACATACACTGAGGAGAACTTCTCCTTTCATTCCCCAGTTTCATAAAAGCTAATCAAAAGCAAGTTGCCCAGGCATTTCATCCTGGGAAAAGCAAGTACCCGAAGAAGGAGTTCTAGGCCACGATGATGCCACAGTGAGTAAATGTTATCGCGTACAAAGAGTCCAGGGCCTGGGTATCAGGAGAGCTGGGCAGAGGGATGCCCTGAGCAAATGAAGCCATACTAACAAGAGCAGTGAGCCTGGTGTCATCGAACCATGGTACATATGGCTCAATCATCTTCATAAGCAGATACTATTATTTTCTCTCTTTTTTTTTGGCCATGCCACATGGCATGTGGGATCCTAGCTCCCCAACCAGGGGTTGAACCATGTCCCCTCTATGGAATCACAAAGTCTTAACCTCTGGACCACCAGGCAAGTCTGGCCGATACTATTATTTTCATCACTAAGAGGCAGAGCTACCTTCAACCCAGGCCCTGTTATTCCAGTGACCACTATGGAACACATAACAAAATCTTTAATGTGAACACCCCAATTGTCAGAAAAGTTCCATGGTGTTTGCAAGGTCAGGGCACCCCCAGTCCTTGATAGCCAGTTCAGGAAGTGATTCTTTCAAGAGAGCAAATGACCCTTTCCACTCCCCACTGAGACCATTGATCACTACAGAAAATTCAGATAAAAGCTACAGATGGGGACACAAAAACCAATTCTCGAGTTAATGAATAAATACTGGTAGGCATTTTGCCAAGCACACTGGAAAAAGCAAATCTCTATAAAAATCAACTAATAGAGCTTTACTGCTTGGGAATAAATTTTGATCAACTGCATTACCAGAGGCTGAAATTAAAGTGCAATGTGAATGAAAAGCTGTTGTCCCTGGGCCTGGATATCTGTGTGGGACAGGAACAAGGAGCGTCCATGGAAGAGGCCCCATCAAGGGACCAAACAAGGCATCTGTGAGTTTCAACCGGCAATTACTTCGGTGCTCAGCCTTCTTTATGGTTCAACTTTCACAACCATACATGCTTCCCAAAGAGGGATGCAAACTAAAGAGGTCATAATTGACACTCATGAGCCATACAAAGGATAAGTAGCTCTCTAAGTAGGAAATATGCCCCTAGAGAGGAGACATACACTGAGGAGAACTTCTCCTTTCATTCCCCAGTTTCATAAAAGCTAATCAAAAGCAAGTTGCCCAGGCATTTCATCCTGGGAAAAGCAAGTACCCGAAGAAGGAGTTCTAGGCCACGATGATGCCACAGTGAGTAAATGTTATCGCGTACAAAGAGTCCAGGGCCTGGGTATCAGGAGAGCTGGGCAGAGGGATGCCCTGAGCAAATGAAGCCATACTAACAAGAGCAGTGAGCCTGGTGTCATCGAACCATGGTACATATGGCTCAATCATCTTCATAAGCAGATACTATTATTTTCTCTCTTTTTTTTTGGCCATGCCACATGGCATGTGGGATCCTAGCTCCCCAACCAGGGGTTGAACCATGTCCCCTCTATGGAATCACAAAGTCTTAACCTCTGGACCACCAGGCAAGTCTGGCCGATACTATTATTTTCATCACTAAGAGGCAGAGCTACCTTCAACCCAGGCCCTGTTATTCCAGTGACCACTATGGAACACATAACAAAATCTTTAATGTGAACACCCCAATTGTCAGAAAAGTTCCATGGTGTTTGCAAGGTCAGGGCACCCCCAGTCCTTGATAGCCAGTTCAGGAAGTGATTCTTTCAAGAGAGCAAATGACCCTTTCCACTCCCCACTGAGACCATTGATCACTACAGAAAATTCAGATAAAAGCTACAGATGGGGACACAAAAACCAATTCTCGAGTTAATGAATAAATACTGGTAGGCATTTTGCCAAGCACACTGGAAAAAGCAAATCTCTATAAAAATCAACTAATAGAGCTTTACTGCTTGGGAATAAATTTTGATCAACTGCATTACCAGAGGCTGAAATTAAAGTGCAATGTGAATGAAAAGCTGTTGTCCCTGGGCCTGGATATCTGTGTGGGACAGGAACAAGGAGCGTCCATGGAAGAGGCCCCATCAAGGGACCAAACAAGGCATCTGGATCAAACCACTGTAGTCTGTTCCCTCAGCCACCGGCTCAGGGGCCCGTCACCACCTTGGGAGAGAAGAAGTGGGCTTTTACCCAAAGTTCAAAACATAACCTCTACAGCTCTGTATCCTATGGATAGAACTCATCATTTCCAACAGATGTTGTTGTCACCTTCATTAAGGTCTGAGCCCTAGGGCCTCGCTAGGGGTTATCCTGCCTCCCATCAGGACTCAAAGTATCCCCTGAAGATGGCCATCCTGGCAAAGCTCAGGCTGCAGACCTCCCTAGCCCAGTGACACCCTCATGCTGGATGTTAGGTAAGTCCTTGCCCTTCACAGAAAATGACAGAACTGGACTTATAAACCAGAAAGGCATTTCCCAAACTTGGGTTCGAGAAAAAAATGGCCTGAAAGCCATTTAGAATGACAGGCCAAGAAGTGTACCATGAGGGAATCAATTTGGGAACTGCCATTTCATCAAAGTTAAAAGAGGTCTACCTGTTGATTTCCTTTAGACCCCACGCTCTGGAGGCTGTGGAGGAGTCTGGGTAGGAGCCCAGGGCTGAAGTCATTCTGCCTGAGCTTGAAGGCCAGCTCCAAGCTAGCCAGCTGGGTAACCTTGGCCATGGTATCACACTTAACCTGTTTCCAGCCGTAAAATGGGATACACAACTACCCAGTCCCAAGGGTGGATCACGTGAGGTAACTCACCAAAGTGCATGGCAAGGTTCACTGGCAGTGGCAGTGGAAATAGGGACAGTGGGATTCCGTAAGTCTTCTTCTGGAGTCAAGCCTGGAAAACTCTTTTCCCAGTGCTGACCACGAGACCTGCACCAGGACACAGAACTTGCCTTTCATTCTTACAGTTTGGCTCCCCCCAGGTAAGAGCTTTGTTGACCAGCTCTTGCTGGTCACTGACCTTTGGTCAACCAATACATGTGAACCTCCTCCTGGACTCTGTAGGGCAGATCTGGGACTACATCATGACAGGCAGTAAATGGGAAACATCTGTTTAGACCAGGCTAGACTGGGGTCAAACAACCTTGTCCTACTGTGATTTCATCAGCCACTCATTTAAGGATAACAGTCACTCAGTGGAAAGAGCCCTGGATCCTTCTCGGAGAAGGCAATCTGGGCTCCCATCCCTGGTCCAATATGAGCCCCAGGCTAGCCCCCTAGCCACCTCTCTGGGTCTCAGTCTCCCCATCAGGAATATTTAGGGGTGGAGTGAACACAAGGTTCACAAAAGATTCTCAATTGGAGATGAACACTAGACTTATCCAGGGCACTTTCTGGAAATAATCCTGTCTGGGTCCAACTCCGGACCTACTGAGTCAAAAATCTCTATTTCCACTGCATAGAAAATTCACCTCAAATTTTCAAAAAAAATCTCCCAGAGCTGAAACCCAGGCTAAGTGTTTTGAAAACGCTCCTGGGTGATTCTAATCCATCCTCTTGTTAAGAGCAACCCAGGGGTCTTCCTGTCCCCCAACAGGGATGACAGGTGGCAGCTCAGGCTGATTCTGTTTAACCAACTCAGTTTAATGTGGCAATAAAGGATGGACCCTTTACTAGCTGGAAAAAAAAAAAATAAAAGAGCTAACTTGCTGATGACAAGCATCACTTCCAGTATCTTATAAAAGGCCACCCAACTTCTAGTTTCCTCTACAAACTGGGTGTCAAACATACTGCCTTTCAAATCATCACCTGGATGAGGAGAGGATTGTTAGGAAGGGCCCTTGCTTCCCATAGAGAGAGGCGCTCTTATATCCTGGGAAGCCCAGCACATACATTTACCCAGCTGCTTCTGGGACATTCCATAAAGCTACATGTCCACCTCAACCCTCTGCCTTTAAGCCATCCTAAGACTCTCAAAACATGCACCAACAAAAGCGAGCACCAGCTCTCCTAGATCCTCCTCCTCAGATCTCTAATCACTTCATCCCAAGTCCTGTCTTGGTTCTGTTTCTTGTTGATGATCCCATTTCTGCCCTCTGGACTCAGAAACTGTACTGGAGTCTCAAGCTGTCCTTTCAAAAGGACTCCTCTGGCTTGGGTCCCCTCCACCGGCTTGCTGCACTTGGGACTACCTCAGGGAGAACACCCATCGGCCTAATCCAATACACATCCCAAGGACCATCTAAAGCTCACCAAACCTCACTGGCCAAGGGATAAAGGCATCATAACCTGAGGCCTAGAGGGACTCAAAGCCTCGGCATTCCATTCAATTCTGAGCTTGGGAAGTAGCCACCTCTCTGCTGCTCTCCCCGGTGCTCACAGGTAACAGAGCACTGAGAGCCATGAGTACAAAGGAACTGGATGAGGTCAATTTCATACTTGGAACAAGTCTCTGGGGTGTTGACTCTCACTTTGTTCCAGCTGACAGCACAAAGGGCTATAGACTTACAATAACTTGAAAACAAAAGAAATAAACATAAGTCTTTCAGATCTAATCCTATAAGCAACACACAATGGAATACAGCAGAGATTGCAATGTAACCTTAAGGAGACCAGTGAGGTCCCTGGCAAAAAACATTGGCAGTAACCTGACAGACTACAATGTAAGCTGTCAATCAAAAGACAAAGACTCTCAGAAGCAAATGCTGACAGTGACCATCCGAGCCCTGTTCTGGGAAGAGGAAGCCTTCGGCTCATGGCTCCACTACCCACCACCCTGTCCATCCTCCCTTGAATGTCCACACACATACGCCCATATGTATAGGCTGCCAAGTCTACCAGCAGTCCCCAAGATGCAAACCTAGGAATCCTGAGAACACGGCTAATGTGGCATCCATGAGCCCAAGCTCAAAGGATACCCTCAGATTCTCAGCTCTCTCACTTCCAGACTTCCATATCAGAGGCACTCGCTTGCGTCACCTCGAAAGCAGAGTTATTTTAGATGAATTCAGAGAAGAAAGTAGGCCAGAACACGTATTACAGATAATAAGAGTTCATTTCTGTGTTAACACACCACATTTTACAGATTGCTTCATCAAAAACTATAAAATAATGCTTTTTAAAAAATTTTTGGCCACTTCTATTAGTCTTTCATTTATCTATTTTCATCCATCTTTGTTCTTTGGCTTGTGTGGGCCTCCCATTGCAGTGGCCTCTCTTGCAGCAGAGCACTGGCTTCCGGGACCAAAGAACAAAGATGAATGAAAGTGAATAAATGAAGAACCAATAAAAGAGGCCAAATTTTTTTTAAAAAAAGACAAGAAAAAAGCTTAAAATGAAACACATCAATCTATTTACAGTGCTCACCCTGAGGAGGGGAGTAGAATTGGGCAGAGAAGGACGATGGAATCTGTGCACAGGTTTCCTTTAAAAATCTGCATTTTAAAGATCTTTCTAGCTGACCACTCCCAATATTTTGCTTTGATGATTGTATTCTTCACTTCTAAAAGTTCTGTTTGGTTGTTTTTCAACTCTGTCGGGACTTTTTTTTTTTTTTTTTTATAGTTTCCTGCAGCTATTCTCAGGCTTGTCTTTTGTTTCTCTAAATACAGTTAATACACACTTTTTTATGATCTGAGTGTGATCATTCTAACACCTGAATTCCTAAAGGATCTCTTCTACTTTTGTCTCTTCTTTTTGCTGGTTCTCACTCACCATACCTTGTTTTCTTTGTGCTTGGTTCTTTTGAGCTGTGCACTGTTCATTGTCCTTGAAAGTTATCTGTGAGAAAGAAGTTGGCTAGGGCAACATTCAACTAAGATCTGGCCCGGTTTATAGATCTTTCACTGGAGAGGTGCAGGTGCTGAAGGAAGGCGGTGCAGCTCTGTCCAGCTGGCCCATCAGGGCTGTCTTGGGGCAGTTTGCCTGATCTCTCTGGGCCCAGGTAAAGTAGGAAGCTATGCCTCCCTCTGGGCTAATGGGAGATCATACAATAGGGTAAGGCAGTCAGCACATGCCTGGCACAAGGTGAGATTTCTCTAAATCACGGCCTCTAGCGTTACTACAGCACTTTACAACAAGGATCTGACCCAAGGAGGTGGCAGTGAGAATACAGAGAGGGGGAGGGTAGCCGGGAGGGATGAGTGGGAAGGGGATGTCCCCCAAAGGAGCCTGGAAGTTCTGTGGGGCCAACAGCCACGGAGGCTGCACCTTAGCCCTTCCCACAGGCCACCTAGTCCATGGCGAGTGTTGATCTATGCTTAATTTTTCATCCATCTTTGTTCTTTGGCTTGTGTGGGCCTCCCATTGCAGTGGCCTCTCTTGCAGCAGAGCACTGGCTTCCGGGACCAAAGAACAAAGATGAATGAAAGTGAATAAATGAAGAACCAATAAAAGAGGCCAAATTTTTTTTAAAAAAAGACAAGAAAAAAGCTTAAAATGAAACACATCAATCTATTTACAGTGCTCACCCTGAGGAGGGGAGTAGAATTGGGCAGAGAAGGACGATGGAATCTGTGCACAGGTTTCCTTTAAAAATCTGCATTTTAAAGATCTTTCTAGCTGACCACTCCCAATATTTTGCTTTGATGATTGTATTCTTCACTTCTAAAAGTTCTGTTTGGTTGTTTTTCAACTCTGTCGGGACTTTTTTTTTTTTTTTTTTATAGTTTCCTGCAGCTATTCTCAGGCTTGTCTTTTGTTTCTCTAAATACAGTTAATACACACTTTTTTATGATCTGAGTGTGATCATTCTAACACCTGAATTCCTAAAGGATCTCTTCTACTTTTGTCTCTTCTTTTTGCTGGTTCTCACTCACCATACCTTGTTTTCTTTGTGCTTGGTTCTTTTGAGCTGTGCACTGTTCATTGTCCTTGAAAGTTATCTGTGAGAAAGAAGTTGGCTAGGGCAACATTCAACTAAGATCTGGCCCGGTTTATAGATCTTTCACTGGAGAGGTGCAGGTGCTGAAGGAAGGCGGTGCAGCTCTGTCCAGCTGGCCCATCAGGGCTGTCTTGGGGCAGTTTGCCTGATCTCTCTGGGCCCAGGTAAAGTAGGAAGCTATGCCTCCCTCTGGGCTAATGGGAGATCATACAATAGGGTAAGGCAGTCAGCACATGCCTGGCACAAGGTGAGATTTCTCTAAATCACGGCCTCTAGCGTTACTATAGCACTTTACAACAAGGATCTGACCCAAGGAGGTGGCAGTGAGAATACAGAGAGGGGGAGGGTAGCCGGGAGGGATGAGTGGGAAGGGGATGTCCCCCAAAGGAGCCTGGAAGTTCTGTGGGGCCAACAGCCACGGAGGCTGCACCTTAGCCCTTCCCACAGGCCACCTAGTCCATGGCGAGTGTTGATCAAAGTGCTACAGGAAGAAAGACACGAGCAGACGGTACTGTGTGATAAACACTGTGCCTACTGGGTCCTCGGGGCCTCCAAGCTTGCTACTTAAAGAGTGATCACCCCAGAAAGGCCACTGTAGAGTCACAGAGGCCCAAAGAAGGGCACAGTGCCACCAAGGCAAGAGCCTGGCTCCTAGAGCCCCACCCCAAAGAGGGCCAGTGAGTCAGGGACAATGAGATAGAACAAGCAGGTTCCGTGCACAGGAGCCCCAAGGAAGCCTCTGGCAGCCTTTCTGCTCACATCTTTGTGCTCCTTGGAGGTGAACATCCGCACCAGAGCCCCCACGCCCAGACCTTTGCAACCATTATTTGCTAACTCAACAGCTTGTACCCACCCCTGCACCTCACTGAAAACCCTTCTGGGTCCACACATCCTTCAAGAGAGCAGTAGACACAACTCCAGCCCCAGCCTGGAGCAGACAGCAATGCAAAAGGGCCGCATGCTGGGACCAGAGAAAAACCACAAAAGAAGCGAGTCTAACAACACTGAAATCTCATTTTCTAGAACACCAAGAACAGAGATCTAGCTATTGCTTGGCATTCAAAGTAAGGCACAAACAGCCTGACAAAGCCATCCTCTCTGCTGTTAGCGGCTCTCCAATACAATTCCTCCATGCAGTGTTTTTCTGTAAATCTATTAGAGTCTTCACAGCCCTTCCCACAGGCCACCTAGGACTGTCATCCCTGATGCGGCACCCTGGGACTGTCATCCCTGATGCTGAGGGAGCTGGAGGTCAGGCAGCTGCTGCATGTCTTGTCTGAGGTCACCCGGGAACCTGGGGACATTTAGTCAGATCAGCTCCTGGAACAAAGGCTGCCACTAACGTCAGGGACATCGGTCAATAGCTCAGCCAGTCACAGGGGAGGATGACGACACAGGAAATTACAGTTGTGGCAAACCCAAGGAAGGAGACAAAATGCTTTGAAAAATCCTCACATTTTTGTTTCTACTAGGACCTGAAACTTGCTGCACACGGTGTTCTAGAAACCATCATCATCTCCAGCACATCTGGTGGGGACCTGTGGCTAAAAGGGCAGCATGCACGTGCGCACACTTGGGTTATGCACTGACATCTCTGCGTTCCGGTCAGCAGAGCTGCCAGTCAGGTCCAGGAAGACGAGAAGTGACTGGAGGACCCATCCTCGCAGGGACGGTGGTGGGCGGGGACCACAGGCTCAGGGGTTGCTCCGGCAACCTGAGGATCTAGTTCCTGGCCCCATGTCCTTTAAAAGTCACGCTGTACTGAACACGTGCACCCTGCTGACCCAGTTGCCCCGCAGAATCCAGCCTGGCTGGGAAACACAGGGGCGGGCAGTCAAGAAGCATCCGCCTTACTTCCCTAAAGTACTGTGATGCCATTTTCAGAAACCCCACAAAAGAGAAGCACCAACAGTCCTGGTGATGGAGAATTTATAAAGCATTGTCACATGTGTTGACTCAAACATGCAAGACCTGTGCTCAATCAAAGCAGAAGTTTTTATCCCTAGTTGGTAGAATAGAAACTAGAGGCAGAGGGAGAGAAGACCTATAGATTAGGAGAGACTCAACGAACACTCACACACTTCTGGTGGGCAAGTAAAATGGTTCTGCCACTAGTCATGCACAGATGAAGAGCTGATGGTAAAGAAGGCTGAGCACCGAAGAACAGATGCTTTCACGTTGTGGTGGTAGAGAGGACTCTTGTGCTCTGAGCACCAGAGCACCAGAAGCTGATGTTCCAATACCTTGGCCACCAACTCATGCAAAAAACCAACTCACTGGTAAAGACGGAAGGCAAAGGAGAAGAAGGCAGTAGAGGATGAGAAGGTTAGATAGCATCATCGACTCAACGGACATGAATATGAGCAAACTTTGGGAAGACAGTGAAGAAACAAGCCTTGCATGTTGCAGTCCATGGGGTCACAGAGAGTCAGACACAACTTAGTGACTTAGTGACTCAATGCCAAAGACTATTCCAGGCATTTATTCCAGAGAAATAACAACTTATATTTACACAAAAACTTGGACACAAATGTCATAGTAGCTTTATTCAAAATAACCCCAAACTGGAAACAACCCACATATCCTTAAATGTGTGAATGGTGAAAGAAACTGGGGTATGTCTATACCATGGAATACTACTTAGTAATGAAAAGGAATGGATTTCAATACCTGCAACAACTTGAAAGAACCTCCAGAGAATTATGTTAAGTGAGAAAAAAAAAAGTCAATCTTGAAAGGTTACATACTTTACGGTTCCATTTATATAACAATCTTGAAATGACAAAGGTATAAACATGGAAAAGAGATTAGTGGCTTTCAAGGGTGGGGAGAGGATGTGGCTATAAAAGGGCAACATGAAGGAGCCTCCTGGTGATGGAATCTTGACGACATCAATGTCAGTGTCCCGATTGTCCTGTATTGTTGTCTTGCGAGGTGGTACCATGGGGAGGAAGTAGGCAAAACAACTCTATATTCTCCTACAACTACATGTTCATCTACAAGTACCTCAACTTTGAAAGTTTGAAAAAGGAGAGAGAGAGAGACTTCAGAGACATGTAGTTCCTGTCTCAATCCTGATTTGAACAACTGAAGAATGTGACATTGCTTGGATATTAGATAATAGGGAACAACTGTTAATTTTATTAAATATAAGAGATACTGTGCTCATGTTAAAAAAAAAAAAAGAGTAGTTATTTGTCGGAGATACTTAAGTGTTTAAGAACAGAATAATATATCTGGTGTGTGCTCTGAAACAAGCCAGGGTTGAGGGAGAAGACAATGGGTGGGAGTAGAGATAAAATAAGAGAAGCCATGAGCTGCTGACTGTTGAAGCTGGACAATGGGTAGTGAGAGCTCATTTTGTCATTCTACTCTTGTATATATTTGAATTTTTCATAATAAAGGTGCAGAAACAAATTTTAAAAGAGCCCAAAGAGGACATCAGTAGAGGATGAGAAGGTTAGATAGCATCATCGACTCAACGGACATGAATATGAGCAAACTTTGGGAAGACAGTGAAGAAACAAGCCTTGCATGTTGCAGTCCATGGGGTCACAGAGAGTCAGACACAACTTAGTGACTTAGTGACTCAATGCCAAAGACTATTCCAGGCATTTATTCCAGAGAAATAACAACTTATATTTACACAAAAACTTGGACACAAATGTCATAGTAGCTTTATTCAAAATAACCCCAAACTGGAAACAACCCACATATCCTTAAATGTGTGAATGGTGAAAGAAACTGGGGTATGTCTATACCATGGAATACTACTTAGTAATGAAAAGGAATGGATTTCAATACCTGCAACAACTTGAAAGAACCTCCAGAGAATTATGTTAAGTGAGAAAAAAGTCAATCTTGAAAGGTTACATACTTTACGGTTCCATTTATATAACAATCTTGAAATGACAAAGGTATAAACATGGAAAAGAGATTAGTGGCTTTCAAGGGTGGGGAGAGGATGTGGCTATAAAAGGGCAACATGAAGGAGCCTCCTGGTGATGGAATCTTGACGACATCAATGTCAGTGTCCCGATTGTCCTGTATTGTTGTCTTGCGAGGTGGTACCATGGGGAGGAAGTAGGCAAAACAACTCTATATTCTCCTACAACTACATGTTCATCTACAAGTACCTCAACTTTGAAAGTTTGAAAAAGGAGAGAGAGAGAGACTTCAGAGACATGTAGTTCCTGTCTCAATCCTGATTTGAACAACTGAAGAATGTGACATTGCTTGGATATTAGATAATAGGGAACAACTGTTAATTTTATTAAATATAAGAGATACTGTGCTCATGTTAAAAAAAAAAAAAGAGTAGTTATTTGTCGGAGATACTTAAGTGTTTAAGAACAGAATAATATATCTGGTGTGTGCTCTGAAACAAGCCAGGGTTGAGGGAGAAGACAATGGGTGGGAGTAGAGATAAAATAAGAGAAGCCATGAGCTGCTGACTGTTGAAGCTGGACAATGGGTAGTGAGAGCTCATTTTGTCATTCTACTCTTGTATATATTTGAATTTTTCATAATAAAGGTGCAGAAACAAATTTTAAAAAGAGCCCAAAGAGGACACCATCAGTAAGAAAAAGAGGGGCATCCCTGGTGGCTCAGTGGTAAAGAATCTGCCTGTCAATGCGGAAGACACAGGTTCAATTCCTGACCTGGGAAGATCCCACAGGCGGTGGAGCAACTAAGCCCATGCACCATCACTACTGAGCCTGCGCTCTAGAGCCCAGCCGGGGGCCTCAGCTACAGAAGCCTGCACATCTGAGAGCCCATGCTCTGCAACAAGAGAAGTCACCACAAGAAGAAGATGGAACGCTACAGTAAACAGCGGCCCCCACTTGCCACAACCAGAGAAAAGCCCAGGGCAGCAACGAAGACTCATCACAGCCAAAAGTAAATAAATAAAGCTTCTTTAAAAAGAAGGCGAAACAGATGCCGCAGGCATCCATCTAGGTTGTAGACTCAGAGCTGTCTCTCTGACCAGCGCCGGGTGCTCAGAGGTGCATGATGGACGCCCCAACTGCCCAGGAGACCCACCCTGCATCAGAGACACCCCCCGTCAGGCTGAGCCGGAGGCTCGAGGAAACGGCAAGACCTGCCCTTCTTCCACGGAAGATACACACGTTCTCAGAGGCCAAGCCACAGAGAAACAGGGTGTTCCTCTACTCCACCTTAGAAAATGCGACTGCTAGATCAGTCTCCTTGCCCTCTGTATGTACAGACAGCCCATCCCATACAAGGGATCACTCCATCACTCCAGGGCAAAAAAGACAGGCTACGCTCAAAAGACACATTCTTCTCAAAGCCTTCCCCAAATTCCTTAGCCAAAGGTGCCCCCTCCTTTACCCTCTCACAGTTCTGTGGTTACAGCATCTACATCAGTTAGCTCTTGCGGCCTATTCGTTCATCCAAAACCCTGCCGCTGAAATCATCAGTGACTATCTCACAGCTCCTGAGACAGCGCAGCCACTGCTTAGCTGCACGCCGCTGACTCACAGGCCACAACCGTCCCAGCGTTTACTCCCTGGCTGTTGGCTGGCCTCGGATCCTCCGGGTTAGTGGCCGGAGACACTGATTCCTTGCCATGCAGGCTACTCCACAGGGCAGCTCATAGCATGGCAGCGGCCTTCCTCCAGGGCAGGGGCTCGCAGAGAAGAAAGATACCCAAGACAGAAGCCTTAGTCTGTAACAACAACCTCAGAAGCTTTGCCATATTCTGTGTTAGCAGTCAGAACGCCCAGTTCACGCTCAAGCAGAGGCCCTGGGGTGGGGATCAGTGGCTGCCTATGACACCCTGTCGTCCATGCATATGTATGACCGGAATTTTTCATTCCTTCACTAGCAAATAGTCCCGAGAGCACGACCCACTTCCAATGCACATCTTTGCGCTCAGCCCTCCCTCATCCAGGGCGGACAGCTGCTCCGTATCTGACTGAGACCAGCAATCATATACCTGCTCCCTCCCCCAGGTGGGGGAGGTTTGGGACCACAGATCCAGGGGGCCAGGTTTGGGACCACACGGCGCCCCCTGCTCTGGTCCTAGCGCACTGGATTGATGACCCAAAAAAGTCAGTGATTCAAGGGTTGTGGGTTGGCCAGAAGATTCTCACTCAGGATCTGAAATGGAAAATACCCAAAGACGATGCCTGTTATGGGGAAGTCATAGCAAACCAAAGCTCCACTCAAGCTTCAGTTCCGTGGGAACAGAATAAAAAAAAAAAAAGAAGAAGAACAACATTTTAAAAAAGCAGTGTAGAAAAAAGAAAATGGAGAAGTTTAGACAGACACAGAGCTGCCCCGAGAGAGACAAAGAAAGACTCGCCAGAATAGACAGGTCCTCAGAGCTGCTCACATCCTGAGTTCTCTTGATCCAGCCCCTCCCATAATAATCCCTCTTCTTGTGTTGACTTGTGTGAGTCTTGCTTTCTCGTAGAAGCACCGGAAGAGGAAGAGCATCTAGGCAGGGTTGGGTCTTGGCCAGGATGCCCCATCCAAAACCCTGCCGCTGAAATCATCAGTGACTATCTCACAGCTCCTGAGACAGCGCAGCCACTGCTTAGCTGCACGCCGCTGACTCACAGGCCACAACCGTCCCAGCGTTTACTCCCTGGCTGTTGGCTGGCCTCGGATCCTCCGGGTTAGTGGCCGGAGACACTGATTCCTTGCCATGCAGGCTACTCCACAGGGCAGCTCATAGCATGGCAGCGGCCTTCCTCCAGGGCAGGGGCTCGCAGAGAAGAAAGATACCCAAGACAGAAGCCTTAGTCTGTAACAACAACCTCAGAAGCTTTGCCATATTCTGTGTTAGCAGTCAGAACGCCCAGTTCACGCTCAAGCAGAGGCCCTGGGGTGGGGATCAGTGGCTGCCTATGACACCCTGTCGTCCATGCATATGTATGACCGGAATTTTTCATTCCTTCACTAGCAAATAGTCCCGAGAGCACGACCCACTTCCAATGCACATCTTTGCGCTCAGCCCTCCCCTCATCCAGGGCGGACAGCTGCTCCGTATCTGACTGAGACCAGCAATCATATACCTGCTCCCTCCCCCAGGTGGGGGAGGTTTGGGACCACAGATCCAGGGGGCCAGGTTTGGGACCACACGGCGCCCCCTGCTCTGGTCCTAGCGCACTGGATTGATGACCCAAAAAAGTCAGTGATTCAAGGGTTGTGGGTTGGCCAGAAGATTCTCACTCAGGATCTGAAATGGAAAATACCCAAAGACGATGCCTGTTATGGGGAAGTCATAGCAAACCAAAGCTCCACTCAAGCTTCAGTTCCGTGGGAACAGAATAAAAAAAAAAAAAGAAGAAGAACAACATTTTAAAAAAGCAGTGTAGAAAAAAGAAAATGGAGAAGTTTAGACAGACACAGAGCTGCCCCGAGAGAGACAAAGAAAGACTCGCCAGAATAGACAGGTCCTCAGAGCTGCTCACATCCTGAGTTCTCTTGATCCAGCCCCTCCCATAATAATCCCTCTTCTTGTGTTGACTTGTGTGAGTCTTGCTTTCTCGTAAGAAGCACCGGAAGAGGAAGAGCATCTAGGCAGGGTTCCTGGGAGGTCATTAGGTGAGGGCCAGGATGCCCCATCAGAAGGCGTGGAAGAGGGAGTTTAGTAGAGATGAGCCTCCAAACCAGCACATGGTCAAAAGTTCAGCTCCTGCCCAAGCGCTCTTAGCTCCCCAGATTTCACAGTCTGTGATTAACGATTCTCATGGACAAACTTTATTAAGTGATGATGCTAAAAAAAAAACAAAAACAAAAACTCAACATTGGACCTGATGACCCCAGTTCAATGCAGAGGAAAAACCAATACGCCCACTGTACCCCACACGCTCACTCACCTCTCAGGGAGAAGTTATGTTCCAGAGCTTAAGAAGGCAGTGAAGCAGGGCAGGAACCAGCCGAGCCCAGTAAAGGAGTCAGCCCTGAACTGAGGCAGCAATTAGGTGTGAGGGAGGGAGGCTGAAAAGCCAGGACTTAAGGCCACCTTGAGAACCACCTGTGAGAGCTCCCTGGCAGACTAGCAGCTCTGAGATGGCATTGTATCTGGGACTTCCCTGTGGTCCAGTGGTTAGGAATCCACCTTGCAATGCAGGGGATGCAGAGGTCTATCCCTGGTTGGGGAGCTAACTAACTAAGCCCATGGGCTGCAGCTACTCAGCCAGCACGCTCTGCAGTCTGTGGGCCACAGCTGAAGAACCTGCACGCTGCACCTAAGACCCAATATGGCCAAATAAGCTAAAACAAACAACAACAACAACACAGCCTTCTATCATCAGAAGTGTGACTGATTCTGCTCACTTAGTGGAGTCCCCATCCATCCACCAAAGGCTTTCAGATTCCACAAAGAAGTTCAGGTTCATGTCAGGTCCCCTCACACCTGACTTAGGACTCTCAGAGGTTTTCACCTCCAGAAGTGCAGGCAGAGGCCACCCTGAGGAGACCGTGTGGACCAGGAAGCCTGCCTTCTGGAGGCCCATCTGCTGGGCAGAGCAGGGACTGAGTACATGGAGCGGCCATCCAGGCCAAAGGAAAAGCTGAGCAAGGCCAGGAAGCAGGAAAGCCGAGTGCACGTCTGACCACAAACAATCCAGGCAGCTGCTCTGGCTGGAGGAGGGCATGGCTGCGGAGCAGCAGCAGGAAGCAGGGCGGAAGGGGGGCGGCTGGTTGGGGGGAGCCCACAGGAGCAGGGGAAGCTTCCACCCCCACAGCGCTCCCTCTCTCTGGAGGCCCAGCCACAGCCAGGAACATTCCACAGGACGCCCAGCAGCCAGCGTCAGGGGTGGGGACGAGAAAGAAGAGCAGGCCTGAGATTCAACCCAAGATGCGTCCCCAGTAGGACCTAGTCATCAGCCATTGCGCACACAACCTGCGTGGAGAGATGGCGTCTTCTCCTGCCAGGGGACGAGGCACAAAGACGGGGACAAGGAGAAGACGCTCCCTCAGGGACTTAATGGCACCCCCACAGGTGCGTGCTGGGCTCGGCGGGCTGAAGGAGGTGGGATCTGCTGAAGGGGCCGCACACCCAGGGCTTGCAGGCCTCCGCCCGCACAACCCTCGCCCAGAAGGCCTGCCCTCCTCCGCTCAACCTGGCAGCCCCCCAGGCCTGAGCAAAGCCCTCCCTCCTCCAGGAAGCTTCCCCTCTGAACACAGGCGGAGCCCATGGCGACTCGTCCATCCTCCAGGCAAATAATCCCTGGTCCAGGCCCAGGCTGCTGACCTCTGACCTCTGGTTCTGGGAGCACCCAGTCGCTTTGGCTCTCCCCCTAACTAGAAGAGGCGCCCCTGGAGAGCACCCACCTAGGTCCCTGAGTAAGGCAGGAGCTAGCCGACCCTTCCCAGGCCATAAGATGTCAAAAATAAACACGGCTTAAAAAATAAATACATAAATAAACACAGCTTGACCTCCTGACAGCAATAAATGCTGGCTGATGCCTCTGACTGGTGGCCAAGAATTTAAAAGAGGATCTTGACGAGTTAAAAGACAGAATCTAATGGGGAGACCAAAATGGAAGGTATCACTGTTTCATCAGTTCACTATTTTCATGAGCTCACAAACAGCCTCCAGCATTCAGAGAACGTGGTCTCGGTCACAATGTTATTTTTAACATTTTATGACAAATCTGCTCAGTTTTCCCTCTTCCGAAAAAGCAGGCTGAAGGGCCTCAAATTTGCTCCATAGGAGCTGCCAGCAAACAGTTTCCACTGCAGTCGCTGGACACACATGTGTAACCTCTGCGCCGTATTGACTCAGGTGTCTTCACTCGGGTGGGTCCCCGCGTGTGTGTTTCTCCCCCGGCCCCTCAGGCCACGCTGCACGCCGGAGTCAGGGCATCATCAGCTGCAGCAGGAAATCAGGGCCCACGGCAATTCCTCCAGATGGCGGGGACCCATCGAGAACGGGTCGTCCAGAAGGCCCAAGCTCCTGCTGTGACTCACCCACAGAGAGCATGCAGTCTCTATGCAGTTTATCAGACGCTCCTGGACCTCAGTCCCAGGCGGTTCTAAACAGCCTTGAGAAGAAGTGCTGAGGCAGTGAGTCAGCTCTGCCACACGCAGGTGACCCGCAGATAGGCACGTTCAAGATACCGCGCTTGTCAGAGCTTCTGATGTGCTGACAGGCATGGACCCTCCGAGGGGAAAAGCACTAGTGACACACGTTATTAGTCCCAGGACTGTGGCTCTTCAGGGGACAGCTCAGTCCCTGTCCCACCTTCTGACATTTGTGTCATCAGGGATCCCCATTTCCTAAGCAGCGTCAGCAGTCCTGAGAATCCAGACTCTTTGCCCAGCGCCTCTGTGAGGGGTGAGGAGGGCTTCCGCAGCCTAGATGGGTTTATTGCCCAGAGAACTCAGAGAAGCCTAGTGACCCCTCCTCCTGAGGCAGCTCCTGAGACAGTTGGAAACTCTGGGAGGAACGGCATGTGAAAAAGTCGAGTAACCCTCTTGTCATTAGCTGGGCTGTGATGCAGGATGCTCTGGAAAACCAGGCTGGAAAAGATGGCTGAGGCTTCAAGCTTCCGCAGGACCTCACGCTCCTCCCGCCCAAGTGAGCCTGAGGCGGGTGCAGAAGAGACAGGGAAATGGTGCTCCCCACCGACCACCGCCCCGCCCTGCTGAAGCAGCCCTGCTCCTGCCACTTCTCCTGTCTCGAGAGCCAGGAGAAAACTCCAGAGAGACGGGAAGCCACACTCACACAGGACACCTTGAGCAAAGGGGCCACGCCCACCAGGAAGCAGGGTCTTAGGGCCCGTCCCTGCCACTGTCCTCTGGGGAGGAATCAGGGATGGGAAAGCCCCCTGCCTTGACTGTGGGGGCCGAGCAAGAACCCACACCCAGGTCTGCGGACCCCACGTCCACACTAAACCATCTCTTAGGCCACTTCACCCCTGAAGCAAGCAGAGACTGTGGGACAGACTGTGGGTACAGCTGCCCCCTTTCCCATGAAGGATTCCAGGGGCTGGCAAGCCAGCTAAAGGAGCATTGACGAGTTTAGGGGGCCCCTTGTTTCTGCTTGCTCCAGATACTGAGGCTGATGGGGTCGGGGTAGAGAAGAGGCCACCCTCAGGATCCCCACCCTCTCCACTGCACCCCAGGTTCCAGAACACACGTGCATCCCGCTCCAGCAACCGTCCTGCTAGACCCAGCTCTGCCGCACCGACAGATGATTAAACACGGGTTATAGACTAGTTTCAACCAAGTTATAAAGCGCCATAAACCAGCCTTAAAAGCCTTCTCGTCTCTTCATAAAATCTGCTAAAACAGCGGGGAACATTAACAACCCCCCACAGTAGTGAGTGAAAACACAAAAAGCACAGAACAAATAAGTCCAAGTGAATATAGCCATTACTACATTTGTCAGATTTCACCTTAAGGGGGTTAAAAAAAAAAAAAGGATGGAATTTTAAAAGCTTTCCACAAAAGGCCGCACGCTGACCTCGGGATTTCAAAGCAGGAATGAAAGAGAGCTGCCAGTTGGGACTTTCCCACTTTGGTTTTATCCCCTGCCTGTGGGCTTTCTAGCCCTGAGTCCACTGGGCCTCCACTCACATGGGCCTGTGGAGCTGGGCTCAAACGCTCCAGTGCACAAATTACCCGTGACTCACACCAGCCCTTTCCATCCAGCGCTGCCAACCCAAAGTGGATCCCAGAAGGTCCTCACAGGAATCCAGCCGTCTGACTCCAGCCTCAGGACAGCAGGGCTGCCGGGACAGACGGCTGGAAGAAGGGTGCTCAGGGATGAGGGCGCCCGTGAGGCCAGGAGATGGGGCTGGGAGGGGGCAGGGCTGGGCCACGCCATCCGCTCCTCACCAGTCGCCTCTCCATTCTGTTCTAGGACAACACGCATCACGTGAAGCTTCAAAACGGTGACTCGGGGCAGAAGACGCTCAGGGCCCAGGTTCCACTCCTGCAAGGAGTGGACAGTGTTTTGCATGTGCCTGATCTCTTTCCACACACACCTCCTCAGGAAGCAAGAGCAGCCGGGGGCTGACGGTGTTGATAGTACTGTGCGTCACCTGCTGTGACTGCAGGATTCTGGGCGCTGGTGGAGAAGGTGTTGGGGGCGGTGGGAGAAGCACATTAAACTGCATCACTCCATCTCCAGCTCACTGAGAGGAAGGAAGGTCAGAGACGCAAGAGGTAACAGGTCACATGGCTTTCCCAGGATCATCCAGAAAATCTCCTTCTCCCATATCAGAAGCTCCTTCTAAAAGGTAAAAGTGGGCACCTAAGAGCCTCAGCCCTCTGGTGCTGTGTCTGGAGGCAGGTCTCCTCCGGCCCGTTACTGGGTGAGCATCACGTACCAGGCACCGTGCTGGACTGGCGGGGATTATCAAGTTGTTAATTCTCTGAAGTACCTTCGCATCCTCATTCTACAGAGAGATCCAGAGAAGAGACAAGCTGACACTTGACCATGTTCCAGGCACTGTTCTAAGCCTATCATGTGTACGCATTCATTTCATTCTTGTAACAGCCCCACGAGCTGTGAACTGTTATTGTCTCCATTTTGCAGACAAGGAAACTGAGGCCTAGGCAGGCTCAGTAACTTGGCCAGAGTCACACAGCAGGTCGGGGGGTGGAGGGGAGGAAGGGGGAACTGCCGCAAACCAGGTACTCTGGCTCCAAGCCCACGTTTTTACTGCCTATACCATACAGCCTTTTTATTTATGTTCACTGAAATATAGTTGATATACAATAGTATATGTTACAGGGGTACAGTAGAGTGAGTCACAATTTTTTTTTTTTAGATTCACAATTTTTAAAGGCTATACTCCATGTAGAGTTACTGTATAATATTTGCTATATTCCCCGTGGTATATAACACACCCATGTACTTGTTTTGTACCTAATAGTCTGTATGTCTTAATTCTCTAGCCCTATCTTGCCCTCCCCTGCCCTCTCCCTGGTAACCACAAGTTTGTTCTCTGTCTTTGTCAGTCTGCTTTTCTCTTGTCCTATGCATTAGATTCCACGTATAAGTGATGCACAGGATTTGAATTTTCTGCCATCTGCAGCAACACGGATGGACTGGGAAGGCATTATGGTAAGTGAAGCCAGACAGATGCCCAGCATGCTAACGCCAGGCTCTATCAGCCAGGTTTGGTTCCAGGGCCCAGGGCACCAGACTCATGAGGTCCAGGAGGGAAACCATCAGAAAAGAGCAGCGTTTCCCCAACCTTTCCAGGACTGAGACCTTGTCAAGGTCTAATCAGGCAGGTGGCCTCCTGAGTTCCTTCCCAGCTACTTCTGCCTAGACCCCTGGGTTCCTCAAGATAAGCCCGAGCCTATCTCCAGAAGACCCCAGGAGTGCACTAGGCTCCAGAATTCTTTTTCTCTCCTTCCTTCCACCTTTCTCTCAACCTCATTAGTCATGATTTAACATATTCCTCTCCTTCCCTTGGGCCATCCACCTCCATTCAATGTTGGGAGGAAAGCAAGGGGACTGGAGGCTAGTGCACACTCAGGAGCAAAGGAGTGCAGGCAGGCGGCCCCAGGGCACTGGTTTCACAGGTGGAGGAGCTCAGAGGGAAGACGGCTGCTCTGCCCACCCTTGTGAGTTCTTCCTTCCGTTCTGAACCCACGGAGTTGTTAAAAGCCGAAAGTAGTTAGTTCGTAAGGGTTCCCACGGCAGTCAGTATAACAACATCTGCAGCCCCTGGGCTCTCATGAAAAGAGGGGGGCTGTGCAAAAGCTGGGGTGCCTGTCAGGTCTCACTCAGCTCTGCAGTTATCCTTCTGTACATGAGATGCTTGATACGCGTGTGCATACACACACACACACACCCCCCCAGAGAAGCTGCGGCATGAGGCCCAGGGAGTCCACCGTATGAGCCTCCCACAGCCTGTCCAGCCAATGGACACTCAGTAAAGGTACACAGCTGGACCCCAACATCTCCCCCTGGGATCCACTCCCGGTCTCAGACGCATCCTAAGCACGGGTCTGCTCGAGGACCTCCCCGCCCGATTCTCACAGAGGCTCTGCCAGACCCCTGTGCGGAGCCAGACCCCTGGCCTGGCAGCGAGCTCCCGGCACATGCCAGCCTCCCTGCCCACCTTCTCGCTCACGGCTTCCCACCACGCGCCCTAATGTGCTCGTCAGCAGAGGCCGTGTGCTGTCTCCCAAACACCCACCACACTCTTCCCAACCGCCTGAACGGCTCACTACCTGTTTCCACACAATGACATTTTACGCACCCCTCCGAGACCACCTCAAGTTCCACCTCTTCCAGGAAGTCCTCCTCCCTCCTCCCAAATGTCTGAGACTCATCCACGTCTGATCGCTCAGCCGCGTGTGCGTCTCCCTGTGCTCTTCGTGACGTCCTGCCTCATCGCTGGACATGCCGCCCACGGCACCGCCCTGAGCCCAAGAAGCGGCAGCCCAGAAAACATCTCTGGGATGCCCACAGGGCTCAGTATTGGGTAAAGCAAACACTACACACTTGGCAAAGGACGCCCATTGGTGAAGGGTTGACCCCGGGACAAGAGAGCCTTCAGGGACATCTCCTGGGGCCGGTGGCCAGCCTTATCCACTGCTGACTGTCAGGACCCCTGCCTTTCCTGCCCACCATGGACCAGGCACCGCGGCTCAGTTGGCAAGGGCTTGTTTCTATGGCCTGGTGTCTCTAACCAACAGCCGAGCGCTCCTTGGAGCCATGTGACACAGGAGAAGGAAGCTCCTCTTTGCGCCCTTCAGCTCCAGCTGGGGAAAAAATATTTTCTTTTCCATTGCATAAGATGCTTCCAGCGGTGACAAGCCCAAAACCACTGACAGGAGATAAAAGCCCTGTGGGTGTGAGTGAGGAGCAGAGAGAGGCCGCGTGTCTGCGTAGGACACACGGGCAGGCGTGTGTCGGCTGCAAGACCAGCCAGCTGCACGTGGCCCCTCAAACAAGCCACAGAAGAGACACAAGCTCTAAGATCAGAGCCAGTGTGGTCCACCGGCGAGGCCCCTTTATGCTCTCTGCGGACGTGATCAGAGCAGAAGCGGACGGTCAGGGGAACACAGACGGGTAACCATCACCCACCCTGCCCAGCCAGGCCCCCTCTGCCGGGCTGCAGCGAGGGGCCAGGAGAGGAGAGGGGGCCCGGCTCTGGAAGCCTCTGGGGGCTGTGCGGGTTTGAGAGGCTGGCACGCAGGTCCTGCCATCAGCAGGAGCCAGGGTCAAGGGCTCAGGAGCCTGGGAGGAGGCCCTGCTCATCCCAGAACTTGGAGAAGGAGCCTGCCCCCAGATCCTCGCTTCCTCTCCTATCCAGTGGGGACAGCAGCCGCCCTGAAATTAATACACAGCTGTCTTGGGTCCTTCCAAGAAGCCAGACGTCAACAGGCTTAGGAAACGGTATAGAGCTTTGCACATGCCCACTGAGACGCTGGGGCAGGGCAGTCCACACAGGCTGGCTTTGTAAGGCTCCCCTCTGACCCACGAATTTCAGCTGAGGGAGCTAGGCTGAGGAAATAACCCTAATTCAAAAAAATAATCTTTACACATGAGGACAGTCATCATGGTGTAATTTAAGACCATGGGGGAAAAACCCAGAAAGTGTCCAGGCAGCTGAGAACACAGGTGAACACGGTTCAGCTACTCAGCAGAACCATTCAAACAACTTTCAGAGACTAGGATTACACAGAAAATGGGGATGAGTGACATTAACCGAGAAAGTCATGATACAGATTGACTTGTATCATTTCTTTCAATTTTCAACTTAAATGAAGATTCAATTTTATACGTTGATGTGTAAAAAAGAGTCATAATGCTTTCAATAACGCAGTCTAACTCATACGTTGCCTGAATTTTTAAAAAGCTACATGCTGGGAAGATATTAGAAAATAATCAGAATCATCAGTGGTGATGTTTATATATTAGTAAAGGGATAACTTCTCTTCTATTTTAATGCAGTTTTCAGATTTTTTTATGAATGCTCCTTTTAAACTAGAAAAAGAAGTAAACACATTGTAGCAGTTTGGGTACAGAATGGTAAAACGTACACTTTAGGCGTTTCTCTGGTGGCTCAGTGGTAAAGAATCCGCCTGCAGTGCTGGAGACCTGGGTTTGATCCCTGGGTGGGGAATATTCCCTGGAGAAGGGAATGGCAACCCACTCCAGCGTTCTTGCCTGGGAAATTGCATGGACAGAGGAGCCTGGCGGGCTATAGTCCGCTGGGTTAGACAGTCAGGCATGACTGAGCACCTGACACTAACTATGCTTTAGCAGGGGGAAGGAAAGAGGGGCTTCTATGCCCAGACATAACCTGGATTTTGGAGGCAACTACCAGACAGGACCTCCTGAGGGGCAACTCAGGGAAACACACACGTTTCTGCCCCAGCCCTCCTGGGTGAGACCAAAGGTTTACAGTCCACCCACATCCCATTCTCACTTTCCCAGAGAAAAAAAGAACACTGTGAAAGAAACAAAATAAGCCAAAATAGCCAGAATGCAGCAATTACACAAGAACAAAACCACCAACAAAGCACAGAACAACATCAATTTCTATGACTGAAAACAATGAAAACAAAAACGCGGCTATAAAGAGCCGTGACAAACTCAAGGCAGCACTAACAGTGCTTCCGAAACAAAGCTCCTTCCAAAAATTGCAGGAATTCCAAAGCCTCCGCCCAGCAGGAGCTCCGCAGCACTGCCAAGTGCTGTGGGCAGCCGGGCTGCTCAGCGGAGACACCCAGCTCCATGGAGGCGCTCCGAACCGCTCCTGCCATGATTCTCACCTTGAGTGACTCCTAATCCTGTGCGTCTCAGGAAGTCGACTTCGGGTGGATGGAAAACTGAACCTCTGGCAGCGAATCGACATTCACCCGAAGAACCCAAGAGGAGTCTGTCTGGGTCAACTCACCTCCCCCAGCACCGCCCCCTGCTCCTGACACGGGCTCCCCAGGGCCCACGGAGCACGTGGAGGGACACCTGTGACCCGACCAGCCGCAGGGACGGCAAAGCCCTAGGGGCAGCGCCAGGCTAGCGGGCGGGGCAGATCAAGGCAGATAGACAGACCAGCAGCAGCAGCCTGGGTCCCTAAGCAAACCAGCAAGGCAGAGGCGCCAGCCCGAGGCCCTAGGTCTTGTCGTCTGCACTCGGGGTCCACAGCCGGGTGGTCCTCGCCAGGTAGCACTGTGAGACAGAGGCACCTTCTCTGCCCTCATGACCCCCTCCCCTGAGGGGCCCCAAAGCACAGCTGGCCTAGAGTTTAGCCCCTGGTGGGCTGAGACCTACGAGCGGACGATGAAGGGAGGCGGGAGGACGACAGGAGGCCGGCACGCCTCCTCCCAGATCTCTGCTGTCCTCTGCCACGGCGTCTGTCACGGAGCCTCATTCAAGGCCAGTCGTGCACGCTGGACGACGGGACTGGGAAGGCCCTCAAGGCCCATCGATCAAGACATCTCAAAGCGCTAGTTTAACCACAAAACCCTCTGACCAAATAGAATCCTGCTCCCAATCCTGATCTTCCCAGTGATCAAGATGGGCTGCGAGGAATGAGGCAAGGGTGGGAGAGAGAATAAGGGTAAGACCGCTCTTCTCCCTGCTCCCTAGAACTACAGAACCCCCTAAGCAAATCCTGCAACCCTGGACTCTTCACTAGATCAGCCCCCGCATTTCAAGGCGGGGGCACTGAGGCCTCAGCAAAGGCAGGCGGAGTGGGCGGGAGAGCTGGGGCCGGCACCGGCGGCTGTGCCCGGACTCCCGGGGCCCAACACTCCTTCCAAAAATTGCAGGAATTCCGAAGCCTCCGCCCAGCAGGAGCTCCGCAGCACTGCCAAGTGCTGTGGGCAGCCGGACTGCTCAGCGGAGACACCCAGCTCCACGGGGGAGCTCCGAACCGCTCCTGCCTTGATTCTCACCTTGAGTGACTCCTAATCCTGTGCTTCTCAGGAAGCCGACTTCGGGTGGATGGAAAACTGAACCTCTGGCAGCGAATCGACATTCACCCGAAGAACCCAAGAGAAGAGTCTGTCTGGGTCAACTCACCTCCCCCAGCACCGCCCCCTGCTCCTGACACCGGCTCCCCAGGGCTCACGGAGCACGTGGAGGGACACCTGTGACCCGACCAGCTGCAGGGACGGCAAAGCCCTAGGGGCAGCGCCAGGCTAGCGGGCAGGGCAGAGTCAGACAGACAGACCAGCAGCAGCAGCCTGGGTCCCTAAGCAAACCAGCAAGGCAGAGGCACCAGCCCGAGGCCCTAGGTCTTGTCATCTGCACTCGGGGTCCACAGCCGGGTGGTCCTCGCCAGGTAGCACTGTGAGACAGAGGCACCTTCTCTGCCCTCATGACCCCCTCCCCTGAGGGGCCCCAAAGCACAGCTGGCCTAGAGTTTAGCCCCTGGTGGGCTGAGACCTACGAGCGGACGATGAAGGGAGGCGGGAGGACAACAGGAGGCCGGCACGCCTCCTCCCAGATCTCTGCTGTCCTCTGCCACGGCGTCTGTCACGGAGCTTCATTCAAGGCCAGTCGTGCACGCTGGACGACGGGACTGGGAAGGCCCTCAAGGCCCACCGATCAAGACATCTCAAAGCGCTAGTTTAACCACAAAACCCTCTGACCAAATAGAATCTTGCTCCCAATCCTGATCTTCCCAGTGATCAAGATGGGCTGCGAGGAATGAGGCAAGGGTGGGAGAGAGAATAAGGGTAAGACTGCTCTTCTCCCTGCTCCCTAGAACTACAGAACCCCCTAAGCAACTCCTGCAACCCTGGACTCTTCACTAGATCAGCCCCCGCATTTCAAGGCGGGGGCACTGAGGCCTCAGCAAAGGCAGGCGGAGTGAGCGGCAGAGCTGGGGCCAGCACCGGCGGCTGTGCCCGGACTCCCGGAGAGCAGGCCCACAGCTTCCCACACTCCCTGCACAGGTGAGGTCACGCCTGCCCACCTGCCGGGAGAGACGTGGCTGCCAGTCACTCCACACCTCGGTCAGCTCTCACGGGCGCGCTCCAGGGCTGGGGGGGCTCGGGTGCTGCCGGAGCTGTGCCTGGCGCCTCTCGGCATCACGCACGCCAGCTCTCCTCCCTGCGCCCTTCAGACCGGCACGCTCGGAAGCTCCCCGAGTCCTCGCCTGATAGCTGAGAGGACATTCAGGTGCAGGAACTGGCTCCACGGAGACAAAGCCTCGGCCAGAATGGATCAGCTAGACTCCTGTGCTCGGACAACCTGCCAGCGGGAACCCAGCCGCACCCCACGAATGAGATCCCCCGCCCCCTTCGAGGCTCCTAGTCCAAGGATACCCTGCCAGCGCTTCCACACAAGGCCAACCCACCACAGACTACACAGGCCGTCTCTCTTCTGCCCGACAGGGACCAAAGCCCAGAAAATACTTCACTGTGCATGAGAGACTCAGAAAAAGTCCTCCAAGTCATAACTGGCGCCTAGATTTGTTATGTCAGAGTCATATGAGCACAGGTGCAAACCAGAAAGACCAGGATCACAGTCTAAAACTGAGGCTCATTTAGTACAAGCCCCCATTTTACAGATAAGCAAACTGAGTCCCAGATAGGTATGTGCGAGGAGCAGAGCCCGGGCTGGGGCACCAGGGGCTCCAACCCAGGGACTCTGTGCTGCACACCTCACACTGGGTGCTTGTGAGTGGGCCCCGGGAGCTGTGCAGCCCAGAGCTCTGCCCTGGAGTCTCCGTGCAGGCCGCACTGCACGCGGAGGCTTGGCTGACCCCGTGCCCTCTCCCTCGCGTGGAGTGGAGCGCTATCTGCCCTCTGGGGCAGGGCACCAGCAGCACCAAGGCCAGGAACACAGATGCACAGGCACAGCCACGGGCAGCTGTCCTGCAGTTCAGGAACCCCTAAGCAAATCCTGCAACCCTGGACTCTTCACTAGATCAGCCCCCGCATTTCAAGGCGGGGGCACTGAGGCCTCAGCAAAGGCAGGCGGAGTGAGTGGCAGAGCTGGGGCCAGCACCGGCGGCTGTGCCCAGACTCCCGGAGAGCAGGCCGACAGCTTCCCACACTCCCTGCACAGCTGAGGTCACGCCTGCCCACCTGCCGGGAGAGACGTGGCTGCCAGTCACTCCACACCTCGGTCAGCTCTCACGGGCGCGCTCCAGGGCTGGGGGGGCTCGGGTGCTGCCGGAGCTGTGCCTGGCGCCTCTCGGCATCACGCACGCCAGCTCTCCTCCCTGCGCCCTTCAGACCGGCACGCTCGGAAGCTCCCCGAGTCCTCGCCTGAGAGCTGAGAGGACATTCAGGTGCAGGAACTGGCTCCACGGAGACAAAGCCTCGGCCAGAATGGATCAGCTAGACTCCTGTGCTCGGACAACCTGCCAGCGGGAACCCAGCCGCACCCCACGAATGAGATCCCCCGCCCCCTTCGAGGCTCCTAGTCCAAGGATACCCTGCCAGCGCTTCCACACAAGGCCAACCCACCACAGACTACACAGGCCGTCTCTCTTCTGCCCGACAGGGACCAAAGCCCAGAAAATACTTCACTGTGCATGAGAGACTCAGAAAAAGTCCTCCAAGTCATAACTGGCGCCTTGAACATCTAGATTTGTTATGTCAGAGTCATATGAGCACAGGTGCAAACCAGAAAGACCAGGATCACAGTCTAAAACTAAGGCTCATTTAGTACAAGCCCCCATTTTACAGATAAGCAAACCGAGTCCCAGATAGGTATGTGCGAGGAGCAGAGCCCGGGCTGGGGCACCAGGGGCTCCAACCCAGGGACTCTGTGCTGCACACCTCACACTGGGTGCTTGTGAGTGGGCCCCGGGAGCTGTGCAGCCCAGAGCTCTGCCCTGGAGTCTCCGTGCAGGCCGCACTGCACGCGGAGGCTTGGCTGACCCCGTGCCCTCTCCCTCGCGTGGAGTGGAGCGCTATCTGCCCTCTGGGGCAGGGCACCAGCAGCACCAAGGCCAGGAACACAGATGCACAGGCACAGCCACGGGCAGCTGTCCTGCAGTTCAGGTTACCTTTGGGCATGATCTGATGCATGGCCACCGAGAGGAAGAAGATGGAGTCACTGTAGTAGCTCCCGGAGCCGGCACTGAAGTGCTTCTGCATGGCCTCCACGACGGGGAAGAGTTTGTCCGTCAGCACGCCGACGTCGTGGAAGACGACCTGCAGGAGGGCATGAGAAACGGCAAGAGTGAGCACCCCGCCCGGGTCCCCAGCACATACACGGACCGTGGAGGGGACAGACACGGCCTCCCCAGGGCCCACGAGCCGGGGGCTTGGCATCCCTAAGAGCTAAGGAAACGGGAGCAATGGGAGCCAGCGGAGACTGGTGATGGGGACGCTGAGCGTGAGGGAAAGCCTGTGGGGTGCAGTGGAAGAGAAGGGGGAGCCAATGGGAGCAGCCCCCAGCCTGCTTCTGAACTTCAAGCCAGGCCGCCCTGGAGGGAGCCCTGTGCCCTGAGACTGGAAACCAGGTTGAGGAGTCTGGTCATAACGTCGGGACCCTCAGCCAATCCCGGGAATGGCGCTGGCTCCAGTGCTACCCGGGGGCTGCTCCACTGTTCCGCAGGTCAGACACCCCACCTTCCTGCTTAGTGTGACAGGCAGGAGGTCCAGCCACTACAGAACGGAATCTGGAAAATGTCTGGAGCTGCGGTCGATGCATCCGTTGACTCAACCAGCATGGCTGGAGTGTCCCAGCTCCGGGGTGCTGGGAAAAGTTGAACATCTAGATTTGTTATGTCAGAGTCATATGAGCACAGGTGCAAACCAGAAAGACCAGGATCACAGTCTAAAACTAAGGCTCATTTAGTACAAGCCCCATTTTACAGATAAGCAAACTGAGTCCCAGATAGGTATGTGCGAGGAGCAGAGCCCGGGCTGGGGCACCAGGGGCTCCAACCCAGGGACTCTGTGCTGCACACCTCACACTGGGTGCTTGTGAGTGGGCCCCGGGAGCTGTGCAGCCCAGAGCTCTGCCCTGGAGTCTCCGTGCAGGCCGCACTGCACGCGGAGGCTTGGCTGACCCCGTGCCCTCTCCCTCGCGTGGAGTGGAGCGCTATCTGCCCTCTGAGGCAGGGCACCAGCAGCACCAAGGCCAGGAACACAGATGCACAGGCACAGCCACGGGCAGCTGTCCTGCAGTTCAGGTTACCTTTGGGCATGATCTGATGCATGGCCACCGAGAGGAAGAAGATGGAGTCACTGTAGTAGCTCCCGGAGCCAGCGCTGAAGTGCTTCTGCATGGCCTCCACGACGGGGAAGAGTTTGTCCGTCAGCACGCCAACGTCGTGGAAGACGACCTGCAGGAGGGCATGAGAAACGGCAAGAGTGAGCACCCCGCCCGGGTCCCCAGCACATACACGGACCGTGGAGGGGACAGACACGGCCTCCCCAGGGCCCACGAGCCGGGGGCTTGGCATCCCTAAGAGCTAAGGAAACGGGAGCAATGGGAGCCAGCGGAGACTGGTGATGGGGACGCTGAGCGTGAGGGAAAGCCTGTGGGGTGCAGTGGAAGAGAAGGGGGAGCCAATGGGAGCAGCCCCCAGCCTGCTTCTGAACTTCAAGCCAGGCCGCCCTGGAGGGAGCCCTGTGCCCTGAGACTGGAAACCAGGTTGAGGAGTCTGGTCATAACGTCGGGACCCTCAGCCAATCCCGGGAATGGCGCTGGCTCCAGTGCTACCCGGGGGCTGCTCCACTGTTCCGCAGGTCAGACACCCCACCTTCCTGCTTAGTGTGACAGGCAGGAGGTCCAGCCACTACAGAACGGAATCTGGAAAATGTCTGGAGCTGCGGTCGATGCATCCGTTGACTCAACCAGCATGGCTGGAGTGTCCCGACGCTCCGGGGGTGCTGGGAAAAGTACCAGGAAAAACCAGGCACCACGTTCCTCCAAACATGGAGAGTGTAGAGATGTCACCAGAGGCTCTGTCTCAGAGCTCTGCCATTTATGAAACAGTCTCATACACACACAGGCCCCCGGGACAACTGGGCCGTCAGCGGGCACCACTGAGAAAGCAGGTACTCGGAGAGGCTGCACCTGCCCCAGGTCACAGAGCTAACAAGTGGCAGAGCCAGCACGTGGACCCTGGTCTCCACACTCCAAGTCGTACGCTCTTTCTACTACACACGCGTCCTCTTTCCCTTAGCCGTGACCACCAAAGGGAAACATCAGCAAGATCCGTGATTTAAGGAGACACGAGAGCCTCACGAGTTGGTTCCCCTTGCCTGATATTGTGCCGAGTTATCAGCCCTTCCCACACAGAGCCCCAGCCTCAATGGAGTCCCCAGACCACCAGGGACTCTGCCACCTACGTCTTGCAAGTCCTCCCTGTGGCTCTGTGTGTCCCGCCATCTCAAGCCCATTCCACTGCACACAAGAGGAGCTCAATAAATGCACCCAGGCCAGAGCCCAGATGTTCCTCCTCCTCCGTCAGCCCTTCCAAGGGATCTGCTGACGACCTCCCACCTCCCTCCTCCCTGGAGGCTAAGAGGACTGGATGAGCCTGCAAGGCAGCCGCCACCTTCACTTCAGGGCCAAGAACCTGCCTGAAACGGGTGCCAACCTTGAACGGAGGAGCCCCCTGAGCCCCCTGCCTGGCTGCCGACGCTGTCCGCGGCCCTGCCCACCAGAGGGACGACAGATGTGGCTGGTGCCCGAGAAGTTGCCAAGCAGGTAGGCTCCGCTGTGTCCCTTACCTCTGCCCTTTCCCTCGACTCTGCCCAGGCTCCTCCCGGGCCAGCCTTTGGGGTCACCCATCCAGCCCAGGCCCCAGGGCCGCAGAGCTCAGACGGTTAGAACAAGCACCCCTCACGGCCCCATGGGGGCCAGCTACCCCGTCCACTTCCTCTCCTTCGGGTTCTGCTTTTGGCCACAAATCTGATTTTCTCTTAAATCACTTAAATGTTTGCTTTTTATCCTCAGACCCACTTAAAAGTCTAAAACATTATTAAGCTTAAAAAAGGAAACTTTTATATTGGGTTAGGGCTTATCATTCCCTAATTATAACTCTTTCCATCTTTTCTCTCTTCATACGTCTTTTTACAACTTCTTGCCATTTCTCTCCTAACACGCTATTTTCCTTTATCCCTTTCCTGACTGCTGTTCTTCTTTGACGCTTTCCTTTTTATTCACGACCTTTCAGCCTGGCGTGCGGAATCCAGACCCATTCTGCAGTTTCTCAACCAAGCACCACACTACGGCTTTGGCCTCGACAAGCCCACACACTCTGTGCTCACCTGACACCCTGGCTGCGTGGGGTCACAAACCCCACATGCTTCCACTCCTCCTGCCTTGCTCCCTCCAAACCAAGAGGGCTGGCTCAATGAAATAAATGGGCTACATTCTGCACAATCCACTAGACCCTTCAGAGCCCCAAGAGGAATTTTCCAAATATGCAAATTCACTGCCCTTCCTCCTTGGCTTCGAAACTTCCACCAGCTCCTCAGTGCCCTGGACCACAGTCCAGACGCCCAGCAAGGCCCTGCACCAGGGGCCCAGGCTCCCCGTCGGCCCTCCCCTGCCGTGGGGATGGAGCAGAGCTGAACCAGGCAGCCCCCACCCTGCCCGCCACAGCTTGGCCTCTGTCCCTTCCTGGGTGCACCTGCTCTCCCCACCGTCTGGAACGCCTGCTCCCAGCCACCATCTGCCAGGTCAAGTCCAGCCAGCCTTCCAGTCTTGCTCAGACACCCACTTGGCCTCCCCACAGGCGCCCCACAATGTCTCACGCCGTCCTGAGCACCCTGGGTCACAAGGAGAGCGGCATCACTTCCCTGGGGATCGCCTCTGCCGGTCCTGTCTCTGCATCAACTAGAGGGGCACTCCTGGAGGCCAGGGGCTGGGACCACTCGGGCCCCACTGTCAGGGCAGGCTCGATGCACTAGACGCCTTCTGCCTCTGCACAAGCTGCTAAACCCCGCGGAGCCTCGAGCGGGCCTCCGTTTCCTCATGGATATCACAGGAATGAGGACACCTTCCCGTCAGGTGCCTGTTAGGATTACCTGGGACAGGCAGGTAAAACACCTAGCTCAGGGGCTGGCATGCTGCACTTCCTCCCGAGTGTTAGCATGCTACACACGCACGCGTGCGGACACACACACACACACACACACACGGCCCCGCCTCGGCCCCCTGAATCCCCTCTGCTCACAGCTCAGTCTTCACTCATGAGCCAGCCTTTCCCCCGAGCCTCATTATACCTCCAACCACTGCTGGAAACTGGAATCTGACACAAAGCTGGAAGCCGACGAGAGGGCCCTCAGAAACAGAAGCCTCTGTGTTCATTAAAAAGGAAGAAAAAGAAAGGCTGTGTAACACACACACTCACTCATACACACTCAGAGCAGGGCCCGCCGCAGCCAAGCGATGGAGGAGAGCGAGCGAGCCGCAGCCAGCTCCCTCCCCTGCCCGGGCCCCCATCTCACCCCAGAGCTCCACGGGAGACAATTCCATCCCATCAACATTAATAGATTTATGAGGACAAAGTGTACTGGATACGTTGTTCCAAACGCTGTACAGCAGAGTCTGCTCCAATGAATATTTCATATAATAAATCTAGTTAAGGATAAATTAATATGTTCCCTTGAATACACTTGCTGCAGCAAGAAGCTAAGTACAGACACTGCAAGGGTGAGTCAAAGCACCCGGCCTGCGGGTGTCTCCAACAGGTGCCCAAACTGTGGTCTCCCGAGGGCGGGGCTGGAGCCGGGCACTCTCAGAAGCCGCCAGCCTCGCCAAGAGCCGTTGCCTGGCATCAGGGAACAAAGCCAGAGTGATGAGAAAAGGGACAAAAAGCGGCAGAGGGGAGAGAACGTGCCCCTTCCTCTCTCCCTCCTCCTCTTCAGACCGCCCGCTTCTGGGGCTGCAGGGAGAAACACCACACGACTGAGAAGCCCAGGGCTGCAAGCGACTCCCACAGGGAAGCCCGCTGATCCGTGAGAAGATCACGGATCCAAGATCACAACTGACAACAACCGAACAGAATCATTTCAGGGATGTAGATTAAAAAGCCAAATCATTATGTGTAACTTTTATAAATTTATCTATACATATTTTAAAGTAAACATTTCCACCTACCACCCAGCTTACAAACAGAGTTTTTTCAACTCCTTCGTGTGTCTCTTCAGTACAACCCCTGAGTCAGGCTGAGGCATTCCGAGCAGTATTCGAAAACGTGTCATCCAATTGTCCATTCAAGATGTCTCAGGTACAGCCCCCTTTAAAAAACTGTGTGGGGTGCTGTCATGGAAATGGCATCTACCCCAGCCCTGGAGACCCCATGTCCATATCGTTAAGGCTGTCGGTCTTCTCACCAGCCCATAATCAGATATTTGTAGCCACTTTAAAAGTCTCCCTTATCTCAATATTCCACATTTATCAATATTCCACATGTATAATTCTGAGATCAAAATCCCAGAAACAGTGGCTAACTCTGTGTTAAATTTCTTGACCTCCTTTTCCTTTTAATGAATTCTGTCATGCACATTCGAGAAGCACCCACATTCAGTAATGAATGTTTCAGGCTAAGGTAGTCTCAAGCTGTACTTTGTTGTTCAAAATAAAGCATGTCATTGAAGAGCACTGTGTCAAATAAGAGAATGGAAAGACATCTCTCTTGCAAAGGACAGTCTGCGGATGAGGGAGAGGGAATGTTTGCCTCGTATCCATCAAACACAGCGCCTTCTCAACGCTTCCAACGTGGGGAGGCCCAAGCGCCCAGAAGGGCACCGCCTGGGGACAGGCAGCAGCAGGTGTGTGGCCCTGGGTTCATCGGCACAGACAGGCCTGAAGGCCAGATCCCTGCTCCACTAAACTACCACTCGGGACAGAGCCACGCCAAACCCCACTCAGTCTGGAAGAGAAAACCTGCGAATCACTGGGCACACCCACTGGGCCTCAGGTCACACAGGGGCACCCAGGTGGCTCGGATGGTAAAGAATCTGCAGGGAGAAACACCACACGACTGAGAAGCCCAGGGCTGCAAGCGACTCCCACAGGGAAGCCCGCTGATCCGTGAGAAGATCACGGATCCAAGATCACAACTGACAACAACCGAACAGAATCATTTCAGGGATGTAGATTAAAAAGCCAAATCATTATGTGTAACTTTTATAAATTTATCTATACATATTTTAAAGTAAACATTTCCACCTACCACCCAGCTTACAAACAGAGTTTTTTCAACTCCTTCGTGTGTCTCTTCAGTACAACCCCTGAGTCAGGCTGAGGCATTCCGAGCAGTATTCGAAAACGTGTCATCCAATTGTCCATTCAAGATGTCTCAGGTACAGCCCCTTAAAAATCTGTGTGGGGTGCTGTCATGGAAATGGCATCTACCCCAGCCCTGGAGACCCCATGTCCATATCGTTAAGGCTGTCGGTCTTCTCACCAGCCCATAATCAGATATTTGTAGCCACTTTAAAAGTCTCCCTTATCTCAATATTCCACATTTATCAATATTCCACATGTATAATTCTGAGATCAAAATCCCAGAAACAGTGGCTAACTCTGTGTTAAATTTCTTGACCTCCTTTTCCTTTTAATGAATTCTGTCATGCACATTCGAGAAGCACCCACATTCAGTAATGAATGTTTCAGGCTAAGGTAGTCTCAAGCTGTACTTTGTTGTTCAAAATAAAGCATGTCATTGAAGAGCACTGTGTCAAATAAGAGAATGGAAAGACATCTCTCTTGCAAAGGACAGTCTGCGGATGAGGGAGAGGGAATGTTTGCCTCGTATCCATCAAACACAGCGCCTTCTCAACGCTTCCAACGTGGGGAGGCCCAAGCGCCCAGAAGGGCACCGCCTGGGGACAGGCAGCAGCAGGTGTGTGGCCCTGGGTTCATCGGCACAGACAGGCCTGAAGGCCAGATCCCTGCTCCACTAAACTACCACTCGGGACAGAGCCACGCCAAACCCCACTCAGTCTGGAAGAGAAAACCTGCGAATCACTGGGCACACCCACTGGGCCTCAGGTCACACAGGGGCACCCAGGTGGCTCGGATGGTAAAGAATCTGCAATGTGGGAGACTGGGGTTCAGTCCCTGGGTGTGGAAGATCCCTGGAGTAGGAAATGGCAACCCCCTCCAGTACTCTTGCCTGGAGAATTCCATGGACAGAGGAGCCTGGTGGGCTACGGACCATGGGGTTGCAAAGAGTCAGACACAACTGAACGATCAACACTTCTTAGGAGCCCAACAAGGAATGGAGGAAAAGCTGGCCCTCGTTTCTGGAGAAGAGGCCCCGGGCTCGGGAACTGGAGCCAGTGCCTCTGGGTGCCCAGCCAGTAGCACCAACTTGGCTCCTTGTGCCCATCCTCGCCTCCTCAGCCCCTGGGGTGGGAGGGCCCCAGGCAAGGAGATAATGAGAGGACGACCTTGTTAGCAGAGCAAGGTATGGAGGCTGCCCATGGGAGAATAAGCAAGAAAAAGGTTGGTCTGTCTTGTGGGTGCTCCACTCTCAGACCTTCCAACACCTAGGCCTTCCCAGCGGGTTTCCAGGATGACCGCCAGGGCCCACGTCAGATCACAGGGACGGAGGGTGAGGACGGGCCCAAGAAAAGACGACACGCTGAGAGGGGCGGAGAGAGACAGAGGAGGGGGCCCAGACGCCCTCCAGGGCTGAAGAGGAAGGAACCCTAGGGCGACTCCAAAGGGGCTGGGGGAGAAGGCATGTGCTGTCTTCTGGGGTCTGCATGTGCCCGTCACCAGCTCGCAATGCCATCACACAGGCCACGGGCCCATGCAGGCATCCGTGACACAGCTGTGGGTCGCGTGAGCTCAGACCTCGATTCCCACAGGGCAGTCTGCCCCGCCCAGAGCGCCAAGGCCGGCCCGCCCCTCCGCCCCGCCTCCCGCTCCGAGGGGCCGCCTCTCACCGCTGAACAGTCACCCTAAAGGCACCCAGTCGCCCCGCTCCTTTCCCAGCACTCACTCAAGAATCTGTTTAGTGAGCACAAGTAATCTGTACATAATGGGTACTACCACTCCTTAATTCACCTCTTTTACAAATTATGAGGTTGGGCTTGTTTACATTAAACACTGAATTTTCCGGGCACACCCACTGGGCCTCAGGTCACACAGGGGCACCCAGGTGGCTCGGATGGTAAAGAATCTGCAATGTGGGAGACTGGGGTTCAGTCCCTGGGTGTGGAAGATCCCTGGAGTAGGAAATGGCAACCCCCTCCAGTACTCTTGCCTGGAGAATTCCATGGACAGAGGAGCCTGGTGGGCTACGGACCATGGGGTTGCAAAGAGTCAGACACAACTGAACGATCAACACTTCTTAGGAGCCCAACAAGGAATGGAGGAAAAGCTGGCCCTCGTTTCTGGAGAAGAGGCCCGGGCTCGGGAACTGGAGCCAGTGCCTCTGGGTGCCCAGCCAGTAGCACCAACTTGGCTCCTTGTGCCCATCCTCGCCTCCTCAGCCCCTGGGGTGGGAGGGCCCCAGGCAAGGAGATAATGAGAGGACGACCTTGTTAGCAGAGCAAGGTATGGAGGCTGCCCATGGGAGAATAAGCAAGAAAAAGGTTGGTCTGTCTTGTGGGTGCTCCACTCTCAGACCTTCCAACACCTAGGCCTTCCCAGCGGGTTTCCAGGATGACCGCCAGGGCCCACGTCAGATCACAGGGACGGAGGGTGAGGACGGGCCCAAGAAAAGACGACACGCTGAGAGGGGCGGAGAGAGACAGAGGAGGGGGCCCAGACGCCCTCCAGGGCTGAAGAGGAAGGAACCCTAGGGCGACTCCAAAGGGGCTGGGGGAGAAGGCATGTGCTGTCTTCTGGGGTCTGCATGTGCCCGTCACCAGCTCGCAATGCCATCACACAGGCCACGGGCCCATGCAGGCATCCGTGACACAGCTGTGGGTCGCGTGAGCTCAGACCTACGATTCCCACAGGGCAGTCTGCCCCCCGCCCAGAGCGCCAAGGCCGGCCCCGCCCCCTCCGCCCCGCCTCCCGCTCCGAGGGCCACCTCTCACCGCTGAACAGTCACCCTAAAGGCACCCAGTCGCCCCGCTCCTTTCCCAGCACTCACTCAAGAATCTGTTTAGTGAGCACAAGTAATCTGTACATAATGGGTACTACCACTCCTTAATTCACCTCTTTTACAAATTATGAGGTTGGGCTTGTTTACATTAAACACTGAATTTTCCTAACAGTAGGAACCAGTTTTCTACAAAATAATGTTTCTCATCCCGAAAGATAAGAGAAAGCATGAGAGGGCTTCCCCTGGTGGTCCAGTGGGTAAGGACACCGCCTTGCAGTGCAAGGGGCGCCGGTTCCATCCCTGGCCTGGGAAGATTCCACGAGCCGCGGAGCGGCTGGACCCATGTGTCCAATCACCGAGCCGGAGCTCTGGCGCGCATGCGCCCAGAGCCGGCGCCCAGCAACGACAGACGCTACCGCGATGGGAGGCCCACAGGAGCCAAAGAACAAAGACGGATGAAAATGGAGAAATGAAAGACCAATAGAAGTGGCCCGCCCGCTCCCCTCCCTCCCCAACCTGATCCCCGCCCAAAATAAATAAATAAATAAATCTTTAAAAAAAAAAAAAAAAGAAAGAAAGCATGAGCGAGAAAGCAAGCAGGGACGGAAGGAGAGGTGGAGGGAGAGCGGAGGCCCGACAGAGAACGTGTGTGCTCAGTCGTGTCCGACTCTGTGACCCCATGGACGGCACCTCTGTCCGTGGGGTTCTCCAGGCAAGAACACTGGAATGGGTTGCCATTTCCTCCTCCAGGGGATCTTTCCAAGCCAGGGATTAAACCCATGTCTCCTGCGTCTCCAGGCAGTCCCTTTACCATCCAGCTGCCTGTGAAGCCCAGGGACCCTGCGGTAGCAGGGCTGTGTTGTGCGTCTTAGGGTAGCCAGCCAAGCCTGCCCACCCACCAAGGAGTCAGGGGGCTGTAGGGCCATCAGGTCTTCTTCACCAGAGGCCTTGATTTGTTCTTTTATGCGTGGCCATCTCCCATGACCTAAGAACTTCCAAAGAACCCTGCCATTTTGTATGAGTGACACCCAGGGGGCGCACCGAGCCTACTACCTGTCTCCATCATGCAGGCAGGAAGGTGGTCTCAGCCCGGCCTCTCACGCCCCTCCTCAGTCCTCTCCAATCCCCTACTTGGCTTTCTGCGGTGGGGATACAGTAGGCGTCCAGGCAGGAAATCTGTGGTCCCCAGAGCACCCGCTGAGCTCAGAGCCGCCAGCCAGAGCAGCGTCCCTCATCTTCTGAGGCGGCCGCTCTCTTAGGCTCCCTGAAATTCCCTCGTCCAGCGCTCCCGAGGCGTGGTGCCCCGCTCTGGAGGGGTCCAAGTGGGGCTTCTAAAAAGGCACAGAAGCCGACCATTTTAATACTGACAGACTTATTTTTATATATACAACACTACAAAAACTAAAGCACTTTAGAACTATGATCTCACAGATATCACCTAAGGAGAGGCTAAGAGGAAAAAAATGCGAGTCCATTTAGATACACACTAAACAGCTAGTGCTGCAGGCAGTTCTAGGTACTGGCAAAAATCGTGAAGGAAACAGTCGTCGGCTTCACTCTGGGGACACCGCTCACGTCCATCGCCTCCGTCGGAGGGTGAGGTGATGTGTTTAAAATGCCAGGCGCAGCCCCAGCGGCCAGGCGGAGGCCACAAGCTGAGTCCCTGCCTCCCCAAGGTCACACACACTGACGTCAGGGCTGGGTCTCCTGACGCCCCGTCTGCAGTCTGTCCATCAAGTCGCCACATTAACTTCAAGCTAAGAGAGTCCCCCCGCCACGGCCCATTCCCCGCACTGCCACACGAGGCGCCGGCACCTGCTCACCAAGGGACCACAAAGGAACAAAACACGACAAGGGTCAGGAAGCAACGTGGACAGCCGCGAGTGCATCTGACCCTCGCCAACACCACGCCTTTATGAAGGAAGTGGCCATGGCCACTCGGAGAGGCAAAGCCACCCGTCCCAGGGGTCGCGATGGATGGCCGAGGCCCCGACTTGAGCCCAGGCCCTTCTGATTCCAGAACGTGACCCAGCCCCACGGCCCACCCTCACTCCGCTTTTCCTATTTGGTCCCCTCACCGAGACAGAGCCCCACTGAGTGTGTACACCACAACCCAGTTCTGTCAAAGAGGCCCGTGTCATTCACAGCCCCTCAAATCCACAGGTAAGTCATCTGAATTAACTCAAGTGCAAGAAACCCTTCTCCTAGATGGACCCAGCAGCCCCCCGGAACAGCCCCAGCTCCACCTGCTCAGGCCAGCACCCCGGCCCGGTCAGACACCAGCTTCCCCAGAGCACCCGCTGAGCTCAGAGCCGCCAGCCAGAGCAGCGTCCCTCATCTTCTGAGGCGGCCGCCTCTTAGGCTCCTGAAATTCCCTCGTCCAGCGCTCCCGAGGCGTGGTGCCCGCTCTGGAGGGGTCCAAGTGGGGCTTCTAAAAGGCACAGAAGCCGACCATTTTAATACTGACAGACTTATTTTTATATATACAACACTACAAAAACTAAAGCACTTTAGAACTATGATCTCACAGATATCACCTAAGGAGAGGCTAAGAGGAAAAAAATGCGAGTCCATTTAGATACACACTAAACAGCTAGTGCTGCAGGCAGTTCTAGGTACTGGCAAAAATCGTGAAGGAAACAGTCGTCGGCTTCACTCTGGGGACACCGCTCACGTCCATCGCCTCCGTCGGAGGGTGAGGTGATGTGTTTAAAATGCCAGGCGCAGCCCCAGCGGCCAGGCGGAGGCCACAAGCTGAGTCCCTGCCTCCCCAAGGTCACACACACTGACGTCAGGGCTGGGTCTCCTGACGCCCCGTCTGCAGTCTGTCCATCAAGTCGCCACATTAACTTCAAGCTAAGAGAGTCCCCCCGCCACGGCCCATTCCCCGCACTGCCACACGAGGCGCCGGCACCTGCTCACCAAGGGACCACAAAGGAACAAAACACGACAAGGGTCAGGAAGCAACGTGGACAGCCGCGAGTGCATCTGACCCTCGCCAACACCACGCCTTTATGAAGGAAGTGGCCATGGCCACTCGGAGAGGCAAAGCCACCCGTCCCAGGGGTCGCGATGGATGGCCGAGGCCCCGACTTGAGCCCAGGCCCTTCTGATTCCAGAACGTGACCCAGCCCCACGGCCCACCCTCACTCCGCTTTTCCTATTTGGTCCCCTCACCGAGACAGAGCCCCACTGAGTGTGTACACCACAACCCAGTTCTGTCAAAGAGGCCCGTGTCATTCACAGCCCCTCAAATCCACAGGTAAGTCATCTGAATTAACTCAAGTGCAAGAAACCCTTCTCCTAGATGGACCCAGCAGCCCCCCGGAACAGCCCCCAGCTCCACCTGCTCAGGCCAGCATCCCCTCGGCCCTGGGTCAGGACACCAGCTTCCCCACAGGTGCCCCCTTCAGGCTGTCCAGACCCTTCTCTGCTCTAAGCCAGAAGCAGCCCCCCACCGCCCGCTCCAACAAAGCCAGAGTCCTCTCTGGCGTGGACCTGCCCTCCTCCCGTGAGGCCTGCCCCGTTCCTACCATGCCCCCCAACCCAGCGACAGCACAGCAGCCGCGCCCCCTGCTGCCCCTCAGACACACCAGGCCCCTGCCACCCACTCTCCCACTCCCCATGCCTCTGCCCCAATGCCACCTTCTCGGTGACAGAGCCCCTGCTGCCCGCCTAAAGACCACAGCCGCCTCTCAGCCCGCTCCTCCTGCGAGCCTCCCAACTCACCTCCGAGGACGCGGCACTATGGATCATCTGCTTCCCAAGGAACAACAGAGGTGAAATGAACCCTACCCTCTGCGAGCCCCTACTTCCCGGTGCTCCAAGTAGCAAAGCAGACAAGTACCCCGGCTCACTCACTCCCCGTCCCACCAGAAGGTCCGCCCACAAGGGCGGGGCTTTGACTCTGTTCAGACTCACCTGTGTGTGTCAGCGACCTGCGACCTGCGACAGCGGGGACACTCCCAGGCACAGTCAGTACCGGCTCCTGGGGGCTTCACACGGGCCACAGAAAGAAAGCAGCGCCCCTCTGTCTACAGCTTTGGTGAGGTTCCGGAGGGCCGGCGGAGCCCCTTGGCTTCCCCTCTGTCAGCAAGCATCTGCTCTGGCCTTAAGCCCTGAGATCTGAGCCTTTCCCTCAAGCTGTATGAGAGCACAGACTGTTCCACGAAGGCCACAGCCGGGTCACCGGTGAGTGCCCGGCCTCTGCTGCCCGACAAGGCAGCCCCCAGCCTCCACCCTGACCGGCCAGCGGCTGAGGCTCAGGCCCACGGCTGTGGTCGCAACAGTGGACACCCCTCTGCTGGCTGCAAAAGCCACAGCGGGTGAGCAACACCGGCAGGGCCACACGCCAAGTCACTGATCCGAGCCCTCACGTCCCAGAGAGGGAGGGGTGCGGAGGATCTGAATTAACTCAAGTGCAAGAAACCCTTCTCCTAGATGGACCCAGCAGCCCCCCGGAACAGCCCCCAGCTCCACCTGCTCAGGCCAGCATCCCCTCGGCCCTGGGTCAGGACACCAGCTTCCCCACAGGTGCCCCCTTCAGGCTGTCCAGACCCTTCTCTGCTCTAAGCCAGAAGCAGCCCCCCACCGCCCGCTCCAACAAAGCCAGAGTCCTCTCTGGCGTGGACCTGCCCTCCTCCCGTGAGGCCTGCCCCGTTCCTACCATGCCCCCCAACCCAGCGACAGCACAGCAGCCGCGCCCCCTGCTGCCCCTCAGACACACCAGGCCCCTGCCACCCACTCTCCCACTCCCCATGCCTCTGCCCCAATGCCACCTTCTCGGTGACAGAGCCCCTGCTGCCCGCCTAAAGACCACAGCCGCCTCTCAGCCCGCTCCTCCTGCGAGCCTCCCAACTCACCTCCGAGGACGCGGCACTATGGATCATCTGCTTCCCAAGGAACAACAGAGGTGAAATGAACCCTACCCTCTGCGAGCCCCTACTTCCCGGTGCTCCAAGTAGCAAAGCAGACAAGTACCCCGGCTCACTCACTCCCCGTCCCACCAGAAGGTCCGCCCACAAGGGCGGGGCTTTGACTCTGTTCAGACTCACCTGTGTGTGTCAGCGACCTGCGACCTGCGACAGCGGGGACACTCCCAGGCACAGTCAGTACCGGCTCCTGGGGGCTTCACACGGGCCACAGAAAGAAAGCAGCGCCCCTCTGTCTACAGCTTTGGTGAGGTTCCGGAGGGCCGGCGGAGCCCCTTGGCTTCCCCTCTGTCAGCAAGCATCTGCTCTGGCCTTAAGCCCTGAGATCTGAGCCTTTCCCTCAAGCTGTATGAGAGCACAGACTGTTCCACGAAGGCCACAGCCGGGTCACCGGTGAGTGCCCGGCCTCTGCTGCCCGACAAGGCAGCCCCCAGCCTCCACCCTGACCGGCCAGCGGCTGAGGCTCAGGCCCACGGCTGTGGTCGCAACAGTGGACACCCCTCTGCTGGCTGCAAAAGCCACAGCGGGTGAGCAACACCGGCAGGGCCACACGCCAAGTCACTGATCCGAGCCCTCACGTCCCAGAGAGGGAGGGGTGCGGAGGTCTCCCCAGGTTCTGCGGCCAGTCTCTGGGACACCCAGACAGAGGCACCGCACCAGCCATTAGAGGCCCTCCTCCACAGAGCCTCAGAAACACCAGGGAAGAGCAGGTCCAGTCTCCACTCGACCAGAAGGCTTGAAGTGGCGCTGAGGACACTCGAGCTTGCCCGCAAAGCTGCCTCCCATCACCAAGGCAGGGAACCCACGCAGGAAAAGCGAGGCGACACCCGGTGCTTAGCAGAACGCGGAGGGGCAGGAGGACCACCACACTGTCCCAGGAAGTGCCGAGCAGCATCTGGGAAGGAGCACAGACGCCCAGACCAGGGAAGGCCCATCCAGGTGTGGAGTGTGGTGAAGCTCAAGCTGGTCCATGTATGCAGATGGGCACCCCGATGGGCAGGGCAGCAACGTTTGTGGTGAGAAAACAAGTGAGAGCAACCTCGCAGCCGCCCCGAGGCCCAGAACTCCAATTCCTCAGCACTGAATACTCTCAGGTTTTCCAGGCTGTAACAGATCTCCCAGAGATTTCCGGAAGGCCCTTCTGCTGCTGAGCCTGTCACAGAACAGAGCCGGAAGTCAACTGTTCGTGAGACCACGCGGCGGACAGCTAGATCCCGTCTCGCCTCCTGGAGCCGGGGCTGGAGACAGCGCGAGGCCCATCGTAGAGAGGAACGCTTTCACGTTGTCTTTGCCTTCAACGTCAGGCGACCCTCTGAGAGGTGAATCGGTGACTAACTTTGCTCATGTTTCTGAGCAAAGCAAAAGCTGCTCGAGGAGTTGGGAGAACAGACAGCTACACCCAGCTGACCCCCGACACCCATGTCCTCTGTAAACACTGCCCACCACACTCCCTGAACTGTTCAATGGTCAGTCTCCCCTGCCAAAGCGGGTCACGAGCCAGGCTGGGGTTTAGACGGAACCCGTGGAAGAAGTGAGACTCTCAGACAACCTGGCACCAGGGAGCCCTTTCCATGTGGACTGCAAGTGACCTGCGCCCAACGCACGGTGGACCCACACGCCAAGTCACTGATCCGAGCCCTCACGTCCCAGAGAGGGAGGGGTGCGGAGGTCTCCCCAGGTTCTGCGGCCAGTCTCTGGGACACCCAGACAGAGGCACCGCACCAGCCATTAGAGGCCCTCCTCCACAGAGCCTCAGAAACACCAGGGAAGAGCAGGTCCAGTCTCCACTCGACCAGAAGGCTTGAAGTGGCGCTGAGGACACTCGAGCTTGCCCGCAAAGCTGCCTCCCATCACCAAGGCAGGGAACCCACGCAGGAAAAGCGAGGCGACACCCGGTGCTTAGCAGAACGCGGAGGGGCAGGAGGACCACCACACTGTCCCAGGAAGTGCCGAGCAGCATCTGGGAAGGAGCACAGACGCCCAGACCAGGGAAGGCCCATCCAGGTGTGGAGTGTGGTGAAGCTCAAGCTGGTCCATGTATGCAGCTGGCCCCCCCGAACGGCCGGGCAGCAACGTTTGTGGTGAGAAAACAAGTGAGAGCAACCTCGCAGCCGCCCCGAGGCCCAGAACTCCAATTCCTCAGCACTGAATACTCTCAGGTTTTCCAGGCTGTAACAGATCTCCCAGAGATTTCCGGAAGGCCCTTCTGCTGCTGAGCCTGTCACAGAACAGAGCCGGAAGTCAACTGTTCGTGAGACCACGCGGCGGACAGCTAGATCCCGTCTCGCCTCCTGGAGCCGGGGCTGGAGACAGCGCGAGGCCCATCGTAGAGAGGAACGCTTTCACGTTGTCTTTGCCTTCAACGTCAGGCGACCCTCTGAGAGGTGAATCGGTGACTAACTTTGCTCATGTTTCTGAGCAAAGCAAAAGCTGCTCGAGGAGTTGGGAGAACAGACAGCTACACCCAGCTGACCCCCGACACCCATGTCCTCTGTAAACACTGCCCACCACACTCCCTGAACTGTTCAATGGTCAGTCTCCCCTGCCAAAGCGGGTCACGAGCCAGGCTGGGGTTTAGACGGAACCCGTGGAAGAAGTGAGACTCTCAGACAACCTGGCACCAGGGAGCCCTTTCCATGTGGACTGCAAGTGACCTGCGCCCACGAGGCTGGCAGCGTGTCGCTGGACACCCACACCCGTCCATTGCCTGCTCCTGGCTGAGCGAGGCACGGCGTGGCCAGACCCCGAGTGAGTCAGCGTTCAGGGATCCGAGACTTTTGACTGTGACTCAGGCATCCGCAGTGCCCATCCCTGGGGATTCAGGACCGAAGGCTCCCTCTATACCACACACAATTTACACTCACCTTAAAAGCACAGATCAGCAGCGGCCAAAATTGCCAGCAGCGTGCCCGGCCAACCACAGGGCACGGGCCCACCTCCCTCCAGAGGTGCTCCCAGACTGAGGTCTCCTCCCCATGAGCCGTGCTCCCTGGCAGAAAGCCGTCCCTTCCCCACTGTGAGAGCTGAAGACCACAGTGGGGGGAATGCAGCTCCCTGGGCCCCACAGCTCAGTCACCCTCTGATTCAGTCACCCACCATTCAGGCACCTACGCCGAATGTAATAACGTGTGCAGCCCGGGCCACCTCCGAGCCAAGCTTGCTCTTCCGTAAGACAAACCTGAGTGTCCAGGCACCCGCTCGCTCAGCCCAGGCTGGGGCGTGGCCACCCACCCCAGGACCTGACCTGGGACAGAGGAGGAGCAGGTGCGGACCAGCAAGGCAGGGCCCTGAGGGGTCTGGGGGAGGACCCAGACAGCCTATTGCCTCTGGGAGGGGGAGGCAGGAGGCAGACCTGGAGGGGCTTCAAGGAGGAGGGGGCCCTGTGCCTCAGGTCCACTGCAAACCCCTGGGCTGCTGTCCTGGTCACACACAGGCCCTCGAGACACCCTGGGTCCCGTCCTTTTATCCCCAGCACAGCGTGTTGAGGTGGGCAACGGGACCCCGCCCCTTGTGCGGGTGACGAAGGAGCTCGGAGAAGGCAGACCACTCCCCAGTGCCTCCCAGAGGGATGAGGCGGGCCTGAAATTCGGCCAGGCCCATCGACAGCCCACACCACGCTCCTTCCAGAAGCTCCCGGCACCCCTGCGCCTGGCTGCGCCCAGAGGGGAGAGAACTGCCGTGGCACCGCCTCGGGCCTCCCCCCCAGTCCAGACAGCTCCAGTGAGACTCTCAGACAACCTGGCACCAGGGAGCCCTTTCCATGTGGACTGCAAGTGACCTGCGCCCACGAGGCTGGCAGCGTGTCGCTGGACACCCACACCCGTCCATTGCCTGCTCCTGGCTGAGCGAGGCACGGCGTGGCCAGACCCCGAGTGAGTCAGCGTTCAGGGATCCGAGACTTTTGACTGTGACTCAGGCATCCGCAGTGCCCATCCCTGGGGATTCAGGACCGAAGGCTCCCTCTATACCACACACAATTTACACTCACCTTAAAAGCACAGATCAGCAGCGGCCAAAATTGCCAGCAGCGTGCCCGGCCAACCACAGGGCACGGGCCCACCTCCCTCCAGAGGTGCTCCCAGACTGAGGTCTCCTCCCCATGAGCCGTGCTCCCTGGCAGAAAGCCGTCCCTTCCCCACTGTGAGAGCTGAAGACCACAGTGGGGGGAATGCAGCTCCCTGGGCCCCACAGCTCAGTCACCCTCTGATTCAGTCACCCACCATTCAGGCACCTACGCCGAATGTAATAACGTGTGCAGCCCGGGCCACCTCCGAGCCAAGCTTGCTCTTCCGTAAGACAAACCTGAGTGTCCAGGCACCCGCTCGCTCAGCCCAGGCTGGGGCGTGGCCACCCACCCCAGGACCTGACCTGGGACAGAGGAGGAGCAGGTGCGGACCAGCAAGGCAGGGCCCTGAGGGGTCTGGGGGAGGACCCAGACAGCCTATTGCCTCTGGGAGGGGGAGGCAGGAGGCAGACCTGGAGGGGCTTCAAGGAGGAGGGGACCCTGTGCCTCAGGTCCACTGCAAACCCCTGGGCTGCTGTCCTGGTCACACACAGGCCCTCGAGACACCCTGGGTCCCGTCCTTTTATCCCCAGCACAGCGTGTTGAGGTGGGCAACGGGACCCCGCCCCTTGTGCGGGTGACGAAGGAGCTCGGAGAAGGCAGACCACTCCCCAGTGCCTCCCAGAGGGATGAGGCGGGCCTGAAATTCGGCCAGGCCCATCGACAGCCCACACCACGCTCCTTCCAGAAGCTCCCGGGCACCCCTGCGCCTGGCTGCGCCCAGAGGGGAGAGAACTGCCGTGGCACCCGCCCTCGGGGCCTCCCCAGCACGGCGGGCAGCAGGGGAGAACCGAGGTGCCCCTGAGGCCACTCAGGGACCAGGTCTCCAGACAGAGTGGACTCTCCAGGTGGGACGGGGTGACGGTCCACCAGAGAAAGGGGCCAGAGCGCCTACTGTGTCACGTGTCTCCGCTCCCGAGGCGGGGAGCCCGCTCACTGGCACCCAGAGACCCCTGTGACACGGCAGGACTGGCGCGACGGGGTGCAGACTCGGGCAGGAGGCAGCAGCGGGGTCCTCACAGCGCCGTCCGCCCCCGCCACACACACACAGGCTCCGCCCACCTCGCGTGGGCCCAGGAGGGCTGGGCCCAGGGCCGTGGGAACCTTCTGGAAAGCCGTGGGGCCTGCGCCTGGGGAGGCCCAATCGGCTGGGATCTGGAGCAGCTGCTGGGGGCGGGTGGGCCGCGAGGCCTGTTCCATGTACACACAACACGGGCAGTCACAGGTGGGGGGGAGCGGAACCCTGCGTCCGGCTGAGGCCAAACGGCAGCCAGCCGTGCACACGGAGACCAGCACGGCCCAGAGCACCGGCTTCAGGGCTACCAAGACGGACAGCAGGCCGGGAGGCAGCGCGGGCAGGAGGGCTGGACCTGACCCCTGTCCCCTGACCCCTGGCTTTGACCACATCCCCTGGCCTCTCAGCCCATCTCCTCCCAAGTAACAGGAGGGGCCAGGACGACATGGCTTTTCCAGGTTCCTCCAGCCCTGAGCCCCTGGACCTGCAGCCACAGGAGGCGAGCGGGGCTCCACACCCTCCGCAGCCTACCACATCCTCAGCAGAGGCCCCTGGCAGGGTCCCAGGGCAGAAAGGAGAGCCACCCCGAGCGGCGAAGGGGCCCTGCTCTCACCACCACCAGGAACGAGGGGAAGGGGACCCGTGGGCGAGGCCCCAGTGAGCAGCAGGCACGGAGGGAGCCCTCCTGAGGGGTGCCAGCTCTCCTAGAGCACCCCCTGTTTGCAGGGGCCTGGAACGAGCCCCCGAAACTGAGCGGACAGGCCTCAGCGCCCAGAGCTCACCCGTCAGAAGGCGCGGCTCCCCTCCCAGCTCCTCCTCCCCAGAGCCCAAGCTGCGACGCTGCTCTGGGCTCAGGATCCGTGCCTGGGAAAGCGCTTCTGGGGGAGAAACCCTCCCTCCTCACAGGACCGAGGGCTCTGAGGTCAGGTAAGAAAACCAAGATGGAGGCCCGCGGGGGCCGCCCCTTAACAGCAGACACCTGGGCGGGAGCAGCACTGATCCCGGGAGACACCTGAGGGAGGCAGGGCGCTTCCACGCCTGCACCTGTCAGGAGCGGCCTGGCCTGGGGCAGCGGCCGGGAATGAACCCACACCCCCCCCCGAGGAGCAAAGCCGAGTCAGCGAGCAGGACTTGGGGGGGCTGCCCCAGAGAGACAACAGCTTCCAGTCTCCCCAGTGCCCCGCCCTCCCTTCCCACTCAGGAACAGCCTGGAAAGGAGACAGGCCTTACAGCGTCCCACACCAGGGCCAACATGCCAGTAGGAAACTGTGGAATATCACTCAGGGCTAGAATGCGCCTGCCCATTGTACAGATGAGAAACGGAGGCTCGGGGACACGGAAAACCTTGCCAGGGGAAGCTGGGGTCAGGTAGAGCCCTTGGACCCAGGATCACGCTCTCTGGGCAGGACTTGGGGAGTGAGCCAACGGGCAAGGGCTGGGCGGCTTACCAGAGAGGCTGCAGGTTCACCCGCCGGGGGCTCTGGGCAGACCGAGTGACCAGGGCAGCCTCGCTCCCTGTCGGTGGCGCAGGGGAACAGAGACGCTGAGCCCCTCACCCGCTCCATTCCAGCACCAGCAGCTCTGCGCAATATGCCGGGAAGCCCAGGAAGGCGTCTCTAGCCCGCACCTGGAGCTTCCTTCCCGGCTGGAGCACCAGTGTTCAAAGCTGCAAGGACGGGTCACTGAGATCAAGAGTCCTCTCTGGCCGCCATGGCTCGCACCCTGGTCCACCCTCCAGTGGGGAGGCACCCGCTCGGAACACCTGAAACAGCAGGGCGCTCGGCCGCCCCCTCGCACCTGCCCCGCGAGCTCGTGCGGGGTCGGACTCCTCGCCAGGCTGTCTGCGACCCCACGTCCTGAGACTCGGGAGGAAGGAAGACAGCTCAGCCCCGGGAGCTCACCCAGGGGCCGACCCCAGCGCGGCTCACGGGGGGAGGGCTGAGGCAGAGCGGGGTGGTCAGGAACGGCCGCCCACGTAATTAGTGCCCAGCAGAGCCTCATCTTGAAGGGCAAGAAGAGTTAACCAGCTGGAGAAGGAAGGGCTAGGCTTTCAGGAGAGGAAGCACCTGTGTGAAGTAGGCTCGGGGAGGTTCCCGTGACTCCAGGCGGCAGGAGGATCACTTAATCGGGTAAGCTTTACAATAATGACCCCAATAAATAAAACAAATGACTTTAAAAGACATTAAGTTAACAGCAGGCTTTGTGCCAGCCAACGTGGGCCTCGCTCAGCTGCTCACAACGCGCACCTGACACAGGAAGGGGCACACGGAGCTGCCACTCAGACCAGGCCTGACCACCCTCATCGCCCCGAGCAACCCTCGGGCCAGTGTGAGCGCTCCCCAGGTGAAGGCAGGGGCCCTGGACTGGGAAGGGTCTCAGCAGGGGAGCGAGCCCGTCCGCCAGCTGAGGGCGCGGAGGCTGCCGCACTTAGGCCACGCGGGGCCGGCCAGGCCCAGCACCCAGGTCAAGGCACCCTCCTTACTGTGCTGTCTCCTCGCCCAAGTCCCCACCAAGAGCCAGGATGCCCGGGGGCCAGGACCCAGCACAAAGCCAGCGACTCTGGGGAACTCATCGGAGGTGAGCGGGGCTCCACCTTCAAGCTTCTCCAAGAGACGCAGTTCCCCTTGTTAAGCAGAAGCCTGCCTCCCTGCACCAGAGGGCACCGTGCTCGGCGTGATGTGGACCCCAGACTGAGAAAAGGATGCGCCTCGGATCCTCGGACAGTGCCCTGCTGGGGTCACAGGACAGAGACCAAAGAGGCTCAGGGCACACAGAAACACACCGTCCACCCACACTCTTCCTTCTGTGTGGCAGGGATGCTCTGAGCCTTCTCCACCCAGGATCCAGCCAACCCAGCTTTCATCCACTTTTTTTCATAGGGCCTGATGAAAACAGGTTTACACCCGGCGCAGGAAGGAAATGACCACTCATAATCGCCAATCATATTCCCTTTTATTTCAGTCTTCCTTTCTAAAACACGGAGCTGAGTTGGGGGTGGCTGGGGGAGGCAGTGAGAAAGAGGACGCCCGTGGAGAATGAACAAAAGCTGCTATGATCAAGCCCCAGGCAGGCTTCCGTGGAGGGAAGAGGCGGAGAGGGCGCCTGGCTCCAGTAGAGCAAACGCGGTGCAGCGGCGCCCTCCAGTGGTCGCGCGGAGCGCTGCACGCGACTGGACGAGCCGGGGAAGTGACCCTGCCTCGGAGCAGCAGGGCAAGCTCTCCCCCTACTGGGTGTCAGGGAGGATGCGGTGAGCGGCAAGGAGGCCGGAGGTGGTCCAGGGTGGGCTGCCCTCCTGCAGCTCCTCCTCCTCCTGGCCTGGGAGGCCCGCGCGCAGATGCTAGCCTTGAAACTCCCTTCACTGTGCACCCCTAAACGCTACTTGGTTTCCTTCCGTGCAATACAGCTCCCCGGTTCTCCAGGGCACTGGACAGCTGAAAAAATGGCCCCGAGGGAACAGTAGAGGTTTAGTTCGCTAGAGGTCAGGGCCGTCCCTCCCCTCCACCTCCCAGCCAGAGGGATCCTTGGAGACACAGGAAAAGACTCCCCTAGGATGGGGGACAGCAACCTGCCTCCTGCCCACTCTGCCATGGGATTTAGGGTGAACTGGATCTCCCCCACCCTCCCCAAAGAAGGGAGAGGCTGCTGAACACACTGACACCCAAGCAGAAGAGGGAAGGGCCTGGGCTGGTTCTAACCCCAGCCCTGTGTGCACTGATCAGCTCATCCGAGGACACTGCCCCCAGAGGGTCAGAGTTTCCTGCCTGCTCCATGCTCCGTGACTCCTGCCAGGCTCCCTGAAGCTGTGAGGACAGCAAACACAGGATTCAGACTGAATGTTTATTTGGGGCATCTGGGCAGGGAGAGGATACAGACTGCATCTCTCAATGGTGAGAGCTAATTCTTAGGCGAGTTGATAGGAAGGCTTGGGAATCCCCATGGAGGAGGAAAAGGGGGAACAAACAGTTTTTAGCTAAAGGGCCTTCACCTTGGTTGCCACGCCTATGAGAATCTACTTTGCGTTGGGGGCCTTCTCCACCCAGGATCCAGCCAACCCAGCTTTCATCCACTTTTTTCATAGGGCCTGATGAAAACAGGTTTACACCCGGCGCAGGAAGGAAATGACCACTCATAATCGCCAATCATATTCCCTTTTATTTCAGTCTTCCTTTCTAAAACACGGAGCTGAGTTGGGGGTGGCTGGGGGAGGCAGTGAGAAAGAGGACGCCCGTGGAGAATGAACAAAAGCTGCTATGATCAAGCCCCAGGCAGGCTTCCGTGGAGGGAAGAGGCGGAGAGGGCGCCTGGCTCCAGTAGAGCAAACGCGGTGCAGCGGCGCCCTCCAGTGGTCGCGCGGAGCGCTGCACGCGACTGGACGAGCCGGGGAAGTGACCCTGCCTCGGAGCAGCAGGGCAAGCTCTCCCCCTACTGGGTGTCAGGGAGGATGCGGTGAGCGGCAAGGAGGCCGGAGGTGGTCCAGGGTGGGCTGCCCTCCTGCAGCTCCTCCTCCTCCTGGCCTGGGAGGCCCGCGCGCAGATGCTAGCCTTGAAACTCCCTTCACTGTGCACCCCTAAACGCTACTTGGTTTCCTTCCGTGCAATACAGCTCCCCGGTTCTCCAGGGCACTGGACAGCTGAAAAACTGGCCCCGAGGGAACAGTAGAGGTTTAGTTCGCTAGAGGTCAGGGCCGTCCCTCCCCTCCACCTCCCAGCCAGAGGGATCCTTGGAGACACAGGAAAAGACTCCCCTAGGATGGGGGACAGCAACCTGCCTCCTGCCCACTCTGCCATGGGATTTAGGGTGAACTGGATCTCCCCCACCCTCCCCAAAGAAGGGAGAGGCTGCTGAACACACTGACACCCAAGCAGAAGAGGGAAGGGCCTGGGCTGGTTCTAACCCCAGCCCTGTGTGCACTGATCAGCTCATCCGAGGACACTGCCCCCAGAGGGTCAGAGTTTCCTGCCTGCTCCATGCTCCGTGACTCCTGCCAGGCTCCCTGAAGCTGTGAGGACAGCAAACACAGGATTCAGACTGAATGTTTATTTGGGGCATCTGGGCAGGGAGAGGATACAGACTGCATCTCTCAATGGTGAGAGCTAATTCTTAGGCGAGTTGATAGGAAGGCTTGGGAATCCCCATGGAGGAGGAAAAGGGGGAACAAACAGTTTTTAGCTAAAGGGCCTTCACCTTGGTTGCCACGCCTATGAGAATCTACTTTGCGTTAAGACTTTCTTTAAGCCCAGAGCTAATGATTATAACAAGAATGCTCGAGGACACGTTTCTCTTTCTTAACAGGAACCCTTTCCTTGGGGCTAATCTTATGTTGTCTAAAGATAAATGTTGTGGGAATGATTCTAGTAAGATCTTTACAACCCTAAAATATTTTTTTGATCTACTGGTAATCACCAACTGAAAACGTACACCATATCCCGCTTGAACTAGCTCCTACCCCCTTCCAGTGCCTTTCGCTGGAAGCTTTCTCTGTTCCTCTTTACGTTAATAGAACTTTTGCTGCACGAAGTTCTGAGTGACCAAAGCCATGTCTTTTCATCCCGAAGTGATTTGCTCCTTTGGAGGTCACGCGTCCGACACTGTTCACCCTCTGCCGTCCCCTGTCAGTGGCCCTGTGTTTTGTCCTGCCTCCTCCTTGTTCCCAGGGCCGGGGCCTCAGTCCAGCCCCACGACCAAGGGTGGAAGCTCAAGTTCATCACCGATGCTTCAGCCTTGGAGACTCCTTCACAAGCTGCAGTGACGCTCAAGTGAGACATTTGGCGAGCACTTCCATGACCTCTAAAGTGCTGAACAAATAGGGGTGCTATTCTCCTAATCAAGTCTTCCTACGACTAAAACCGCCTCATTGATTTTAGGCATAAAGTTACTGTGCACCTGGAAACTCTCAAACTGTGTTCTTCAGAGACAAATGTCTCCAGGGATGTTCTGACCTCTTTCAGGATGCAGAGGAAGAGCCAAGATACCTGGGTTTTCTTGTAAAATGCATTTAGGTAAATATGTAAGAGAAATACCAAATATATTTACTGGGCGGTCCTTATCCATACGCAGCTATCTCATTTTTAGTCGTCAGGGGACCCGAAACCACAGTGAGAGGCTGTCTCTCACCCAGCGGGTGTCATCCAGACAGACAAAAACCAGTGCTGGCGAGGATGCAGGTAAGCAGGAACCCTCACACGCTGCTGATAGGAATGTAAAATAATAATAATACAGCTACTCTGGGAAAGTCTGGTGCCTCCTCATATGACCAAGACCTTCCACACCCAGGCATGCACCCAGGAGACCTGGAAACATAGATCCACACAAAAACGTGTAAATGGATGTCCACAGCAAACTATTCATAATAACCAAAATGTGGAAATTGACATGTCTATTGACTAATGAGGGAATAAAATATGGATGAGCTAAACAACAGAATATTATTCAACCATAAAAAGGCATAGAATAGGGACTTCCCTGGTGGTCCAGCAGGGTCCACCTTCCATTGCAAGGGATGTGGTTTTGATCCCTGGTCGGGGAACTAAGATCCTGCATGCTGCGGGGCCACTATGCCCCTGTACCACAATGAAGATTCCACCTATAGCAACTAAAACCCAATGCAGCCAAAGAAATAGTCTTTTTTTAAAAGGCATAGAATATTAATAGATGTTGTACATGAACTTTAAAAGCATCATGCTAGTGAAAGAAGCCAGAAGCAAGGGTCTATATGAAATGTGCAGAGAAGGCAAATTTACAGAAAGCTGAGAGGAAAGGCGAAATGACTGCTGATAGGTACAGAGTTTCTTTTTTGGGTGATGAAATATTCTGCAATCAGTGATCATCACTGAACCAGCTAGTGAATAGATTAAAACCCACTGAATTGTATTGTTTAATATTAAGCAATCTGTCCACAAAGCCAATAATAAGATACATTCCTGGTTCTAATGCCATCATGATAGAACTGCATTTCAATGGTCTGTGACAATGGTGTGGTAAGGGAGACCTCAAATTCTTCCAGTTTGGATGAACTGTGTATTTTGAAAGACGGAATTTTGTGGGACATAAATTACATCTCAGGCTTTTTTAATTGCAAGAAAATGCAATCATCTGCCTTTCAAAAATGACCTTCTGGAATACAGAACAGACAAGTAATCAAGAAGAATGACTGTTACCCAAAGCTAGAATATTTCATTCAGGCACTGAAGCCCCCAGAGTATTTGCAAATCACCCAGTGCCAGCGGGTTTCATCTACCTGATGAGTGTTGGACTTTGCCTTATGATTTCAACACATACCTGTGAAGTTATACAGGGTGTATTGTGCATGATACAAGGACACTACACAAAGTTCTTCCCTACAGATTCATGACTAAAGTTTCCATGAGAAACGTGCATCGGTACATGAACTACTACAGTAGCCTCATGAACATATTATAACTTAAGAGTTGATTCTGTAATATAAAATGTCAGCCAGTCTTTTCAAAGAGCGTCTCACTTTGGGACACATTTCTTTGATCACTTCCTTCCCAGACTGTCATAACTTAGTCAAAAGTTTTCTCCTGGTCAGGGTACCCGCTGCTGTGACAAGCTGGGGAAGGTGCACTGCTGTGTCACCTGTTTGTCATTAGCTTCACTGAGAAGCCAGCATCAAGGTCTGTACCCTCAGGCATCTTTTGAGCCCCAACCATGAGCTGAAGTTTTTCAGAGTCATAGTTTTGCTCTTGCAGTAGAAGAAACTGCAGATTCAAAAATGGGTGTGCAAAGAGTGTAAACCTTTGTTTCCTTCCCCAGCACACATGCAGCACACGTGCCCTCAGCACACGCTCCTGTGGAAAGCACAAGATCTCCCTCTTGTTTCTAACTGTCATCTGGGGACAGAGCAGCCCAGCCTCGTACTCTGAGAAGGCTGAAGTCTGATGCACGCGGGGCAGCTCACCAAGAACCCTTCTGTGATTTCTCAGATTTAATCAATCAGTCGACTATAAAATATTTCTGAGAGCCTGGAAGGTGCCAGGAACTGTGCTAAAAACCTAACAGTGACAGAGGAAAAGAGAACACTTCCCACTGTTTCCTGCCGCCTACGCCCTAATAGACAGCACTCATGGCCGCTGGCCCTCTCCCGGTCCTGACTTCCCACCAGGCTCACTACCACCTCCCTTATGAAAGGAGGACAAACCCTGGTGAGCTCTCTTTCTGGAATAAGCCTTGCAGAGCCTGCCCCTCCCTGTCGGGCAGCCAGCAGCTGTCCAGAGCTGCCTGTCCCTCCTAAAGTCTGTTTGGCCTGTGTTCCCGGTCTGGGAGGTACCTGTCCCTGTGTCTGTCTGTCACTCCCAACTAGGGCCAGAAACAAAAACATCTATGGGGTGGCTGTCCACCTCAGCAGACAAAGACGGTAGCAATGCCCTGCCCTCCTGCTCTCGGGCAGGGGCAGAATGCAAACCAGGAAACACGGTAGTGACCTTTGTAAACTTGCTTCCTGACGTCCAAACAGCTGTCCCTCCTCTCGCTTCCTTCAGGCTCTGCTCAGATGTTCCATTATCTGTGGGGCTGCCATGGGCAGACACTGGAGAATTTCTGGGAATATACTGGGCCTTAGGATATAGAGAACTTAGTGAGGAAGAAGAGAGTGACTTAGATAATCCTCCAACCCCAGATAAGCTTCTGAGACCTTTGATCCGCCCAAAACTAGAAAGGTGATATTAGGTTTTCACCTGTTTGTCATTAGCTTCACTGAGAAGCCAGCATCAAGGTCTGTACCCTCAGGCATCTTTTGAGCCCCAACCATGAGCTGAAGTTTTTCAGAGTCATAGTTTTGCTCTTGCAGTAGAAGAAACTGCAGATTCAAAAATGGGTGTGCAAAGAGTGTAAACCTTTGTTTCCTTCCCCAGCACACATGCAGCACACGTGCCCTCAGCACACGCTCCTGTGGAAAGCACAAGATCTCCCTCTTGTTTCTAACTGTCATCTGGGGACAGAGCAGCCCAGCCTCGTACTCTGAGAAGGCTGAAGTCTGATGCACGCGGGGCAGCTCACCAAGAACCCTTCTGTGATTTCTCAGATTTAATCAATCAGTCGACTATAAAATATTTCTGAGAGCCTGGAAGGTGCCAGGAACTGTGCTAAAAACCTAACAGTGACAGAGGAAAAGAGAACACTTCCCACTGTTTCCTGCCGCCTACGCCCTAATAGACAGCACTCATGGCCGCTGGCCCTCTCCCGGTCCTGACTTCCCCACCAGGCTCACTACCACCTCCCTTATGAAAGGAGGACAAACCCTGGTGAGCTCTCTTTTCTGGAATAAGCCTTGCAGAGCCTGCCCCTCCCTGTCGGGCAGCCAGCAGCTGTCCAGAGCTGCCTGTCCCTCCTAAAGTCTGTTTGGCCTGTGTTCCCGGTCTGGGAGGTACCTGTCCCTGTGTCTGTCTGTCACTCCCAACTAGGGCCAGAAACAAAAACATCTATGGGGTGGCTGTCCACCTCAGCAGACAAAGACGGTAGCAATGCCCTGCCCTCCTGCTCTCGGGCAGGGGCAGAATGCAAACCAGGAAACACGGTAGTGACCTTTGTAAACTTGCTTCCTGACGTCCAAACAGCTGTCCCTCCTCTCGCTTCCTTCAGGCTCTGCTCAGATGTTCCATTATCTGTGGGGCTGCCATGGGCAGACACTGGAGAATTTCTGGGAATATACTGGGCCTTAGGATATAGAGAACTTAGTGAGGAAGAAGAGAGTGACTTAGATAATCCTCCAACCCCAGATAAGCTTCTGAGACCTTTGATCCGCCCACTAGAAAGTGATATTAGCTCAGATGGAGAAGAAGAATGGGTGAATATGATGATACCCAAAGATAGGGGGTATATTAATCTAAAAGGCAGGAGAATTGTGTCTAAGAGAAGCTATGATCATTTGAGTCAGGATTTGTCCTCTAGTGATGAGGAATTTGTGACACATGCTCCACGTAAGATTCAGAGGCCTAAGAGTAAATAAAAACCTTCTAGTTTCCTGGAAAGGGAAATCCCCACAGCGATATTCTGTTAGTTTTGTCTGCTTAAAGATAAGGAAGATGAGTTTGAAGATGAGTAACTTACTCTGAGTTAGTTCATATAGCAAAATAGAGTTTTTCTTAATCAAAGCTTAAACAAGTGATAGTTTTATTGATTTCATGCGAATAGAAGGTCATGTTAGAGACACACATTGTTAAGATTAGTTGTTCCTTTAAGTCCTAAATCACGTAATGCTTGGAGGAACACAATGACTAAACAGCAGATAAGCTCACTGGCCCGCAGAAAAAAATTTTTTTTTTTTTTTCCAGACCCCGCAGAAAATTTTACAGAGAATCTTGTTATAAAAGTGGGGAGAGTAAGTTGTGCAACAGGGCGTTCACTGAACTCAGCCGCATCTGGGTGAGATTGCTCCTCTCCAGCTCTGGGGTAAGATTTTTCTGTTACTTTGTTGATTGAGTTCTGAAATAACTTTAGAGTTTTAAAATAACTTTAAAGTTCTGAAATACTTTCTGGAGTTCTGAAATAATTTACTGTTTGAATTCTGAAGTAATTTTAGAGTTCTGAAATATTCTTTGAAGCTTTGAATTGTCACTGTTTGAGTTCTGAACTTTGATGCAATGTACTGGTGCTAATATTTGAATACATGGTAACTGATTAATGTTCTTTATGCTAATAAACCTGATCTTGATTTGAACTCCACGCCCTTTTACTGTTGAAGTTCTATTCTCGAATGTTTGAGGGAACTACATGGTGTAAATTGAAAGTTCTCTGAAAACAGAATAGAGGTGATTTAGCATTTCCTCGCGTCTGTTAATCAGAGATAAAGTAATTGCACCGTGCCCACGACAGGGCCTCCTCCGACCACTGGAATAAAACGGCCCACAACCCACCCCGCCACACGGACACCCCGGGTCCTGACCAGCCTCTACTTTCCTCTGCACAATCACCAGCTGACTCACTCCACGCGGATTTGCCGTCTGTGTGAGCCGGCCTCTCCGACACCCCACAGCTCTGGAATGGAAGCTCCACGAGGGCAGGGACCTGGTTCTGTTCTCGTTGGCCACTAGCACCTAGAAGAGGGCTTGGCGCTGGGGAAGTGTTCAAGGACATCTGCTGAACGAATGAACACATGCGCGTGTGCAACCAACAAGGGGACAGGAAAGATAATGAGGGCAGAGAGGTGGCAGCTGCTTCAGGAAAGGCGCTTGGGGACGGCCTGTCTGAGGGGTAGCACAGCACAAGAAGCAACCATGCTATAACCCCGAGGGTGTCCCCACAGCACTGGGAAAGCTCCCCAACCTGGGGCTCTGCAGAGAGCTGGCCACCCCAAAAAGGAGGGAGGAGATGGCCAGGGGATCCCGCCAGTGCTGAGTCCCCGGAAGTCGGCAGAGCAGAACTGTGCTGTTGAGACGAGATACCACGCCACGACACGCGCACAGCGTGAGCTCATCAGAGAATCTTGTTATAAAAGTGGGGAGAGTAAGTTGTGCAACAGGGCGTTCACTGAACTCAGCCGCATCTGGGTGAGATTGCTCCTCTCCAGCTCTGGGGTAAGATTTTTCTGTTACTTTGTTGATTGAGTTCTGAAATAACTTTAGAGTTTTAAAATAACTTTAAAGTTCTGAAATACTTTCTGGAGTTCTGAAATAATTTACTGTTTGAATTCTGAAGTAATTTTAGAGTTCTGAAATATTCTTTGAAGCTTTGAATTGTCACTGTTTGAGTTCTGAACTTTGATGCAATGTACTGGTGCTAATATTTGAATACATGGTAACTGATTAATGTTCTTTATGCTAATAAACCTGATCTTGATTTGAACTCCACGCCCTTTTACTGTTGAAGTTCTATTCTCGAATGTTTGAGGGAACTACATGGTGTAAATTGAAAGTTCTCTGAAAACAGAATAGAGGTGATTTAGCATTTCCTCGCGTCTGTTAATCAGAGATAAAGTAATTGCACCGTGCCCACGACAGGGCCTCCTCCGACCACTGGAATAAAACGGCCCACAACCCACCCCGCCACACGGACACCCCGGGTCCTGACCAGCCTCTACTTTCCTCTGCACAATCACCAGCTGACTCACTCCACGCGGATTTGCCGTCTGTGTGAGCCGGCCTCTCCGACACCCCACAGCTCTGGAATGGAAGCTCCACGAGGGCAGGGACCTGGTTCTGTTCTCGTTGGCCACTAGCACCTAGAAGAGGGCTTGGCGCTGGGGAAGTGTTCAAGGACATCTGCTGAACGAATGAACACATGCGCGTGTGCGACCAACAAGGGGACAGGAAAGATAATGAGGGCAGAGAGGTGGCAGCTGCTTCAGGAAAGGCGCTTGGGGACGGCCTGTCTGAGGGGTAGCACAGCACAAGAAGCAACCATGCTATAACCCCGAGGGTGTCCCCACAGCACTGGGAAAGCTCCCCAACCTGGGGCTCTGCAGAGAGCTGGCCACCCCAAAAAGGAGGGAGGAGATGGCCAGGGGATCCCGCCAGTGCTGAGTCCCCGGAAGTCGGCAGAGCAGAACTGTGCTGTTGAGACGAGATACACAGCCACTGACACAGCAGCACAGGTCTGCCTGCAGCTCATAAGGTGGCATTTAATCCTCACCTCCCCAGGGGAGGAGGCGGTTTAACCTTCATTTTGGAGGAGGCGCGAGAGGCCATGAGAGGCGACGTGGGGGGTCAGCCACAGTCACCCAGCGAGTAACTGGCCGCCTGAGGCTTAGACTCTGCTGTATCCCTCCCTCAGGACCATCTCATGCCCAACCGTGCAGGTCTAGCAACTGGCCAGGCTGTGTGCAGGTTGACGCTAAGCACCACGGGCGCCTGGGGCGCAGGGGCCGTACCTGCCCGCTCTGTGCTCCCTGCAGTTGTGAATTCAAGGTCTGGCACACAGAGGGCGCTGAGTCATTCATGGGGCTTTGACCCACATGGTGGGCTCCTGAGGGTTGGGCAGAGGTGACTGTGGTCACACACAGAAAACACATTCACAAAAAATGATTCAAAAAAGAATAAGAGCTGAGATGGGGGGGATATACATGTGACTAATCTGGGATCACACATATCTATAAACAACAAAACTATAAAAGCTGAAAGTAAAATAAAAGTTCAGAAAAAAAAGTACAGTTTGAATTCAAGTTACTGAATTCAAACTGTAACTTTTATGAAAATTACACATTAAAACTATTTCGATGCTATCTGAATATTAAAGTCTGGCCAGTGAGTTCATAAAAAAAAATAAGAAGAAGAATAAGAGCAGGGGCTTCCCCTGGTGGTCCAGTGGGTAAGGACACTGCCTTGCAGTGCAAGGAGCGCCGGTTCGATCCCTGGCCTGGGAAGATCCCACGTGCCGCGGAGCGGCTGGACCCATGTGTCCAATCACTGAGCCGGAACTCTGGAGCGCATGCGCCCAGAGCCAGCGCTCTGCAACGACAGACGCCACCGTGATGGGAGGCCCACAGGAGCCAAAGAACAAAGACGGATGAAAATAGAGAAATGAAAGACCAATAGAAGTGGCCCGCCCGCTCCTCTCCCTCCCCAACCCGACCCCCGCCCAAAATAAATAAATGAATAAATTAAAAAAAAAAAAAAAGAATAAGAGCAATGTAGCTAAAAAAGATAAACCTTGGGAACCCGCCCGCCGCGAGGAGCCGCCGGAACCCGCCCGCCGCGAGGAGCCGCCGGAACCCGCCCGCCGCGAGGAGCCGCCGGAACCCGCCCGCGGACGCCGCGAGGAGCCGCGGACGCCGCGAGGAGCGGGTAAGTTCAGCCACTCCAACTGGAGGGCTTGCTGAACGGAGAGAGGAAGTCGTCCACGGGTTGCTGACCAGGGACTGGGCACGAGTTGGACGGGAAAGCTCGCGTCCGCCTTTGGTACTTAGACACATAACCGGCAGTGTCGGAGGAGCCCGCGCTCCCCTAGAGCTGCAGTAGCAGCGGAGGAAGCCGGGGAAAGAGCAGGGATTGGAGACGACAGGCGGGCGCGCGGTCGAGCCGGGGCGCCCCCCTCCAACACGGGACTGCGCGGCCTGCCTCCGCCCGACTGACTGGGATCAGCCCACCGTCCCGGCCAGCACCCAGTATGGCAGCAAAGCCCTCATTTTGCTGAACACAAAACAGAAACCACAGCAACCGGCACTGTAAGGGAAAGACCACGCCATCAAGACACCACCATCAAGAGCAGATTGGTTTCCAACAGGCAGATATGAAGATAAAAACCAAGGACAGTATTTAACTTTTTTTTTTTTTCATTTTTCATTTTTTTCTGCTTGTTTGTGGTGGACTATTTTGCTTATTCAATTGATTGGTTTGGGGTTTATTAGTTTCTTTGTTTATTGGGGTTTTTAGAAAATTACAATAAAATTTTGAGCAGGTCTGGCCAGTGAGTTCAAAAAAAAATAAGAAGAAGAATAAGAGCAGGGCTTCCTGGTGGTCCAGTGGGTAAGGACACTGCCTTGCAGTGCAAGGAGCGCCGGTTCGATCCCTGGCCTGGGAAGATCCCACGTGCCGCGGAGCGGCTGGACCCATGTGTCCAATCACTGAGCCGGAACTCTGGAGCGCATGCGCCCAGAGCCAGCGCTCTGCAACGACAGACGCCACCGTGATGGGAGGCCCACAGGAGCCAAAGAACAAAGACGGATGAAAATAGAGAAATGAAAGACCAATAGAAGTGGCCCGCCCGCTCCTCTCCCTCCCCAACCCGACCCCCGCCCAAAATAAATAAATGAATAAATTAAAAAACAAAAAAAAAGAATAAGAGCAATGTAGCTAAAAAAGATAAACCTTGGGAACCCGCCCGCCGCGAGGAGCCGCCGGAACCCGCCCGCCGCGAGGAGCCGCCGGAACCCGCCCGCGGACGCCGCGAGGAGCCGCGGACGCCGCGAGGAGCGGGTAAGTTCAGCCACTCCAACTGGAGGGCTTGCTGAACGGAGAGAGGAAGTCGTCCACGGGTTGCTGACCAGGGACTGGGCACGAGTTGGACGGGAAAGCTCGCGTCCGCCTTTGGTACTTAGACACATAACCGGCAGTGTCGGAGGAGCCCGCGCTCCCCTAGAGCTGCAGTAGCAGCGGAGGAAGCCGGGGAAAGAGCAGGGATTGGAGACGACAGGCGGGCGCGCGGTCGAGCCGGGGCGCCCCCCTCCAACACGGGACTGCGCGCGCCATGCCTCCGCCCGACTGACTGGGATCAGCCCACCGTCCCGGCCAGCACCCAGTATGGCAGCAAAGCCCTCATTTTGCTGAACACAAAAACAGAAACCACAGCAACCGGCACTGTAAGGGAAAGACCACGCCATCAAGACACCACCATCAAGAGCAGATTGGTTTCCAACAGGCAGATATGAAGATAAAAACCAAGGACAGTATTTAACTTTTTTTTTTTTTTTTCTTTTTTCATTTTTTTCTGCTTGTTTGTGGTGGACTATTTTGCTTATTCAATTGATTGGTTTGGGGTTTATTAGTTTCTTTGTTTATTGGGGGTTTTTTATGTTTGTTTTTTTTTTTTTGTAGTTTTCATTTGTTTGATTTATTCTATGTGTTTTTTCTTTGTTTTTCGGTCTCATTAATTTTTTTTTTTTTGCTCTTTTTAATTTTTAACCTTCTTTTGACTTTTATTATATTTTTTTAACTTTAATTTTAATTCTTGAAAACCTCTAATTCTCTTTCTCTTTCCTCTTTCCCACTGCTTTCTTTCTCTATGTTCTAAATGTAAAACATCTTCCTAGCTATCAATATCCTCTAGACAAATTATTTCCTATCTTTCTGTCTGCACTATTCACTTCCAAATGCACTAAACAGTACACACACTAATCTTTGCTACCTAATCCTATAAAATACTTCCAAGACAAATCTTTTCCTTTTTATTACTTATAGACTCTCCTCCTTGTCACCCCGAGCACATGTCCTAATTTAAAATTGCTTTCATTGTAATTATCCAAGCCAGGACCTTGTGCTAGATCTATTATTCAGGCACTATTTTAATTAATTCAAAGCTTAACGGGCAAGTATCATCTGTGATTGCATGAGTTGCTAGAAAGATTTCCTGCGCCTTATCTCTGTAAAACTGGTCAGTTGTGGGGATTGCTGTATATGTATGTGTATCTTATGATTATGTTAGAAAACATCTGCATGCTTTTATGACTGTCACACATCAGGGATGCACCTCTTGTTCCTCAGATGCTAGTGTGTGAACTAGTATCACAGAACACCATAGCAAACCAGACATAGAGCCTACACCGCCTGATCAATCATCAAACCAAGGATCCTCGAAGCGGAAGCCCGGATTCCAAGACCCCACACTGATTATCAAAGAACATACAACACTACAGATTATTCACCTGTAAACAAGGTCTATCACCACCCAAGACACAAGCCACTGAACCCTTCTACAAGGACAAAAACCCAAAGGAAGGGAGAATCCAACCAAGAAGCCTGGTGGGAATAAGAACTCCATACACACAGACACACACAAAGAAACAAAAATTAACCTAATAATGAAACGTCAGAGAAACACTGTACAAATGAAGGACCAAGCTAGAGAAACACCACTTCAAATGACAGAGGAGGAGATAGACAAGCTATCTGAAAGAGAATTCAGAAAACTATACTAATGAGGATGCAAAACACCGAAAACAGAATATTAGAGGAAATTAGTGCATTGAGAAAAGACATGCAGGAAATGAAAAATAAGCAAATAGAGACCACCAACTCAATTGCTGAACTCAAAAATACTATAGAAGGTCTCAACAGTAGAGTATCAGAGGCTGAAGAACGGATAAGTGAGCTGGAAGACAGAATGGTGGAAATAAGTGCTGAAGAACAGAACAAAGCCCAAAGAATTAAAAGAACTGAGGATAGCCTCAGAGACCTATGGGACAATATTAAACGCACCAACATTAGAATTATAGGAGTTCCAGAAGAAGAAGAAGAGAAGAAAGACTATGAAAAAATTCTTGAAGAGGTTATAGTTGAAAACTTCCCCAGCATGGGAAAGGAGATAGTCAGCCAAGTCCAGGAAGCACAAAGAGTTCCATACAGGAGAAACCCCAGAAGAAACACACCAAGGCACATACTAATCAAACTAACGCAGACTAAATATAAAGACAGATTACTAAAAGCAGCTAGGAGCAAACAACAAATAACATATAAAGGAAACCCCATACATTTAACTGCGGATCTCTCAACAGAAACCCTACAGGCCAGAAGAGAATGGCAAGATACATTTAAACGGCTAAAAGAGAATAACCTGCAACCACGAATTCTCTACCCAGCAAGAATCTCATTCAAAATCGATGGTGAAGTCAAAAGCTTCACAGACAAGCAAAAACTAAAAGAATTCTGTACCACAAAACCAGCCCTACAACAAGTGTTAAAGGACCTGATATAGCCAATAAATACAAGAGTAGGAGAAGCCTTACAAATCAAACCCCAAATTTCTAAGAAGATGACAATAGGAACATTCGTATCAATAATTACTTTGAATGTAAATGGACTAAATGCTCCAACCAAACGACAGAGGCTGGCTGAATGGATCCAGAAGCAAGACCCATATATATGCTGTTTACAAGAGACCCACTTCAGACCTAGAGACACTCATAGACTGAAAGTGAAAGGCTGGAAAAAGATATTTCATGCAAATGGAAATCAAAAGAAAGCTGGAGTAGCAATCCTTATATCAGACAAAATAGACTTTAAAGTAAAGAAGATTCTAAGAGACAAGGCAGGTCACTACATCATGATTAAGGGATCTATCCAAGAGGAAGACATAACAGTCATGAATATCTACGCACCCAACACAGGGGCACCTCAATACATAAGACAGGTACTTTCAGACATAAAAGAAGAAATCAACAATAACACAATAATAGTAGGAGACTTTAACACTCCTCTCACACCAATGGACAGATCAACAAAACAGAAAATTAATAAAGAAACACAAGCCTTAAATGCCACACTGGAAAAGATGGACCTCATTGATATCTTTAGGACGTTCCATCCAAAAGCAGAAGAATACACTTTCTTCTCAAGCGCTCACGGAACATTCTCCAGGATAGACCACATCTTGGGCCACAAATCTAACCTCAGTCAGTTCAAGAAAACCGAAATATATCAACCATCTTCTCGGACCACAAAGAGTTCCATACAGGAGAAACCCCAGAAGAAACACACCAAGGCACATACTAATCAAACTAACGCAGACTAAATATAAAGACAGATTACTAAAAGCAGCTAGGAGCAAACAACAAATAACATATAAAGGAAACCCCATACATTTAACTGCGGATCTCTCAACAGAAACCCTACAGGCCAGAAGAGAATGGCAAGATACATTTAAACGGCTAAAAGAGAATAACCTGCAACCACGAATTCTCTACCCAGCAAGAATCTCATTCAAAATCGATGGTGAAGTCAAAAGCTTCACAGACAAGCAAAAACTAAAAGAATTCTGTACCACAAAACCAGCCCTACAACAAGTGTTAAAGGACCTGATATAGCCAATAAATACAAGAGTAGGAGAAGCCTTACAAATCAAACCCCAAATTTCTAAGAAGATGACAATAGGAACATTCGTATCAATAATTACTTTGAATGTAAATGGACTAAATGCTCCAACCAAACGACAGAGGCTGGCTGAATGGATCCAGAAGCAAGACCCATATATATGCTGTTTACAAGAGACCCACTTCAGACCTAGAGACACTCATAGACTGAAAGTGAAAGGCTGGAAAAAGATATTTCATGCAAATGGAAATCAAAAGAAAGCTGGAGTAGCAATCCTTATATCAGACAAAATAGACTTTAAAGTAAAGAAGATTCTAAGAGACAAGGCAGGTCACTACATCATGATTAAGGGATCTATCCAAGAGGAAGACATAACAGTCATGAATATCTACGCACCCAACACAGGGGCACCTCAATACATAAGACAGGTACTTTCAGACATAAAAGAAGAAATCAACAATAACACAATAATAGTAGGAGACTTTAACACTCCTCTCACACCAATGGACAGATCAACAAAACAGAAAATTAATAAAGAAACACAAGCCTTAAATGCCACACTGGAAAAGATGGACCTCATTGATATCTTTAGGACGTTCCATCCAAAAGCAGAAGAATACACTTTCTTCTCAAGCGCTCACGGAACATTCTCCAGGATAGACCACATCTTGGGCCACAAATCTAACCTCAGTCAGTTCAAGAAAACCGAAATTATATCAACCATCTTCTCGGACCACAATGCAATGAGACTGGAGATCAACTACCAGAAAAAAACCCTAAAAACAGAAACACATGGAGATTAAACAATACATACCTAAAAAACCAACTGATCGTTGAGGAAATCAAAGGAGAAATTAAACAATTCCTAGAAGAAAATGACAATGAACACACGACAGTGCAAAACCTATGGAGTACCGCAAAAGCAGTTCTAAGAGGGAAATTTATAGCAATACAATCCCACCTCAAGAAACTAGGAAAATATGAAGCAGATGACCTAACCCTCCGCTTGAAACAGTTGGAGAAAGAAGAACAAAAACATCCCAGAGCCAGCAGAAGAAGAGAAATCATAAAGATCAGAGCAGAAATAAATGAGAAAGAAACAAAAGAAACAATAGTAAAGATAAATAAAACAAAAAGCTGGTTCTTTGAAAAGGTAAACAAAATTGACAAGCCACTGGCCAGACTCATTAAGAAAAAGAGAGAGAAGAACCAGATCAACAAAATCAAAAACGAAAAAGGAGAGATTACAACAGAGAATGCAGAAATCCAAAGGATTCTAAGAGACTATTATGAGCAACTCTATGGCAACAAACTGGACAACTTGGAAGAAATGGACAGTTTCTTGGACAGGATTAATCTCCCAAGACTGAGCCAGGAAGAAACAGAAACTTTGAACAACCCAATCACAAGCTCAGAAATCAACTTTGTGATTAAAAATCTACCCAAAAATAAAAGCCCAGGACCAGATGGCTTCATAGCCGAATTCTACCAAACATTTAAAGAAACATGAAACTTTTTGGGCCCCAACGGGCACCTCAATACATAAGACAGGTACTTTCAGACATAAAAGAAGAAATCAACAATAACACAATAATAGTAGGAGACTTTAACACTCCTCTCACACCAATGGACAGATCAACAAAACAGAAAATTAATAAAGAAACACAAGCCTTAAATGCCACACTGGAAAAGATGGACCTCATTGATATCTTTAGGACGTTCCATCCAAAAGCAGAAGAATACACTTTCTTCTCAAGCGCTCACGGAACATTCTCCAGGATAGACCACATCTTGGGCCACAAATCTAACCTCAGTCAGTTCAAGAAAACCGAAATTATATCAACCATCTTCTCGGACCACAATGCAATGAGACTGGAGATCAACTACCAGAAAAAAACCCTAAAAACAGAAACACATGGAGATTAAACAATACATACCTAAAAAACCAACTGATCGTTGAGGAAATCAAAGGAGAAATTAAACAATTCCTAGAAGAAAATGACAATGAACACACGACAGTGCAAAACCTATGGGATACAGCAAAAGCAGTTCTAAGAGGGAAATTTATAGCAATACAATCCCACCTCAAGAAACTAGGAAAATATGAAGCAGATGACCTAACCCTCCGCTTGAAACAGTTGGAGAAAGAAGAACAAAAACATCCCAGAGCCAGCAGAAGAAGAGAAATCATAAAGATCAGAGCAGAAATAAATGAGAAAGAAACAAAAGAAACAATAGTAAAGATAAATAAAACAAAAAGCTGGTTCTTTGAAAAGGTAAACAAAATTGACAAGCCACTGGCCAGACTCATTAAGAAAAAGAGAGAGAAGAACCAGATCAACAAAATAAAAAACGAAAAAGGAGAGATTACAACAGAGAATGCAGAAATCCAAAGGATTCTAAGAGACTATTATGAGCAACTCTATGGCAACAAACTGGACAACTTGGAAGAAATGGACAGTTTCTTGGACAGGATTAATCTCCCAAGACTGAGCCAGGAAGAAACAGAAACTTTGAACAACCCAATCACAAGCTCAGAAATCAACTTTGTGATTAAAAATCTACCCAAAAATAAAAGCCCAGGACCAGATGGCTTCATAGCCGAATTCTACCAAACATTTAAAGAAGAGCTAATGCCTGTCCTTCTAAAACTATTTCAAAAAATTGCACAGGAAGGAAAACTCCCAAACACATTCTACGAGGCCACCATCACCCTGATACCCAAACCAGGCAAAGACAACACAAAAAAGGAAAACTATAGGCCAATTTCACTGATGAACTTAGATGCCAAGATCCTCAACAAAATCCTAGCAAACAGAATTCAACGACATGTCAAAAAACTCATACATCACGATCAAGTTGGGTTCATCCCAGGCATGCAAGGCTTCTTCAACATCCGCAAATCAATCAACGTGATACACCATATCAACAAGTTGAAAGACAAAAATCACATGATCATCTCAATAGATGCAGAAAAAGCCTTCGACAAAGTACAACATCCATTTATGATCAAAACTCTTCAGAAAATGGGCATAGAAGGAACCTATCTCAACATAATAAAAGCCATCTATGAGAAACCTACAGCGAACATTATTGTTAATGGTGAAAACTGAAAGCATTCCTCTAAGATCAGGAACAAGACAGGGTGCCCACTTTCACCACTGCTATTCAACATAGTCCTGGAAGTCCTAGCAACAGCAATAAGACAAGAGAAAGAAATCAAAGGAATCCAGATTGGAAAGGAAGAAGTCAAGCTCTCTTTTTGCAGACGACATGATATTATACATAGAAAATCCCAAAGACACGGTTACAAAGCTACTAGAACTAATCAATGAATTCAGCAAAGTTGCAGGATATAAAGTCAACACACAGAAGTCACTGGCATTCCTATACACAAACAATGAAAAATCAGAAAATGAAATCAAAGAGGCAATCCCGTTCACCATTGCAACCAAAAGAATCAAATATCTAGGAATAAACCTACCCAAAGAAACAAAAGAATTGTACACAGAAAATTACAAGACACTCATGAGAGACATTAAAGAAGACTTAAACAGATGGAGAGATATTCCATGTTCCTGGATTGGAAGAATCAATATTGTGAAAATGACCATACTTCCAAATATCATCTACAGATTCAGTGCAATACCTATTCAACTACCACTGACGTTTTTCACAGAACTAGACCAAATAATAACACAGTTCATATGGAAACACAGAAGACCTCGAATAGCCAAAGCAATCTTGAGGAAGAAAAATGGAGTTGGAGGGATCAGCCTCCCTAACTTCAGACTCTACTACAAAGCAACAGTTATCAAGACAGTATGATACTGGCACAAAAACAGAACTATAGATCAATGGAACAAGATTGAGAACCCAGAGATCAACCCACGCACCTATGGGTACCTTATTTTTGATAAAGGAGGAGAAACTATAAAATGGGACAAAGACAGTCTCTTTAACAAGTGGTGCTGGGAGAATTGGACAGCTACATGCAAAAAAATGAAATTGGAACATTCCCTGACGCCATACACTAAGATCAACTCAAAATGGATTAAAGACCTCAATGTAAGACCAGAAACCATCAAACTCTTAGAGGAGAATATGGGCATAGAAGGAACCTATCTCAACATAATAAAAGCCATCTATGAGAAACCTACAGCGAACATTATTGTTAATGGTGAAAAACTGAAAGCATTCCCTCTAAGATCAGGAACAAGACAGGGGTGCCCACTTTCACCACTGCTATTCAACATAGTCCTGGAAGTCCTAGCAACAGCAATAAGACAAGAGAAAGAAATCAAAGGAATCCAGATTGGAAAGGAAGAAGTCAAGCTCTCTCTTTTTGCAGACGACATGATATTATACATAGAAAATCCCAAAGACACGGTTACAAAGCTACTAGAACTAATCAATGAATTCAGCAAAGTTGCAGGATATAAAGTCAACACACAGAAGTCACTGGCATTCCTATACACAAACAATGAAAAATCAGAAAATGAAATCAAAGAGGCAATCCCCTTCACCATTGCAACCAAAAGAATCAAATATCTAGGAATAAACCTACCCAAAGAAACAAAAGAATTGTACACAGAAAATTACAAGACACTCATGAGAGACATTAAAGAAGACTTAAACAGATGGAGAGATATTCCATGTTCCTGGATTGGAAGAATCAATATTGTGAAAATGACCATACTTCCAAATATCATCTACAGATTCAGTGCAATACCTATTCAACTACCACTGACGTTTTTCACAGAACTAGACCAAATAATAACACAGTTCATATGGAAACACAGAAGACCTCGAATAGCCAAAGCAATCTTGAGGAAGAAAAATGGAGTTGGAGGGATCAGCCTCCCTAACTTCAGACTCTACTACAAAGCAACAGTTATCAAGACAGTATGATACTGGCACAAAAACAGAACTATAGATCAATGGAACAAGATTGAGAACCCAGAGATCAACCCACGCACCTATGGGTACCTTATTTTTGATAAAGGAGGAGAAACTATAAAATGGGACAAAGACAGTCTCTTTAACAAGTGGTGCTGGGAGAATTGGACAGCTACATGCAAAAAAATGAAATTGGAACATTCCCTGACGCCATACACTAAGATCAACTCAAAATGGATTAAAGACCTCAATGTAAGACCAGAAACCATCAAACTCTTAGAGGAGAATATAGGCAAAACCCTCAAGGACATCAATCAAAGCAAGATCTTCTCTGACCCACCAACTAAAATAGCAGAACTGAAAAGAAAAATGAACATATGGGACCTCATGAAACTTAAAAGCTTTTGTACAGCAAAAGAAATTACAAAAAAGTTCAACAGACACCCCACAGAGTGGGAGAAAATCATAGCAAATGAAACAACAGACAAAGAATTAATCTCTAAAATCTACAAGCAACTCAGACAACTCAGCACAGGGAAAATGAGCAGCCCAATCAAAAAATGGGAAAAAGATCTAAAGAGACGCCTCTCCAAAGAGGACATACAAATGGTCCAAAAGCACATGAAACGATGCTCAACCTCGCTTATTATTAGAGAAATGCAAATTAAAACCACAATGAGATACCACCTCACACCTGTCACACCATCATCAACAAATCGACAGACAACAAATGCTGGAGAGGGTGTGGAGAAAAGGGAACCCTCTTGCATTGCTGGTGGGAATGTAAATTAATACAACCTCTATGGAAGACAATATGGAGATTCCTTAAAAAACTAAAAATAGAAGCACCCTATGACCCAGCAATCCCACTATTGGGCCTATATCCTGATGAAATCAAAACTGAAAGAGGCACCTGTACCCCAATGTTCATTGCAGCTCTCTATACAATAGCCAGAACATGGAAGCAACCTAGATGTCCATCGACAAATGAATGGATCCAGAAGCTCTGGTACATATATACAATGGAATACTACTCAGCTGTTAAAAGAAATGCAGAAGACTCAGTCCTAATGAGGTGGCTGGCTTTAGAACCTATCATAAAAAGTGAAGTAAGTCAAAAAGAGAAAGACAAGTATAGTATACTAACTCATATATATGGGATCTAGTAAGATGGTCATGATAACACACACAGTGAACTCATGAAAAAACAGAGAATAGACATAAAGACATTGTGGAGACCGAACAATGGGAGGGAGTAACATGGGAACCTATACTGTCATGTGTAGAAAAGATAGCTATTGTCATTGTGCTAGGGAAATAGGAGTACCTACAACCACTTGGAGCAATGGTCTGGAGGGATGGGATGGGGGAACCTGGGTGGGGGGAGGGCCAAGGGATATGCATCTGATTGATCTGGGAACATTCATGTACAAAAATAAATAAATAAATAAATTAATTAATTAATTAAAAAAATTTAAAAAAGATGAACCTTTATCTGAACAGAGTCAGCGGGTCGGAAGCCCCCAGACCCTCATTCCTCAGGCCTTGGTAGGAAGGGTGCCGATTCCCTCAGGTCACCTGCAGCTGCCTTGGGCCCTGGGACTGGCTATGGCTGTTGGAACTGGGCCTGGTTGAGGGAAAGAGCCAGAGCACGAAACACAGACTCCAAGAAGGGAGCCGGGCCCTGAGGCTGGACCTGCCCCGGACCAGTATTTCCAGTGCCCACTACATGTCAGGCAGAGGGCAAGACCGCATGTAGTCCACCGCACGGGGTTGGGGGGAAGCACACGAAGAAGACAAAGATGTCCCTTTTGAGTGAGGGTTCCCTGGATGGCTGCCACGAGGGGACGGTATCTGGAGATGGGCAAGGCTTGGTGAGGCAGACAGAACGGGTATCCTGGCAGTGGAACAAGAAAACTAGCGGCGCGTAGGCTGGAAACAGTGGATCTGCGACAAGACGCTGGAGCTGGAGCTCAAGAGGGGACAGCAGAGCCCTAGCAATGTGGCAGAGAGGCCCAGGGTGTGACCTCGGACTCAGAATGTGAAGAGATGACAATGGTGGTCTTCAAGGTGGCGGCTGGGGAGCCAGTCACGTGCCAGCTCTGCCCAGACTGGTTCTGTGATCCAGGGCCCTTGCTTTTCTCCCTTGGACTAGCAAAGAATTTCTCAAACATTGGAGTCCTAGGACCACTTGGAACAGGTTACCAGGCCCTAACCTACAGAGATTGCAATTAGGGAAATCAGGATGGGCCCCCAGGCTGAAAAAACCCCAGGTCAGACCGTGGGACCTGGAGCCACAGCTCCAGGACCTGGATTCCTGGCCTCCTGCACCCTGGGGTCTAGACCCAGGTGCCTCGCCATGACTATGCTGGGTGTTCCCGATGGGCTTATTTGCTCTGGATGGGGGACAGACGTGGGCTACTATGAGGGGACCCTGGAATGGGGAGCTGTGGAAGGCTGGGCACAGACTGTCCCTAGTTCTAGGGATATTCCTGGGGAAGGTGAAAACTAAGCAAACAGTGGCCAAGGGCCTGGGATGGAAGGAAGGGCACTCGGGTCAGAGAGAAGAGCGTGTGCAAAGGCACAGTCAGCACAGTCGGTAGGGAAGGACAAGAAGACAGGCTGAAGAGGAGAGCCCTGCCCACAACACAGGCCGCCTACCAGGAAATCGGGACTCCATTCTGTAGACGACACACAACAGCGGTAGTTCCCGGCGGTCCAGCAGTTAAGACTGCACTCTGTCTGCAAGGGGAACTTTTCCTCGGGTCGGGGAACTAAGACCCCACAGGATGTGCAGTGCAGCCAAAAGCAAACAGGAACAGACCCTGACCCCTGCAGGACGCTGGCACCAGCTCCCCTTAGTCCTTCACCGGCGCAAACACCCGGTACAGGGCTCTCTCCTTGTGGCCCTCTCCGCCCCAACCACCAGCCTCCAACCTTTAAGATCGCCCACCTTTCTATCCCCACCTCACACCTTAGAACCTCTCTGAACAACTGTTAGGTCAAAACAAGACAAGTCATTTACCTAAGGCCATTAACACGAAGCTGGGAATCCAGGGTCTCAAAAGCAGAGCCAGGCAGTGAAGTGGGGTGACAGGCACGCAGGTTGGTCCGGCCTAGCAATGTGGCAAGAGATGCCCAATGTGAAGAGATGACAATGGTGGTCTTCAAGGTGGCGGCTGGGGAGCCAGTCACGTGCCAGCTCTGCCCAGACTGGTTCTGTGATCCAGGGCCCTTGCTTTTCTCCCTTGGACTAGCAAAGAATTTCTCAAACATTGGAGTCCTAGGACCACTTGGAACAGGTTACCAGGCCCTAACCTACAGAGATTGCAATTAGGGAAATCAGGATGGGCCCCCAGGCTGAAAAAACCCCAGGTCAGACCGTGGGACCTGGAGCCACAGCTCCAGGACCTGGATTCCTGGCCTCCTGCACCCTGGGGTCTAGACCCAGGTGCCTCGCCATGACTATGCTGGGTGTTCCCGATGGGCTTATTTGCTCTGGATGGGGGACAGACGTGGGCTACTATGAGGGGACCCTGGAATGGGGAGCTGTGGAAGGCTGGGCACAGACTGTCCCTAGTTCTAGGGATATTCCTGGGGAAGGTGAAAACTAAGCAAACAGTGGCCAAGGGCCTGGGATGGAAGGAAGGGCACTCGGGTCAGAGAGAAGAGCGTGTGCAAAGGCACAGTCAGCACAGTCGGTAGGGAAGGACAAGAAGACAGGCTGAAGAGGAGAGCCCTGCCCACAACACAGGCCGCCTACCAGGAAATCGGGACTCCATTCTGTAGACGACACACAACAGCGGTAGTTCCCGGCGGTCCAGCAGTTAAGACTGCACTCTGTCTGCAAGGGGAACTTTTCCTCGGGTCGGGGAACTAAGACCCCACAGGATGTGCAGTGCAGCCAAAAGCAAACAGGAACAGACCCTGACCCCTGCAGGACGCTGGCACCAGCTCCCCTTAGTCCTTCACCGGCGCAAACACCCGGTACAGGGCTCTCTCCTTGTGGCCCTCTCCGCCCCAACCACCAGCCTCCAACCTTTAAGATCGCCCACCTTTCTATCCCCACCTCACACCTTAGAACCTCTCTGAACAACTGTTAGGTCAAAACAAGACAAGTCATTTACCTAAGGCCATTAACACGAAGCTGGGAATCCAGGGTCTCAAAAGCAGAGCCAGGCAGTGAAGTGGGGTGACAGGCACGCAGGTTGGTCCGGCGGGGGACGAGACGCCTAGCTCTGCTCAGCTCTCTCCAGATCTTATCCATACCTTTTGGAGCCCTCTCTTCCGGGGAGGGACCCACTGGTTCTCTAAACGGGTTCATAACCCTGGAGGGTAGTGGAGAGGAGGGGCACACTGGGGAGATGAGATGGTTCATACTGGCTGGTTTGGGTCTTGGCCAGTTCCGACTGAAATCCTTAGAGCTCCGAGACACGTCACTGTAACCTGAACAGTTCAAGCGGCCTAAGACCCTATCCAGCAGACGCTGCACCTTCAAATGACCTGCTCCTTCCTCAAAAGTCAAAGACTGAGAAGAATAAAAAGGGGCAGGCTGAAGGCACTGACTGCTGAGTCCTGTAACGCTGGCAAGAGGGGGGCGTGCCGATTCTCCAGGGGGCCGCGGTTAAAAGGCAAAACCGGATCAAGGAAGTCAGCTGATACAGTGGCTCCCGGACACGCCCCCAGAGGATACCTCCAGCGTCCTGTGAACGCACGCTTTCGGGCAGAGGGTTAAGGGGTTAGGCTTCTGCTGGCATGGGCAGTGGGCAGCGCAACGAAGACACCTCCCCCCTGGCCCCTGGAGCCTGGCCGGGCCCCGCACTGACCAAGCCTCCTACCCGGAGCCTCTAGCTGGGGCCCCGCTCACCTTGTACTTGAAGCCGGCGGCGGGCGGTAGCAGCTCCCGCAACAGGGCCTTGGCCACCTCGCGGCTGGCTTCTTCGCTCACAAAGTGCAGGTTAAGCACCTCGTGCGCCTCGAACTTAGCGAGGCGCAGCAGGGAGCGGAGCGCGATGCGGGCCTTGGCCTGCAGCGCGGCATTGTGGCCGGCCTTGGTGAACATCATCAGCAAGTGGTAGTCCACCGGTCCGGCCCCGTCTCCCTCCAGGCTCTTGGCCTTAGCGCCAGGGGCCGGTGCCACGGAGCCCCGTGCCATCTCCAGCACCGGAGAGGGCACAGCAGGGGCGCCGGCACGGGCCTCCTTCAGCCTCTTGGTGGCGCTGGAGAAAGTCTCCCGGCCCGAGCCCAGGTAGTAGAACGCACAGACGGCCAGCGCCGCAGCCAGAAGCAGCGCGCAGTAGTGGGAGCGCACAGCGCCTAGACGCGCCATGGCCCGAGCGCATGGGGGTCCGCCTCGGAGGAGACCCATGCGCCACCTGCCCGGGGACAGATCAGCCGGGGAGCTGCATCGGAGACCAGCACCCTGGCAGCTTGTCAGTTGCCCGGGCGGCTGGCGGCAGCCATGGTGGGGGCGGAGCCGAGCTGCCAATCCGCGGGCGCTAATACGCGGAGAGGCGGGGCCAGGCTGCCGGGTGGCCACTGGGTCCTACGTTCAGAAGGATTCGAGCGGGGTTGGTGGGTCAGTCCGCGGGAGTCCCCACAACGTGGTCAGAGGAGCCAGTGAGGACTTCGATACACAGGCCAGCTGTCTGTACCGTCTGTGGAAAATGGCCTTCTTAAATGCCCATCCCCAGACGCTAGAAACCGAAGGTAAGCTTCCAGCAGCAAAAAGACTAAGCTGAACTCACAAAAAATTTCTCTAGATTTAAGTCCTCTCTCGACTCCTTTCACACCTTGGGACACTATCTGGAGATAAAGAATTTAAACTAGCAACTCCTTTCCCATTTTCGGTGAAGTAGAAGTGACACCCGAGGTGTGAATCGCCTGCTCACCTCACTTAGCACCTCTGAGGCTGACCAGAGGCAGCCTAAAGGATGTGGCCACCAGGGGGGCCCGACTGCCTTAAGCTTTGGGTAGCTCAGAGCTCCCTAGGGAGCTTGTGATTGAAAACAACAACAAAAACTTTTAACACTTTAACATTTTAAAAGAAGCTTGCTGGGGCTTCCCTTGTGGTCCAGTGGGTAAGGACACCGCCTTGCAGTGCAAGGGACACCGGTTCAATCCCGGGCCTGGGAAGATCCCACGTGCCGAGGAGCGCCTGGACCGGTGTGTCCAACTACCTATCCGGAGCTCTGGAGCGCATGCGCCCAGAGCCGGTGCTGTGCAGCGACAGAGGCCTCTGCAGTGGCAGGCCCACATGGGCCAAAGAACAAAGATAGAAATAAATGAAAGACCAATAGAAGTGGCCTAAAAAAAATAAAGAAGCAGCAGCAGCTTGCTGTATACCTGGTAGTTTTTCAAAGTCTTAACTGAGACATAACTGAGGTCATTTGCTCAAGGTCACACAGTGAGTGGCAGGTTTGATGATATAGTTTGGACACTGACAACGACCTAAAAACTCATTAATTTAAATCTTCTAAGGATCAGTGACAAACTACAGTGTTTAGGTAAACACGAGCAAGTGATCTGCAGGCCTGAAAGAGGTGCAGGTGAAAACACCAAGCACAAATGCACTCAGGGAATCTACAGTCCCTAGAACCACAAATCATCTCATTTTTAACTTGTCCTTTTCAATTGGAGCAATACTTCTCTGAAAAGCACTGGACCTCTGAAGTAGGCTTAGCAACAAGTTCAACACACGCCACTCACCTGGGGTGGGGGTGGGAGCACCCATAGCAGAATTATCTTACTTTAGTAACAGGTATTACTTTAGTTCATTTAATCCGCCAGCTCTAAGAGGTAGATGTATTATTTACTTATGTGCACTTCACAACTGAGGAAATTGAGATTTAGAGAAGTAAATCTAGCTGGCTAGTAAATAATAGCCAGAACCCCAGCCCAAGCTATACCATTTCCAGAGCCCAAGCTTTTAGCCAAGATTAGCACTAAAAGCATAACTCAAACTCTGAGTTGTGTGCATTTTAACACAGCTTTTAGCAGATGGCACTGTAGTTAAGCGGGTAAGCTCCCTTAAGTAGCTCGCTTTAAGCAAGAGCTGGATTGGAGTGGAGGCTGTGGGGGACAAAGCGGGTCAAGGATCACAGAATAGGAAGACCCTGAGCACAGCTCCTTCCACAGGCACAGAGAGCTGCATTGATAGCTGACTAGGAGTGGTCAGACTTCAGGTGAGTTCATCTCTCTGAGCGGCCATCATAACCACGTCTAACATGTGGCCACTGGTAAAGAATCCGCCTGCAATGCAGGGACCCTGGTTCAGTTTCTGGGTTGGGAAGATCCCCTGGAGAAGGGATAGACTACCCACTCCAGTATGCTTGGACTTCCCTGGTGGCTGGTAAAAGAATCTGCCTGCAATGCAGAGACCTGGGTTCCATCCCTGGGTTGGGAAGATCCCCTGGAAAAGGGAAAGGCTACCCACTCCACTATTCCATGGCTCATCCATGGGACACAAAGAGTAGGATAAGACTGAGGAACTATTAACATGCTTCATAGGGTTTTGAGAGATAATAGATAAAGAGCAGTTAGAAAAACACTGACAACGACCTAAAAACTCATTAATTTAAATCTTCTAAGGATCAGTGACAAACTACAGTGTTTAGGTAAACACGAGCAAGTGATCTGCAGGCCTGAAAGAGGTGCAGGTGAAAACACCAAGCACAAATGCACTCAGGGAATCTACAGTCCCTAGAACCACAAATCATCTCATTTTTAACTTGTCCTTTTCAATTGGAGCAATACTTCTCTGAAAAGCACTGGACCTCTGAAGTAGGCTTAGCAACAAGTTCAACACACGCCACTCACCTGGGGTGGGGGTGGGAGCACCCATAGCAGAATTATCTTACTTTAGTAACAGGTATTACTTTAGTTCATTTAATCCGCCAGCTCTAAGAGGTAGATGTATTATTTACTTATGTGCACTTCACAACTGAGGAAATTGAGATTTAGAGAAGTAAATCTAGCTGGCTAGTAAATAATAGCCAGAACCCCAGCCCAAGCTATACCATTTCCAGAGCCCAAGCTTTTAGCCAAGATTAGCACTAAAAGCATAACTCAAACTCTGAGTTGTGTGCATTTTAACACAGCTTTTAGCAGATGGCACTGTAGTTAAGCGGGTAAGCTCCCTTAAGTAGCTCGCTTTAAGCAAGAGCTGGATTGGAGTGGAGGCTGTGGGGGACAAAGCGGGTCAAGGATCACAGAATAGGAAGACCCTGAGCACAGCTCCTTCCACAGGCACAGAGAGCTGCATTGATAGCTGACTAGGAGTGGTCAGACTTCAGGTGAGTTCATCTCTCTGAGCGGCCATCATAACCACGTCTAACATGTGGCCACTGGTAAAGAATCCGCCTGCAATGCAGGGACCCTGGTTCAGTTTCTGGGTTGGGAAGATCCCCTGGAGAAGGGATAGACTACCCACTCCAGTATGCTTGGACTTCCCTGGTGGCTGGTAAAAGAATCTGCCTGCAATGCAGAGACCTGGGTTCCATCCCTGGGTTGGGAAGATCCCCTGGAAAAGGGAAAGGCTACCCACTCCACTATTCCATGGCTCATCCATGGGACACAAAGAGTAGGATAAGACTGAGGAACTATTAACATGCTTCATAGGGTTTTGAGAGATAATAGATAAAGAGCAGTTAGAATAGTGTCTGACAGGAAACAATAGTATAAACTATGCTAGAAACACCACTCTAAAACAAACCCTAAATATCCAACAACTACAAAATATAATTTGCCAACCACAGCTTTTCTAGAGGATTTACAAATACCTAAACCCTGAAACTCCATTAAGACTTTATTACATGTACCACAGAATCCCTACCACTGTGTGCTACCATCGTATTATTACATTCTAATTACTGTTTATTAATAAGGGAGAAATAATTCTGGAATTGTACCTTTTAGTACCCCAGCTACATCATCAATAAGGTGTCTTTTTTTTCCTCTGCCATATGTTCTGGAGATTATTCAACAAGATTACTACTCCTGGAACTGACAGATAACAAATGAATAACAAGATAAACTTTACACAGAAAGTTTACAACACAGGAAGACACTTGAGACTGGTCTTTTCTCCAAGCTTCTTATCTGACCATAAAGAAATTTTATACAGAAATACTGTAGCTTCCCAAAATATACCACTGACTGGAAGCTAAAATAATGAGTTGAAGGCAGCCATTTATGTGATAGCTATCAGGTATCAAGGGATTACTACCTGTCAAGCAGAGTAGCACTTGAGGACACAGCAGTGAAAAAGCAAAAGCCCTGCCCTCAGAGAACTTACATTCTATCAGGGGAAAACAAATGAAAAAACATATATAGTGTGTCAGATGTTTAGTGCTATTTTCTCAGCACAAACTAGATGTATCTCAGTGTATAACAACACGACTAAATAGACAAAGATCGTGGTCAGCCCAGTGACTCTTTGGTTCCAACTTTAATTTTGGTCAGGTTCTCTGCCTTCTGCCTAGAGATGGTTTTTCCTGCTGTGTAATTTCTACATCTGAAACATAAAGTAGAAATCTGGTAGCTTAGCAGATTTTAATTGACCACTACCCAATACTGTCAAAGATACAGAAAACAGACACTCCTCTACAGCAGATGAAGGGACCTATATTAACACACCTTTCCTGGTGGGCAGTCTGGTAATAGTAAAATCTAAAAGAACTCTCAGGTCTCCGCTACCCAGATGAATGTTTCTTCCTCAAACAGTGCTTCTCAAGCTTTGATTGGCATTGGAAGCACTAGGGAACTTGGTAAATAAAAACAGAAAGGCTCAGCCCCTACTATCTTCAACGAGCCTGGGCCTTGTTGTAGATTCTTTTCAAAGCCAAAGTTTGAAAAGCAGTGCAGACTTCACCCGGTCAACACCACCTGCTTCAGACCTTGGCTTGGGTGTCACTACCTCGGGAAGTGGTCTCTATAAACACCGGGCAATGCAGTGTCCAGATGAGGCACCATCCTCAAGGATCCCATTAGAGCCACCTATGAATTACCCAGTCCCATCTTTCTCTGCTACAAGAAGGTCACGATTTCAAGAGAACAGGCAACATGTCTTTTTTTTTAAACTATAATATCCCCAGTACCAAACGGTGCTTGACTCCTTGAATGAGCCTCAAAAATACACCCACACACTTCAGGCCAGGAACTCATCCTAAGGGAATAAGGGAAAATGTACTCAAATATTTAGCCATAAGGGCAATGCAGAGCTAAGTTTATGATAACCAGATACTACATCACATGTTCATCAGTAAAGCTAAAGATGCTGTAGCTTCCCAAAATATACCACTGACTGGAAGCTAAAATAATGAGTTGAAGGCAGCCATTTATGTGATAGCTATCAGGTATCAAGGGATTACTACCTGTCAAGCAGAGTAGCACTTGAGGACACAGCAGTGAAAAAGCAAAAGCCCTGCCCTCAGAGAACTTACATTCTATCAGGGGAAAACAAATGAAAACATATATAGTGTGTCAGATGTTTAGTGCTATTTTCTCAGCACAAACTAGATGTATCTCAGTGTATAACAACACGACTAAATAGACAAAGATCGTGGTCAGCCCAGTGACTCTTTGGTTCCAACTTTAATTTTGGTCAGGTTCTCTGCCTTCTGCCTAGAGATGGTTTTTCCTGCTGTGTAATTTCTACATCTGAAACATAAAGTAGAAATCTGGTAGCTTAGCAGATTTTAATTGACCACTACCCAATACTGTCAAAGATACAGAAAACAGACACTCCTCTACAGCAGATGAAGGGACCTATATTAACACACCTTTCCTGGTGGGCAGTCTGGTAATAGTAAAATCTAAAAGAACTCTCAGGTCTCCGCTACCCAGATGAATGTTTCTTCCTCAAACAGTGCTTCTCAAGCTTTGATTGGCATTGGAAGCACTAGGGAACTTGGTAAATAAAAACAGAAAGGCTCAGCCCCTACTATCTTCAACGAGCCTGGGCCTTGTTGTAGATTCTTTTCAAAGCCAAAGTTTGAAAAGCAGTGCAGACTTCACCCGGTCAACACCACCTGCTTCAGACCTTGGCTTGGGTGTCACTACCTCGGGAAGTGGTCTCTATAAACACCGGGCAATGCAGTGTCCAGATGAGGCACCATCCTCAAGGATCCCATTAGAGCCACCTATGAATTACCCAGTCCCATCTTTCTCTGCTACAAGAAGGTCACGATTTCAAGAGAACAGGCAACATGTCTTTTTTTTTTTTTTAAACTATAATATCCCCAGTACCAAACGGTGCTTGACTCCTTGAATGAGCCTCAAAAATACACCCACACACTTCAGGCCAGGAACTCATCCTAAGGGAATAAGGGAAAATGTACTCAAATATTTAGCCATAAGGGCAATGCAGAGCTAAGTTTATGATAACCAGATACTACATCACATGTTCATCAGTAAAGTGAAACTAAAAGATGCTGTTGGGACTTCACTTGTGGTCCAATACTTAAGAATCCGCCTGCCAATGCAGGAGACATGGGTTCGATCCTGGTCCGGGAGGATCCCACATGCCCCGGGGTGACTAAGCCTGTGGGCCACAACTACTGCGCCAGCACTCTAGAGCCTACAAGTTCCAACTACTGAGTCCAAGTGCCTACAGCAGGTGCTCCCCAAAAGAAGCCGCCACAGCGAGCACCCCACTCACACCTAGAGAAAATCTGCACGCAGCAACAGAGACCCAGTGCAGCCAAAAACAGATACATTTAAAAATTTTTTTAAGTTAAAAAATTAAGATGCTGTTATTGCAAGTGATGTAGTCAACAAAGTTTAAGTGGAATAAAAAAAATTTTTTTAAGTGGGAAATTTTTAAGTGATAAATGGACGAAGAACCTATAGAGACTCAAGAGATGTATTAATCAACTGCAATGAATGGAATTTATGTGAATTCTGGATTTGAAAAATTTTTAAAGAACACAAGACACTGGTAAATTCCTAATATTGACTGTATAGTTTCATAGTTTAAGGAAGGTGATATAATTTTTTAAAAAACAGTACTTTCCCCCCTTTATCTAATTGTAGTTAACAATGTTGTCTTAGTTTCAGGTGTACAGTAGTGATTCAGCTTTACATATATATATATATATATATATATATGTTCTTTTACAAATCATTTTCCCATTTAGGTTGTTACACAATATAGAGCAGAGCTCCCTATGTTATACAGTAAGTCCTTGTATACATGTCAAGGCACACTCTCTAATTAGTCTCCCCTACCCAATCCTTCTCTGGTAACCAAGTTTGTTCTCTGTTTCTTTTTTGTAAATAATTTTATTTGTATCATCTGTTTTAGATTCTGCACATAAACAGTATACAATATCCAGTTAGACACACTCAATGATTTGTTGAAACGTCTGGCACTTGTCTTTAAAAAATGGGGAAGAGGAAAAATGGATGTGTAAACAATGAACTAACAGCTGCTAAAGTTATTGTCTCTACATTTGCATATGTTTCAAATTTTCTGTAATAAACATATTTTTCAAAAATCCTCCCCAAAATGATGCAGATTACTTGAGGACTTAGAAACTAGTTACAGAACAGCATGACCCCACTGTATATAAATACACCTACCCAAAGGTCCAGAAGGGCACATACCATGGAATAGCTTTCCAGCACTCAGTAAAGTCCAACAGAACTTTCTAGGGTGAGTGTGCTCTATAATCTGCCCTGCTGAAAATAGCAGTCATTGGACTCAGGGCTAGTGAGTTCTTCAATGAGGCAATTTTAACACATGAACTGAACCCTTAATTCTAATTTTAATTAAATTTCAGTAGATACATGTGGCTAGTAGGTACTAAACTAACATCTCAGGCAGATGATGGAATTAGGATGGAATTCTACTTACTTGTCATTAAACATTTTTCTACAATGAAAAAGCAGTGTTTTGTAATAAGGATAGGTAGTAAGGCTGTTTTCGGGTAGAACATTTACTATCAGTTTGGATTCTCTTGGTCAAAGAACTGTTATGAGAATGAAAAGTGGAATAAAGTAAACTACATAGAAAAGTTTTAAGTGTCTGCTTTCACTTAACTTTTAAAGGAAAGGCAAAACGCAGGCAATTCACTTGTCTGTTTTCCCACGTCTATTCCTTCAGACTCAATTCATGCAAAAACTGCTTTGTTTACTAAAACGACTGAGTGTAAATGTACTGCCTAGATTAGAAACTTTAACAGATATCTCAATCATAGTGGAAAGAACAAACTTAAAGAAGTACAGCAAAAAAAAAGATCTTTTGTAGCTCTGGTACGTATATACAATGGAATACTACACAGCTGTAAAAAGAAATGCAGAAGAATCAGCCCTAATTAGATGGCTGGATCTAGAATCTATCATAAAAAGTGAAGTCAGTCAAAAAGAGAAGGACAAGTACAATATACTAACACATATATATATGGAATCTAGTAGGATGGTGATGATGGCACATGCAGTGAAGCGATGGAGAGACAGACATGGACAGTGGACATATGGACATTGTGGGGAAGGAACAGAAGGTGGGAGGTGTAAAGGAAGTAGCATGAGGGCCTGTACTATCATAAGTGAAGAAAATAGCTATAGTCATTGCTCTGTGAGAAAAGGGGATCCTTCAGGGGTGCTGTGTGACGGTCTGGAGGGGTGGGATGGGGGGGGATATGCATATGACTGGTCTGGGAGGATACATACCTGTAAACAACAAAACTCTGTTAAACTTAAAAGTAAAATAATTTTTTTTTTTTTTTTTTTACAAAAAAGGCCTTTTGTGGCTTTTAGCTAATGAACTGGGAGCCTTACAGCTCTGTGGCCGACAGAAGAAAATATTTAAAAGATCAAAATGAGTTTCATGACTGAAACAATCAGCAAATAGGATCAATCTGGACCAATCTGAGGATTCCCCTGTAGTTCAGCTGGTAAAGAATCCACCTGCAATGAAGGCGACCTCCCCTGGGCTGGGAAGATCTCCTGGAGAAGGGAAAGGCTACCCACTCCAGTATTCCTGCCTTGAGAATTCCATGGCTCGTCCATGGGTTGCAAGTTGACAGGGCTAGAAAGGAACATAAACATGGGGCCATAAACAGGACAGTTAACAGGTATGTCTGCAACTGCAGTTCACATTAATACAGAAACTTGAGCAAAAAATAAATATGCCAGATGAGATTTTATTGACATAATTTCTTGGCGGGATTCTAAGTTAAAAAAAAAAACTACATAGAAAAGTTTTAAGTGTCTGCTTTCACTTAACTTTTAAAGGAAAGGCAAAACGCAGGCAATTCACTTGTCTGTTTTCCCACGTCTATTCCTTCAGACTCAATTCATGCAAAAACTGCTTTGTTTACTAAAACGACTGAGTGTAAATGTACTGCCTAGATTAGAAACTTTAACAGATATCTCAATCATAGTGGAAAGAACAAACTTAAAGAAGTACAGCAAAAAAAAAGATCTTTTGTAGCTCTGGTACGTATATACAATGGAATACTACACAGCTGTAAAAAGAAATGCAGAAGAATCAGCCCTAATTAGATGGCTGGATCTAGAATCTATCATAAAAAGTGAAGTCAGTCAAAAAGAGAAGGACAAGTACAATATACTAACACATATATATATGGAATCTAGTAGGATGGTGATGATGGCACATGCAGTGAAGCGATGGAGAGACAGACATGGACAGTGGACATATGGACATTGTGGGGAAGGAACAGAAGGTGGGAGGTGTAAAGGAAGTAGCATGAGGGCCTGTACTATCATAAGTGAAGAAAATAGCTATAGTCATTGCTCTGTGAGAAAAGGGGATCCTTCAGGGGTGCTGTGTGACGGTCTGGAGGGGTGGGATGGGGGGGGATATGCATATGACTGGTCTGGGAGGATACATACCTGTAAACAACAAAACTCTGTTAAACTTAAAAGTAAAATAATTTTTTTTTTTTTTTTTTACAAAAAAGGCCTTTTGTGGCTTTTAGCTAATGAACTGGGAGCCTTACAGCTCTGTGGCCGACAGAAGAAAATATTTAAAAGATCAAAATGAGTTTCATGACTGAAACAATCAGCAAATAGGATCAATCTGGACCAATCTGAGGATTCCCCTGTAGTTCAGCTGGTAAAGAATCCACCTGCAATGAAGGCGACCTCCCCTGGGCTGGGAAGATCTCCTGGAGAAGGGAAAGGCTACCCACTCCAGTATTCCTGCCTTGAGAATTCCATGGCTCGTCCATGGGTTGCAAGTTGACAGGGCTAGAAAGGAACATAAACATGGGGCCATAAACAGGACAGTTAACAGGTATGTCTGCAACTGCAGTTCACATTAATACAGAAACTTGAGCAAAAAATAAATATGCCAGAGATGAGATTTTTATTGACTTGACATAATTTCTTGGCATACGAAGAATTGAACTAGGTATAGTATTTACAATTCTTACATAATGTACATTGTACAAGAACTATAAAGGTAATGTACTTTGTTTCATTTACAGTGACATCCTAGAGGAGAACTACATTCATGAATTAGATACAAATACATCCTCTACCTACTAAGAAAAAGTCAATGGATTGCTGGTTATACATTCTTTAAGAGACACCTTTTCACAGGTAGCAGGAAATATTACATGTAATAAGTCTTTATGACTGGAATGATCCAAAAATATCACAAAGCACTAGTAAACACATACAGAAAAGTAGCTCATCATCTCTAAAAGTTAACCTTCAACCTTTGTGTAAAATAAATGGTGCCAATATTCCTTACAATGTAGCGAGCTTTCCTGGTTTAAAATGAATACCCAAAAGGTGGGAGTTGCGTTGAGGAAAAACAAGAAAATCTAGTACATAAGGCAGTGAAAGAGCAATGTAGAGAAAAGTTATTTCATCAAACTGTCCTTTCTTCCCTCTATCATCTCATTTTAGTAGAGAGATTTATGTCAACAGAAAAGGACGTTTTTGCGTTTACAGATGTCAGGATTTGGACAAACTGAATCCATGCTCCTTTCAGCTGTCTTCGTTTAAGGGCATCAAGACATTGGTAAGCATATGGTGGATTAAGGTTAACTACAACATTTTGCCTTCATCAATGTTTGTTATTGCAAGAATATACATTTCCCTACAACTTGATGTCTTTAAATAATCTGTTTCTTTCAAAGTAATTCTATATCCAGGTTCTCTAGAATATCTGAAGTCTTTATTATCAACACACAAGGACAGCTGGCCGTCATCAGATTTTGCTGCTTTACAATGATTTGAATTCACTTCGTGGTGTGAGTGCCTGTGACGACTAGTCAGACAGGGGTTCTGGTGACAGCTCTGTACCAACCAGCAAACCAGCGACCTGCTCTCTGAAACAAGAGCAGCAGCCCATGATCAAAGAAGGGACGGTGACGGTGATCTCAGAAATCCTACTGGGAGAATCCTGGGAGCTGAAGTAACGGCCAGGTGCACCGGGAGCCTGGCAGGAACAATGGAGGAAAGGCCGCAGTGACAGTCTGACTTTGTCTTGTCCACCCGCGTCATCCGCGAGGAGCTCTGAATTCAGAGCTGTAACTACGAGCCAGCACTATTCCCGCTACATCATGTACGTTTAAGTCATTCTGGAAAGACAATTCTATAAAAATACAGCATTTTCTAGCTCACGTCCACAGTCAAACATGCTATCACACAGAAAAGTTAGTTACACAATGAGATAAGGGAATGTCTTCTTCAAAATCAATAGTAAATTTAGTCTTAAATACAATTTGGCTTATTGTGACCACACTTCACACGTGTAAAACTATCTTTTTACAATACTGCTTAACACATCACAAATTCACGTTGTCCAGCCTGTAAAAGCACATTTTTTTCCCAAAATGCACTCATGAAGAACCAAAGGAATATTCCAAATAAAATCTATATTTTTTACAAAGTAAACACCAAAGTTCATTAAAATCTATGATGAAGACCAGTGTAAATGAAGCAAATGCAGTGAATCCCTGGGAATCTCTGGATTTCTAAGAATTGTACCAAAGGTCATTTTTTAAAACCGTAGAAACCCTAAACATTTAAGTATTACAATGAAAAACTGCAGGTAACTACATAATGATCTTTAGTCTAGTTCTAACATGAAACTGTGCTGTATGAGTTCCTCATAGTGTTGATGAGCCAATAATAATGATTAACGGAATAATAAGGGATCTGAAACTAATACCAGCAGATCAGTTAGGGAAAGGAAACAAAGGACAATCACATTGATTTTTGAAGCCCCAGAATATAACTAACATTGTAATTTATCATAATGTACTGAGTAACTCACCGTATAGTAAAACTCAGACTTGTCACATACTACAGAAGAGCTAATAGTTGACACAGCTAATTCACCATGGTTAAAAGCCAACCTACTCTGTAACTACTTGTAACCATTAAAACCTTTAAACCATTAAAATATTGCTGTTACTTTCTACTGCAATATTTCTGCCAAATTTAATCCAAATTTGGTTTTAGCACATTCAAGAAGTCATGCCACAGAAATGTATTCTTGAATGTACAGGCTCCTTGAACTGTTAAAAGATTCCATTTTCACTTTTTCTGAAGGAAGGTACCAGAAACATGATCATCTTTAGTGCAATTCAAATCTATCTCTAACAATTAAATTTAGGTAGACACAAATTGTGGCCACATTAACAACTCATGACTGGAGCCACAGGAGTTAGGAGTGTCCTAAAGGATTGCTCTCACAACCAGAGATCCCAGAAAGGTGATCTGAAGGCCAACAGCTGAGTGCAAAAGGAAAAGTGACTGGGCTTCTTCAGATAAAGGTGAGATGAATTCCTAGGATCAAACAGGCACTAGAAAGGAAAAGAGAGGCTCTCTTTTCTTTCTTCCTTTCTTTCTTTTCTCAATATATTTCCTTCTCCTTGAGCTTTCTGAACAATTAGTTTCAAAGCACACTAACAAAAACACCACAAATCAGACATTTGCAAAGCTGGGTGATCTGTGACTCAGAGGTGAAACGGGGATGATTTAATGTTCCTCTTATTGTTGCAATTAAAATACACAGCTTTAGAAATTAGTATTTAGAAATAATCCATAAATATATTTTTATCCTTATCTAATACACAGCAGTTATTACTGAATAGGCATTATATGCAAGCAATTTGGTCAAATACAGAACCTTTTCTGTGATGTGAATTTATTTCAGTATAATTCTTGTTTAGATAGATTCTGATTTGACATTCAGTCAACTTAGGAAACTCTACTTACTGGTGGGAAAATGTTAGAAAATTTATTATCTATCCAATGAAATATAATTTCTCTACTTATTTGACAACTCAAGTTTAAAAACCTCTCATTACTTACATGTAACTTGAAAAAGAAAATTAAACTTATGACAATATTAGAAAAAGAAGATATGGCAAATTACTTACTTTACACTTCTGATGAGATATGTCAAAGATGGAATCAGACTAATCTGCAGCATATACATGGAAAATTAGTATTTCCATAGTATAGTATATCTATCCAACTCCATAATATTTTGGAATTCAAGGGTCTGTGATTCATGTTACCAAATACTAAAGCTACATAGATACTATAATTTAAAAGAACGTACACCAACTACAGTAAATATATAGGGTAGATGTTTGAAGAATTAAAAAGCAATTTATTGCTGTGCATTTTAATATAAACTTAAAAAATTTCTTCATTTCTCCTTTTACAGAGATTTTCCTTTCACTAGGAGCCATAGCAAAAATGTATCTTGAAAAGGACACATTTCAAATATAAAAATGTTCTACGTTATTTTATGTCAACTCTTCCTTTGACAGTTACAGTCTGTTGAAAGCATAATTTTGCAACATTCAAGTAATCTTTGAAACAGTTTGATTGCATCAATGAATTTGTCAAGGTTTTAGGAAATTAATCCAAATTGAAGAACCACAACTTCTATGAGATTCTTTTGGTAACTGAAAAAAATAAATTGTCAAAGGTTTCCTTTTTTGCTTCATAAAATGGAAAAAATCTAAAGGACTGAGTTATGTCACTCTGTTACAGCCACTGTGTGTATATTAAAAGTACTGAACAATAACTGAGGAATAGTAACTGAATTTATGAGCAAATGGGGAGCATATATTCTCTACTTCTAATTAAATTATATATTGTGTATATGATAGCTACCAAAAACAAAACAAGACAAAAAAACTATTTCTGAACCACCAACATCAGAGAAGCTTAAAGCAAAGACACATTCTGGAGTTAGGCAGGACATCGGGCTCCCACTTGACGCTGACATGCTTGACTGAACAATCCTGGGCACAATGCACAGAAGAAAAATATCAATGCTATTACCCATTGGGAAAAAAAAAGATTATATTTTGTATTAAACTCTTAGCGATGACCTAAGTCTAGATTCAATTTTTACCTTTAAAAACAGCCTTTTAAGTAGGCTTTTTTTAATAAAATAAGTCTTAAAGTAGGTTCCTCTCCCAGCTATGAAAATCTATGTCTTGATTCATAAAAATATCAATGAATGGGTACCTTTTCTCCAAACCATTCAATAGTCACTAAAAGTAAGTAAGTAGAATTAAAACAGTAAAAGAAAATCTGTGTGCTTTCAGATGTATACATAGGGAGTCACTGGATTTACTATTTTTCCCTTCCTAAAGAAAATTCAAAATTTCTGTGAATCTTGCTGGAAACGATTTAGTTTCTCTGGATTATTAGATGCCATTTGGGAGAAATCACGAAAAATGTCCTGGTAAGTTTCATCACCTGCATGAAAGTAAAATAAGAGCACTATTAAAAAATTATACAGAGGAAATATTAATAAACAGCATTCATTTTATGACTTGTAACTATTTTACAATTCATGATAATAAAATTTTGTTCACATGAGCATTTTTGGAAGAAAAAAAGATCAATTAAATGTAAACACTGGAAAAGTATATAATGGAAGGAAAAAACAAAAAACTATACCTGAAGAAAGCACCTCAGATGCAGCCACAGAGGAAAGTTCAAAGTTAGAAAAGAGCAAAGATGCAAGTGTTTTAAAGCAATGTAAAGAAATACATTTATTAACATACAAGAAAGAAAAGTCATTTTAAATGAGGTATAGTAAACAAGGCATTCTTTAAATAAATATTTTCTTTGATCAAGGCCAAAAGAAAAGATCAAAAACAAATACTAATGCTTCTGATGGATGCAAGTCAGTAGCAAGACAAAACTGATAACCAGGTGGGGAAAAAAGCCTCATATTTTAATATTACCTTTTAATTAAAGGCATTTCAATTTAAATAACATGTGAAAAAGTCTTTACTCAAACTTTTAATGCTTAACTAAAACTAATGCACTTGATTCACTTTTTACTAAGCTTATAAAATAATAAAGTCTAGAAAATCACTTGAAAATCATAACCACATTAAGTCAATAGTTTGTTTACTGTAGGTCGTATGAGCAAGGATGCTATGACAAAAGGGGACTAAATATCAAAAACATCTGTTAAATTAGGATAACACATATGTTGGTTGGTTGGATGTCCTCAGTCATGTACTCAAAACCCCAGGCTCCTGTACATGGGATTCTCAGCAAGAACACTGGAGTGGGCTGCGTTTCCTACTCGGGGTGTATGAATGGGTACCTTTTCTCAAAAAAGTCACTAAAAGTAAGTAAGTAGAATTAAAACAGTAAAAGAAAATCTGTGTGCTTTCAGATGTATACATAGGGAGTCACTGGATTTACTATTTTTCCCTTCCTAAAGAAAATTCAAAATTTCTGTGAATCTTGCTGGAAACGATTTAGTTTCTCTGGATTATTAGATGCCATTTGGGAGAAATCACGAAAAATGTCCTGGTAAGTTTCATCACCTGCATGAAAGTAAAATAAGAGCACTATTAAAAAATTATACAGAGGAAATATTAATAAACAGCATTCATTTTATGACTTGTAACTATTTTACAATTCATGATAATAAAATTTTGTTCACATGAGCATTTTTGGAAGAAAAAAAGATCAATTAAATGTAAACACTGGAAAAGTATATAATGGAAGGAAAAAACAAAAAACTATACCTGAAGAAAGCACCTCAGATGCAGCCACAGAGGAAAGTTCAAAGTTAGAAAAGAGCAAAGATGCAAGTGTTTTAAAGCAATGTAAAGAAATACATTTATTAACATACAAGAAAGAAAAGTCATTTTAAATGAGGTATAGTAAACAAGGCATTCTTTAAATAAATATTTTCTTTGATCAAGGCCAAAAGAAAAGATCAAAAACAAATACTAATGCTTCTGATGGATGCAAGTCAGTAGCAAGACAAAACTGATAACCAGGTGGGGAAAAAAGCCTCATATTTTAATATTACCTTTTAATTAAAGGCATTTCAATTTAAATAACATGTGAAAAAGTCTTTACTCAAACTTTTAATGCTTAACTAAAACTAATGCACTTGATTCACTTTTTACTAAGCTTATAAAATAATAAAGTCTAGAAAATCACTTGAAAATCATAACCACATTAAGTCAATAGTTTGTTTACTGTAGGTCGTATGAGCAAGGATGCTATGACAAAAGGGGACTAAATATCAAAAACATCTGTTAAATTAGGATAACACATATGTTGGTTGGTTGTATGTCCTCAGTCATGTCCAACTCTTTTTGACCCCGTGGACTATAGCCCACCAGGCTCCTGTGTACATGGAATTCTCCAGGCAAGAACACTGGAGTGGGCTGCCGTTTCCTACTCCAGGGAATACGTATGTATGTACAAATATATTTGTACAAATATGCTTATAGATACTGATATTATAGCAGATTGAAGACTTTTTCTTGCAATGAAAAATTAAATATATGTACACATACAGGCCAACTCCTCAGACAAAAGATTTATATAAAATGAAATCTTATTTTCAAGTAGAATCATTCATCATGAATGCTTCATTAAACATGTTAGTTTTATACAGAGGCTTGACATAATTGTGTTTTCAAGACTTACACTGTCAAATCCTGTTTTAGATGATTGTTAAAGCATGGTTTTATAATTATTACCCATAAGGTACCTTGCATCCATCTTATTATACACTCATTTCTACAGTTGTCATTGATAGTGCAGTAAGTTTTGTCAACTTAAAAAGTGGTACTTTTTGAAGCAACCTATGTCTACCAAAAGCTAGAGAATTAGGGGGAAAAAATCGAGGAAAGGTGATAAAGATCTAGTAAAAAGGTCTAACAGCATAACCCAAGGTTTTCAATAAAAATTTTTTAATACCTTTAATATTTAGTCAATGTAAAAAGCAAGTTATTAAAATCTCTATATAGTTTTTCATTTAGCCCTGGAAATTTTCTCATGACCTGAATCAATCTACTTTAAAAAGAAAAAAATACAGTAAGAAAAAAAATTTTAATAGGTTGGCTAAGAGTAATACCTAACTCATATTATTGTTACTAAAACAATAAAGGTTGATATGCTGGAACAACTGGTGGGACAATCCAATTACACCCATGTTTCATTTCATAAGAGTTTACCCCCACATTAAAAGACAATCTATTCCCATTTTTAGTCATTCTAAAAGTTATAAACTGAGAAGAGACCAACATTAAACATCAATTAACAAACCATATAAAATATTTAAAATTTTCTCTTATTCTGATGTTGGATTCAAATATTTAAAATATTTATTGTAAACATTATAAATATTTTAAAAATACTATTTTAACTGGAGAGTCTAGAAGTTTACTTTTCAAGAAAGTGTAAAGTGCAGATTATAATACAAAAATACCACACTGATTTTACCGTTCAACACCAGAAGTAACTTAAAAGGCACACATTATACATTCGAGAAGAACTAGGAAGAAGGATCTAGCAGACGCTAATGCCAAACAGTTTACAGATAGCACCAGATGACCAATCTTGAGTATTACAACAGTACAATGGCAATATATGGCTTCTACTATTAGCAATGCATATTTTGTATCACAAGCTGTTGGATTTTTTTTTCTTTTTGTGATTTTCTAGTTTTTGTTTTAAAATTATCTAGTTCCTACTACACAAGGACATTTTAGTGGAACCATTGTACCATGCAAAACAAATTAAAGTGTTTTTATTCACTGAATTAAACGCTTCCTTGAAGGAAAGTGTTGGTGCTACACCAATCATTGGTTTCACTTACTGAATACATTATGAGTTAATACAATACAAAAGAAGTCTTACCTGCACACACATACACAAAACTTCTTGTTAACATTCAATTTCTAACCCAACGTTAATTAAGGGACTATCAATATAATACCTTTCTTAGGCCTCAAAATGCTTTGTCAAAAAGCAAACATTACATAACAACAGTGACTAAGATACTTAATATAGTTAACACAAATCGAATCTCAAATGTGATTCTTTAAATACAATTCTAATCATTTAGAATGTTTCCCACGGCAAATATAACCTGTCTACACCAGAATACATAAACAATATCCCAGAATATGTTGCCCTGTAAAGTTCATACAAGTACATTTAACAGTTTATTATAAACAGAAAACAACTAACCACCCAATATTTGTAATACTAAGTTAAACTCTTTAAATTACTTAATCACATTCTATTTTTCCTCAGAAAAGTTCACTTTTCTATGTGCCTGGACAGTTCTGAGTTTTTAAAAATGTGGGTTGCTATATTTACAGATAGTTTAAAATATGTTTTGATTTTTGGTATTCAGAACAAGCACTGCAACCGCAGTTATGATCCAAGATTTTGCTAATTTTGCTCTTAAAGATACGGCAGCATATGAGACCCCACTCCCAGGTGGTCACTGTATGATCCTGCCCCTGGTGGACTGATCACAGCTTCCTTTCTCTAATTGACTGGATCAGTCTTCACCACCAACATACTAACATAACCAGCAGTGGTTCACTAAAGCAGTGATTTTTCAACTGGTTGAGAAACTCTGCCAACACTCAAAAGGAATCATAGAGCCAGAGACTGTGGGAGCCATCAAACTGGCTTCCAACAACTGAGAGCAGGGCATGACGTTGCCTTCATCCACCCAGTCCTCCTAAGGGTCACAGGAACTGACAGAGGGGGTTCACCCTCCCCTCAGGAAACATGTGCTCTTAGGTCACCTTGCAAAAAATATAAAGTCTCAGGTCCTTAGGGTTGTAGACAGAAAGTTCAAAGGCGGGGTTTCTTAGAACTAGGTCCATGATGCCCAAAGATTACATGAGTCTTTTAAATGATAGAGATCTTCATAATGAAAAGACTGAAGATACCTGCACTTCAAAACTACCCAGAATTCTGGGGGTTTCCTTCTATTGCTAGGCAACAACAGCAACAACAACAAGAATAAGAGGATCTAGAGAAAACCAACCAAAATCTATGAGAGGGAAATTTCCAGTGATAAGCAAAGACGAAAAAAGACCTGCTGCCTGAGCAAAAATATCTGCTCTCTAAAGACTCACAAAGGAAAAGGTTCAGAGACCAGCTGCTGAGCCACTTAAGCATGTCACCTGTATAAACATAAAGTCATTCTGCTTTAAAAACAAGACCCCCTAAGTAGATTAAAGGTCTTATTATTAACCAAATCAGAATCTCATTTTATTCTGCTGGCATACCATTTCCAGACTTCTGATCTCTTTTTTAAACTTTTCTAAACCAAAATTTGACAAAAACTTGTTTTGTTAATAAGCCTTTTTTCCTTCAAATGATTTGGAAAACCACTTTTTTTCTTTTTTTACTGTTGAGAAGAAAGTATATACTCATAAACTTACACATAAAATGACAGTGAGAGAAACATCTGAATGCTCCTAGATAGGGGCAGAAGACCAGCGATTTAGGTGGAACTAGAAGGACGTAAGAGGGCCTGTCCTTTCAAAGCGACCCAGCTCCAGAGAAAAAGTAACCCACTAACCTTCTGACTAATCAGCTGGGTGCCGCTTCATCAGTAAACACCCTAAGGAAAGAGCAGCTGACCAAACATTTACATTTAAAATGTCCGGGAGAAAAAAATCGTTTAACCTAAAATCTTGAAGTTCACTCTTATCTCGAATATCAGGTCATTTTCTTTGAATAATTTCATTTTAAAGTGCTTAAACACAAAGGCCTCAAAAACGGCCTAGTAATACTATCACTTACGTATATCTGTTACAAAATTATAGCATTTTTAAAGTCTAACATTCAAGTTTAAAACAAATGGGTGAAACTCAGAATGAATGCTGAGACTTCACCCTTAATCAGCACTCTTGCATCTTGGTACATCATGAGTCAGTCATATTGTCTGATCCATAGGATTAAAGTAGGACACCCTAGATTATAAGTATCTAGCTGAAGTGCCTCCATTCTCAAAGTTCTTACTTGTTCCTTATTAAACTAGACCAAAAATAAGTATAATAAATCCAGTCCTCTGAGAAAGGAATGATTCCATATTTACCTTAGTTATATATTAATCTGATTAAAATAAAAATAAATGACTGAAGCTAGGATAAAGTACATAAATTTCAAAACATACTTAAACAGGAAAGAGATGCTATCACAAACTACTTTAAAAATAATATATTGGGCTTCCCCTGGTGGTCCAGTGGGTAAGGACACCGCCTTGCAGTGCAAGGGGCGCCGGTTCGAGCCCTGGCCTGGGAAGATCCCACGTGCCGCTGAGCAGCTGGACTGATGTGTTCAACTACCGAGCCGGAGCTCTGGAGCGCAGGCGCCCAGGGCCGGTGCTCTGCAACAACAGAGGCCACCGCTCGGGATCTTCATTTTTTAAACTTTTCTAAACCAAAATTTGACAAAAACTTGTTTTGTTAATAAGCCTTTTCCTTCAAATGATTTGGAAAACCACTTTTTCTTTTTACTGTTGAGAAGAAAGTATATACTCATAAACTTACACATAAAATGACAGTGAGAGAAACATCTGAATGCTCCTAGATAGGGGCAGAAGACCAGCGATTTAGGTGGAACTAGAAGGACGTAAGAGGGCCTGTCCTTTCAAAGCGACCCAGCTCCAGAGAAAAAGTAACCCACTAACCTTCTGACTAATCAGCTGGGTGCCGCTTCATCAGTAAACACCCTAAGGAAAGAGCAGCTGACCAAACATTTACATTTAAAATGTCCGGGAGAAAAAAATCGTTTAACCTAAAATCTTGAAGTTCACTCTTATCTCGAATATCAGGTCATTTTCTTTGAATAATTTCATTTTAAAGTGCTTAAACACAAAGGCCTCAAAAACGGCCTAGTAATACTATCACTTACGTATATCTGTTACAAAATTATAGCATTTTTAAAGTCTAACATTCAAGTTTAAAACAAATGGGTGAAACTCAGAATGAATGCTGAGACTTCACCCTTAATCAGCACTCTTGCATCTTGGTACATCATGAGTCAGTCATATTGTCTGATCCATAGGATTAAAGTAGGACACCCTAGATTATAAGTATCTAGCTGAAGTGCCTCCATTCTCAAAGTTCTTACTTGTTCCTTATTAAACTAGACCAAAAATAAGTATAATAAATCCAGTCCTCTGAGAAAGGAATGATTCCATATTTACCTTAGTTATATATTAATCTGATTAAAATAAAAATAAATGACTGAAGCTAGGATAAAGTACATAAATTTCAAAACATACTTAAACAGGAAAGAGATGCTATCACAAACTACTTTAAAAATAATATATTGGGCTTCCCCTGGTGGTCCAGTGGGTAAGGACACCGCCTTGCAGTGCAAGGGGCGCCGGTTCGAGCCCTGGCCTGGGAAGATCCCACGTGCCGCGGAGCAGCTGGACTGATGTGTTCAATTACCGAGCTGGAGCTCTGCAGCGCATGCGCCCAGAGCCGGTGCTCTGCAACAACAGAGGCCACCGCGATGGGAGGCCCACAGGAGCCAAGGAACAAAGGAACAAAGACGGATGAAAATAGAGAAATGAAAGACCAATAGAAATGGCCCGCCCGCTCCCCTCCCTCCCCAACCCGACCCCTGCCCAAAAATAAATAATAAAATAAATAAATCTTTAAAAATAATAATAATATATGAATACTGGCTAAAAAAAAAAATCAAACATACTCACTGAAAACAGAACAGTCTCAATTATTTTAGTCATGAATTCCTAAAATTTTTAACCAGCATGTATACGAATTGAAAACAGGTAAATCAGTAATTCATATACTCAAATTCATGAAACTGGAGTTATAATTGTTACTCTCTTTTTTGTGAAGAATGTCTAATCAGGATGTGTTCATCAAAAAAGGAAATCTGATCAGCAACATTTTTTGCTTTCTTTGACATCTTGACTCAAAGATAAAAATTACGCAAAATGAGACTTGAGCTGATCCTGAGTTGCGATTTCTCTAATAAGAATACATCTATCTACTTTGCCATCAAGTTCACAAAATATTCTTCTAAATACTTCCATTTATCCAACAAATATTGTACAATTACTTAGGGCAAAGCTACAAGATAAAATTTGACCTTTTCTTGCTACCTTTTAAACTAACTCCATTCCCATTATGGACTTTTCAACCTACTGGTAAATTTTATTTTTAAACCTTTAACTGATTTTTAGGACACCCTAGATTATAAGTATCTAGGATAAATTTTCCCATAAATAGTATAATAAATCATTTGAAAGGAATGATTCCATATTTACCTTAGTTATATATTAATCTGATTAAAATAAAAATAAATGACTGAAGCTAGGATAAAGTACATAAATTTCAAAACATACTTAAACAGGAAAGAGATGCTATCACAAACTACTTTAAAAATAATATATTGGGCTTCCCCTGGTGGTCCAGTGGGTAAGGACACCGCCTTGCAGTGCAAGGGGCGCCGGTTCGAGCCCTGGCCTGGGAAGATCCCACGTGCCGCGGAGCAGCTGGACTGATGTGTTCAATTACCGAGCTGGAGCTCTGCAGCGCATGCGCCCAGAGCCGGTGCTCTGCAACAACAGAGGCCACCGCGATGGGAGGCCCACAGGAGCCAAGGAACAAAGGAACAAAGACGGATGAAAATAGAGAAATGAAAGACCAATAGAAGTGGCCCGCCTGCTCCCCTCCCTCCCCAACCCGACCCCTGCCCAAAAATAAATAATAAAATAAATAAATCTTTAAAAATAATAATAATATATGAATACTGGCTAAAAAAAAAAATCAAACATACTCACTGAAAACAGAACAGTCTCAATTATTTTAGTCATGAATTCCTAAAATTTTTAACCAGCATGTATACGAATTGAAAACAGGTAAATCAGTAATTCATATACTCAAATTCATGAAACTGGAGTTATAATTGTTACTCTCTTTTTTGTGAAGAATGTCTAATCAGGATGTGTTCATCAAAAAAGGAAATCTGATCAGCAACATTTTTTGCTTTCTTTGACATCTTGACTCAAAGATAAAAATTACGCAAAATGAGACTTGAGCTGATCCTGAGTTGCGATTTCTCTAATAAGAATACATCTATCTACTTTGCCATCAAGTTCACAAAATATTCTTCTAAATACTTCCATTTATCCAACAAATATTGTACAATTACTTAGGGCAAAGCTACAAGATAAAATTTGACCTTTTCTTGCTACCTTTTAAACTAACTCCATTCCCATTATGGACTTTTCAACCTACTGGTAAATTTTATTTTTAAACCTTTAACTGATTTTTAGATCAAATACAGAACTCTTAGTTCAATAAACTTGTTCCAGGTATTTTCCATACTGACTTATATATGTCAACACATAGTGATTTGTTTTGTTTTTTTCCCTGAACACAATTTATAGAAATTCCCTGAATAACAGAAAGAAAGCAATTTTGTTATATTCACTTGACAGCCAAAAAGAAAATGACTGTTGTGCTGCTGTAAGTGTATAAAGATAGGTTATCATTCCATTCACCTCACTGGAATGTATATGGAAGACATCTGTACACAGATAGAGTCAGCAGCCAGAGTTAAATACAGCAAGTTAATGTGTACTGTAGGAGGAGTCGTTATGGAGCTTTAAAGGCTCGAGAGTCAGCCACTCCCAAGAATTCAGTACATACAGTACATAGCTAACAACTCACAATTTACAAGTAATTTATAAAAACTCTATAGGATTAAGTTAGTTTGCTAAAGAACTAGGAATCTTCCAATTGTAAACTGATAAATTCCTGGATGCATTTCTTATACTGCATTTCAGTATGGTTATTAGTAGAATATTGACCTGGCTGTCCATATAGTCCTTCTGATTCCCGCATCTCTTCATTCATTCTTGCTAAACGTAACCTAAAATTAAAGAATTTAAAAAATAAATTATACAATATAAATATTCATAAATGAATGATATATACAATTAAGACACATACTCATGTAATTTTTTCTTTTACCAGTTATTTGCCCCTGAAACAAAAGGGTCTTTAGTTTAACAGAACCAGCAATCCAAGATACAAAGTATACAATTCTCATGAGAAGACAATAAAAAGGTTTCTAAAAAGTGTGTTTCAGTTTTAAGCAGGTTCCGTGCATCACCACTGCCTACAGCTTGCTTCTTCCAGATACAAAGAGCTCCCGACTTCTAAAGCAACCTGTCAAAACTCTGCCAACTGCCAAAATGACTGCTTCTATGAAATGGAAGCACCAGCCCATTCTGGTGCATCCCAAGTGTGGTAGTTCCAGATGCATAAATAGTGTGTGTTATTTATAAATACCAGAGATATATTCTGACATAAAGACATTATAATAAATGACCATAGGCTACCATGATTTTCCCACGGTTACTATACTGATTATACATTCTCTTTTGGATTATTTACCCTGGCAGCAGGAAGACCTACAGCACTGCATTGAGAATGTCCTCTCATTTTCTTACCAATTTCAAGCAACATTTTGAAACAGGCACATTTCACCTGCGGTGCCCTCTCTACTTCCTGCCTATCGTCAGGCCACTGCTCACCGCCTTCCCCGAATTCTCTCACCTTCTTCGAATGTGCTCTCTCTGGTAAGTGCAGCATCTTACACAGGCCTTTTTTTTTTCTTTTTAAATCTTCAAAGTACTGCAATTGCCTGCCTTTTCTTTTTTCAACTACTGTGTGAATTAATAACAAGATGAGGAAGTCTCCCTTTTTGGTATCTTTTTGGAACTTTTCAGAGAGGCTGCTGTTTTAAGTGAAACTGACATCCTCAAACAAAACAAAATCAGAAAATGTAGAGAGCTTGGGAGCATATTTTGGGGAATTAAGGGCCATTACTGTAAGAACTGCCTGGGAAGTGGCAGCCAGGGGTAATTTCTCTATATCACTTCTATCTTTTCTTTAACAACTTATCTTTCTCCAATATTAAGTCTCTAACGATTTAACAGGTTTAAATTTTCCTACAGTAGTTTCCACAGTAACAGTAATCCATCGAGTGAGGAAAAGAAGCTAACTACAGAGAAAATGCACTTTGTTCTTTTGTTTCTTTGGTTTAGGCTGGCAAGGGTCAGGAGGGGTGATAAATGGCAAGTCAAGAATTCCAGGGGGGCTTCCCTGGTGGTCCAATGGGTAAGGACCACTTTGCAGTATACAATTCTCATGAGAAGACAATAAAAGGTTTCTAAAAAGTGTGTTTCAGTTTTAAGCAGGTTCCGTGCATCACCACTGCCTACAGCTTGCTTCTTCCAGATACAAAGAGCTCCCGACTTCTAAAGCAACCTGTCAAAACTCTGCCAACTGCCAAAATGACTGCTTCTATGAAATGGAAGCACCAGCCCATTCTGGTGCATCCCAAGTGTGGTAGTTCCAGATGCATAAATAGTGTGTGTTATTTATAAATACCAGAGATATATTCTGACATAAAGACATTATAATAAATGACCATAGGCTACCATGATTTTCCCACGGTTACTATACTGATTATACATTCTCTTTTGGATTATTTACCCTGGCAGCAGGAAGACCTACAGCACTGCATTGAGAATGTCCTCTCATTTTCTTACCAATTTCAAGCAACATTTTGAAACAGGCACATTTCACCTGCGGTGCCCTCTCTACTTCCTGCCTATCGTCAGGCCACTGCTCACCGCCTTCCCCGAATTCTCTCACCTTCTTCGAATGTGCTCTCTCTGGTAAGTGCAGCATCTTACACAGGCCTTTTTTTTTTCTTTTTAAATCTTCAAAGTACTGCAATTGCCTGCCTTTTCTTTTTTCAACTACTGTGTGAATTAATAACAAGATGAGGAAGTCTCCCTTTTTGGTATCTTTTTGGAACTTTTCAGAGAGGCTGCTGTTTTAAGTGAAACTGACATCCTCAAACAAAACAAAATCAGAAAATGTAGAGAGCTTGGGAGCATATTTTGGGGAATTAAGGGCCATTACTGTAAGAACTGCCTGGGAAGTGGCAGCCAGGGGTAATTTCTCTATATCACTTCTATCTTTTCTTTAACAACTTATCTTTCTCCAATATTAAGTCTCTAACGATTTAACAGGTTTAAATTTTCCTACAGTAGTTTCCACAGTAACAGTAATCCATCGAGTGAGGAAAAGAAGCTAACTACAGAGAAAATGCACTTTGTTCTTTTGTTTCTTTGGTTTAGGCTGGCAAGGGTCAGGAGGGGTGATAAATGGCAAGTCAAGAATTCCAGGGGGGCTTCCCTGGTGGTCCAATGGGTAAGGACACCACTTTGCAGTGCAAGGGGCGCCGGTTCGAGCCCTGGCCTGGGAAGATCCCACATGCCGCGGAGTGGCTGGACCCATGTGTCCAATTACTGAGCCCGAGCTCTGGAGCACACGCACCCAGAGCCGGTGTTCCGCGACAACAGACGCCACCGCGATGGGAGGCCCACAGGAGCCAAAGAACAAAGATGGATGAAACTAGACAAATGAAAGACCAATAGAAGTGGCCCGACTGCTCCCCTCCCTCCCCACTCCCTCAAAATAAATAAATAAATAAATCTTTAAAAAAAAAAAAAAAGAATGCCAGGGGAGGGCTTCCCTGGTGGTCCAGTGGGTAAGGACACCGCCTTGCAATGCAAGGGGCGCTGGTTCGAGCGCTGGCCTGGGAAGATCCCACGTGCCGCGGAGCGGCTGGACCAATGTGTCCAACTACCGAGCCAGAGCTCTGGAGCCCATGCACCCAGAATCAGTGCTCTGCGACGAGATAGGCCGCACTGATGGGAGGCCCACATAGGCCGAAGAAAAAAGATGGATGAAAACAGATAAATGAAATATCAATAGAAGTGGCCAAAAAAAGAAAAAAAAGAATTCCGGGGGAGCTCAGGAGTTTAAGAGAATCAAGGGGGTTTCTCTTGGTAACTGACTGCAATTCAGTAGTGTGGATGGAACTATCTCTACTTATTTAAGAGGGAATCAGCAATCCTGGGCTTCATTCAGAGTAGAATGAATGAGCAATTCATACAATATATGCTTGAGACATCCTACATAACAGTAAAGGGCAGGTGACAACCACATTCCTAGATTTCAAGCGTAACAAACTCTGATCTAAGATGAAAATCAAAGACTTCAGTATTCTTTAATAGGTCATATTAAATTGTATTCAAATATTCCAAAACAACTAATTTTTACCTCAAAATAGAGCACTCTTGGGAATAGTTCTTTTAAAAACATAATCACAAACAGGTCTCCTAAGTATCACTGCACAAAGCCAATACGACTGCAGAACTCACTAACATCAAAGCAATTGCCTTCCCCACCTGTAATCCCCTAAGTCTTGAGGCCATAGTAAAACTGCCTGTTACTAACCAATCCAACTCTCACCCGAGGACTGTACTGACAGATAAAGAATCCAATCCAGAAAAGTCACTGATTTTCTGTTCCTACTGGCCAGGAAGTACAATGAAGAGAAGTGGCTAAGCACACGGATTTAGACCCAGAATTCTTATTTTCAAATTCCAGTTCTACCACTTACTAGTTTCTCAAATTATCTGAGACTTGGCTTCCTTATAAAATGAGGCTGGTAATAATCAAACCTCCCTCATAGGATTGAGGTGGGAACCAAGCAATTTGACATCTGTAATAGGCTACATACATGTAAAGTGCTTAGAAAAGTAAATGGCTTCTAGTAAATCACCGAGTTTAAATTTCACACCTACACAGGAAACACTGTGTAAAAACCCTGTGTAAGTAATAGAGTGTATGGGAAATACTCAAATGGAAAGAAAATACTTACAAGGTCACTATATCAGCATTGGCCGCTTCCACAGCTATACTCAAAGGATCCTTCCCTTCTTCATCAGTGGCATGTTGATTGGCACCTCTTTTTAGGAATAAACATACCTGCCTGATATTGCCAATAAGAAAAAAATTTGTATTCACCTTAAAAATAAAAGCAGTATTTAAAGAAACAACATTTTCATTAGGAAATTCTTGATTCATTCTGCAAAGATTTATTGACTACTGATTCTAATATAAAAATCTACCATGATCAACATTTTATAAAACTCAAGGTATTTTCACATTTAGCCTGGTAACATGTAGCATAGTGAGATGTATAAATTATGGCTCTTACCCTCAAAGAATATTATAATAAGATGTACACAGATACCTATAAACCTAAATAAAGCAAAAAGCACTACATAACAGTAAAGGGCAGGTGACAACCACATTCCTAGATTTCAAGCGTAACAAACTCTGATCTAAGATGAAAATCAAAGACTTCAGTATTCTTTAATAGGTCATATTAAATTGTATTCAAATATTCCAAAACAACTAATTTTTACCTCAAAATAGAGCACTCTTGGGAATAGTTCTTTTAAAAACATAATCACAAACAGGTCTCCTAAGTATCACTGCACAAAGCCAATACGACTGCAGAACTCACTAACATCAAAGCAATTGCCTTCCCCACCTGTAATCCCCTAAGTCTTGAGGCCATAGTAAAACTGCCTGTTACTAACCAATCCAACTCTCACCCGAGGACTGTACTGACAGATAAAGAATCCAATCCAGAAAAGTCACTGATTTTCTGTTCCTACTGGCCAGGAAGTACAATGAAGAGAAGTGGCTAAGCACACGGATTTAGACCCAGAATTCTTATTTTCAAATTCCAGTTCTACCACTTACTAGTTTCTCAAATTATCTGAGGCTTGGCTTCCTTATAAAATGAGGCTGGTAATAATCAAACCTCCCTCATAGGATTGAGGTGGGAACCAAGCAATTTGACATCTGTAATAGGCTACATACATGTAAAGTGCTTAGAAAAGTAAATGGCTTCTAGTAAATCACCGAGTTTAAATTTCACACCTACACAGGAAACACTGTGTAAAAACCCTGTGTAAGTAATAGAGTGTATGGGAAATACTCAAATGGAAAGAAAATACTTACAAGGTCACTATATCAGCATTGGCCGCTTCCACAGCTATACTCAAAGGATCCTTCCCTTCTTCATCAGTGGCATGTTGATTGGCACCTCTTTTTAGGAATAAACATACCTGCCTGATATTGCCAATAAGAAAAAATTAGTATTCACCTTAAAAAATAAAAAGCAGTATTTAAAGAAACAACATTTTCATTAGGAAATTCTTGATTCATTCTGCAAAGATTTATTGACTACTGATTCTAATATAAAAATCTACCATGATCAACATTTTATAAAACTCAAGGTATTTTCACATTTAGCCTGGTAACATGTAGCATAGTGAGATGTATAAATTATGGCTCTTACCCTCAAAGAATATTATAATAAGATGTACACAGATACCTATAAACCTAAATAAAGCAAAAAGCACTCAAGGTCCTTATTGAGGAAAGAAGGAAGCTAACGCAATGTTAACATCATAATATATTATCAGTAATACAACAGCAACGAATGGGAAGTAATCTTGCTGCTGTATTTCATAAAGATTCATAATGAAGAAATTTATAAAAATAACAAAATGAATAAATGAAGTCTAGGAAATAAAATGAGAATAATTATGATTAAGAAGAAAATATAAAGGATGAGTTAAATATAACCATTTTAGGTACAGAAGAGTTTTTATGATAAAGCTATTGAACTGAATCTTCTCACTAAGGGAAATAAAACAAGTCAGGATAAAATTAGAAGATTAACTATAAACAAACATTAAAGGAGGACAGCTTCTTGCCTGTCCAGGTAACAGAAATTGCAGATCCTAAGATGTTTTATTGAAAAACAATGATCTTTGAAGAAAACTTTATATATGGTGAAATTTTGAGTTTGTTTGTACCCTTTGTCCATTTGTATGGCTTTATTGTTCCGTGAATCTAAATATTACTGCAGAACCACAACATCAATAGCACAAAATAAATACTAACTACCTTGAGGGAAAACTAAAATCTACAAAGTTGCCAAATTCTCCCAAAATGTGTCCTATGTATATGATGTATGTACATGCATAAATAAACCCATTATTTATTTGGGTCTGATAAAATTCCCACAATTTCAGTGACAAGTTTTAAATTCTAAGAGAGATATATATAAATAATTAGTAAAGTTCAAAGTAAGTCTGTCAATTTTCTTATAACAGTATTCTTGTTACTTACTGAAAAGTAACAGTTCTTTTTATGAGAATGAAATTTTTTAAATTTCAAGTTGCATTATGTGGCATTGTAAGTCATGTCGCATTGTTCCATTTAAAGAAACAACATTTTCATTAGGAAATTCTTGATTCATTCTGCAAAGATTTATTGACTACTGATTCTAATATAAAAATCTACCATGATCAACATTTTATAAAACTCAAGGTATTTTCACATTTAGCCTGGTAACATGTAGCATAGTGAGATGTATAAATTATGGCTCTTACCCTCAAAGAATATTATAATAAGATGTACACAGATACCTATAAACCTAAATAAAGCAAAAAGCACTCAAGGTCCTTATTGAGGAAAGAAGGAAGCTAACGCAATGTTAACATCATAATATATTATCAGTAATACAACAGCAACGAATGGGAAGTAATCTTGCTGCTGTATTTCATAAAGATTCATAATGAAGAAATTTATAAAAATAACAAAATGAATAAATGAAGTCTAGGAAATAAAATGAGAATAATTATGATTAAGAAGAAAATATAAAGGATGAGTTAAATATAACCATTTTTAGGTACAGAAGAGTTTTTATGATAAAGCTATTGAACTGAATCTTCTCACTAAGGGAAATAAAACAAGTCAGGATAAAATTAGAAGATTAACTATAAACAAACATTAAAGGAGGACAGCTTCTTGCCTGTCCAGGTAACAGAAATTGCAGATCCTAAGATGTTTTATTGAAAAACAATGATCTTTGAAGAAAACTTTATATATGGTGAAATTTTGAGTTTGTTTGTACCCTTTGTCCATTTGTATGGCTTTATTGTTCCGTGAATCTAAATATTACTGCAGAACCACAACATCAATAGCACAAAATAAATACTAACTACCTTGAGGGAAAACTAAAATCTACAAAGTTGCCAAATTCTCCCAAAATGTGTCCTATGTATATGATGTATGTACATGCATAAATAAACCCATTATTTATTTGGGTCTGATAAAATTCCCACAATTTCAGTGACAAGTTTTAAATTCTAAGAGAGATATATATAAATAATTAGTAAAGTTCAAAGTAAGTCTGTCAATTTTCTTATAACAGTATTCTTGTTACTTACTGAAAAGTAACAGTTCTTTTTATGAGAATGAAATTTTTTAAATTTCAAGTTGCATTATGTGGCATTGTAAGTCATGTCGCATTGTTCCATTTGTGACAATGTGAGTCATGGAAAGTATCACCTTACAAGCTACACCTAACGATCTTAACCTAAGAGAAAAAGATTATGTCCAAATAGCTTTTCCACATAAAACCTACTTAAATAGATAAGCACTATAGCTTACCCCGTGTGCCCTAAGACGGTGGCATGATGCAGGGGTCCCCGCCCTTGCACGTCCCTTTGGTTCACATTAGCACCATTCTGAAGGAGAAACTCGCATGTAACCAACGAGCCCTTAGAAGGAAAGAAGACGACAACAGGACAAAAAGTGAGTGACAAGATATTTCTATTAAAAACAGAGTATTTCCTTTACTCTATTAGCCTTTCTATTGCATTTTCCCCCAAAAGAAAAATTATCACTCCTAGCAAAAACAGAAAACTGATAAATTATATTATTTTCCTCCCAAGAAATACTTCTAACTGGGATTCTATCTGCAGTCTGAGGTCTACCAAACTCCACTACTTTCATTACTGGAATTCCTGTCCATGAAGAAAAAAACCTGACCTCACACAAAGCAATATTCAGAAATCACTACCTAATGGCTGCTTCCAGTTTCCAACCCATCTCTTGAAGCTAACAATAACATAAAGCCATGCTCAAAGTGAATTATGATTCTTTTTTATGTTCTACTCCCACTGAAAACCTGAATTTACAAATCCATACCCCTAATACAGCCTGAATAAGTGGTGTTGCTTTGTTTTCCTCGGAATTAGACCAATTCACATCTGCTCCGTGAGCCAAAGCCTCAGCCATTTTAGGAAGATTTTTTTCATATGAAGCCCTGTAAAGCTGGAGTCCTGGATTAAGGTGTTTAGAGTCAAGAAACATGGAAGAATCTTGCCTTTCTGCCTCTGAAAAGCAAACTCATAAAAGAAGAGCCCTTGTAAATTTCTAAATAACAGTAATTTTCTAAGAGATATATATAAATAATTAGTAAAGTTCAAAGTAAGTCTGTCAATTTTCTTATAACAGTATTCTTGTTACTTACTGAAAAGTAACAGTTCTTTTTATGAGAATGAAATTTTTTAAATTTCAAGTTGCATTATGTGGCATTGTAAGTCATGTCGCATTGTTCCATTTGTGACAATGTGAGTCATGGAAAGTATCACCTTACAAGCTACACCTAACGATCTTAACCTAAGAGAAAAAGATTATGTCCAAATAGCTTTTCCACATAAAACCTACTTAAATAGATAAGCACTATAGCTTACCCCGTGTGCCCTAAGACGGTGGCATGATGCAGGGGTCCCCGCCCTTGCACGTCCCTTTGGTTCACATTAGCACCATTCTGAAGGAGAAACTCGCATGTAACCAACGAGCCCTTAGAAGGAAAGAAGACGACAACAGGACAAAAAGTGAGTGACAAGATATTTCTATTAAAAACAGAGTATTTCCTTTACTCTATTAGCCTTTCTATTGCATTTTCCCCCAAAAGAAAAATTATCACTCCTAGCAAAAACAGAAAACTGATAAATTATATTATTTTCCTCCCAAGAAATACTTCTAACTGGGATTCTATCTGCAGTCTGAGGTCTACCAAACTCCACTACTTTCATTACTGGAATTCCTGTCCATGAAGAAAAAAACCTGACCTCACACAAAGCAATATTCAGAAATCACTACCTAATGGCTGCTTCCAGTTTCCAACCCATCTCTTGAAGCTAACAATAACATAAAGCCATGCTCAAAGTGAATTATGATTCTTTTTTATGTTCTACTCCCACTGAAAACCTGAATTTACAAATCCATACCCCTAATACAGCCTGAATAAGTGGTGTTGCTTTGTTTTCCTCGGAATTAGACCAATTCACATCTGCTCCGTGAGCCAAAGCCTCAGCCATTTTAGGAAGATTTTTTTCATATGAAGCCCTGTAAAGCTGGAGTCCTGGATTAAGGTGTTTAGAGTCAAGAAACATGGAAGAATCTTGCCTTTCTGCCTCTGAAAAGCAAACATAAATACATAAATAGAAATGAGCCCTTGGCAGGGAGGGAGAGAATAGGAAGTCACTGCTTCATAGGCACAGAATTTCCATTTCACAGGCTAAGAGTTCTGTGGGCCGACGGTGGTGATGGCAGCCCAACAGTGGTAACAGACTAAACGTCACTGAGCTGTACAGTTAAACATGGTTAAGATGGTAAATTTTATGTTACGTGCAACTTACCACAGCTTCTTAAAAAATCAAACTCTTACTTGTGTCACACTATGAAAGTTGTGATGTAAGATTTTCACAAAGGTATCGTATTTCCTATAGACTGGTTAATCCCCACAGCCTCCCTATCTTGTAAGTACATTGACTACTACACCAGGTCTCTGTGGTCTTTCCAGTTTCTGGTAGGTAAGTAAATTACTCTGTATTAGACTAAAATCAGGTACCTGACTATAAACCTTCACTTAGGGACTCAGAAGAGGCAGTAACAACCACTAAAGAATTTCACAACTAGACCAAACCTCGCTTTATTCCTAGCATGATCTAATACCATCACAATTTGCTGTCCAAGGAGTTCAAATAACTTAAAGAATGCTTACTATCGAGCATTCTACAAGATCAAAACCACTGAAATCATCAAGGAGAGAAAAAGTCAGGAGAAAAACCTAATCTGGGGCGGGGGAGGGTGTGGAATGGAGGGTAGACTTGCTGATCTCTTTCTCCTGACAAACAAAGACAGCTAGGAATTTTCCTGGCTGATAAGGAGGGTAAGAATCTACCTTTCAATACAGGGGACATGGGTGTGCCTCCTGGTCTGGGAAGATCCCACATGCCGTGGAGCACACAAGCCACTACTGAGCCAGTGCTCTAGAGCCCACGGGTCGCAACTACTGAAGCCCAAGCGCCTAGAGCCTGTGCTTCGCAACAAGAGAAGCCACTGCAATGAGAAGCCTATGAACATCAACCAGAAGGTAGCCCCCACTCGCCAAAACTAGAAGAAAGTCCGTGCAAAGCAATGAAGACTCAGCACAGCCAAAAATAAATAAATAAAATTACATATATATATATATATATATAAAAGATCTATTATCATATGTCCTTATGGTAATAAGGACATACAGTTCACATGCATACAAAACTATCCTTGGTTACTGAGATGTTACTTTCAGCCCATGTCATGAGGCTTAGAAACATACATAGCTAGGAGACAACTCCAAATATAAAAAGAAATAGCTGCTTTCTTACTTAGCAATATTAACTCTCCTTTGCAGGCATGTGTGCTTAGTCACTCGATCATGTCAGACTCTTTGTGACCCTATGGACTATAGCCCACCAGGCTACTCTGTCCATGGGGAGACTCCAGGCAAGCATACTGGAGTGGGTTGACACACCCTCCTCCAGAGGATCTTCCTGATCCAAGAATCAAACAGGGGTCTCCTGCATTGCAGGCAGATTCTTTACGAGCTGAGCTACCAGGGAGGCCCTTAACTGCCCTCTAGTACCTTCTAAATGACTAACCACTTCCTTTAGAAACTATTTACTCAGACTTGGCGTTTACCACGTGCATTTTTCAGCAAACCATACCAATTAACACTGAATTTTACCAAACTCACCAGGTTCATATAAACTATTCGCTGACACTGTGGAGGGTAAAGATTCTCTTCCATCATCAGAGCTCTGCTGGATTCCACTGTCATTACTTTTGACTGTTTTAAAGAAAAATCAGCTAGAGATTAAAGTTTTGCACCATTAAGAAAAAAGTCCCACAAACAATGAGATTTTAAAATGAGCTCTGAAACATCAACATGAACTCAGTCACCACCAGTAGAATAAACTCATCACAATTAATCCTTTGGCACACTTAGCTTATCGAAATATGAATCAGTCATGAAGCCTGGAAATCAACTTATTTTCAGTCGTAACATATCTCACTCTCATTCCCCCAGAATGTCTCAGGGGTGGTAAAGAGATAACTGACTGTATGGCTGTAAGTAACTCTAAGACAATGGGCAACATCTAGAGAAATGGCCACACCGCACAATGACCACCGGCACAGACGTGGAATGCTCCACAAGAGGAGTACTTACTACTACGCAGTTTTGAAGAAGTATCAAAGTAGGAGAAGAGTGAGTCTAGCTCATCAGGACAGAAGAGAGACTCCCGCCTGGCCTCGTCGCTATTTACAGCAACCACTGAGGACATGCAAGTTAGCAAAGCACAAAGCAGGCCGTAAGAAGGGAAAAGGGCAGGAAAAAACGTTATTGGGAAAAACATAGGAGGAAAAATTAGGAAGGCTATTAGGTGGTTAATCAGATATTTAGGGCTTTTTGCATGATAGACCTGTAATTCCCATCTCCCCTTGCATTTGAAGCATTTTAACATTACAGTTGACCCTTAAACAACGCAGGTTTAAATTTCATGATCCACCTACACACAGACTGTTTTCAGCCTGGGGTTGCTGGAATCCATGAACACAGAACCACGGGTACAGAGGAACTGCAGAGCAGATACAGTGGAAATATATACACACAGAGGACCGACTACAAATTCTATGTGAATTTTCAACTGAGCAGAGAGTTGGCACCCCAACCCCTGAGTTGTTCAAGGCTCAGCCGTACCTAGAAATGTGACTACCGGGACACTATTTAAATTTAATTACTTTAAAGACAGAGAAATTCAATATCCCCTTAAGATATATAGAATAAAATGGGCTTTCAGCATTAAAAAAAAAAAAGCTACAACAGCTACTAGTTTAGAGATTAAGAAAATGACTTCAGTTTAAGAAAATATTTGCAGAGACAACAAGTAAACCGTAATACCTGAACTCTGGGGAGATGCTCTGATTTGCTCACTTGGCCCAAATTTAGAAATGCTCAGCCTCTTTTCTTCACAACTTTTGGAGACAATCTTTTTTTCCTGCTCAGGAGGTGATGATGATATAGAATATTTATCCACAAATTTTCTCTCCACATATTTTGCTCTGATATACGCCTCTTTCTCCTGTCTGGATGGTATACATAAAAATGACACGATGTTCTGCTTCATCTCTTAGAATGGCTAATGCCGAAAAGCCATTACATATTGAACTTTTCAAAGAAAGTCACTAAGTGCAATACTAGTTAAAACTGTATTTGCACCATTCTGCAACATGTTTTCCCTCCCTGATTTCATGCTTAAATGAATATAAATAATCAACTAACTGGGGCTTCTCTGGTGGTGCAGTGGGTAAGGACACCGCCTTGCAGTGCAAGGGGCACTGGTTCGATCCCTGGCCTGGGAAGATCCCACGTACCACAGAGTGGCTGGACCTATGTGTCCAATTACCGAGCCGGAGCTATGGAGCCCATGAGCCCAGAGCCGGTGCTCTGCGGCAGCAGAGGCCACTGCAATGGGAGGCCCACACGGACCAAAGAACCAAAGATGGATGAAAATTGATAAATAAAAGACCAATAGAAGTGGCCCGCCCCCCCCACACACACACACAAAAAAAATCAACTAACTGAAAATCACAAGTATTAGCATAGCATTCTCTTAATTTCTATGCTCATTCATGTCTATCCACATTCCCTTTTGCTTTCTAAAGAATGAAAAACAATACCAAAAAACTATTAAAATTTATAGAAATTAACTTCAATTCTATTTTTACTCCAATAAACAATGCCACATACTGAACTATTACTAGTCATGACCATAAGTTTTCATAAGACAACTACTTTAAGACAACATAGCATGTATAACTCAAGGGGGATCAAAAAAGGTATCACACTTAAAATTTTTGATTTATCATACAACTATAAAACTTGCAAAGTATCTTCTGTACCTTTTCTTACTGACATCCTTCTAAAGTGCCTAAGTTTTGGGCTAAAATAGGATATGTCAAGGTCTGAGATAACTCTAACAGCCATGCTTTAGCAAAAAAGAATACAAATCTGATTTAAGTGGTATTGGTTTAGATAGCAATAGTTTTGAAAATTTATTAATTATAAAGATACAAACAAACAAAATTATGGCAAAGTTTTAATACCTAATATAAAGAATCATAAAGACAAAAAATAACATGAACAATAAATCTAATGATCTACCTTGAAGGCACTCTTCGGCACTTCATTCAATAAGTCTCCATATACAGAATTGGAAGTAAAATTTCAAACACATCAATTAAGTAAGTAGGACTTACCCTTTTCATCTGTAAGTCTACAGTATAAAGATGCTATGTATGAAATATGTAATTAACAAACATTTGCTACACTAAGTCAAACAATCTGAAAACTACCCATTGTAGGTAGTAGAAAGTTGACTCTTTTAGAGACATTAATGAACAGATTATCTCTTTTTAAAGGCCTGCTACTAACAGAACTTTGTCTACTTTACCTGCTAATAAGAGTTTTTATATTCCTATGTAGAGCCTTAATTTTTAAAGTTCTCTCTCATCTGGAGACTATAATTTATTATCTGACTAATAAAATATATAACAATCTAATTAACAAACCCAAAAGACAGAGCACCACATTTTAACAGAAGCGGTAATGATCTCTTCTGAACAGTCTGTTTCAATAGTATATGTCAGTTAAAGTGAAATAAAGTAATAGCTATATTCAGGATTCGGTGGGGAGGATGACGTGACATTAACACAACTGAAACAGTACCTTTGTCCTGGTTGCGGTTTCTTTACTCCCATTTTTTCCACATTAGCTTCATAAACTCTATTTATAACATCATTCCCCAACTCACACATAAGCTGTTCGGCAGAAAGACAGAAAATAAACTATAATTTCCTAAAAAAAACCCTATATAAATCCTTATAGAGCTACTTCTTTTGCAAGTTCTACATGTGCACATTTCACAATGATGCTTACAGGACTTAGAGCAGTCTCCCCGTTTTACCATTCTTCATTAGAATACCCCCCAGGAGGTTACTAGCCCTTAAGAAAGGGTTTCTCCTCACATCTTCTACCAGATTTCTATCCTTCCACTGGGGTATCAGCACAGGCTACATATCACAACATCCACTTAGTTAACTGAAAAAAGAAGTCCAAGTCCAGACAGGTTAAGCTTTAAACAATTCAGAACTGAAGCAAACTATTTTCTCCTTAGACTTTACTTATATTTCTAAATATTAAGTTTCAATATTTTTTTATGTATCAGATAGTTGTGTTTCAACCAAAGCTTCTATACTGAATCCACAGACTTCATATCTATACACAAAGTTGATGCAGAAATTCGATTTCTAGGCCCCACCTTCCACTTTCTTCTCCTCTGAATTCATAACAACCTATGGAATCTATCAAAATAGGGCCACATCATAGGAGCCAACTTATCACCTTCATTTAGAGGTTTACACAATAATTCCACAAAGAAAATGCTTTTACTTTACGTAATTCACAGGACTATTGCTTTATCTATGGATTAAAATAAGCACATTAAGAACACAATTTTCAGATAGAAATAAATACAGAATATAATCTTTAAGCTAACATGTTTTACAATATGGTAAATGATGAGAATTAAAATGGGTATACTATTACTCAGTATAAACTTTGTAAGTCTTATTAAAAACCCAGTTGTGATCTAAAATTATTTATGAGATTTTCATAGCTATGAATCCTTAAACAGGGGGAAAGGATATCTTGGTTTAATGACTACTACCCTTCACAAATATAAATTTTCAAATGTGCCCATGCTAAAATAATGCAATAATAACAATATGCTGTACCAATCTATTGTGCAGTTCACTATACCAATAGCTCTCATGTTCTTAATGAGAATTTATATAACTATAAAATATTAAAATTAAAGTACAAAATCTAAGATAAGTTTTGAGAAAACATAAAATGTAGGGGTGCTAGTTTCCTTCAAAGAATGAATTGACACAGAGTTCAGAGTGCTACCTACATGAACTTTGCAATTTAAAAAACCAATAAAAAACCCCAGCAGATTTGCCAAAATAGCATCACATAGATTCCAATACAACTCAATTCACTGTCAGCACTGAGAAATGCACACATCTGTTAACCCGGATTCTAAAATACTGACATTTGGGAATTCCCTGGCAATCCAGGGCTTAGGACTCCACCCTTCCCCTGCAGGGGGAACGGGTCTGATCCCTCATTGGAGAACTAAGATCCTGAATAGCCAAGTGGTGAACAAATAAATACATTTTTAAAATCTCGATTTTAATGTGAAAACGTAAAATATTTTAAAGCAAACATTTATTTTACCTTTAAAAGTTCAGGCTCCCAGGAGTCTAATGTTAAAGACCGTACTTTCGAAAAATGAACTCCAAGACTTCTAAGTGTGGGGGAAAAGAAGACCGCATCAATATATAAAACTTTCAAGTCTCTATTTGCACATTATGCAAGTTATTTTTCTCTCAGTGTGATAGAGTCTCTAATATAACCCTCAACCCACATATGAATAAGTACATATACACATATACTATGGTTAATAGTAAATGGTGAATCAAAGTCCTCACAATCACCTCACAAACCAGAATTTTGGCCACTTCATAAAAAGTATAGACACAAACTGGCAGCCAAATTAGGCAAGAGGGAAGTCCTCTAACCAATGGGACACAGCAATTTACAATGTGTGTTTAACCAAAAGAAGTCTCTCATCCAGGCAGGTCCACCCACCGGTGAATCCCAGAACACTCGATACACAGGGTGATGCCCAGGTTGATGCTGGCCCATCGCGGGTCGGCCAGACCACAGTCACAGCAGCTGGCATTCCCAGGAATACACTGGACTCGCTGTAACGCACTTTCTCCTTTTAGTAATTTATCTTTTGACTCATTTCCAGAATCCAGGCTCCCTGTGGAGGGAGATGATTTCTTATCCAGCTTCTAAAAGAAATAAGATTAAAACACAAAATGAAAGGATTGTAATACTATGTAGCACACTACATGCGCCAAACAAAAGCTTCCAATCAACAATTTATTATGGGCCTAAGGCAGACACTGTTCTAAGCACTGGGGATTCAAGGATGAAAAGATACAGGTTCCTTCATCAACTGGCCTTTAGTATTATGGAAACACATTACACTGAAAAATAACTCAACACGATGAATGTATATACAAGATAAAATGGCAAAGAGAAAGAGGAACAGTAATTTAACAAGTAGGATGAGAGACAGAATACATAAGAGTCTAAACACTCTTTAAGAGGGCTTCCCTGGTGGTCCAGTGGGTAAAGAATCCACCTTGCAGTGCAACAGCCTCTGTTTTCGATCCCTGGCCCGGGAAGATTCCACGTGCTGCGGAGATGCTGGACCGGTGTGTTCAATTATGAGCCGGAGCTCTGGAGCGCATGCGCCCAGAGCCGGTGCTCTGCGACAACAGTGGCCACTGCAATGGGAGGCCCACGGAGCCCAAAGAATAAGGATGGATGAAAATAAACAAATTTTAAAATTAATTAATTAATTAATTAAAACGGCCAAAATTTAAAAAAAAACCTCTATAAAAATATTTTATTTTTATACATTATTTTATACTAAGTTTCTCCAAGGTAGTCAATGAACTGCAAGTAAGTTACTTCAATTACTGCGGTGAACTCCTGAAAATGACATGGCTTTTTATTAATGAACAGATCAACTGCATAATTATAATTACACAGTGAATCAACAATAGAATACACAATGTCTAAAATCTCATGAGAAACCAGGAGAAAAGCAAAAGGTGGCAGATAAGCAAAAAGCTAATTTTTTTAAGTGCATAGCAAAGACTATACCAATAATGACCACATACAAAAGATGCAGTTTGAGGATCCTAAGCAAATAAAGATATGGCCTAAAAAGTCTTTTGGTTTAAAAACATTTCAGTTTTAACAAACCAGTATTTTAGTACAGAATCCACAGAAATATAATTGGCCCTTGTCCTGCCCTTCTTGAAAAATCAATTCAATAGTCTCTAGGATTGGCTAAGCAAAGAACGTGTAAGGATATGGTATTCCAGAGAGGTCTGAGCTGTGTGAGGAGCACCCTGAGATGAGAGTGATCCCATGCAGGGTGCTGGTTCCTGAGCAGACGAAGGAGGGTCTCTGCACAGGCAGACACTGTTCTAAGCACTGGGGATTCAAGGATGAAAAGATACAGGTTCCTTCATCAACTGGCCTTTAGTATTATGGAAACACATTACACTGAAAAATAACTCAACACGATGAATGTATATACAAGATAAAATGGCAAAGAGAAAGAGGAACAGTAATTTAACAAGTAGGATGAGAGACAGAATACATAAGAGTCTAAACACTCTTTAAGAGGGCTTCCCTGGTGGTCCAGTGGGTAAAGAATCCACCTTGCAGTGCAACAGCCTCTGTTTTCGATCCCTGGCCCGGGAAGATTCCACGTGCTGCGGAGATGCTGGACCGGTGTGTTCAATTATGAGCCAGCGCTCTGGAGCGCATGTGCCCAGAGCCTGTGCTCTGCAACAAGAGAGGCCACTGCAATGGGAGGCCCACGGAGCCCAAAGAATAAGGATGGATGAAAATAAACAAATTTTAAAATTAATTAATTAATTAATTAAAACGGCCAAAATTTAAAAAAAAACCTCTATAAAAATATTTTATTTTTATACATTATTTTATACTAAGTTTCTCCAAGGTAGTCAATGAACTGCAAGTAAGTTACTTCAATTACTGCGGTGAACTCCTGAAAATGACATGGCTTTTTATTAATGAACAGAGCAACTGCATAATTATAATTACACAGTGAATCAACAATAGAATACACAATGTCTAAAATCTCATGAGAAACCAGGAGAAAAGCAAAAGGTGGCAGATAAGCAAAAAGCTAATTTTTTTAAGTGCATAGCAAAGACTATACCAATAATGACCACATACAAAAGATGCAGTTTGAGGATCCTAAGCAAATAAAGATATGGCCTAAAAAGTCTTTTGGTTTAAAAACATTTCAGTTTTAACAAACCAGTATTTTAGTACAGAATCCACAGAAATATAATTGGCCCTTGTCCTGCCCTTCTTGAAAAATCAATTCAATAGTCTCTAGGATTGGCTAAGCAAAGAACGTGTAAGGATATGGTATTCCAGAGAGGTCTGAGCTGTGTGAGGAGCACCCTGAGGTGAGAGTGATCCCATGCAGGGTGCTGGTTCCTGAGCAGAAGAAGGAGGGTCTCTGCACAGGAAGACAGCCCAACAAAGGAAATGAGACCCCAAGGACGGAGAGGAACTACCAAGTGGTAGTGCCACCAAGTGTGAGGTGCTCCAGTCGGACAGGTGGAAAATGGCAGCAGAGAAAGGATCTGGTCACATCCTGGGGTGCTGATCATGCAAGTAAACCTGCAGGAAATAAATGGGAACCAGATTTCTCACTTCAGAGAAAGGAGTTATTTATATGAGAAGGGAGAGAGTTAGAACAAACCTTGTTACATTAAATTGGGACAGGAGACACCAACAGGCACCTACTGGTTTCAATATAAATACATATATATAGTAGTACACTGTAAATGTGCATAAACACATGTATATTCCCCTATCTTGGTTTCTATACACTATTCTCCATCAGAAAGAACTAGGGCACTTTGGAGGAGCTGCTGACTTCAAGGCTGGTGTAGAGAAGGTCCAAGAAGATGAACTCAGAACATGTCACCATGCTAGAGAGTAGGGAAGAACTTCAAGACTATTGGGAACATGTCAAACGGATACAGAATCCAGGGCTCCACAAACTTGCATCACTTTGAGCAACAAAACAAATATAGTAATCAATCATAATGCATTGAATAAAACAGGGTTCTAGCCTCATATAATTAGATTTTAAAATTTAAAGCTTGATGATGAACAGAGTATTTACATAGTCTCAAAGTACACCCCCACACACATACAATATACTATTACAAAAATAGTATTACAGTAGAGAGGTCTAGTAGATATCACCTTAATCAAGTGATCAAAGTTAACAACATCATTTACATAATATTCCTACCAAAGATACATAACCTTGTGAATAAACATCAAGCATATCAACAATGAGGGACATGGTCAAGGTCAAGAAGGTCAAAGAGTTAGAGACTGAGACTATTCCTAACTGAAGGAAACTAAATAGTCATGCCCACTAAAAGAGTCCTGTGCTTCTAGACTGGATCATTTTGCTATAAAGAACATTATTAGGACAACTATTAAAACTTAAAGATAAATGGGAATTAAATGGCAGTAATGTACCAGTGCTCATTTCCTGATTTTGAGGATGGTACTATGATTACACAGGAGAATGTCCTACTTGTGGACATTAACAAATTAACAATGAGTGCTGCAGCATGTGTTAGCTGCTTACTCTGAAATAGTTCAGGGGCAAAATTATTTGTATTATATTTGGAACTTTTCTGTAATTAGAGATTACCTTAAAATTTAAAAAAAGAAATATAATCTATGTTATTAAAACATATTTGAGGGGCTTCCCTGGTGGTCCAGTGGGTAAGGACACCGCCTTGCAGTGCAAACGGTGCCGGTTTGATCCCTGGCCTGGGAAGATCCCACATGCCGCGGAGCGGCTAGACCCATGTGATCAATTACCAAGCCAGAGCTCTGGAGTGTATGCGCCCAGAGTCGGTGCTCTGCGACAACAGAGGCCACCGCGATGGGAGGCCCACACAGGCCAAAGAACAAAGATGGATGAAAATGGGCAAATGAAAGACCAATAGAAGTGGCCTGCCTACTCCCCTCCCTCCCCACCCCACTCCCCTCAAATAAAAATAAACAAATCTTTTAAAAAAATTTTTTTTTGATACTGTGAATTAGCTCATAAGCAATATTATATAGAGAAAGGATATCAACATAATTCAGAAATCATTATTTCTCAGTTTTATTCTCAGTTTTTCCTTTATTAGCTAATACTTTTGCACCAAATTAGAAAAGCTGAAAACAAAGTACACTAACACAGCAGAAATTGGGCTGGTGACCCCAAGGAACACAGGACTGAAAATGACACTCATCCCCCATTCTTCTTGGCTCATTTTGGCCATGTGATATGAGGTGAAAGTGTTTACTGCACCATTCTCTCTGATCTTTATGTTTCCTACATGTAACCAAATCCTCAATCCCTATGTACCGTTCCTTTAAGCTCTCCTCACCAATTTTTAAAGGTAAGTCCTATCTGCGTTCTATTACTGTAGTGTCCATTTATTAGGAACTCAATTATGCTAACATTTTTATTGAGATTATGTTCCTAAAATTATTCAAGTTACAAACTTACACAGGTTTTTAGGTTGGCCCTATCCTTAATTTTCCTGTAATCCCTAATCTTTCTGGTGTATGATTCTGCTTACACAGATATTTTAGCAATCCACTAGCTTCTTCACCAAGGTAATCTGGATACACACCTAAATTTGTTCCACCTCACAACTCTACTAAACATTGTAGAGCAATCTTTACAGACATCAACCTTTAAAGTCCTCACTGGACAAAGGTGTGATAATTTAAATGCGAAAAGAGTAGTTCCCACAATTAACTGGGACCCATTTATATTTTTAAAAATCCGTGAGTTTATAATGGTTTTCCCCCAAACATTTATCGTCCCCCATTTAAGGCAGTTAATTAATTAACTAAACGTAGTAATTAAAAGTAAAAACTTAAGCATTTTATTAAAGCAACTAAACAGCTCCACTGATGACGAACATCTGTATTTCACATAAGAATGCAAGTTAATAAATACATAAAGGATGACAGAGCTAGAAAATCATTATTTTGCAATTCCCAATAAAATTACAAATTCAGTTATAAAACTATAAGATGAATGGTTGGTGGGGCCTAGACCTCATACAGTTAAAGTAAGACAAAGCAGACTTGTCACACAAAGTGACAAAGCACTGATAGACAGGGAACAAGAAAGGAAATGTAACATGACAATGAAGGGATTACATTGTCATCTCCCTAATCCAAGTGTCCAGCATCACCTTTACAAAGGTTTTAGCACTAGTAATGGGTGGATAACAATAATGTGTTTCTCCTGTTGCAACATAAAGTATACATATCACTTATGTTGTAATCTATGAAAAAGAATTCTATAGGGACAAATATCCTAACCTTTTCAGCAAGTCACTGTCACGAAAAAAAAGGAACTATTCTAGATTGAAGACAAGGAACATCAGACTAGATACAATGTCCAGACACAGAAAATATTCTACTTTGTAAAATAGGTTGTAAAAGGCATTTTTAGGACAATTGGAGACATGTGAACAGAGACTGACTTAAAGACGATATTAGGAAATCAATATTTAGTGTGGAACAGCTGAACAGATACCTGTAATTTACTTTACAAAACTTAAGGTTTTTTTCAATTAAAAAAACTAAAACATTTATCCACAAAAAGAGGAAGAACAGGAAAGAAAATAAGAGCAACAAGATTTGGGGAGCTGAATAGTGGCTGGATGAAGGGTAGACCAAGGTAAAATCTAAGGAAATGATAAGAAAAATCTGAAAGTTCATCAATTTACATCACATAATAGTTGAAGGGCTCCAAAGACTTATACCAGTTATTCATGGAAGTGTGGATGAAAGTAGGAGAAATGATTGTTTAAGAAACAGTTAGATCTGTTCCCTTCCCCAACGCTGCCATTAGTAGAAGAATCTCTACAAAGACATACAAATGACAAGAGGTTTATTCACTGAGAAAGAAAACAGAGAGTGACAGGATGAGGTTTACCTAAAAGGTAAAGCACAGGATTAAATGAAGGCATGCACACTGAAGGTTGGCTTCCCCAGCAATTAGCTCCCAGCAGGCCCCTTGCCCCTACACAGGAGTTACGTTGAGTCTTCTCTGGGGATTCTTAGCTGAAAAGATTCCAAAGACCCTAACTCTGGTCGTTCCTCAACAAATGGTCCACACTTTGGTGAAGCTCACAGTCAACAAAGTCCTATGTTCTCACAGCTTCCAAAGATGCTAGTCCTTAACTTACAACAATGGGTAGATTACCAAATAGCCAAGGAAAGCCCCTAATAAAATGGCTCTCAACACTGCCTGAGCAGAGAAATCATTTATTAATAGAAAGCTTTTAAAATATTGATGCCTGGGTCCCAGCTCCATTCAGTTGTTCTGGGGCAGGACCTAAGCACTAGGATTTTTTAAAGCTCCCCGTGTTACCATAATGCGCAATCAAGATTAAGAACCACAACTCGAACACAACATGCACAGAAAAAGAACAGGTTTATGTGTATAAACATTCAGTAAACAGAAAGAAACTCTTGGAAATTAAATATGTGCTAGCAGAACTAAAATATTCAGTAGAAGGTCTGGAAGACTAACTGGTAAAATCTCCCAGAAGGCAGAGCAAAAACACATGCAAAAATAAGAGAATCGTAAGACCAGTTCAGAAATTTCAGAAAAAGAAAACAAAGAAATTAGAGAGGAGGAATACTAAAGACTGATAACAAGAAAGACTCCAACAGCAACTGTGGAAACAAGAAAACCCTGCTGTTAAACTTCTTAAGAATAATCGTTACCAACCTAAAAGTTCCACACTTAACCAAACTACCAAACATAAGGACAGAGTAAAGATATTTTCAGATGTGCAGACTCACAAATGCCCCATTTTCAGGAAGCTAGTGGGGGAAGAAAGAGTTCCATTGCTTAAGACTCACTCATGGTCTTGCTGAAAGTCTGTAGACTTTTCACTGGGGAGCTAAAGTTAGATCTGTTCCCTTCCACAACGCTGCCATTAGTAGAAGAATCTCTACAAAGACATACAAATGACAAGAGGTTTATTCACTGAGAAAGAAAACAGAGAGTGACAGGATGAGGTTTACCTAAAAGGTAAAGCACAGGATTAAATGAAGGCATGCACACTGAAGGTTGGCTTCCCCAGCAATTAGCTCCCAGCAGGCCCCTTGCCCCTACACAGGAGTTACGTTGAGTCTTCTCTGGGGATTCTTAGCTGAAAAGATTCCAAAGACCCTAACTCTGGTCGTTCCTCAACAAATGGTCCACACTTTGGTGAAGCTCACAGTCAACAAAGTCCTATGTTCTCACAGCTTCCAAAGATGCTAGTCCTTAACTTACAACAATGGGTAGATTACCAAATAGCCAAGGAAAGCCCCTAATAAAATGGCTCTCAACACTGCCTGAGCAGAGAAATCATTTATTAATAGAAAGCTTTTAAAATATTGATGCCTGGGTCCCAGCTCCATTCAGTTGTTCTGGGGCAGGACCTAAGCACTAGGATTTTTTAAAGCTCCCCGTGTTACCATAATGCGCAATCAAGATTAAGAACCACAACTCGAACACAACATGCACAGAAAAAGAACAGGTTTATGTGTATAAACATTCAGTAAACAGAAAGAAACTCTTGGAAATTAAATATGTGCTAGCAGAACTAAAATATTCAGTAGAAGGTCTGGAAGACTAACTGGTAAAATCTCCCAGAAGGCAGAGCAAAAACACATGCAAAAATAAGAGAATCGTAAGACCAGTTCAGAAATTTCAGAAAAAGAAAACAAAGAAATTAGAGAGGAGGAATACTAAAGACTGATAACAAGAAAGACTCCAACAGCAACTGTGGAAACAAGAAAACCCTGCTGTTAAACTTCTTAAGAATAATCGTTACCAACCTAAAAGTTCCACACTTAACCAAACTACCAAACATAAGGACAGAGTAAAGATATTTTCAGATGTGCAGACTCACAAATGCCCCATTTTCAGGAAGCTAGTGGGGGAAGAAAGAGTTCCATTGCTTAAGACTCACTCATGGTCTTGCTGAAAGTCTGTAGACTTTTCACTGGGGAGCTAAAGTCAGACCACCACCTCAGACTCTATTTATATTCATCTTATCTTCTCCAGGGAGATTACAACTAAAAACATTTGAGTTTGCATTTTTGCTCTTCACCCAGTTTTAACACTGAATACCTTTGACATTCACTGTTTTATTAGAATAATAAAATATTCAGGGGAAAATACTTGTATCAGAATACCTGAGACACATTTTCAAATACTGCATTAAAAATATCCTGAAATACTGGAATAAAATAAAAGCAAAGTCAAGAGAAATAAACAAGAAACTGAAAGTATAATTTAAAAATAAAACCCATTTCAATACAAAATATCATCCTCCATATAAAAGATGTTATTATCATGCAATGCTACAATTAAAATTCAAAGCTTTGGCAAAATATCACTTGGTATTGCAATACTGTTTACTAACCTCTGATTCATCACCCTTCTCTCTATAAGCAGTAGCAATACTGGTCTGAACAGCCTTAATCCATGCCTGGCGCAGCTTTTCAGAATCTGCCTGAAGCATACAACTTCTAAAAGGAAATAACATTGTTTACTCAGATACTAAATTAACCCCCAAAATAAGGTTTGCTTTTTTGCCCACTTTGATATATAATAATTTTCTAAGAAAAATAATTCTATAGAACAGTTGTATTTCAATATTTTTAGGACACAGTGTATTCATAAAGAAATCAAGGAGCCAATGAAATAAATCACCTACTGAAAACAAATCACCCATTCCTGTATACTAAAAACAAAACTTTAAATTTCTCATATGAAATAACATTAATCTTTTTCCATTGGGTAGATACATGAAATGATAGTTATCAAAAACTGACATATAACTTTAGTTCATTACCATGACTAAAAAGAAATCGTAAGCACAGAACCCAAAAATCCCACTGTGGAAACAAGAAAACCCTGCTGTTAAACTTCTTAAGAATAATCGTTACCAACCTAAAAGTTCCACACTTAACCAAACTACCAAACATAAGGACAGAGTAAAGATATTTTCAGATGTGCAGACTCACAAATGCCCCATTTTCAGGAAGCTAGTGGGGGAAGAAAGAGTTCCATTGCTTAAGACTCACTCATGGTCTTGCTGAAAGTCTGTAGACTTTTCACTGGGGAGCTAAAGTCAGACCACCACCTCAGACTCTATTTATATTCATCTTATCTTCTCCAGGGAGATTACAACTAAAAACATTTGAGTTTGCATTTTTGCTCTTCACCCAGTTTTAACACTGAATACCTTTGACATTCACTGTTTTATTAGAATAATAAAATATTCAGGGGAAAATACTTGTATCAGAATACCTGAGACACATTTTCAAATACTGCATTAAAAATATCCTGAAATACTGGAATAAAATAAAAGCAAAGTCAAGAGAAATAAACAAGAAACTGAAAGTATAATTTAAAAATAAAACCCATTTCAATACAAAAATATCATCCTTCATATAAAAGATGTTATTATCATGCAATGCTACAATTAAAATTCAAAGCTTTGGCAAAATATCACTTGGTATTGCAATACTGTTTACTAACCTCTGATTCATCACCCTTCTCTCTATAAGCAGTAGCAATACTGGTCTGAACAGCCTTAATCCATGCCTGGCGCAGCTTTTCAGAATCTGCCTGAAGCATACAACTTCTAAAAGGAAATAACATTGTTTACTCAGATACTAAATTAACCCCCAAAATAAGGTTTGCTTTTTTGCCCACTTTGATATATAATAATTTTCTAAGAAAAAATAATTCTATAGAACAGTTGTATTTCAATATTTTTAGGACACAGTGTATTCATAAAGAAATCAAGGAGCCAATGAAATAAATCACCTACTGAAAACAAATCACCCATTCCTGTATACTAAAAACAAAACTTTAAATTTCTCATATGAAATAACATTAATCTTTTTTCCATTGGGTAGATACATGAAATGATAGTTATCAAAGAAATTTATCTGACATATAACTTTAGTTCATTACCATGACAGTTAAAATGTTTTCATATGGCCATATTAATCATCTTAATAGAATTTAAGTAATATGATGCTAGGTAGAAGTTACATTAATGTCTGCCTTGTAATCATTAATAATTCACATTTACTTTCAGAACACTTTTTTTTCCTCCTGAGCTCTTATAATCACAACTGTAACAAATCTTTCTATATTCTAAGACAAGCTACAGAAACACAAAAGCAACTCTCAAATTCTTTGGACCCACTCACTTTGTCGGAGAAACCACCTCGAAGCAGAATCGTCGTTCTATGTCCTCACAATGTTTCACTGTGCACAGCCTTAGATCCTCCACCACCACAGTGGGATTATCCTACAGTAAGGAAACAAAGCTCCCATATTTATCAACCCAGGTTTTAAATATCACTACCAATAAAAGCATACTTAAAAACAGTATATGGAATAAATGGTCTAATTTTAATGGTTTATATCTGATCTTATTTTAGATTAGAAATTGGAGTTATCAACATTGATATAATTAATAAAGGTAACTCTGTCCTGTTAATAATCTTATCTGCTCATAAAACTGCTGTATGAGACTTAAATGAAATAGCTTATATAAATGTAGTCCAACACTTTGTAGTTAATTAACTAGTTTCCCTGTTGGCTCAGATAGTAAAGAATCCACCTGCAATGCAGGAGATACGTGTTCAATCCCTAAGTTGGGAAGATCCCCTGCAAAGGTAATGACTACCCACTCCAGTATTCTTGCCCGGAGAATTCCACGGACAGAGGAGCCTGGAAGGCTACCATCCATGGGGTTGCAAAGAGTCAGACATGACTGAAATGACTAACACTAAAACACTTGTAGTTAATTAGCAGATGCTCAATAAGTGTAAGCTTCCTGTTAATTTTCTTCCATTTTTTTTCATATAGATTTCTCTATCTCCACTCACATAATAAAAGCCACTTTCCTCCAAAAAAGAAATCTTTCATGAGTCTAGTTTAAATAACTGAAAAGAAAAAAAGAAGCCTCTACATGCTTTTTTAAAATACCTAAAAAAATGAGAATTTAACATTTTTTTTTAGTACTTAAAACAGAAACTCAAAGCCAAGTTTTCTAGAGCAGAAAAAAACCATGAACTAATTAGTCAAAAAGAATTTGTATGGAATAAACCTGCTACTATTGACCCTAGCAAGTAAAACCTTACATTGTGTCATCTCAAAAGCAAAGTCGATATTTGAAATTTACAGTTGAATGTATAATACATAAAGGTTAATTAGATAAAATAATCAAGTCATCAATCAACTAACCGTTCTTTTTCTCTACTTATCTTTAACATTCTCAAGTCACATATAATCTCATTATACTTTTCCATTAAATAAAAATATCTCACTTTTAAAATCAGGTTCAGGAAAATAACTGTTTCCAATTAAAGTGTAATTATTAACCCTTCTGTATGTATCAAACATTTTTCAGGTATCCTACAGAAAAAAGGTATTTATCAACCCAGGTTTTAAATATCACTACCAATAAAAGCATACTTAAAAACAGTATATGGAATAAATGGTCTAATTTTAATGGTTTATATCTGATCTTATTTTAGATTAGAAATTGGAGTTATCAACATTGATATAATTAATAAAGGTAACTCTGTCCTGTTAATAATCTTATCTGCTCATAAAACTGCTGTATGAGACTTAAATGAAATAGCTTATATAAATGTAGTCCAACACTTTGTAGTTAATTAACTAGTTTCCCTGTTGGCTCAGATAGTAAAGAATCCACCTGCAATGCAGGAGATACGTGTTCAATCCCTAAGTTGGGAAGATCCCCTGCAAAGGTAATGACTACCCACTCCAGTATTCTTGCCCGGAGAATTCCACGGACAGAGGAGCCTGGAAGGCTACCATCCATGGGGTTGCAAAGAGTCAGACATGACTGAAATGACTAACACTAAAACACTTGTAGTTAATTAGCAGATGCTCAATAAGTGTAAGCTTCCTGTTAATTTTCTTCCATTTTTTTTCATATAGATTTCTCTATCTCCACTCACATAATAAAAGCCACTTTCCTCCAAAAAAGAAATCTTTCATGAGTCTAGTTTAAATAACTGAAAAGAAAAAAAGAAGCCTCTACATGCTTTTTTAAAATACCTAAAAAAATGAGAATTTAACATTTTTTTTTAGTACTTAAAACAGAAACTCAAAGCCAAGTTTTCTAGAGCAGAAAAAAACCATGAACTAATTAGTCAAAAAGAATTTGTATGGAATAAACCTGCTACTATTGACCCTAGCAAGTAAAACCTTACATTGTGTCATCTCAAAAGCAAAGTCGATATTTGAAATTTACAGTTGAATGTATAATACATAAAGGTTAATTAGATAAAATAATCAAGTCATCAATCAACTAACCGTTCTTTTTCTCTACTTATCTTTAACATTCTCAAGTCACATATAATCTCATTATACTTTTCCATTAAATAAAAATATCTCACTTTTAAAATCAGGTTCAGGAAAATAACTGTGTAAAAACAGTATCAACAAATTTAGAAGTTTCTATTTAATTCAAGCATATATTTTAGTGTAATTATTAACCCTTCTGTATTATCACTTTTGGCCCTAAGATGATATTTCTTAAAAAGGCATTCGGGCTTCCCCTGGTGGTCCAGTGGGTAAGGACACCGCCTTGCACTGCAAGGGGCGCCGGTTCGAGCCCTGGCCTGGGAAGATCTCATGTGCCGCGGAGCGGCTAGACTGATGTGTCCAATTACCGAGCCAGAGCTCTGGAGCGCATGCGCCCAGAGCCGGTGCTCTGCAACGAGAGACGCCACCGCGATGGGAGGCCCACAGGAGCCAAAGAACAAAGACGGATGAACACAAGAGAAATGAAAGACCAATAGAAGTGGCCCGCCTGCTCCTCTCCCTCCCCAGCCCGACCCCCGCCCAAAATAAATAAATAAATAAATAAATCTTTAAAAAAAAAAAAAGGCATCCTTTTCCTTTAGTATCGAAATAGCACTAGGGAATTCCTGTTTCACAGCTAGACAAAAAAACATGTGAAAGAATAAAGGTAAAAATACTGGGACACTGAAAAATCCACCTCAATGGTAGGAAAAAGAATTTCGGAAACAATGTTGATAGTTTCCACTTCTGAGTCCTTTTATACATACTCAAACATAAACTAATAAATGGTCATTTTGTACACATACATGTTGATGAGCCTCAACAGTTTATCAAGAAGAACAGATAAAAAACTAAAAGGGGGGGGGCTTCCCTGGTGGCCCAGTGGGTAAGGACACCGCCTTGCACTGCAAGGGGCGCGGGTTCGAGCCCTGGCCTGGGAAGATCCCACGTGCCGCGGAGCGGCTGGACTGATGTGTCCAATTACCGAGCCGGAGCTCTGGAGCGCATGCACACAGAGCCGGCACTCTGCAACAACAGAAGCCGCTGCGATGGGAGGCCCACACGGGCCAAAGAACAAAGATGGATGAAAATGGACAAATGAAAGACCAATAGAAGTGGCCCGCCTGCTCCCCTCCCTCCCCCCCCCCACCCACCCAAAAAAAAAAAAAAAAAAATCAAAAAAAAAAAAAAAAAAAAAAACTAAAAGGGAAAACTCAATGTATTTTCACTTAACTGCTTAAAACACTTACCTTAAACTTTTTCTGGTAAACCAACTGATTATTCTGTATTGAAAACCAGCGTCTAAATGAACACAAAACAGATTACGTTTTCACAAGCATAATTCATTTGCTGTTAGAAACAAAATAGCTGAGAAAGGACTAGAAAATCAGTTTATAGTAATTATGTTTTTAGAAAAGCATTGTTTTGTTTTGTTTTACATAAACTGATGTCAAAGAGACAACTACTGAAATTCCAGGCAATTTTTAAACCACAGAATAAGAAAATAAAATTACTTTATTTTTGATTCATTTTTTGTCAGAAATTTATATCCTAACAAAGGTTGTTATCCTTTGTGCCATTACCAAATAATAATGGTTTTAAAATAAAAATTCAGCTTTTTGAGCTTCCTCAAAAATAACTAAATTTCTCTCCCCAAATAATCTGTGTTATGAAGCAGAAATAAACTTATAAATAAGACTATTCACTTGTATACAATAAACAATTAAAACAAATGGTGCTTTGTTTCACAGCTAGACAAAAACATGTGAAAGAATAGGAAATACTGGGACACTGAAAATCCACCTCAATGGTAGGAAAAAGAATTTCGGAAACAATGTTGATAGTTTCCACTTCTGAGTCCTTTTATACATACTCAAACATAAACTAATAAATGGTCATTTTGTACACATACATGTTGATGAGCCTCAACAGTTTATCAAGAAGAACAGATAAAAAACTAAAAGGGGGGGGGCTTCCCTGGTGGCCCAGTGGGTAAGGACACCGCCTTGCACTGCAAGGGGCGCGGGTTCGAGCCCTGGCCTGGGAAGATCCCACGTGCCGCGGAGCGGCTGGACTGATGTGTCCAATTACCGAGCCGGAGCTCTGGAGCGCATGCACACAGAGCCGGCACTCTGCAACAACAGAAGCCGCTGCGATGGGAGGCCCACACGGGCCAAAGAAAAAAAGATGGATGAAAATGGACAAATAAAAGATCAATAGAAGTGGCCCGCCTGCTCCCCTCCCTCCCCCCCCCCCCCCCCCCCCCAAAAAAAAAAAAAAAAAAAAAAAAAAAAAAAAAAAAAAAAAAACTAAAAGGGAAAACTCAATGTATTTTCACTTAACTGCTTAAAACACTTACCTTAAACTTTTTCTGGTAAACCAACTGATTATTCTGTATTGAAAACCAGCGTCTAAATGAACACAAAACAGATTACGTTTTCACAAGCATAATTCATTTGCTGTTAGAAACAAAATAGCTGAGAAAGGACTAGAAAATCAGTTTATAGTAATTATGTTTTTAGAAAAGCATTGTTTTGTTTTGTTTTACATAAACTGATGTCAAAGAGACAACTACTGAAATTCCAGGCAATTTTTAAACCACAGAATAAGAAAATAAAATTACTTTATTTTTGATTCATTTTTTGTCAGAAATTTATATCCTAACAAAGGTTGTTATCCTTTGTGCCATTACCAAATAATAATGGTTTTAAAATAAAAATTCAGCTTTTTGAGCTTCCTCAAAAATAACTAAATTTCTCTCCCCAAATAATCTGTGTTATGAAGCAGAAATAAACTTATAAATAAGACTATTCACTTGTATACAATAAACAATTAAAACAAATGGTGCTTTGTTTTCAACCTTTCTGCAGTTAATTCAACAAGCATTTAATCTGTTAAGCAAAACAGAAAATTGTATCGTCCTTTTAGAATTGATATCAAACAGGAGACTGTCGCCAATTCACTTGGCCTTACTTTCATGTAAAATACTTCTAAGCAGAATAATCAAAGTTATTACTAAAAATGAGACACCCAACTATTTATACTATTCCGCTCATTACTGCAAATTAATTGGCACTTTACTTGCAATCTTCTTTAGAAGAAAAACCTAAGCTATGTATGGCATATTTACTAATTCTAATTTATTAAAACATAAATGGATCTAAAGACTTACAAAAAAAAAAATCACAGCCAAAAGCCATTCATAAAAGGAAGCAAAAATTCTCATCAAGCATGGAAGGTGAAACAATATTTGAGTCATTATTTTTAAATTAGTTTCATGTGAGATGATTTCTATTGTAAATATTAGTTATTAATCTATTAGCAGATAGAGATTCTACCTTTTCATTGATACTAATACAAAGTGCTAAAAATTGTATTCAGACATGTTTAGAATTTCTATTTTAAAAAGTTAATTCTCCAAAGCTGAGAAAATGATTAGATGCTTTTCTATTTTTAAGCTAGATTGTTAGGTTTTCTTCCTATTTAAAAAGGTATTAACCTTTGCATTAAAATACAGATCTGTTAAACAAGCATCATAAATAAAACCAACTGGGTTGCCTCTAAATGCAAATCATCAAGAGATGCACTAGAAAAGGAAGAACTTCTGGGTCTCTTTGCTTTGGGATACATTGTTGGTTAGAAATGTTAAAGGAAATACCTCCAAACAAAATGGTGCAGCCCTGCCACGTGGGATGACATGCAATGGAAACAATCTCCCAAATTGATTTTTTTTTAAATCATTTGAAGTAGGGTAAACTGTATTAATAAAAATTCCTATGTTTTATAGTTATATTATATAATTTGATGCTACAAAGAATTTCATTTGCACAATGGAAAAATATCCAGGTAAACTTTTCATGCTTCTGAGGTCACTGAAAAATAAATTTCTTTTGATCTGCGGAATCTTAGAATAATACCTTCAAAAAAAATTGTAAATTCTGGTTTTTTTTACAGTCTGATACTTTGAGATGTTACAACCTTTTTTGGCCTTACTTTCAAACAGAAAATTGTATCGTCCTTTTAGAATTGATATCAAACAGGAGACTGTCGCCAATTCACTTGGCCTTACTTTCATGTAAAATACTTCTAAGCAGAATAATCAAAGTTATTACTAAAAATGAGACACCCAACTATTTATACTATTCCGCTCATTACTGCAAATTAATTGGCACTTTACTTGCAATCTTCTTTAGAAGAAAAACCTAAGCTATGTATGGCATATTTACTAATTCTAATTTATTAAAACATAAATGGATCTAAAGACTTACAAAAAAAAAAATCACAGCCAAAAGCCATTCATAAAAGGAAGCAAAAATTCTCATCAAGCATGGAAGGTGAAACAATATTTGAGTCATTATTTTTAAATTAGTTTCATGTGAGATGATTTCTATTGTAAATATTAGTTATTAATCTATTAGCAGATAGAGATTCTACCTTTTCATTGATACTAATACAAAGTGCTAAAAATTGTATTCAGACATGTTTAGAATTTCTATTTTAAAAAGTTAATTCTCCAAAGCTGAGAAAATGATTAGATGCTTTTCTATTTTTAAGCTAGATTGTTAGGTTTTCTTCCTATTTAAAAAGGTATTAACCTTTGCATTAAAATACAGATCTGTTAAACAAGCATCATAAATAAAACCAACTGGGTTGCCTCTAAATGCAAATCATCAAGAGATGCACTAGAAAAGGAAGAACTTCTGGGTCTCTTTGCTTTGGGATACATTGTTGGTTAGAAATGTTAAAGGAAATACCTCCAAACAAAATGGTGCAGCCCTGCCACGTGGGATGACATGCAATGGAAACAATCTCCGAAATTGATTTTTTTTTTTTAAATCATTTGAAGTAGGGTAAACTGTATTAATAAAAATTCCTATGTTTTATAGTTATATTATATAATTTGATGCTACAAAGAATTTCATTTGCACAATGGAAAAATATCCAGGTAAACTTTTCATGCTTCTGAGGTCACTGAAAAATAAATTTCTTTTGATCTGCGGAATCTTAGAATAATACCTTCTAAATATAAGAACAAAATACTAGATAAAAACTTCTGAGGTTTTTTTTGTTACTAGATTTTGTCTGATTATTAACTTTGTAGATTGTTTATATTTCTGAAACTCTGCTTACGGGTAACTTGGCTCACATCATCAGTAATTTGTATATACTATAAATACAAGAAACTATGAATTCATCATAATTTGATATCCCCTAAGGGAAGAAAATCACAGTATATGCTAGGTAGAAAAAAATTTTAATTTCTAAGATCAGTACGTTTTATGATACTATCACCCCTCCTCTGCCATTAAAAAAGGGGGAAAAAAAGAGCTAACTCTATTCATTTACACTGATCAAGACTTTAATCAGATAAGTAAAATAAAATATAATTTCTAGTTGCTCCTACAGAATATTCTTAGCTATTATCAACAACTCCAGTAAAAGTGAAACAGTTCATAGTCTATGGAATACAGAAAAATAGTTAATATCTCAAGGTCATGCTACTTGCAATTTGAAGATACTTTAAAAGGTAATAAAATAATAAAAAAGACAAATATTGGAAAGTACTGTGCTGACAACCATAGTATATTCCACAAGATTCATAAACTGGCCAGAAAGCCAAAACATATTTTTTAAAAAGGAAATCTTCTTGGTTCTAAGAAAACTAAGATACCACTTTACATCTATCTCAAACTGAGATAACTCAATATAATAAAGATTTTTAGATCAAAATATTACAATTTATAAACAAATATTTATTTTTAAATATCAATGAGAGCTTCCAGATGACAAAATTGAGAGGAGTACATTAAAAATAAATCAAGTACCTTTTACAATTTTTGATCACTAGTCCCAGAAATCACTTAAACAAAATGGTGCAGCCCTGCCACGTGGGATGACATGCAATGGAAACAATCTCCGAAATTGATTTTTTTTTTTTAAATCATTTGAAGTAGGGTAAACTGTATTAATAAAAATTCCTATGTTTTATAGTTATATTATATAATTTGATGCTACAAAGAATTTCATTTGCACAATGGAAAAATATCCAGGTAAACTTTTCATGCTTCTGAGGTCACTGAAAAATAAATTTCTTTTGATCTGCGGAATCTTAGAATAATACCTTCTAAATATAAGAACAAAATACTAGATAAAAACTTCTGAGGTTTTTTTTGTTACTAGATTTTGTCTGATTATTAACTTTGTAGATTGTTTATATTTCTGAAACTCTGCTTACGGGTAACTTGGCTCACATCATCAGTAATTTGTATATACTATAAATACAAGAAACTATGAATTCATCATAATTTGATATCCCCTAAGGGAAGAAAATCACAGTATATGCTAGGTAGAAAAAAATTTTAATTTCTAAGATCAGTACGTTTTATGATACTATCACCCCTCCTCTGCCATTAAAAAAGGGGGAAAAAAAGAGCTAACTCTATTCATTTACACTGATCAAGACTTTAATCAGATAAGTAAAATAAAATATAATTTCTAGTTGCTCCTACAGAATATTCTTAGCTATTATCAACAACTCCAGTAAAAGTGAAACAGTTCATAGTCTATGGAATACAGAAAAATAGTTAATATCTCAAGGTCATGCTACTTGCAATTTGAAGATACTTTAAAAGGTAATAAAATAATAAAAAAGACAAATATTGGAAAGTACTGTGCTGACAACCATAGTATATTCCACAAGATTCATAAACTGGCCAGAAAGCCAAAACATATTTTTTAAAAAGGAAATCTTCTTGGTTCTAAGAAAACTAAGATACCACTTTACATCTATCTCAAACTGAGATAACTCAATATAATAAAGATTTTTAGATCAAAATATTACAATTTATAAACAAATATTTATTTTTAAATATCAATGAGAGCTTCCAGATGACAAAATTGAGAGGGAGTACATTAAAAAATAAATCAAGTACCTTTTACAATTTTTGATCACTAGTCCCAGAAATCACTTAAAATCAAGAACACGGGTAAAAGCCAAACTTGTAAATCTGTAGAAGCTTTATCACTAAAATTATACAGATGGTGGACCCATGTGCAGATTCATATAGGTGCCAAATAGGTAAGCATTTAATAAAATTAAAAGCCTGAACATGTATATGTTCCTTTACTTAAAATTCAATTTAATTCACAAGGAGAAAAGACCAAAGTGGTAAAATAAACAAAAATGCTAAGCACTGACAATGTTCCTTTTCAACATGATTAATAACATAATTACTAAACAGACTAATTCCTAATTACTACTTCAAAAATTTGAAAAGCATTTACTAGCTTATTTCTCCCCCAAAAAAGAAAAGAATATGTGTGTGTGTGTGTGTGTGTGTGTGTGTGTGTGTGTGTGTGTATACACTCAGATACTAATCTATGTCTTCTTCGGATAACTATTTACATATCAATTGTTTCTTTTCCAGATTAAAACAAATTGAGGAGATAAGCAATGAAAAGGTTTAATTCTATTTCTCAAATAAGACGTATGCATCTTCTTCCAAATTTAAATATAAGAGACTTTACATCCATTGCAAGTAATCCAACTGAAATGCAGGTTAATTATGAGCTTTCTCGTGCCAAAGAGGAAGTTGGAGTAAGGTAGGGGTGAGGGGAAGGAAGCCATTTGGTACCTGATATGATCGGGCTTTTTCCTGTCATGTGAAAAATGGGGCAGGATTAAAACATAAGAAAGGTGGTAAAAAGAAATAAAAAGACAAATATTGGAAAGTACTGTGCTGACAACCATAGTATATTCCACAAGATTCATAAACTGGCCAGAAAGCCAAAACATATTTTTTAAAAAGGAAATCTTCTTGGTTCTAAGAAAACTAAGATACCACTTTACATCTATCTCAAACTGAGATAACTCAATATAATAAAGATTTTTAGATCAAAATATTACAATTTATAAACAAATATTTATTTTTAAATATCAATGAGAGCTTCCAGATGACAAAATTGAGAGGGAGTACATTAAAAAATAAATCAAGTACCTTTTACAATTTTTGATCACTAGTCCCAGAAATCACTTAAAATCAAGAACACGGGTAAAAGCCAAACTTGTAAATCTGTAGAAGCTTTATCACTAAAATTATACAGATGGTGGACCCATGTGCAGATTCATATAGGTGCCAAATAGGTAAGCATTTAATAAAATTAAAAGCCTGAACATGTATATGTTCCTTTACTTAAAATTCAATTTAATTCACAAGGAGAAAAGACCAAAGTGGTAAAATAAACAAAAATGCTAAGCACTGACAATGTTCCTTTTCAACATGATTAATAACATAATTACTAAACAGACTAATTCCTAATTACTACTTCAAAAATTTGAAAAGCATTTACTAGCTTATTTCTCCCCCAAAAAAGCAAAGAATATGTGTGTGTGTGTGTGTGTGTGTGTGTGTGTGTGTGTGTGTGTATACACTCAGATACTAATCTATGTCTTCTTCGGATAACTATTTACATATCAATTGTTTCTTTTCCAGATTAAAACAAATTGAGGAGATAAGCAATGAAAAGGTTTAATTCTATTTCTCAAATAAGACGTATGCATCTTCTTCCAAATTTAAATATAAGAGACTTTACATCCATTGCAAGTAATCCAACTGAAATGCAGGTTAATTATGAGCTTTCTCGTGCCAAAGAGGAAGTTGGAGTAAGGTAGGGGTGAGGGGAAGGAAGCCATTTGGTACCTGATATGATCGGGCTTTTTCCTGTCATGTGAAAAAATGGGGCAGGATTAAAACATAAGGGAAAGGTGGTAAAAAGAAATGAAAATGCAAATGTGCAAAAATAAGCAAAGGACTAGCATGATATGAAAACAAAGCAAGAATTAAAGGAACCAGCTCAAGCTCATAACCTAACAAAAGAATCAAAAATATCTGTTGTTTTGCTGATATTATACATATATGCACTTATATAGCTAATTCCGACTCTTAGGAATCTGAAATGCTAATAGCTTAGAAATATGCAAAATATTCTTCAAAGCATTATGGTATAGAAAGTTGGGTAGGATTTCACATGCACACTCTACTATTATTCAGTTATCTGCCTCTATGATCACAGCTATAAATATAAATAGTACCTTTCCTCATCTTAAAAAAATGATAGGAAACAATTACTACACTGCTATTAACTATATAAACCTGAAACAAATGAGAATTTTGCATATGGAAAAGTTCCTTCCACTTACTTACTCACCCTCTTTTCCTCAAATGACAGTGGAGACTCTAAAGCCACACATAAGTAGAGTTTATCTGTAATCTGTGTATACACTTCTTATTTGTATCTTTAGAAGAAGCAAACAGAATTCTTTGCTTTGAGATACTGTATAACACATTTCATGCTTTTAGCTACATTTTCTTGTTCAACAAAGGCCAAACATAGTGTGTAATTACTCAACTTCCTTATTAGTTTTAATAGTTCATTACTAAATGATGTTAATATTTAATTTTTTTTCTTGTTCCTTCATGTTTTCTAAACTTATCATGAAAAGCAAAAGAGAAATATGGGTATTAGTAATCAGTCTAGCACTGACTTGAAGTGAAGCTGCCACACTGAGAAGATGGCCAGGTATGGAAAGACTATTTTGTATATATCACATCTTCAAAAACTCTAATTACAGACATAAAAATCTTAAGAGACACTACAAACTAGAAATCTGAAACCAACCAGAAACAAGTTCTACAATTCACATAAGACATAAAATGCTTCATTTCTTACTCTATTTCAATCACATCAAAGAAAAATACCATCTCTTTGGTTAAATTTCAGATTATAGGATGATGCTTTCAATATTCACTTAGACTTTATGAAATATAGGGTCAGGATTTAAAACTAACTGGAAATTACTAGTCAAATTCACATTTCCCTCAGGAAGCTCTTTTTTAAAAGCTGACTTTGAAATATATATATGTCTCTGTTTCATAAAACTATAGATAATGGCAAATATGTCATCATATGACTGATATCTTGTACAGTGACTACAAGAAAGTATGTGTCCTAAAATTAATTCACAATCGTTTTTAAAAAGTGGGTAGAAGGGCTTCCCTGGTGGTCCAGTGGGTAAAAAGTCCACCTTGCAGTGCAAGGGGCACCAGTTTGATCCCTTCCCACGTGCCACGGAGCGACTGGACTGATGTGTCCAATTACGAGCCAGCGCTCTGGATGCGCCCAGAGCCGGTGCTCTGCAATGAGAGAGGCCACTGCAATGGGTGGCCCACACGGACCAAGGAATAAAGATGGATGAAAATAAATAAAAAAACAATAAATGAGGTTAAAATTAAAAAAAAAAAAAAAGAAGTCAGTAGAAAAAAATCTGTATGCTTGAAGTGCTGAATTCCTGTATTTTTATACTTAATACACAAATAACACAAACACACAGTCTTGTATTCAGAGGCTAGTAGAATATATTAAATCAAACTGGATAGAGAACTAACTAGAGAAGCAGGGCCAAATCTGAATTCATAGACAGGTCAAGAGAAATTACTTCCAAGTATTTCCTGATTTCAGATTTTTGGTAATCTCATATAAAAAAATTAGATACATTCCAAATTATTAATACTGAAAGAAGAGAATTCTAAATAACATTTAATAAATTGTTCTTTCTTCTTCCTTTTATAGTTACTGACTTATAACCTAGAAAATATTTAAGACTTCTCCAAGGTTTTGACTCTTGAAAAGAGTTTTATATAATGTTTGCTATATTCTTTTTTTAATGCTATATTCTTTACAAGTTTGCTTTTAATTAGTGTTTTCATCAAAATATTATTTGAAGGCATATAAAAATGATTTGTTACCCAAAATTTATTCCTAATAATACAAATAGATTAGGAAGGTTTTAAAATAGTTTTTAAGCTATTTTTGTTGTTGCTATTATCAAAGCTATATATTATCTTATGAAAATATAGACTATTTGGAATTTTCATAGCGAGCTCTTTAAAAAGCCTGGTTTTGAGCCTCAATTTGGTCACAAACCAACTACATGACCTTGAATGAACAACTGTTTCCCTGTGCTTCCATTTTCTATACTAAAAACCAATGTGTTAACTACAGTCTATGATTCTAATCTGAGACTGTCACTCTACCATATAGAAATGGCATCTCCTATAAAAGGTGGCCTCGTTTTCAAAGTTACTGTCTTTTTTACTTGGCAAATGGTAGTAACATATCTACAACTGAGAATTTAATAGCTATTCCCTACTTGATATTATTTGTGTTTAATGTCTACCAATTAATACAATTCACGAAACATACAATAAAAAGAACCATGCTTGAATCAATTAATTTTCTACTGTTGTCCTAAATGGCAATGCAATTTTCCACTAACACTTACTGTGCTTCATTTTGAAGTCTGACAGCATTTCTGATAGGAGTAGTCCAGAGAAGTTCATTTCATTTCTTCTTAACATAATGGTATGCTTTTTATGGACTTAGTGTATTTTCCCTGTGTTAAACTTTGAGAAGGTTGTTTTGAAATCTGAAGGTTAAAATTTATTCTAACATTATCTCATGAAACTGCACTGGATTAGAAATCATTATTATCAAAATCTGACAATCACTATTTTTTATTTTAATACCCTACTCTGACCATGGAACCAAAAAAGGCTTAAAAATTATTGGCTTAATTTTTACAGCTTAGAAAACAGAATTTCATTTTTTCATTTTTACTTTACGATAGTTAAAAAATTATTTCTTAACCAGACCATCTTAGTAGATCCTTCTATATTCATCTATTATTTTTAAAGTTCTACATAACTCAAAGAAATTCAGCATCAAATGTAACCACCATTCTTCCAGTTTATATTATTCTCAGGTAAAGAACAATTACTTTCACCATGTACCATTTAAACACCTGACAATATCAAATGCTAAGGAAATACTCAGTGTTATCAATGACATTTGAAAATATCAGTAAATGTTTCTTCTACATACCTTCATTAACAAAACTCAAATTAAGTACACTAAGAATCCATTTCAATATAGTAAATATGCAAGCATAATTGCTTCCACTTAATAAAAATATATACCAAATTAAACTTACCAAGAAAATTCTACTTATTTTGCCAATGTCCACTTTTTAAAAAAATAAAACAATCTTTTCTATCAATAAGTGATTTCATATCCTGTTCAAGCAGCAAATAAAATATACACATTCAACCAATAATATATAATAGTAAATCAGTTAACCAAAAGTGGATACTATTCTCAATTATTAAAAAATTATTCCTTTTTTTTTTTTTAAGAGGCAAATATCCTTGAATAAAAGACCAATCACTGCTATTCAGAAGGATGAACCTGAGACAATCCACTCTTTTTGCCTTAATGTCTGAAATTATTTCATTTCATTAATATGTGAGAAAATATACATTCATTCAAGAGACATTTACTGGATCAGTACTTTAAAAATCAATTTAGAAAAAGAAATTAAGTTTTCAGTAGGCATCAAGTTAAGAAAAAAGGAACACCAGCTGCCACATACACTTCACATATAAAAATAATCCCACATCCTAAAACTGGTTAAAGTTATTGCAAACATCAAAAGATTCACAAGCCAAAATTAAGTAAAAACATACATAAACAGTATACATAGGAAGAACCCAAATAGGGGGAAAAAAAAGCTCACTTGTCCAATTCATCCATTATATTCAATATACAACTTGCAATCAAATTTATTTCACAACAAATATGGGAGGAAGCTCACACTTAAAACGCATTCATTGTAGTAATCTAATCATTACAGATCAAGCACTATAAAAATTCTCCTTGTTTCTTGATTTAAACTTTGCTTAAATTTTATAATTTAGAATTAGTACTGTTATTTTTCACTTGTTTCTAAAGGCCTTCTTCCTAGAAAGGCATCTTATCTCCAAGGACCGAGCTCAGGAAAGTTACTAGGGACTGTGAATTTAGAGAATCATGAAGGAGAGATTTGCCAAACCACAGAGAAAGTCAGAAAACTGAAGATATGGAAAAAGCAAGACTGGTATTCAAAATATATTACCTGTTCCAAGTTTTGAAGGCATTGCTGGCTCGTTTGAACAAATAGCCTTCCATAACAATGCCATTTGCAGCATCTACATTATATTCTAGCTTAGAATCATCACTGGAGAAATCCTAGACAAAATAACAGATGAAAAGGTTCATATGATTTGTACTGATTTCCCTAGATAACAAATCTATTCTAGAGAAACAGCTCAAAAGATTAGAAAAGCTTTGTATTAGGATAATTATATCAACACATCCATAAGAAAAGGAGAGACCTAGGGCTTCCCCTGGTGGTCCAGTAGGTAAGGAAACCGCCTTGCAGTGCAAGGGGTGCGGGTTCCATCCGTGGCCTGGGAAGATCCCACGTGCCGCGGAGTGGCTGGACTGATGTGTCCAATTACCGAGCCGGAGCTCTGAGGTGCATGCACCCAGAGCCGGCGCTCTGCGACGACAGAGGCCACCACGATGGGAGGCCCACAGGAGCCAAAGAACAAAGATGGATGAAAATAGAGAAATGAAAGACCAATAGAAGTGGCCCGCCCGTCCCCCTCCCTCCCCGCTCCACCCCCCAAAAAATAAATAAATTAAAAAATAATAATAATAACTTATAAAAAAAGAGAGAGAAAAGGAGAGACCTAAATAAATGTTCAATAACAGACGAATGCCTCAACACAGCGATGTATTACAAGCCAGTGGACTATTATGTAATAACATAGATGATTATACAGAATACACATTAAAAGAGAAAAAACAATATTAAATTTTATAAGTTACAGAACTTGGATAAATGAATTGTACACACCACGATTAAAAACGCAATAATGGGTATATAAATACACAAGTACACAAGTTGATATTCTATATGTGTCATGTTTAAAATATTTTCATTTAATCACAATATTTTACGGTACTGTATCCTCTAATAATTTTTTAAAGAAATATGTGTACTTTAATTGGGATTAGTTCAATCTGCCACTACGTTCTAAATATATTAACTATTATTATAGTTTTACATTTTTATAATTTTTTCTGGTAGAAACAATAACTCTACTATTTGGAAGTTCAGAAAAAAGCATTACAAAAATTTTATATTTGCAAAGAAGAAGTACCACAGTGTGAAGTGGGCATTCCAAGGTCACTTTTTTATAAGGACTATAAAATTACCCATGGTCATCATTTATCATTCAAATCATCCTAGTTTTCACTTGGATGCAATTCAAACTTTCAATTTTCCTCCAAAGATCCACTAAGTTTTCAAATCAGAAATCCTATATTTAAAATATTCCTCATGAATTTCCAAATAATTTAAACAAAACTGAAAGACTGCTGTGATTCCCAAATTGAAAACTCTAAAACTTCTGGACCAATAATCAAAATTAGAATGCTATTGTATTATATGTAATACAGAGTAGTAGACTTCCATCTTGAGAAAGATTTTAGTAGCGACTAGATGGCCGTCTGCCAAGAATGCTGGAATACAGAGGTTCTGCACTGGATGGGGAGCAGAGTGAGAATCAGCTGACGGCTTTCCAAACCTGAGACTCCATGACGCGGGGAAAAGGAACGGACAAGCTTCAGAATTAAAGACAACACCGCTGATATTTCTCAAAATGTATTCATGGAAGACATGATAATCCAAATAATCAAATGAAATAATCTGTGACATTTCTCCCTGCTTTTACTTTGGGAGAAAAATCATGAAAATTTTAATTCCTCCAGACCTAAATAAATGTTCAATAACAGAATGCCTCAACACAGCGAAGTATTACAAGACAGTGGACTATTAGGTAATAACATAGATGATTATAGAGAATACACAAAAAAAGAGAAAAAACAATATTAAATTTTATAAGTTACAGAACTTGGATAAATGAATTGTACACACCGCGATTAAAATCGCAATAATGGGTATATAAATACACAAGTACACAAGTTGATATTCTATATGTGTCATGTTTAAAATATTTTCATTTAATCACAATATTTTACGGTACTGTATCCTCTAATAATTTTTTAAAGAAATATGTGTACTTTAATTGGGATTAGTTCAATCTGCCACTACGTTCTAAATATATTAACTATTATTATAGTTTTACATTTTTATAATTTTTTCTGGTAGAAACAATAACTCTACTATTTGGAAGTTCAGAAAAAAGCATTACAAAAATTTTATATTTGCAAAGAAGAAGTACCACAGTGTGAAGTGGGCATTCCAAGGTCACTTTTTTATAAGGACTATAAAATTACCCATGGTCATCATTTATCATTCAAATCATCCTAGTTTTCACTTGGATGCAATTCAAACTTTCAATTTTCCTCCAAAGATCCACTAAGTTTTCAAATCAGAAATCCTATATTTAAAATATTCCTCATGAATTTCCAAATAATTTAAACAAAACTGAAAGACTGCTGTGATTCCCAAATTGAAAACTCTAAAACTTCTGGACCAATAATCAAAATTAGAATGCTATTGTATTATATGTAATACAGAGTAGTAGACTTCCATCTTGAGAAAGATTTTAGTAGCGACTAGATGGCCGTCTGCCAAGAATGCTGGAATACAGAGGTTCTGCACTGGATGGGGAGCAGAGTGAGAATCAGCTGACGGCTTTCCAAACCTGAGACTCCATGACGCGGGGAAAAGGAAACGGACAAGCTTCAGAATTAAAGACAACACCGCTGATATTTCTCAAAATGTATTCATGGAAGACATGATAATCCAAATAATCAAATGAAATAATCTGTAAACGGCGACATTTCTCCCTGCTTTTACTTTGCGGGAGAAAAATCATGAAAATTTTAATTCCTCCATTTAAATTTATGTGAAGCTATAACTTAATTATGCAGGCAGAATTAAGTCAGCAGTAGCTATAACTGAGTTTGGCAACATTCCAAAGATTTCTTTGTAACATCAGTAAATTTTTTTTAATAAACTGGAAGTCAGTCAAAACATAAAATAAGACTTGTCTGAAATTGCAGTGCATTACAATTATTTTTTTCTAATTTCAACTATATTTCTTGAGATAAATGAAACCTTCAATATAATTACTATTAATATCAACTATTAATATTTTATAGTACTTAAGATGTGACCAATATGATTTTATAATGAAAGTAACTAATAATACTGAGTAAAACAAATGATATTTAGAATTTAAATGTGCTGATGAGCTGAAGGAATACTCTAAGGCAAAAGAGTAAGTGAAAACTGGAAGCCACGGAGGCAAGCAGAGCAAGAAGCCAAGCTTCATCTTGAGGGCATTTGTTTCATCAGGAGAACTTGAAGCTTTGGTGTGGGGCCCAGGGAACAGAAGGCAACGCCAAGGTTAGCCAATGAGGGAACCCTAACAAAAGATTTCTGTTTTGAAATTGCAAGCAAGGGGATCCTGCATGGGTGCTGTGCGACAGCCTGGAGGAGTGGAATGGGGGGGATATACATATGACTAATCTGGAATCATACATATCTGTAAACAACAAAACTCTGTAAAAGTAAAAAGTAAAATAAAAATTTAAAAAAAAAATAAGAAAAGAAATTGCAAGCAAGACAAGAAGGACCACTATCAGCACTTTGATTCAAGATTATTTTGAAAGTCCTAGCCAGCAAGACAAACAAAAAGGAAAGGATTATGTAATACATTTAGAAAGTTTAGCGACTAGATGGCCGTCTGCCAAGAATGCTGGAATACAGAGGTTCTGCACTGGATGGGGAGCAGAGTGAGAATCAGCTGACGGCTTTCCAAACCTGAGACTCCATGACGCGGGGAAAAGGAAACGGACAAGCTTCAGAATTAAAGACAACACCGCTGATATTTCTCAAAATGTATTCATGGAAGACATGATAATCCAAATAATCAAATGAAATAATCTGTAAACGGCGACATTTCTCCCTGCTTTTACTTTGCGGGAGAAAAATCATGAAAATTTTAATTCCTCCATTTAAATTTATGTGAAGCTATAACTTAATTATGCAGGCAGAATTAAGTCAGCAGTAGCTATAACTGAGTTTGGCAACATTCCAAAGATTTCTTTGTAACATCAGTAAATTTTTTTTAATAAACTGGAAGTCAGTCAAAACATAAAATAAGACTTGTCTGAAATTGCAGTGCATTACAATTATTTTTTTCTAATTTCAACTATATTTCTTGAGATAAATGAAACCTTCAATATAATTACTATTAATATCAACTATTAATATTTTATAGTACTTAAGATGTGACCAATATGATTTTATAATGAAAGTAACTAATAATACTGAGTAAAACAAATGATATTTAGAATTTAAATGTGCTGATGAGCTGAAGGAATACTCTAAGGCAAAAGAGTAAGTGAAAACTGGAAGCCACGGAGGCAAGCAGAGCAAGAAGCCAAGCTTCATCTTGAGGGCATTTGTTTCATCAGGAGAACTTGAAGCTTTGGTGTGGGGCCCAGGGAACAGAAGGCAACGCCAAGGTTAGCCAATGAGGGAACCCTAACAAAAGATTTCTGTTTTGAAATTGCAAGCAAGGGGATCCTGCATGGGTGCTGTGCGACAGCCTGGAGGAGTGGAATGGGGGGGATATACATATGACTAATCTGGGATCATACATATCTGTAAACAACAAAACTCTGTAAAAGTAAAAAGTAAAATAAAAATTTAAAAAAAAAATAAGAAAAGAAATTGCAAGCAAGACAAGAAGGACCACTATCAGCACTTTGATTCAAGATTATTTTGAAAGTCCTAGCCAGCAAGACAAACAAAAAGGAAAGGATTATTTGCACATGATGTGACTTTGTATACTTGACATACAAATGAATTTAGAGATAAATTAGTATTACAGAGAGCTTTTAAAAGACTACTTCTTGGGCTTCTCTTTGGGTAAAGAATCTGCCTTGCACCGCAAGGGGCACTGGTTCAATCCCTGGCCCGGAAAGATTCCACGTGCTGCGGAGATGCTAGACCGGTGTGTTCAATTATGAGCCAGCGCTCTGGAGCACATGTGCCCAGAGCCTGTGCTCTGCAACAAGAGAGGCCACTGCAATGGGAGGCCCACATAGGCCAAGGAATAAAGATGGATGAAAATAAATAAATAAATAGATAAATAATAAAAGGCCAAAAATTAAAAAAAAAAAATCTAAGGCATTCTAAATGGTTTGTTCTGGAAAAGACTACTGGTTAAAAAAATCAACACATAAAAATCAAATTTTGTTCTAATTATAACAAAAGTAAATGGTGAGAAAAAATATGTTTAACAGATAAAATTACAGTAACAGTCCCAATACAAGTATCTAGAAATAAATCTACTAAAAGATATATAAGTAAATGATGAAACTTTATGAAAGTCATTAAAGAAAACAAATAGATATAATTCAGGCTCATGGACTGAAAGACATTAAAAATGAAGATATTAATTCTTTCCCAAATTAATTCACACATCCACTGTAATCCCAATAAGAATCCCCAAAGCTATTTTTATGCAACCTGAAAAGCCACTCCTGAAATTGATATGGAAATACAGAACTTTGGCAATTGACTTTTAAAGATGAGAAGGAAGGAGGTTTCACTTTGTCAGATATCAAGATATGCTATAAAGCTAAAATAATTAAGATAGCACAATATTGGCCTAATTAAGACAAAAGAAAACAATGAAACAATAGAAAGTCTGATACAGACCTCACATGTATGGAAATGTGCTGTTTAAAAGAGTATAAAACAGTAGTAGGGGAAAACAAACTTAAAAAACTGAATCTAGATCATTTAGCTACCAATGCAAAAATAAAAGTAAACTGACTCTCTACCTCATACTACACACATACACACACAAAACAATTACAGACTGATTAAAAGCCTAGACATAAAAAGCAAACCTATAAACATATATAAGATTTTACGGGCGATATACTGTTGTGTTGTGGGTCGGGAGGGACACAAAAAGCACCAGACAGAAAAGATTTCTTGGGCTTCTCTTTGGGTAAAGAATCTGCCTTGCACCGCAAGGGGCACTGGTTCAATCCCTGGCCCGGAAAGATTCCACGTGCTGCGGAGATGCTAGACCGGTGTGTTCAATTATGAGCCAGCGCTCTGGAGCACATGTGCCCAGAGCCTGTGCTCTGCAACAAGAGAGGCCACTGCAATGGGAGGCCCACATAGGCCAAGGAATAAAGATGGATGAAAATAAATAAATAAATAGATAAATAATAAAAGGCCAAAAATTAAAAAAAAAAAATCTAAGGCATTCTAAATGGTTTGTTCTGGAAAAGACTACTGGTTAAAAAAATCAACACATAAAAATCAAATTTTGTTCTAATTATAACAAAAGTAAATGGTGAGAAAAAATATGTTTAACAGATAAAATTACAGTAACAGTCCCAATACAAGTATCTAGAAATAAATCTACTAAAAGATATATAAGTAAATGATGAAACTTTATGAAAGTCATTAAAGAAAACAAATAGATATAATTCAGGCTCATGGACTGAAAGACATTAAAAATGAAGATATTAATTCTTTCCCAAATTAATTCACACATCCACTGTAATCCCAATAAGAATCCCCAAAGCTATTTTTATGCAACCTGAAAAGCCACTCCTGAAATTGATATGGAAATACAGAACTTTGGCAATTGACTTTTAAAGATGAGAAGGAAGGAGGTTTCACTTTGTCAGATATCAAGATATGCTATAAAGCTAAAATAATTAAGATAGCACAATATTGGCCTAATTAAGACAAAAGAAAACAATGAAACAATAGAAAGTCTGATACAGACCTCACATGTATGGAAATGTGCTGTTTAAAAGAGTATAAAACAGTAGTAGGGGAAAACAAACTTAAAAAACTGAATCTAGATCATTTAGCTACCAATGCAAAAATAAAAGTAAACTGACTCTCTACCTCATACTACACACATACACACACAAAACAATTACAGACTGATTAAAAGCCTAGACATAAAAAGCAAACCTATAAACATATATAAGATTTTACGGGCGATATACTGTTGTGTTGTGGGTCGGGAGGGACACAAAAAGCACCAGACAGAAAAGATATTTTAAAAACTAGTGAAAATTAAAAATGCGTATACCCCAAAGAGGGGTTAATAGCTAGAATATCTGAAGATATGATCAACAGCTGGACAACCTAATGGAAAAACAAAAGACCAACAGACATTTAACAAGGAGGATATCCAAATGACCAACAGACATAGGAAAAGGTCATTAGTGACTTAGGCATAAGTCCATATCTATCCACCAAAATAGGCAAAAATTTTAACAGTCTTACAAATACAACAAGGTGTCAAGGAACAACAGGAACTCTCACACAGTGTTGCTTACCAGGAACAGTGTAACATTTTGAAAAATAATTCATCATTACTTACTAACAATGAACATACACACACCCTCCGACCCAGCAATTTTATTCCTAGACATATTTTTTATTACATACAATTTTATTACATTGTAATGGACATACTTTTCCTTGATTTTTAGTTTGACTGGGTCTTTTCCATTTTTTACCTGTAATGCAGCCTTGTGTCAGCATTTAAGGGAAAAAAAAAAAAAAAAAAAAGGGTTAAGTATTCATAACAAGTAAAAATAGCATTACTCTCTTTAAGGAAAAGAATAACTGACCACTATTCAAAATCAAATAAATTAATCAGATTTAATAATCTACTACTCTTGGACATTAGGTATGGCATTGAACTGTTTATAAAATAGGGAAAGATATTAAAAATGCATAATATTCATTAAATAATTCAGTTTAAACAAATAAGAAACATGTTTCTAATATTTAATTAAGACCTCTTGCTTTGGGCTTCCCTGGTGGTCCAGTGGGTAAAGAGTCCGCCTTGCAGTGCAAGGGGCACCAGTCCGATTCCTGGCCAGGGAAGATTCCACGTGCCAAGGAGCAGCTAGACCGGTGTGTCCAATTACAAGCTAGCGCTTTGGAGGGCATGCGCCCAGAACCGGTGCTCTGCAACAAGAGAAGCCACTGCAATGCGAGGCCCACACAGGCCAAAGAATAAAGATGGATGAAAATAAATAAATAAACAAGAGTCCCCTCCCCCACAAAAAGACCTCTTGCTTTAATTAAAAATGACTGGTCCCAGGGGCTCCGGGTCGCTGGCGGTAGCCGGCCGAACTCCTGCGGCACCGACGGCTGCAGCGGCCCCATGAGGCAGCCCCATGGGTCAGACGACAACGCCTCAGCCCGGAGCCTGGTCAGGCTCTAGCTGCGCTGAGAAGGTGGCATGGGAGGCAGGGGGTGAGGGGTGGAAATGACTGGTCCCAATTCTTAAAAATCTTTCCACAGGGCTTCCCTAGAGGTTCAGCGGGTAAAGAGTCCGCCTTGCAGTGCAAGGGGCACCAGTCCGATTCCTGGCCAGGGAAGATTCCACGTGCCAAGGAGCAGCTAGACCGGTGTGTCCAATTACAAGCTAGCGCTTTGGAGGGCATGCGCCCAGAACCGGTGCTCTGCAACAAGAGAAGCCACTGCAATGCGAGGCCCACACAGGCCAAAGAATAAAGATGGATGAAAATAAATAAATAAACAAGAGTCCCCTCCCCCACAAAAAGACCTCTTGCTTTAATTAAAAATGACTGGTCCCAGGGGCTCCGGGTCGCTGGCGGTAGCCGGCCGAACTCCTGCGGCACCGACGGCTGCAGCGGCCCCATGAGGCAGCCCCATGGGTCAGACGACAACGCCTCAGCCCGGAGCCTGGTCAGGCTCTAGCTGCGCTGAGAAGGTGGCATGGGAGGCAGGGGGTGAGGGGTGGAAATGACTGGTCCCAATTCTTAAAAATCTTTCCACAGGGCTTCCCTAGAGGTTCAGCGGGTAAGGACACCGCCTTGCAGTGCAAGGGACACCAGTTCAATCCCTGGCCTGGGAAGATCCCACGTGCCACGCAGCAGCTGGACCGATGTGTCCAACTACCTAGCCCGGGGCTCTGGAGTGCATGCTCCCAGAGCCAGCACTCTGCCGCACAAGAGATCACTGCGATGGGAGGCCCACACAGGCCAAAGAACAAAAATGGATGAAGATAAATAAAGGAAAGACCAATAGAAGTGGACAAAAAAAAAAAGATTAAAAAAAATCTTTCCACAGTAATGCCATTAAAACAAGTTATCCAACCAAAAGTGATGCTAACTTTAAATAAACTAAAACATGGAGGTATTCTTACCTGGCTCTAACTAGAAAGAATGAATTAAACATCTGGTAGAAAGTCTTCCCCTTTTTAAATAATGTTTCTCTTTGAGTATTAACAACCTATCACTTAAAAACAATTTTCCTTTTATTACTGATTTCATTTTCTTTCTTTTTTTGTCATTGACCTCATCTGTTAGATCTAGTTTACTGGTATTTAAAATTCTAAATAAACTATAACAGAAGTTGATTTGACCGCTCAATACCAAGAGAACAGATTTCTCTAAGGAATGCTAGGAGGCATCCTTTTTGCTGTTGTCTTTTAGGAGAAAGTGGGATCACAAACCCCTCCCTACCCAAAATTATGCAGTCAGGTTTCCCACATGTGGGGAAAGCACAGGAGTTGGGTGGGTAAAGCCTCCCCCTGGGAAAACCACCCCCCTGATTGTGGCATCGCTCCTGAAAGGTAAGTACAGGCATCTCTTCACATACTTTTTCCTTTGCCCAAACCTGAGTTCTGTCCTTTTATTTTCAGATTACTACACACAGACAAGAAAAACACTGATGACTATATAAAATATTATTTGGTTGAGTTCTAGGTATATCCAAAGCTTCTAGCACACAGAAATAAAACCTGTCACATTTAAATCATCATTTTTAAGTACATATTTCTCAAATATTACTTTAGTTAGGCTTAGGCAAATTAACAAGAAATGCAAGTGAAACTTCAGCATCACTTGAGAGGGTGAGTGCTGACTTAGGGGGACTACAGCTGGAAATTCCTAGTAGCAAACACACACACACACACACACACACACACGGATGCTACGGTGTTCTCCGACTACAGCTGGAAATTCCTAGTAGCAAACACACACACACACACACACACACACACACGGATGCTACGGTGTTCTCCAACCTCTGCCCACATCTCTACCTCCACCCACCAGTCACTGCTACCTCCCATACAGATATCCACACACACACATCCATTTTTACAGGGGTTAGTGATATCCCAACTGAAAAAAAAAACATAAAAGGGAGGTAATGCCATTAAAACAAGTTATCCAACCAAAAGTGATGCTAACTTTAAATAAACTAAAACATGGAGGTATTCTTACCTGGCTCTAACTAGAAAGAATGAATTAAACATCTGGTAGAAAGTCTTCCCCTTTTTAAATAATGTTTCTCTTTGAGTATTAACAACCTATCACTTAAAAACAATTTTCCTTTTATTACTGATTTCATTTTCTTTCTTTTTTTGTCATTGACCTCATCTGTTAGATCTAGTTTACTGGTATTTAAAATTCTAAATAAACTATAACAGAAGTTGATTTGACCGCTCAATACCAAGAGAACAGATTTCTCTAAGGAATGCTAGGAGGCATCCTTTTTGCTGTTGTCTTTTAGGAGAAAGTGGGATCACAAACCCCTCCCTACCCAAAATTATGCAGTCAGGTTTCCCACATGTGGGGAAATCACAGGAGTTGGGTGGGTAAAGCCTCCCCCTGGGAAAACCACCCCCCTGATTGTGGCATCGCTCCTGAAAGGTAAGTACAGGCATCTCTTCACATACTTTTTCCTTTGCCCAAACCTGAGTTCTGTCCTTTTATTTTCAGATTACTACACACAGACAAGAAAAACACTGATGACTATATAAAATATTATTTGGTTGAGTTCTAGGTATATCCAAAGCTTCTAGCACACAGAAATAAAACCTGTCACATTTAAATCATCATTTTTAAGTACATATTTCTCAAATATTACTTTAGTTAGGCTTAGGCAAATTAACAAGAAATGCAAGTGAAACTTCAGCATCACTTGAGAGGGTGAGTGCTGACTTAGGGGGACTACAGCTGGAAATTCCTAGTAGCAAACACACACACACACACACACACACACACGGATGCTACGGTGTTCTCCGACTACAGCTGGAAATTCCTAGTAGCAAACACACACACACACACACACACACACACACGGATGCTACGGTGTTCTCCAACCTCTGCCCACATCTCTACCTCCACCCACCAGTCACTGCTACCTCCCATACAGATATCCACACACACACATCCATTTTTACAGGGGTTAGTGATATCCCAACTGAAACTGTAAGTAGTCTTTTAATTAAACTCTTAACTAAGCGCCACTTTTAAATCAGTTAAGGTCCTGAGAAACTGATGTTTTTATAAGCAGGCTCAAGACCAAGGCTTGCAAAAATTTTGATACAAAAGAATAGTAAAATACATACCTGAACACTGGAAAAATATTTTGTTTTGTAAAACAAGGAGGAATTCATGTCTATGATTTAATTATTAAAGCAATTCAAAGGATTTATTTCAACACGATATCATGCTGAAACCAATAATCCCAAAAATTGTATAAAAAGAGAATTAATCTCCTTTAATTTCTCCCAAGTACCTTTTGTTGAATGGTGGAATGTTTTTGCTCCATTTCTCTTTTCTCCTTTGCTGCATCCACAACCAGTCGATCCAACTGTAAAGGAGAAAAGGAGTAAATTATACAAATGTAAAAGTTAAAAAAGATTGATTACTTTCGAAAAATTATATTCCAAATAAGCTCGATGATTTAGGTTTACCTAAAAAGGCATTTTGGCTACAATTGTAAAGTGGAAGTTCTTTTTTTTTTTTGGTTTCATATCCTCTTTGAGAAAGTCTGTAACTCCTCTTGGCTTCCCTGCTGGCTCAGATGGTAAAGAAGCCGCCTGCAATACCAGAGACCTGGGTTCAGTCCCTAAGTTGGAAAGATTCCCTAGAGGGGGGCATGGCAACCCACTTCAGTATTCTTGCCTGGAGAATTCCATGGAAAGAGGAGCCTGGCGGGCACGTCCATGGGGTCGCAGAGTTAGACACAACTGAGCAACTAAGCATGTAACTCCTCTAGGGGAAATGTTTCCAAGAACAATTATGGTGCCAAGCAATTGTGACAGGTGTCCTTGTCTAGGATACAACAGTGGTAACATGTTCACTCCTTGACTTAAGGAGAATGGCTCCTGATTAAGTGCCAGCTGATATGCTCAGCAATCATGGTAATCACGATCAAGGATAGAAAGAAGATACACTGGTGATTTTTATCCCCAAGTTGCAAAAGGCAACAGCTTGTGTGCCAGCTCTCACAAGTTCAACATAACGTTTCACTCCTTGACTTAGTGATATCCCAACTGAAACTGTAAGTAGTCTTTTAATTAAACTCTTAACTAAGCGCCACTTTTAAATCAGTTAAGGTCCTGAGAAACTGATGTTTTTATAAGCAGGCTCAAGACCAAGGCTTGCAAAAATTTTGATACAAAAGAATAGTAAAATACATACCTGAACACTGGAAAAATATTTTGTTTTGTAAAACAAGGAGGAATTCATGTCTATGATTTAATTATTAAAGCAATTCAAAGGATTTATTTCAACACGATATCATGCTGAAACCAATAATCCCAAAAATTGTATAAAAAGAGAATTAATCTCCTTTAATTTCTCCCAAGTACCTTTTGTTGAATGGTGGAATGTTTTTGCTCCATTTCTCTTTTCTCCTTTGCTGCATCCACAACCAGTCGATCCAACTGTAAAGGAGAAAAGGAGTAAATTATACAAATGTAAAAGTTAAAAAAGATTGATTACTTTCGAAAAATTATATTCCAAATAAGCTCGATGATTTAGGTTTACCTAAAAAGGCATTTTGGCTACAATTGTAAAGTGGAAGTTCTTTTTTTTTTCTGGTTTCATATCCTCTTTGAGAAAGTCTGTAACTCCTCTTGGCTTCCCTGCTGGCTCAGATGGTAAAGAAGCCGCCTGCAATACCAGAGACCTGGGTTCAGTCCCTAAGTTGGAAAGATTCCCTAGAGGGGGGCATGGCAACCCACTTCAGTATTCTTGCCTGGAGAATTCCATGGAAAGAGGAGCCTGGCGGGCACGTCCATGGGGTCGCAGAGTTAGACACAACTGAGCAACTAAGCATGTAACTCCTCTAGGGGAAATGTTTCCAAGAACAATTATGGTGCCAAGCAATTGTGACAGGTGTCCTTGTCTAGGATACAACAGTGGTAACATGTTCACTCCTTGACTTAAGGAGAATGGCTCCTGATTAAGTGCCAGCTGATATGCTCAGCAATCATGGTAATCACGATCAAGGATAGAAAGAAGATACACTGGTGATTTTTTTATCCCCAAGTTGCAAAAGGCAGCAGCTAAGCTTGTGTGTGCCAGCTCTCACAAGTTCAACATAACAGACATTTCCAATCACTCAAGATACATAATGCCTTCCAGTTGGCTTCTTAATGTTATAATAAAATCTAAAAGGTAGAAAAAATAATTCAACAGATAAAAGAGAAAATTTAGGTCAGGGTATAAAATCATCAATTTTTTCTTTTAAAAACAATTCTTAAACTTATAAAATCAGAAAATCCCACTTCAGTCTTTTTCCTTTCCATCAGAAGAAAAATATCTGTTTTCCAGTACTGACAAAAGCACCTGTTTCTTGAATTCCTCTTTGCTGGAGTAACAAACAATTAGGTTTAAAATACTCTAAGAGATTCATAAAGTTAGAAAACAAACTTACAGTTGCCAGGGAAAGGGACAGTTAGAGAGTTCTGGATGGACATGTACACACTGCTATATTTTAAAAAGTTAACCAACAAGGACCTAATATATAGCACATGGAACTCTGCTCAATGTTATATGACTGCCTGGATGGGAGGGAGGTTTGGAGAAGAATGGAACATGTATACATACGGCTTAGTCCCTTCACTGTTCACCTGAGAGTACCATAACACTGTTAATCAGCTATACCTCAACAGAAAATAAAAAGTTCAAAAGTAAATGAATAAATAAAACACTCCATTATGCGTGTCTACTTTTCTTAACTGAGATATGTATCATTTCATCTTTGAATATCCATTACCTTGAACTAATGTGTGACAAATGAAAAATATGTTCAAAAATAATCAAATGCTTTCATTGATACTTGGGGCATGGCAACCCACTTCAGTATTCTTGCCTGGAGAATTCCATGGAAAGAGGAGCCTGGCGGGCACGTCCATGGGGTCGCAGAGTTAGACACAACTGAGCAACTAAGCATGTAACTCCTCTAGGGGAAATGTTTCCAAGAACAATTATGGTGCCAAGCAATTGTGACAGGTGTCCTTGTCTAGGATACAACAGTGGTAACATGTTCACTCCTTGACTTAAGGAGAATGGCTCCTGATTAAGTGCCAGCTGATATGCTCAGCAATCATGGTAATCACGATCAAGGATAGAAAGAAGATACACTGGTGATTTTTTTATCCCCAAGTTGCAAAAGGCAGCAGCTAAGCTTGTGTGTGCCAGCTCTCACAAGTTCAACATAACAGACATTTCCAATCACTCAAGATACATAATGCCTTCCAGTTGGCTTCTTAATGTTATAATAAAATCTAAAAGGTAGAAAAAATAATTCAACAGATAAAAGAGAAAATTTAGGTCAGGGTATAAAATCATCAATTTTTTCTTTTAAAAACAATTCTTAAACTTATAAAATCAGAAAATCCCACTTCAGTCTTTTTCCTTTCCATCAGAAGAAAAATATCTGTTTTCCAGTACTGACAAAAGCACCTGTTTCTTGAATTCCTCTTTGCTGGAGTAACAAACAATTAGGTTTAAAATACTCTAAGAGATTCATAAAGTTAGAAAACAAACTTACAGTTGCCAGGGAAAGGGACAGTTAGAGAGTTCTGGATGGACATGTACACACTGCTATATTTTAAAAAGTTAACCAACAAGGACCTAATATATAGCACATGGAACTCTGCTCAATGTTATATGACTGCCTGGATGGGAGGGAGGTTTGGAGAAGAATGGAACATGTATACATACGGCTTAGTCCCTTCACTGTTCACCTGAGAGTACCATAACACTGTTAATCAGCTATACCTCAACAGAAAATAAAAAGTTCAAAAGTAAATGAATAAATAAAACACTCCATTATGCGTGTCTACTTTTCTTAACTGAGATATGTATCATTTCATCTTTGAATATCCATTACCTTGAACTAATGTGTGACAAATGAAAAATATGTCAATATCAAAGACTATGGAGAAAGAGAAAGTATTAAATGTCCAAATGCTTTCATTGATATTCTTTAAAAACAAAACTGAAGGGCTTCACTGGTGGTCCAGTGGGTAAGGACACCACCTTGCAGTGCAAGCGGCGCCAGTTCGATCCCTGGCCTTGGAAGATCCTACGTGCCGCAGAGCGGCTGGACCAATGTGTCCAACTACGGAGCTGGAGCTCTGGAGCGCATGTGCCCAGAGCTGGTGCTCTGTGACGAGAGAGGTCACTGCGATGGGAGGCCCACACAGGCCAAAGAACAAAGATAAATAAATGAAAGACCAACAGAAGTAGCAAAAACAACAAATAAATAATTAATTTTAAAAAAAACACTGAGAAGAGGCCTTCTTAAAAGATTATGTGATCCTTGATTCACTCTGTATAACAAATGGTGGGTTTTTCCTACAGGAGACTAATTCTGGCCACAGAATCTTTGTATCACTGAATAATAATAACAAAAGAAAACACTGAAATAGAACTATCACTATGATAAAATATTTCATTTAGATGGCAACTATACTACTCCACTCTCGGATCTAATGCATAGATGCCATACTGACATGTCGTGCTGATTTAATGAGTGATGGTGCACTAGGAAAATGTTTGTCCTTGTGGCTTCTGACGGTGAATGAGTGGAATACCATTATACCCTGGTTTACAGCCTTTAACTGAACAACGTGCAAATGCTTCTCATACATCCAGGCTGAAGTGCAGGAGAAGGCACTTCCAAGATTCAAACTGATACTCATAAACTCGCACACCTGTACCTTCCACACCAGTACTACAGTGCCAGTGATGGCAGTCAACTGTCAAATTGTTAGTACATTTCCCGGCTACATCCCACTCCACTGTTACTGCAGCAGAAAGGAGGACAATTTCCCTCTCTCTATTGGGGCAGAAGGATAAAGAAAATGTATCTTTTGGCACAGTGAAGTGCTGGAGGACATATGAGCTGGACAGATGCAAAGGCTCGCAGTCTCGTGGTCTAGATGCTGGGTGCTGAGTCAGGAAGAGGCAGCTGGAGCACAGGAGCATGGGTCCCACGTTTCTCTTAGTTTGGACATCATGAGGTTCACGGGCTCCTAGGACTAATCAGGGGCTTCCAATCCTCTACTTATGTTTTAAATCTCTTACACCTCTACCACCTCAGATTTCATAACTTCACTTTCTCTTTTACCTTCTCCCATTCCTGCACTTTTATATGTGTGCAAATTTAATAAACTAATTCCTTGAATAAAATCTTTCTAACACCTATACTCTTCTCCCAATGTGTCCAACACGGAGCTGGAGCTCTGGAGCGCATGTGCCCAGAGCTGGTGCTCTGTGACGAGAGAGGTCACTGCGATGGGAGGCCCACACAGGCCAAAGAACAAAGATAAATAAATGAAAGACCAACAGAAGTAGCAAAAACAACAAATAAATAATTAATTTTAAAAAAAACACTGAGAAGAGGCCTTCTTAAAAGATTATGTGATCCTTGATTCACTCTGTATAACAAATGGTGGGTTTTTTCCTACAGGAGACTAATTCTGGCCACAGAATCTTTGTATCACTGAATAATAATAACAAAAGAAAACACTGAAATAGAACTATCACTATGATAAAATATTTCATTTAGATGGCAACTATACTACTCCACTCTCGGATCTAATGCATAGATGCCATACTGACATGTCGTGCTGATTTAATGAGTGATGGTGCACTAGGAAAATGTTTGTCCTTGTGGCTTCTGACGGTGAATGAGTGGAATACCATTATACCCTGGTTTACAGCCTTTAACTGAACAACGTGCAAATGCTTCTCATACATCCAGGCTGAAGTGCAGGAGAAGGCACTTCCAAGATTCAAACTGATACTCATAAACTCGCACACCTGTACCTTCCACACCAGTACTACAGTGCCAGTGATGGCAGTCAACTGTCAAATTGTTAGTACATTTCCCGGCTACATCCCACTCCACTGTTACTGCAGCAGAAAGGAGGACAATTTCCCTCTCTCTATTGGGGCAGAAGGATAAAGAAAATGTATCTTTTGGCACAGTGAAGTGCTGGAGGACATATGAGCTGGACAGATGCAAAGGCTCGCAGTCTCGTGGTCTAGATGCTGGGTGCTGAGTCAGGAAGAGGCAGCTGGAGCACAGGAGCATGGGTCCCACGTTTCTCTTAGTTTGGACATCATGAGGTTCACGGGCTCCTAGGACTAATCAGGGGCTTCCAATCCTCTACTTATGTTTTAAATCTCTTACACCTCTACCACCTCAGATTTCATAACTTCTCTTTCTGCTTTTTACCTTCTCCCATTCCCGTGCACTTTTATATGTGTGCAAATTTAATAAACTAATTCCTTGAATAAAATCTTTCTAACACCTATACTCCTCTCTCTTTACTTTACAATACAACTGCTTAAAAATGTTACCCTGTTCTCTGTGTGCACATTTCATATTCATCTAACCAGTATCATTTAGCTTTTACCACCTGGCCCCTCATCTCTCTCAGAAGTAACAAATAACCTTGTTGCTGCTAAACTGTGAAGAGGCAGTCCTCAGTCCTAGGTTTACCTGATCTTCTTTTCAGTCTTTGTACTGACACCATCCCCATCTTTTATGAGACACTCTTGCTTGTCCAGTGCTACCATGGTCTCCTACTTTTTCACCTCCTCTCCCTTCAATGTTCTCATGGAACTCCTCTTACCTAGTCATCTCTTTTTTTTTCTTTTTTTTTTTGCCACTTCTATTGGTATTTCATTTATTTATTTTCATCCATCTTTGTTCTTTGGCACACATGGGCCTCTGATTGCAGTGGCCTCACTCATTGCAGAGCACTGGCTTCGGGTGCATGTACCCCAGAGCTCCAGCTCGGTAATTGGACACATCAGTCCAGCCGCTCCACGGCACAGGGGATCTTCCCAGGCCAGGGATCGAGCCAGCACCCCTCACACTGTAAGGCAGTGTCCTTATCCACCGGACCAGCAGGGAAGCCGTAGCCATCTCTCCTTTTTTTTTACTTTTTATTTTCACAGAGTTTTGTTGTTCACAGATATGTATAATCCTAGATTAGTCATATGCATATCCCTGGCCCCCTCTCACCTTTTAAAAACAGGTCATTCCGAGGGCTCTGTCCCAAGTCAAATTCTCTTTTATTCCATACTTGTGGCCCTTGACCTTAACTTACATAATCAAAAGTATTAGGCATGGTATTTGGTTGTTTATGTTTTTAAAAATAAGTTTATGATTTTGAAACACCTATTAACTCTCCTTGGGTCAATTCACACACTCTTATGACTGCAATTAGCAATCATATGCCATGGATTCCTTTAGTATTTCTTTCTCTTGAACTCCAGATATATCCATCACTCAGATGCCCTATCCCCAAACTCAATACATTTAAACTTGAACTCACAGTGTCCCTCCACTCTGGAACTGGCTACATATTCCTCTAGTCTGTCTATTTAGCTCCATCCCTACTTCCGACCCTCTAGTTCCAGGTGCCATAATCTCATAGCTGAATTTCTGGAAGAACTTCCAACTGGCCGTCTCCAACCAGGCCATATTACACAAGAAGACACGACAGGCAATAGAATTCAGATGTTTTTCAGGGACTTGCAAAATTACTTGAGACCTGGGAGGGTAAGAACTGCAAGACTGAAATCAATAAATGTCAAAATGTACAATTATTAAAACTAGTCAACTACAATCCAATGCATTTTTTGGTAAATTGATACTTAGTACAAGATGACGGTACAATCTAATGTTTGATAAGATGTGGGGAGTGCCTAGGGCCTAGGAAGGTCATGTCTTCTTCCCAAGTCTGGGTTGGATATACTATTTCTAACTTCCAATAACACATGAGGTAGAGACAGCTTGCTATCTCCCATATCCATTCCCTCCTCCTTTCTTAATAAAAGAGTCTCCAAATTCTAGTAGGTTAAGAGGACTACCTACATTAAGACCCGCCTTCAGCTAGAGGGACAATGGAACATGTATGAAAGTGGCACATCATTTAATACCCTCAAAGAATGCTGGGCCCAGCTTCGGTAATTGGACACATCAGTCCAGCCTCCACGGCACAGGGGATCTTCCCAGGCCAGGGATCGAGCCAGCACCCCTCACACTGTAAGGCAGTGTCCTTATCCACCGGACCAGCAGGGAAGCCGTAGCCATCTCTCCTTTTTTTTTACTTTTTATTTTCACAGAGTTTTGTTGTTCACAGATATGTATAATCCTAGATTAGTCATATGCATATCCCTGGCCCCCTCTCACCTTTTAAAAACAGGTCATTCCGAGGGCTCTGTCCCAAGTCAAATTCTCTTTTATTCCATACTTGTGGCCCTTGACCTTAACTTACATAATCAAAAGTATTAGGCATGGTATTTGGTTGTTTATGTTTTTAAAAATAAGTTTATGATTTTGAAACACCTATTAACTCTCCTTGGGTCAATTCACACTCTTATGACTGCAATTAGCAATCATATGCCATGGATTCCTTTAGTATTTCTTTCTCTTGAACTCCAGATATATCCATCACTCAGATGCCCTATCCCCAAACTCAATACATTTAAACTTGAACTCACAGTGTCCCTCCACTCTGGAACTGGCTACATATTCCTCTAGTCTGTCTATTTAGCTCCATCCCTACTTCCGACCCTCTAGTTCCAGGTGCCATAATCTCATAGCTGAATTTCTGGAAGAACTTCCAACTGGCCGTCTCCAACCAGGCCATATTACACAAGAAGACACGACAGGCAATAGAATTCAGATGTTTTTCAGGGACTTGCAAAATTACTTGAGACCTGGGAGGGTAAGAACTGCAAGACTGAAATCAATAAATGTCAAAATGTACAATTATTAAAACTAGTCAACTACAATCCAATGCATTTTTTGGTAAATTGATACTTAGTACAAGATGACGGTACAATCTAATGTTTGATAAGATGTGGGGAGTGCCTAGGGCCTAGGAAGGTCATGTCTTCTTCCCAAGTCTGGGTTGGATATACTATTTCTAACTTCCAATAACACATGAGGTAGAGACAGCTTGCTATCTCCCATATCCATTCCCTCCTCCTTTCTTAATAAAAGAGTCTCCAAATTCTAGTAGGTTAAGAGGACTACCTACATTAACACTGTATTTCCCAGCTTTCCTTTCAGCTAGAGGGACAATGGAACATGTATGAAAGTGGCACATACAATTTCTCGAAACTACCCTCAAAGAGAGGGAATGAATCTTTCTTTCCCCTTCCATCCTGCTGGCTACAATTTGGATATGATGGCCAAAGCCTGATGAACCGCTCTGAACTATTAGGCAGACTCCAAATATATAAAAGCCTGGGTCCCTACAGATTAAGTGATCACCATACTAGACCTTTGATTTTACATAAAAGAAATAAAATTCTATCCTGTCAAAGCTCATGCTATTTCTGGTTTTCTATCACATGCAAGCAAAATCTAATCTCAGTTAAATACCCAGACAGGGCACTCAGCACAAAGATTAACACTGTGGTGACTTCTTGTTTTCTTCCAGTAGATAAGTACCGTAGAGGCAAGGAAGAGCATTTCAATAATTCATGGCATATAACCTACACTCCAACAACTTTCCAACACACACACACACATACACATGCATGTACCATATTTATTTTCTGTCAATGGAAGCAATTATCATTCTGCTCTTACTTTTTCCCCATTTCTCAAAATACTATATTTCATTCCTTAATACTCTCTCCTCAAAAAGCAACCTGAACCATTTTGGTAAAGACAACCAAGTGAAAACTAACAGAATCCATAAAACTCACCAGTCGGGCTTCCCCTGGTGGTCCAGTGGGTAAGGACACCGCCTTGCAGTGCAAGGGGCGCCGGTTCGATCCCTGGCCTGGGAGGATCCCACGTGCCGCGGAGCGGCTGGACTTGCAAAATTACTTGAGACCTGGGAGGGTAATAACTGCAAGCATGAAATCAATAAATGTCAAAATGTACAATTATTAAAACTAGTCAACTACAATCCAATGCATTTTTTGGTAAATTGATACTTAGTACAAGATGACGGTACAATCTAATGTTTGATAAGATGTGGGGAGTGCCTAGGGCCTAGGAAGGTCATGTCTTCTTCCCAAGTCTGGGTTGGATATACTATTTCTAACTTCCAATAACACATGAGGTAGAGACAGCTTGCTATCTCCCATATCCATTCCCTCCTCCTTTCTTAATAAAAGAGTCTCCAAATTCTAGTAGGTTAAGAGGACTACCTACATTAACACTGTATTTCCCAGCTTTCCTTTCAGCTAGAGGGACAATGGAACATGTATGAAAGTGGCACATACAATTTCTCGAAACTACCCTCAAAGAGAGGGAATGAATCTTTCTTTCCCCTTCCATCCTGCTGGCTACAATTTGGATATGATGGCCAAAGCCTGATGAACCGCTCTGAACTATTAGGCAGACTCCAAATATATAAAAGCCTGGGTCCCTACAGATTAAGTGATCACCATACTAGACCTTTGATTTTACATAAAAGAAATAAAATTCTATCCTGTCAAAGCTCATGCTATTTCTGGTTTTCTATCACATGCAAGCAAAATCTAATCTCAGTTAAATACCCAGACAGGGCACTCAGCACAAAGATTAACACTGTGGTGACTTCTTGTTTTCTTCCAGTAGATAAGTACCGTAGAGGCAAGGAAGAGCATTTCAATAATTCATGGCATATAACCTACACTCCAACAACTTTCCAACACACACACACACATACACATGCATGTACCATATTTATTTTCTGTCAATGGAAGCAATTATCATTCTGCTCTTACTTTTTCCCCATTTCTCAAAATACTATATTTCATTCCTTAATACTCTCTCCTCAAAAAGCAACCTGAACCATTTTGGTAAAGACAACCAAGTGAAAACTAACAGAATCCATAAAACTCACCAGTCGGGCTTCCCCTGGTGGTCCAGTGGGTAAGGACACCGCCTTGCAGTGCAAGGGGCGCCGGTTCGATCCCTGGCCTGGGAGGATCCCACGTGCCGCGGAGCGGCTGGACCGATGTGTCCAATTACCGAGCCGGAGCTCTGGAGCGCATGTGCCCAGAGCCAGTGCTCTGCAGTGACAGTGGCCACTGCGATGGGAGGCCCACAGGAGCCAAGGAACAAAGACGGATGAAAATGGAGAAATGAAAGACCAGTGGAAGTGGCCCGCCCGTTCCCTTCCCTCCCTACCCCACCCTCCAAAGGATAAATAAATTAAAAAATTAAAAAAAAAAAAAAAAAAAAAACTCACCAGTCAACAAAAAAGAATGTCTGGGAACATATTTAACATGAAGTTCTGATCGTTGCTGTTGCTGTTTAGTCACTCAGTCGTGTCCAACTCTTCTGCAATCTCATGGACTGTAGCCTGCCAGGCTCCTCTGTCCATGGGATTTTACCAGGCAAGAATACTAGAGTAGGTTGCCATTTCCGTCTCCAAACACTCTTCCCAACCCAGGAATCTAACCTGCATCTCCTATATTGGCAGGCGGATTCTTTACCATTGAACCATCAGGGAAGCCTGAAGTTCTTATCAGTTATCAAAAAATAATTTAAATATAGCAAGATTTCTATATAATATATATAACTCACACATGTTTCTGTGTGTGTGTACAAAATGAAAAAGTTCCCTTGAATTTTATAATCTTAAAATTCTAAACTTTTTTTTTATTCAGGGACTTCCTTGGGAATCCAATGGCTAGGACTCCACACTCCCAATGCAGGGGAACCCAGATTTGACCCTTGGCTAGGGAACTCAATCCCATATGCCTGCCACAACTAAGACCCAAGGTAGCTAAATAAATAAATAAGTAAATAAATATTTTACAAATTTTATTATTCAAAATAGCAAAATGCAATTTCTTTGAAAATAAAAAGTAGCTGTAACTGAAATAAGGTATCAATTAGGATAGTAACTCAATAATCCAAATGTAAGAAATAAAAATAAATGAATCCAGCTACATATACTGTAAATCAAACACTTTGTTTTTAAAATTCTTCTTTTCAGTACTATCATACAACTATCTACAACATATTCCTTACCTTTAATCTCATTTTTGGTTATACATTTAACTCATACATAAATTTGCTATAACAAACTTCTACATTAAATAAATTAAACATCAGGGCTTCCCTGGTGTCCAGTGGGTAAACTGTGTGCCTTGCGGTGCCAGGGCACCAGTTCGATCCCTGGCCTGGGAAGATCCCACATGCTGTGAAGTGGCTGGACAGGTGTGTCCAGTTACCAGCCAGCACTCTGGAGCACATGTGCCCAGAGCCAGTGCTCTGCAAGGAGAGAGGCCACTGCAATGGGAGACTCACACAGGCCAAAGAATAAAGATGTATGAAAAATAAAGTAAATTAAAAAATCGATAAAAAGAGTCCAAAATTTAAAAAATAAATAAAACATTAAATTTCCCAATTTGTTTAATCTCTTCAAAAGTACAGATACTAAAACAAAGATAACAACAACAAAATAAGTAAACAACTCAAACTCTTCCCAACCCAGGAATCTAACCTGCAAATTGGCAGGCGGATTCTTTACCATTGAACCATCAGGAAGCCTGAAGTTCTTATCAGTTATCAAAAATAATTTAAATATAGCAAGATTTCTATATAATATATATAACTCACACATGTTTCTGTGTGTGTGTACAAAATGAAAAAGTTCCCTTGAATTTTATAATCTTAAAATTCTAAACTTTTTATTCAGGGACTTCCTTGGGAATCCAATGGCTAGGACTCCACACTCCCAATGCAGGGGAACCCAGATTTGACCCTTGGCTAGGGAACTCAATCCCATATGCCTGCCACAACTAAGACCCAAGGTAGCTAAATAAATAAATAAGTAAATAAATATTTTACAAATTTTATTATTCAAAATAGCAAAATGCAATTTCTTTGAAAATAAAAAGTAGCTGTAACTGAAATAAGGTATCAATTAGGATAGTAACTCAATAATCCAAATGTAAGAAATAAAAATAAATGAATCCAGCTACATATACTGTAAATCAAACACTTTGTTTTTAAAATTCTTCTTTTCAGTACTATCATACAACTATCTACAACATATTCCTTACCTTTAATCTCATTTTTGGTTATACATTTAACTCATACATAAATTTGCTATAACAAACTTCTACATTAAATAAATTAAACATCAGGGCTTCCCTGGTGTCCAGTGGGTAAAATGTCCGCCTTGCAGTGCAAGGGGCACCAGTTCGATCCCTGGCCTGGGAAGATCCCACATGCTGTGAAGTGGCTGGACAGGTGTGTCCAGTTACCAGCCAGCACTCTGGAGCACATGTGCCCAGAGCCAGTGCTCTGCAAGGAGAGAGGCCACTGCAATGGGAGACTCACACAGGCCAAAGAATAAAGATGTATGAAAAATAAAGTAAATTAAAAAATCGATAAAAAGAGTCCAAAATTTAAAAAATAAATAAAACATTAAATTTCCCAATTTGTTTAATCTCTTCAAAAGTACAGATACTAAAACAAAGATAACAACAACAAAATAAGTAAACAACTCAAACTGAGAAACTTCTGCACAGCAAAGAAAACCATCAGCAAAATGAAAAGACAAGCTATCAAATGGCTGAAAATATTCACAAATCATATATTTGGTAGGAGGTTAATACCTAAAATATATAAAGAACTGGGTTTCCCCTGGTGGTCTAGTAAGTAAGGACACTGCCTTGCAGTGCAAGGGGCACCAGTTCGATCGCTGGCCTGGGAAGATCCCACGTGCCACTGAGCGGCTGGACTGATGTGTCCAATTACCCAGCTGGAGCTCTGGGGTGCATGCGCCCAGAACCGGCGCTCTGCGATGACAGACGCCACCGCGACGGGAGGCCCACAGGAGCCAAAGAACAAAGACGGATGAAAATAGAGGAATGAAAGACCAATGGAAGTGGCCCGCCCATACCCCTCCCTCCCCACCCCACCCCTCAAAAGATAAAAAATAAAAAAACAAAAACTCAATTGGCACTTAAAAAAAAAAAAAATATATATATATATATATATATATATATAGAGAGAGAGAGAGAGAGAGAGAGAGAGAACTGAGACAACTCAATGGCAAAAAATAAATAAATAAATCCAATTATAAAATGGGAAGAGTGGGTGAAACAAGCCACTGATTTGACCTTACAGAAAATTTTGTTAAAATACTGAACCTACTAACTTGAAATTACATTGACTATATTTTAGTTTATTTATAAATGGTGAACTCAGTTTCTGAAAGTAAACTTTTTATTTGCAATTTTAAAAAAATGGGGAGAGAATATAAACAGACATTTTCTCATGGAAGACACACGGATGGACAACAAGGGACTCAAAGTACTAAATGCTACAAATAACAAAGGGCTTCTAAATCAAAACTACAACAAAGTGTCACCTCACAACTGTTAGAATGGTTGTCACCAGGGCTTCCCTGGTGGTCCAGTGGGTAAAGAGTCCTCCTTGCAGTGCGAGGGGCACCAATTCGATCCCTGTCCCGGGAAGATCTCACACGCTGAGAAGTAGCTGGACCAGTGTGTCTAATTACAAGCCAGCGCTCTGGAGTGCACGCGCCCAGAACTGGTGCTCTGCAAGGAGAGTGGCCACTGCAAGGGGAGGCCCACACAGGCCAAAGAATAAAAAAGATGGACGAAAATATATATAAATAAAAAAAGAGGCATGATGGGGAAAAGGAAAGAAAAAAAAGACTCAGAACAGCCAAAAAAAAAAAAAAGGATTGACGGATTGACTGTCACCAGACAGGGGAAGACCGTCAGGGATGTACAGAACAGGGAAGCCGTGTGCACTCATGGTGACAGTGAAACTGGCACAGTCACTATGAAAACAGCATGGAGGTTTCTCAAAAAATTAAAAACAGAACTACTATATGATCCAGCAATTCTACTTCTGGGCATTTATCTGAAGGAAATGAAGACACTAACTCGAAAAGACAGCTGCATCCCCACATTCACTACAGCATTATTCAGCCAAGATGTGAAAGTAACCCACGTGTCCCTGGATACAAGAAATTAAAAATGTGGTATACATAGATAATGGAATATTATTCAGCCATAACAGAAGGGAAATCCTGCCTTTAGCAATGGGGATGGATCCTGAGGGCATTACAGTAAGTTAAATAAGTCATAGATAGAAAAGAAACTATTATTTGTTCACACTGAACTAATTTGTGGAATTAAAAAACAGAAACAAAACTCAGAACTCACAGAAAGAACAGATTGGAAGTTGCCAAGGTGGGGTTTAGGTGTGGGCAAAATGGGAGGCAGGGGTCAAAAGGTATAGAACTTTCAGTCATCAAATAAACAACTTCTGAAGATGAAGAAGACAACATGGTGTCTATAGTTAACGATACTGTAGTGCACATTGGAAAGTTCCTAGGAGAGAAGATCTTGAAAGTTCTCATCAGAAAAAAAAATGTATAACTATGCAAGGTAGATGTTAACTAGATTACTGTGATGACAACTTTGCAATATATACATATATATTGAATTTTTATACCGTACACCTGAAACAAAGGCATCAAATATGCATAAATTTTAAAAAAAATACAGATGTTGGTATATAACACAGAATCAAGAAGTACAGTATATTACCTGTGCACCAAGATCCTTCATGTAGGGCCCAAGTTCACTAAATAGATCATATCCTTGATGGAAGAAGGCCAAATGGGCATACATAAAGGACAGCATCTAAAGGAGGAAAAAAATGGTTAGCATTTTAAAATCAACTCTTAGACAAATATTCTGAAACTTAAATTCTGATCCTATCTATTGTTAAAAAAATATTCCATCAAAGCTCAAAATATCAAACCTATTTAAAATTAAACTGAGGGCTTCCCCTGGTGGTCCAGTGGGTAAGGACACCGCCTTGCAGTGCAAGGGGTGCCGGTTCGATCTCTGCCCTGGGAAGATCCCACGTGCCGCAGAGCAGCTGGACTGATGTGTCCAATCACCGAGCTGGAGCTCTGGAGCGCGTGTGCCCAGAGCTGGCACTCAGCAGCGACAGACGCCACCACGATGGGAGGCCCACAGGAGCCAAGGTACAAAGACGGATGAAAATAGAGAAATGAAAGATCAATAGAAGTGGCCCGCCCGCTCCCCTCCCTCCCCAACCCGACCCCCACCCAAAAATAAATAATAAAATAAATAAATCTTCAAAAAAAAATTAAACTGAAATCACTTTTCTGAAATAATTCAAAGAATCAAGTTTTCAATAGCTTCACCATCTTCCCAGGTACATTATAAAATAACTATGTGTCTTTGAACCAAACTCATTAGCAAAATCTTAAATTACAATCCAAACATTAGAAGGCGACATACGAAGCTCTCAAAGCAACCACAAACACTTTACAACCTATAGATCTCCAAGCACAACATGAAACAGGGGAATGCTCATTTTTCTCTCAAGATATCAAAAGAAAATGAGGCAACAGATTTTATCGATATGAAGATTTTGTTATATTCACTCCAAAAATCCGAAAGTGTCATGAATGGGTTAAATTTTTTTCTAAGTTTTCCTGTATTTTACCTATTCATGAGAGAAAAAAACACTCTTATTTTTATTTAGTTAAGTTTTCACATCAGAAGGAATTAAATAACTCAATCACAGTAATGAAAGAATCCTCCAAACAGCCGTATTATTTTTAGCAAAAAGAGACATCTGTCTAATTCTCTGAAATCTAAAATAGGTCATAAGGTCCTTAATACTCAAGAATCCATGAAAAGAAATTATTTTGGAAGAGAAAGACCAATAAAATAAAACACAGTGACAAAAGACTAAGCTCACTAAAAGACGATTCTGGAATTAGAATAATACTGGTTGTATGACTTTGTGATATTTTAAAATTATATATAACATATATAATTTACATAAAGAGGGACAGATTAATAGTTGCAAATACACAAAATGTAAAATACACCTGTACATCAAAATACACAGTAAATGTATTAAAAGATAAATAATAAGCTACGAAAAAGCATAAGACAAAATGCTAACAGTCTTACTAGTTAAGAGATGTTACAAATCAGTATGAAAAAATGAAGATCCCAACAGAAAAAGAGACAGAGGACATAAACAGAGAACATAATTGACCAAGAAAAAAAAGGGGAAAGGGGAAAATCATACTCATTTTATCAAAGAAATCCAAAATAAAACAATGAGATGACATTTTATACCTACCAAATTATGAGCAGAGTGGGAGAAATCAACACCCAGTGCTGGAAAAATGTGGGAAAATGTTCACTCTCACACAATATTACTGAAAATTTTGTGTAACCCTTAAAATTTGAAAATCTTTTAAAAAGTTTCAATAAATGCTTAAATTCTCTAAGTAATCCCTTTCCTTTATCTATAAAGAAAATAATCATATTATTCATTAGGATGACCACTATATAATGCTACATTTCATATCAAAAACAGGGAAATTGGGGCTTCCCTGGTCCAGTGGGTAGGGACACCGTCTTGCAGTGCAAGGGGCACCGGTTCGATCCCTGGCCTGGGAAGATCCCACGTGCCGCGGAGCGGCTGGACCGATGTGCCCAACTACCGAGCCGGAGCTCTGGAGCACATGCGCCCAGGGCCGGCGCTCTGCGACAAGAGGCCACTGCGATGGGAGGCCCACACGGGCCAAAGAACAAAGACGGATGAAAATAGAGAAATGAAAGACCAATAGAAGTGCCTCCACAAAAATAAATATATAAATAAATAAATGAAACATTTTTTTAAAAAAAAGCAGGGAAATTACGGAAAAATCCATTAATGGGTAAAGTTTATTCACAGCATGTTCAAGGTCAGAAAACTGTGACCCACAAACTATATCCAGTTCCACCACTTGTTTTTGGATGGCCTATGGATCAACAATGGATTTTGCATTTTTAAATGGTTAAGGAAAATGAAAAGTAGACATTATTCATCAAACATGAGAACTATATAAAATTCAAATTTCCATGTTCATAAAAAACATTTTATTGGGACAACTATGGCATTCACTTACATACTCTATGACACTTTCTCATCACAATAGCAGAGCTGAGTAGCTGTAACACAGACCATATGGTCCCCACAAATCTAATATATTTATTATCTGAACCTTCAAAAAAATATTTGCTCATCTCTACTATATTCACATGGGAGAATTCATGTAAATAACCATTAAATAAAAAAAAGTTAATGACCCATGATGATTTTGGAGTTTATCCGTAAAAAACAAAAAACTGCAGTATGTTGACATGATTCCCACTTTTTTAATTAAATAGAATTTTAAAGGGGTATATAAATGTTTGCACACACATGCAAACAGACATGCATACGTATACACAGATGAAAAAAAACAAGATTACATCAGTCACAACAGTGGTTCTTGGTATAGCATTTGTAAGTATTTTCATACTCTCTTCATATATTTTCTTTTCTTTTTTTTTTTTAAAAAAAAAAACATTTATTTTACTTTTAACTTTTAAGGAGTTTTGTTGTTTACAGATATGTATGTTCCCAGATTAGTCATATGTATACCCCCCTCTTCCCACTCCTCCCAACCATCACACAGCACCCATGAAGGATCCCCTTTTCTCACAGAGCAATGACTAGAGCTATTTTCTTCACTTATGATAGTACAGGCCTTCATGCTACTTCCTTTATGCCTCCCACCCTCTGTTCCTTCCCCACAATGTCCATATGTCCACTGTCCATGTCTGTCTTTCCGTGGCTTCACTGCGTGTGCCCTCATCACTATCCTACTAGATTCCATATATACGTGTTAATATACTGTATTTGTCCTTCTCTTTCTGACTGACTTCACTTTTTATTATATATTTTATTTTCTAATTTTCTACAGTTAATACACATTACTCTCAATCTGGAAAAGGAGATAGAGATAAACAGGAAGTATAATGTACTCATTTGATAAGAAATAACATAAATATTAACAGAGAATTTAGAAAAAAGCTAGGTGAGAACAAGGATCAATAGCAATTTCAGAAAATCCTTTGAAAGAAAAAAAAATTCAGTGAACAAAATCATAGACCAGAAACTATTTCTAACGGTCTCAAAATAAAAAAAGAGTGTAATGTCCATACAATCTCCGTCCTCTTCCCACCTCCTTGTTAGCTTTAATACCAAAAAATTGGGCAAATAAAGAAAAGCTTTTGTTTTGCTTTCTACCTACATTTCAAAACGCCGATACATCATCAACAACCCTAAGGGAAAAATTCTATAAAATGACACTATTGATGTATGCCCTCAATCTCAATATTTAAACGTTTGCTTTAAGGAACTTATAGTATATTAATAGATGAAACACATATAAATACATATAACATAAAAAAGACAAAAAGTGGTTAAGTGACATGTAAAAAGTATAAAAAGTCATTAAGATTAATTATGAGCCTGGAATAAATAAATAAGTCAATAAATAAATACACATATTAATATATATACACACATATAAGGTGCTATTTTAAATACTTTATATTAAAATACATAGAATATCATTTCAATAAATAACTTACTGATTTCAGGATTTCTGATCTCCTTTTTGATTGAAGGACATTAATCTGAGGGAAAAACAAACTTGGTTAATCACCTAAGCATTATTTTAAAAACTAATCCAGAATGCAATATTGTAAAATTTGCTTATTCTAATGGTTCAATTCCTTTCCAGAAAATGAAAACAAAATTCAAGTTTTTCAGCTTTTGGCCTGCTTTTTGCAAAAACAAGACAAACATATGGATGAAATTTTCACCATTTTTCAACTCAAAGAAAAACTGGCCATATTAAATCATTCTGCATTGATAAATACTACCACACCTTTATAAATTTTCAAGTTTCTTAGAATTCTATCTTTTCTCCACCCTCCTAATCGAATTGCTGTTTCAACAAACATCCTTAACACAAATTCTCATCATTTTCACCATTACCACCAACCACCATATATTCTCCTGAAGGCTACTACAGTCTATGAGCTTCTGTTTCTGCTCTTAACTCCTTACACTTCACACTCCACAGAGCAAATAGAGACTTTAAAAACAAAACAAACAAACAAAACCCAATAAATAGGATCATGCACGTCTATCTTAAAACCTTCCAACTCCCTACTGTCGTCTACAAGGCCCTCTGTGCAGAGGCTCCTGCTACCTCTCCAGCCTAACTTTCTATGACAAACTTTTCCTTCTACTGTGCTCCAAACGCAGTCAGAGACTACCCCCAACTCAAGGCCTTCGTACTATCTGTTCTGTCCTCATGCAATGATTTTCTGCCCAGATGGGCATGAGGCCCTTATTCATAAGGTCCAAGCTTAAAATACTATCTCCTCACAAAGGTCTAAAGTAGGCCTTTAAGTATCTATAGTACATCAACCCTATTTATTTTCTCTTTGGTACTTATAACCTACTTTATATTTTATTTACTTATGTCATTTCCCCAGCTAACGCATAAGCTCCATGAAATGAAAGTCTTGCCTTATTCCCAGTTGTATTCTCCACGTTGTACATATTGAACACTCAATAATTATTTGCTAAACAAATCAATGGACTGTAAATAAATATTTTAATTAGACTAAAGCACTGAAAGATCAGTAATTATAAAAGTTGCCTTTTATGGTATCTCTCCCAACTTTAGAAATCCAGGAGCATTTTATTTTTGTTATTATGTATCAACATAGTGAAATAAAATGTTTTCAAAAAAGAATTACTCACTCTTTGCTAAAACTCCCAAAATATTACAGAATATCTATCTTTTCATATGTCCTTCCCACTGAATATTCTATCTGTGCTTTTATAAGATAATTTGGGAGGGGGCGGGAGAGTGGGGTGGGAGGGAAGGGGGCGGGCGGGCCACTTCTATTGGTCTTTCATTTGTCTATTAAATTCATTTCTGTTTTTGCATAATACTACCACACCTTTATAAATTTTCAAGTTTCTTAGAATTCTATCTTTTCTCCACCCTCCTAATCGAATTGCTGTTTCAACAAACATCCTTAACACAAATTCTCATCATTTTCACCATTACCACCAACCACCATATATTCTCCTGAAGGCTACTACAGTCTATGAGCTTCTGTTTCTGCTCTTAACTCCTTACACTTCACACTCCACAGAGCAAATAGAGACTTTAAAAACAAAACAAACAAACAAAACCCAATAAATAGGATCATGCACGTCTATCTTAAAACCTTCCAACTCCCTACTGTCGTCTACAAGGCCCTCTGTGCAGAGGCTCCTGCTACCTCTCCAGCCTAACTTTCTATGACAAACTTTTCCTTCTACTGTGCTCCAAACGCAGTCAGAGACTACCCCCAACTCAAGGCCTTCGTACTATCTGTTCTGTCCTCATGCAATGATTTTCTGCCCAGATGGGCATGAGGCCCTTATTCATAAGGTCCAAGCTTAAAATACTATCTCCTCACAAAGGTCTAAAGTAGGCCTTTAAGTATCTATAGTACATCAACCCTATTTATTTTCTCTTTGGTACTTATAACCTACTTTATATTTTATTTACTTATGTCATTTCCCCAGCTAACGCATAAGCTCCATGAAATGAAAGTCTTGCCTTATTCCCAGTTGTATTCTCCACGTTGTACATATTGAACACTCAATAATTATTTGCTAAACAAATCAATGGACTGTAAATAAATATTTTAATTAGACTAAAGCACTGAAAGATCAGTAATTATAAAAGTTGCCTTTTATGGTATCTCTCCCAACTTTAGAAATCCAGGAGCATTTTATTTTTGTTATTATGTATCAACATAGTGAAATAAAATGTTTTCAAAAAAGAATTACTCACTCTTTGCTAAAACTCCCAAAATATTACAGAATATCTATCTTTTCATATGTCCTTCCCACTGAATATTCTATCTGTGCTTTTATAAGATAATTTGGGGAGGGGGGGGCGGGAGAGTGGGGTGGGGAGGGAAGGGGGCGGGCGGGCCACTTCTATTGGTCTTTCATTTGTCTATTTTCATCCATCTTTGTTCTTTGGCCCATGTGGGCCTCCCATTGCGGTGGCCTCTGTTGTCGCAGAGCACCGGCTCTGGGCATATGCGCTCCAGAGCTCTGGCTTGGTAATTGGACAAGTCAGTCCAGCCGCTCTGTGGCCCATGGGATCTTCCCAGGCCAAGGATCGATTCTGTGTCCCTTGCACTGCAAGGCAGTGTCCTTACCCACTGGACCACCAGGGAAGCCCCTATAAGATAATTTTAAAGCAGTGATCAGAAAACAAAAGTAGACCAAGAAAAATCTAATAATTTTGATTACCTAAGTCCTAGTTTCTTCTGCATGTCTGTTTCAATGTCTATTCAGTTTTGAAAGCTAAATAATAACTTCCAAATGCTCTAAGTAAAAGCTTAGAAAAATGTTTAGAAAGAACCACTTCTGCGGAGAGGAGATGCAAGACCCCGGCACGTGACACAGAGAGGAGATGCTAGAGCCCAGGCGTGGCCCACAACTGGCCCCTGCCAGAACAGATGCAAAAAGCTACTGGGACAGTATCAGAAACAAACTCCAACAGATGATCCTCACACAGAAGAGTGGGTAAGCTCACAACTGAGAACCAGAACCAGGGATGCACCTTTTGCCCCTCATACGCGTATACTGGGCCTAATACAACTGAATGCCATAAATCTCCTGTCCCTGGCCAAAGATCAAAACCAAGAACCTCAGAAAGAACACTGACTCCAAGAGTCAAACATAAAAAGCAAAAGTAACAATAATAATGAAAAGACAAAAAAACACTGCAGGGCTTCCCTGGTGGTCCAGTGGGTAAGGACACCGCCTTGCAGTGCAAGGGGCGCCGGTTCGATCCCTGGCCTGAGAAGATCCCACATGCCGCGGAGCGGCTGGACCGATGTGTCCAATTACCGAGCCAGAGCCCTGGGGCACATGCGCCCAGAGCCGGCGCTCTGCAACAACAGAGGCCACCACGATGGGAGGCCCACACGGGCCAAAGAACAAAGATGGATGAAAATAGACAAATGAAAGACCAATAAAAGTGGCCTGCCTGCTCCCCTCCCTCCCCACACTCCCCCCACCCCCCAAAAAAACAAAACACTGCACAAATGAAGGAACAAACTATAAACATACAAACCCAAATGTCCAAAAAAGAAATAGACAAACTATCAGAAAGAGATTCCAGAAAAGCAACACTAAGGATGATCCAAAACTCCAAATACAGAATAATAGAGAGAACTGACGCACTGGATAAAGACCTGCAAGAAATTAAAAAACAACAAAAAGAGACAAATAACTCAACTGCTGAGCTTAAAAATACAATGGAAGGACTCAACAGTAGAATACCTGAGGCAGAAGAATGGATAAGTGAGCTAGAAGATAGAATGGTGGAAATAACTGTGAAAGAATAGAAAAAACAACAAAGAATAAAAAGAACCGAAGATAGTTTCAGAGACCTCTGGGATAATATCAAATGCAGCAACATTTGAATAATAGGGATCCGAGAAGAATAAGAAGAAAAAAAAAGGATATGAAAAAATTTTTGAAGAGATACACAGTTGAAGACTTCCCCATTATTGGAAAGGAAATAGCCAATTAAGTCCAAGAAGCATAAAGAGTTCCATACAGGATAAACTCTAGGAAGAACATGCCAAGACAAATACTAATCAGGCTAACACAGACCAAATGCAAAGACAGAATACTCAGAGAAGCAAGGGACAAATAACAAGTAACGTACAAAGGAAATCTCACACGTTTAACTGCTGACCACTGAATGCCATAAATCTCCTGCCCGAAACAGTAAAAGAACACTGACTCCAAGAGTCAAACATAAAAGCAAAAGTAACAATAATAATGAAAAGACAAAAAAACACTGCAGGGCTTCCCTGGTGGTCCAGTGGGTAAGGACACCGCCTTGCAGTGCAAGGGGCGCCGGTTCGATCCCTGGCCTGAGAAGATCCCACATGCCGCGGAGCGGCTGGACCGATGTGTCCACCGAGCCAGAGCCCTGGGGCACATGCGCCCAGAGCCGGCGCTCTGCAACAACAGAGGCCACCACGATGGGAGGCCCACACGGGCCAAAGAACAAAGATGGATGAAAATAGACAAATGAAAGACCAATAAAAGTGGCCTGCCTGCTCCCCTCCCTCCCCACACTCCCCCCACCCCCCAAAAAAACAAAACACTGCACAAATGAAGGAACAAACTATAAACATACAAACCCAAATGTCCAAAAAAGAAATAGACAAACTATCAGAAAGAGATTCCAGAAAAGCAACACTAAGGATGATCCAAAACTCCAAATACAGAATAATAGAGAGAACTGACGCACTGGATAAAGACCTGCAAGAAATTAAAAAACAACAAAAAGAGACAAATAACTCAACTGCTGAGCTTAAAAATACAATGGAAGGACTCAACAGTAGAATACCTGAGGCAGAAGAATGGATAAGTGAGCTAGAAGATAGAATGGTGGAAATAACTGTGAAAGAATAGAAAAAACAACAAAGAATAAAAAGAACCGAAGATAGTTTCAGAGACCTCTGGGATAATATCAAATGCAGCAACATTTGAATAATAGGGATCCGAGAAGAATAAGAAGAAAAAAAAAGGATATGAAAAAATTTTTGAAGAGATACACAGTTGAAGACTTCCCCATTATTGGAAAGGAAATAGCCAATTAAGTCCAAGAAGCATAAAGAGTTCCATACAGGATAAACTCTAGGAAGAACATGCCAAGACAAATACTAATCAGGCTAACACAGACCAAATGCAAAGACAGAATACTCAGAGAAGCAAGGGACAAATAACAAGTAACGTACAAAGGAAATCTCACACGTTTAACTGCTGACCACTCAACAGAAACGCTGCAGGCAAGAAGAGAATGGCAAGGCTGTTTTAAAGCTCTACAACCAAGATTACTCTACGTGGCAAGGATCTCATTCAAAATTGACGGAGAAATCAAAAACTTTACAGACAAGCAAAAACTAGGAGAATTCAGCACCACAAAACCAGTCTTACAAGTGCTAAAGAGACTTATTCAGGCAACAAATACAAGAGAAGAAAAAGATCTACAAAACAAACTGCATCATACCACTTAAAAAGATGACAGTAGGACCATACATATCATAATTATCTTAAACGTAAATGGACTAAATGCCTCAACCAAAAGACAAAGACTGGCTGAATGGATACAAAAACAAGACCCATATATTTGCTGCCTACAAGAAACCCACTTCAGATCTAAAGACACTTATAGACTGAACGTGAGAGGATGGAAAAATATATTCCACACAAATGGAAACCAAAAGAAAGCTGGGGCAACAATCCTCGTATCAGACAAGAGACCTTAAAATAAAAAGGATTATAAAAGACAACACAGGACATTACATAATGGTCAAGGGATTGATCCAAGAGGAAGACATAACAATCATAAGTATCTATGCACCCAACACAGGAGCACCCCAATACAGAAGATAAATACATTCAGACATAAAAGAAGAAATTGACCTTAACACAGTAACAGTAGGAGACTTTAACACCCCTCTTACAGCAATGGACAGATCATCAAAACAGAAAATTAATAAGGAAACACTAGCCTTAAATGACACATCAGAAGAAATGGATCTCATTGATATCTCTAGGATCTTCCACCCAAAAGCACAAGAATACATATTCTTCTCAAGTGCACATGGAACATTCTCCAGGATAGACAACATCCTGGGACACAAATCAAACCTCAGTAAATTCAAGAAAATTGAAATTATATCAACGATTTTCTCTGACCACAACACTATGAGACTAGAAATCAACTACAAGAAAATAACTGCTAATTACACAAACTCATGGAGACTAAACAACACATACCTAAAAAATAAACAGATTACTAAACAAATCAAAAACAAAAATATTCTTAGAAGAAAACGACAACGAAAACACAACAGTGCTAACCTATAGGATACCGCAAAAGCAGTTCTAAAAGGGAAGTTTATAGCAATAAAATCTTACCTCAATAAACAAGAAAAACATCAAAAAAAAAAAAAAACCCTAACTCTACACTTAAAACATTTGGTAAAAGAAGAACAAAAAAACTCCTAAAGTTCGCCAAAGAAGAGAAATCATAAAGATCAGAGCAGAAATAATTGAAAAAGAAATGAAAGAAACAATAGTAAAGATAAATAAAACAAAAAGCTGATTCTTTGAGAAAATAAACAAAATTGACAAACTGCTGACCAGACATATCAAGGAAAAAAGAAAGAAGAACCAGATTAACAAAATCAAGTATGCAAAAGGAGAGGTTACAACTGACAATACAGAAATATACAGGATTATAAGAGACTATTATGAACAACTATATGGCAACAAACTTGGACAACCTGGAAAAAATGGACAGTTTCTTAGAGAAGTTCAATCTTCCAAGACTGAACCAGGAAGACATAGAAATTATGAACTAACCCAATCACAAGCTCAGAAATCAAATCTGTGATCAGAAAGCTACCCAAAAATAAAATTCCAGATGGTTTCACAGGTGAATTCTACCAAACATTTAAAGAAGAGCTAATGACTATCCTTATGAAACTCTTTCAAACAATTGCACAAGAAGAAGCACTTCCAAACACATTCTACAATACCTGATACCAAAACAAGGCAAAACAGAAAATTAATAAGGAAACACTAGCCTTAAATGACACATCAGAAGAAATGGATCTCATTGATATCTCTAGGATCTTCCACCCAAAAGCACAAGAATACATATTCTTTTCAAGTGCACATGGAACATTCTCCAGGATAGACAACATCCTGGGACACAAATCAAACCTCAGTAAATTCAAGAAAATTGAAATTATATCAACGATTTTCTCTGACCACAACACTATGAGACTAGAAATCAACTACAAGAAAATAACTGCTAATTACACAAACTCATGGAGACTAAACAACACATACCTAAAAAATAAACAGATTACTAAACAAATCAAAAACAAAAATATTCTTAGAAGAAAACGACAACGAAAACACAACAGTGCTAACCTATAGGATACCGCAAAAGCAGTTCTAAAAGGGAAGTTTATAGCAATAAAATCTTACCTCAATAAACAAGAAAAACATCAAAAAAAAAAAAAAACCCTAACTCTACACTTAAAACATTTGGTAAAAGAAGAACAAAAAAACTCCTAAAGTTCGCCAAAGAAGAGAAATCATAAAGATCAGAGCAGAAATAATTGAAAAAGAAATGAAAGAAACAATAGTAAAGATAAATAAAACAAAAAGCTGATTCTTTGAGAAAATAAACAAAATTGACAAACTGCTGACCAGACATATCAAGGAAAAAAGAAAGAAGAACCAGATTAACAAAATCAAGTATGCAAAAGGAGAGGTTACAACTGACAATACAGAAATATACAGGATTATAAGAGACTATTATGAACAACTATATGGCAACAAACTTGGACAACCTGGAAAAAATGGACAGTTTCTTAGAGAAGTTCAATCTTCCAAGACTGAACCAGGAAGACATAGAAATTATGAACTAACCCAATCACAAGCTCAGAAATCAAATCTGTGATCAGAAAGCTACCCAAAAATAAAATTCCAGATGGTTTCACAGGTGAATTCTACCAAACATTTAAAGAAGAGCTAATGACTATCCTTATGAAACTCTTTCAAACAATTGCACAAGAAGAAGCACTTCCAAACACATTCTACAATACCTGATACCAAAACAAGGCAAAAACAAAACAAAATAAGAAAATTATAGAACAATATCACTGATGAATTTAGATGCAAAAATTCTCAACAAAAGTCTAGGAAACAGGGGCTTCCCCTGGTGGCTCAGTGGGTAAGGACACCACCTTGCAGTGCAAGTGGCGCCGGTTCGATCCCTGGCCTGGGAAGATCCCACATGCCGCGGAGCGGCCGGACCGATGTGTCCAGTTACCGAGCCGGAGCTCTGGCGTGCGTGTGCCCAGAGACAGTGCTCTATGACGACAGACGCCACCGCGATGGGAGGCCCACAGGAGCCAAAGAACAAAGACAGATGGAAATAGAGAAATGAAAGACCAACAGAAGTGGCCGACCTGCTCCCCTCCCTCCCCAACCTGACTCCCGCCCAAAAATAAATAAATAAATAAATCTTAAAAAAAAAAAAAAAAAAAAGTCTAGGAAACAGAACTCAACAACAGATCAAAAAACTCATACAGGGCTTCCCTGGGGATCCAGTCAGTAGAGATTCTGCCTTGCAGTGCAAGGGGCGCTGGTTTAATCCCTGGCCTAGGAAGATCCCACATACCATGGAGCAACTTGACCAGCGTGTCCAATTACAAACCAGCACTCTGGAGCACATGCGCCCAGAGCCAGTGCTCCGCAACAAGAGAGGCCACTGCAATGGGAGGCCCACACAGGCCAAAGAACAAAGATGAATGAAAATAAATGAATACAAAAATAAGATTGTTAGTAACAAACAAACAAACAAACAACAACAGATTGTTTACAGAGTTAGTAAATCTTCTGAAAAGGACTTATTAATTAAAAAAAAAAACTCATACATCATGATCAAGTAGGGTTTTATCCCAGGCATGCAAGGATTCTTCAGTATCTGCAAATCAATCAATGTGATACACCACATCAACAAATTGAAAGACAAAAATCAAATGATAATATCAACAGATGCAGAAAAGGTTTTGACAAAATCTAACACCCATTTACGATAAAAACTCTTCAAAAAATGGGCATAGAAGGAGCCTACCTCAACAAGTGAAAGCCATATATAAGAAGCCCACAGCGAACATTATTCTCAATGGTGAAAAGCTGAAAGTATTCCCTCTAATATCAGGAATAAGACAGGGTGTCCACTTTCACCACTATTATTCAACATACTCCTGGAAGTTCTAGCTACAGCAGTAAGAGAAGAAAAAGAAATAAAAGGAATCCACATTGGGAAAGAAGAAGTAAAACTCTCTCTATTTGCAGATGACATGATACTAAATGTAGAAAACCCCAAAGTCACTATTACAAAACTACTAGAGTTAATCAATGAATTCAGTAAAGTCACAGGATACAAAATCAATACACAGAAATCACTCGAATTCCTATATACAAACAATGAAAAATCAGAAAGAGAAATCAAGGATGCAACTCCATTCACCATTGCAACCAAAAGAATAAAATATCTAGGAATAAACCTACCCAAAGAGACAAAAGATCTGTACACAGAAAATTACAAGAAACTAATGAAAGAAATCAAAGATGGCACAAACAGATGAAGAGATATTCCATGTTCCTGAGTCGGAAGAGGCAATATCCTGAAAATGAATGTGCTACCAAATATCATCTATAGATTCAATGCAATCCCTATCAAATTAACAATAACATCCTTCACAGAATTAGATCAAAAAATAACACAGTTCATATCGAAACACAAAAGACCCCGGATAGTCAAAGCAATCCTGAAAAAGAAGAATGGAGCTGCAGGGATCAGCCTCCCTAATTCAGACTATACTACAAAGCAATAGTCATCAAAACAGTATGGTACTGGCACAAAAAAAGAAACATCGACCAAGGCAACAAGACAGAGAACCTAGAGATAAACCCACACACATATGGGTACCTTATTTTTGGCAAAGGAGGCGAACATATAAAATGGGACAAAGACAGTCTCTTCAACAAATGGTGCTGGGAAAACTGGACAGCTACATGCAGAAGGATGAAGCTGGAACATTCCCTGACACCATACACAAAGATAACCCTGACACCATTATTCTCAATGGTGAAAAGCTGAAAGTATTTCCCTTTCTAACACCCATTTACGATAAAACTCTTCAAAAAATGGGCATAGAAGGAGCCTACCTCAACAAGTGAAAGCCATATATAAGAAGCCCACAGCGAACATTATTCTCAATGGTGAAAAGCTGAAAGTATTCCCTCTAATATCAGGAATAAGACAGGGTGTCCACTTTCACCACTATTATTCAACATACTCCTGGAAGTTCTAGCTACAGCAGTAAGAGAAGAAAAAGAAATAAAAGGAATCCACATTGGGAAAGAAGAAGTAAAACTCTCTCTATTTGCAGATGACATGATACTAAATGTAGAAAACCCCAAAGTCACTATTACAAAACTACTAGAGTTAATCAATGAATTCAGTAAAGTCACAGGATACAAAATCAATACACAGAAATCACTCGAATTCCTATATACAAACAATGAAAAATCAGAAAGAGAAATCAAGGATGCAACTCCATTCACCATTGCAACCAAAAGAATAAAATATCTAGGAATAAACCTACCCAAAGAGACAAAAGATCTGTACACAGAAAATTACAAGAAACTAATGAAAGAAATCAAAGATGGCACAAACAGATGAAGAGATATTCCATGTTCCTGAGTCGGAAGAGGCAATATCCTGAAAATGAATGTGCTACCAAATATCATCTATAGATTCAATGCAATCCCTATCAAATTAACAATAACATCCTTCACAGAATTAGATCAAAAAATAACACAGTTCATATCGAAACACAAAAGACCCCGGATAGTCAAAGCAATCCTGAAAAAGAAGAATGGAGCTGCAGGGATCAGCCTCCTAATTCAGACTATACTACAAAGCAATAGTCATCAAAACAGTATGGTACTGGCACAAAAAAAGAAACATCGACCAAGGCAACAAGACAGAGAACCTAGAGATAAACCCACACACATATGGGTACCTTATTTTTGGCAAAGGAGGCGAACATATAAAATGGGACAAAGACAGTCTCTTCAACAAATGGTGCTGGGAAAACTGGACAGCTACATGCAGAAGGATGAAGCTGGAACATTCCCTGACACCATACACAAAGATAAACCCAAAATGGATTAAAGACCTAAATGTAAGAACATAGACTATAAAACTCTTGGAGGAGAACACAGGCAAAACACTCAGTGACATAAATCAAACCAAGATCTTCTATGACCTGCCCTCTATAATAATGGAAATAAAAACAAAAATAAATGTGTGGGACCTAATGAAGCTTAAAAGCTTCTGAACAGCAAAAGAAACTACAAACAGGATGAACAAGACAACCTTCAGAATGGGAGAAAATAATAGCAAAAGAAAGAACAGACAAAGAACTAATCTCTAAAATATACAAGCAGTTCAGACAACTCAATACTGAAAAAACAAACAATCCAATCCAAAAATGGGAAAAAGACCTAATGAGACATCTATCCAAGGAAGACATACAGATGGCCAAAAAACACATGAAAAGATGCTCAACATCACTTATTATTAGAGAAATGCAATCAAAACTACAATAAGATATCACCTCACACCAGTCAGAATGGCCATCATCAAAAAATCTACAGATAATAAATGCTGGAGAGGTTGCAGAGAAAAGGGAACCCTCTTGCACTGTTGGTGGGTATGTAAATTGATACAACCATTCTGAAGACAGTATGGAGATTCTTCAGAAAGCTAAGAATAGAATCACCATATGACCCATCAATCTCACTATTAGGCTTATACCCTGATAAAATCAAAATTGAAAGAGACACTTATACCCCAATATTCACTGTAGTACTCTACACAATAGCTAAATCATGGAAGCAACCTAGATGTCCATTGAAAAATGAACAGATAAAGAAGCTATGATACATACAAACAAGGGAATAACACAGTTCATATCGAAACACAAAAGACCCCGGATAGTCAAAGCAATCCTGAAAAAGAAGAATGGAGCTGCAGGGATCAGCCTCCCTAATTCAGACTATACTACAAAGCAATAGTCATCAAAACAGTATGGTACTGGCACAAAAAAAGAAACATCGACCAAGGCAACAAGACAGAGAACCTAGAGATAAACCCACACACATATGGGTACCTTATTTTTGGCAAAGGAGGCGAACATATAAAATGGGACAAAGACAGTCTCTTCAACAAATGGTGCTGGGAAAACTGGACAGCTACATGCAGAAGGATGAAGCTGGAACATTCCCTGACACCATACACAAAGATAAACCCAAAATGGATTAAAGACCTAAATGTAAGAACATAGACTATAAAACTCTTGGAGGAGAACACAGGCAAAACACTCAGTGACATAAATCAAACCAAGATCTTCTATGACCTGCCCTCTATAATAATGGAAATAAAAACAAAAATAAATGTGTGGGACCTAATGAAGCTTAAAAGCTTCTGAACAGCAAAAGAAACTACAAACAGGATGAACAAGACAACCTTCAGAATGGGAGAAAATAATAGCAAAAGAAAAAACTGACAAAGAACTAATCTCTAAAATATACAAGCAGTTCAGACAACTCAATACTGAAAAAACAAACAATCCAATCCAAAAATGGGAAAAAGACCTAATGAGACATCTATCCAAGGAAGACATACAGATGGCCAAAAAACACATGAAAAGATGCTCAACATCACTTATTATTAGAGAAATGCAATCAAAACTACAATAAGATATCACCTCACACCAGTCAGAATGGCCATCATCAAAAAATCTACAGATAATAAATGCTGGAGAGGTTGCAGAGAAAAGGGAACCCTCTTGCACTGTTGGTGGGTATGTAAATTGATACAACCATTCTGAAGACAGTATGGAGATTCTTCAGAAAGCTAAGAATAGAATCACCATATGACCCATCAATCTCACTATTAGGCTTATACCCTGATAAAATCAAAATTGAAAGAGACACTTATACCCCAATATTCACTGTAGTACTCTACACAATAGCTAAATCATGGAAGCAACCTAGATGTCCATTGAAAAATGAACAGATAAAGAAGCTATGATACATACATACAATGGAATACTTTTTAACTGGAAAAAGGAATGCAGAAGATTCAGTCCTAATGAAATGGATTAATCTAGAACCTATTATACAAAGTGAAGCAAGTCAAAAACAGAAGGACAAATACAGTATACTAACACATATATATGGAATCTAGTAAGTTCATACTGACAAATACAAATGCAGAGTATCAATGGAAAAATAGTCATAGAGAACAGACTTATGAACATTGGGGAGAGGGAAAAGTGGCTGAGAGATATGGAGACAGCACCACAGAACCCTATACCATCTTATGTAAAAGAAAGAACTATTGTCAATTTGCTGTGGGACAAAGGGATCGAACATGGGGGCTATGTGACAGCCCAGAGAGGTGAGATGGGGGGAATGGGATATACATATAACTAAGCTGGAATTATACATATCTGTAAATAACAAAACTCTGTAAAATCAAAAAAGCAAAATAAAAAAAAAAAACTTGTGATTGTGAAAAGAAACCTCTGTTTGACAATTAAAAATAGCATACATTTGAGAAAACAAAAGTATATTCAAAGATTTAGAGAAGTTTATTACTTACTATTCTCTAAAACAGATAGGTTTGGCCATATAATAAAATAACACAACAGCTCTTGTTAGAAAAATTAAATTAATGGTTGTAAGAGAGGTAGGTCCTTACTTACAACTACCAGATGAAAAGATGCTCAACATCACTTATTATTAGAGAAATGCAATCAAAACTACAATAAGATATCACCTCACACCAGTCAGAATGGCCATCATCAAAAAATCTACAGATAATAAATGCTGGAGAGGTTGCAGAGAAAAGGGAACCCTCTTGCACTGTTGGTGGGTATGTAAATTGATACAACCATTCTGAAGACAGTATGGAGATTCTTCAGAAAGCTAAGAATAGAATCACCATATGACCCATCAATCTCACTATTAGGCTTATACCCTGATAAAATCAAAATTGAAAGAGACACTTATACCCCAATATTCACTGTAGTACTCTACACAATAGCTAAATCATGGAAGCAACCTAGATGTCCATTGAAAAATGAACAGATAAAGAAGCTATGATACATACATACAATGGAATACTTTTTAACTGGAAAAAGGAATGCAGAAGATTCAGTCCTAATGAAATGGATTAATCTAGAACCTATTATACAAAGTGAAGCAAGTCAAAAACAGAAGGACAAATACAGTATACTAACACATATATATGGAATCTAGTAAGTTCATACTGACAAATACAAATGCAGAGTATCAATGGAAAAATAGTCATAGAGAACAGACTTATGAACATTGGGGAGAGGGAAAAGTGGCTGAGAGATATGGAGACAGCACCACAGAACCCTATACCATCTTATGTAAAAGAAAGAACTATTGTCAATTTGCTGTGGGACAAAGGGATCGAACATGGGGGCTATGTGACAGCCCAGAGAGGTGAGATGGGGGGAATGGGATATACATATAACTAAGCTGGAATTATACATATCTGTAAATAACAAAACTCTGTAAAATCAAAAAAGCAAAATAAAAAAAAAAAACTTGTGATTGTGAAAAGAAACCTCTGTTTGACAATTAAAAATAGCATACATTTGAGAAAACAAAAGTATATTCAAAGATTTAGAGAAGTTTATTACTTACTATTCTCTAAAACAGATAGGTTTGGCCATATAATAAAATAACACAACAGCTCTTGTTAGAAAAATTAAATTAATGGTTGTAAGAGAGGTAGGTCCTTACTTACAACTACCAGATGAACACCAAAGGAAATGGATAGTCTACAATGTGTAAATCTGAAAATAACTAATATTTTAGCTAACTTCCCTCCTTACCAAATAAAATTTAAAATTAAGCCATTTAATCTTTCAAAAAGCATTACCTATCTATTTTCCAACCACTGGACTGGAGCGAAGGAATATAATCTAGGAGTAGAAAAGGCATATTAATAAATAATTACAATAAATGAGAGAAGTGCTATAACGGCAGTGTGCATGACAATAATGTGGAAACACAGAGGAAACAGAGACAAGAATGATTCATTTCTGCCTGGAGAAGTTTGAGAAATTCTGACCACAGAACACAGAATGGATTGCTAAAGGGCAGGTTAAAAGCAATGCAAGAAAGATCAACTTTTATAACAACATCTTAATATTCTAGACAAGAAACAATAACAACTGGTATTCAGGCTGCAGTAGAGCAAGAAAGAACAGATTTAAGTGGTACACAGAATTTTCCAAGGCAATTTACACTGTTAGGCACAGTAGCTAAGAATGAGGAGAATATCTGGTATGATTCTCCAATTCTGATTTCTATGATTAAGAGGGTAACCACTCAGTTTGGTAACAGCAATAAGAAGCCATTTGAGAAGACAGATTTCAGTTCTGGACACAAAAGGAACAAGGTACTTCTGAGAAAAACAGGTATCATCATCTCTATGTGTTGATAATTCAAGCAAGGACATGATGAAACTACAAAGGAAATTATAAAGTTGGAAAACAGGAAGTCCACAGATGGAAACCTAAAAAACAGACTGAAAAGAAACACGAAGGAGAGAAACCCAAGGTGGAAACTGAAAAGAAACAGAAGTTAGATGACGACCTAAAAGTGGTTTAAGATCAAGACAAAAGTAGGTCTCAAGAAAGAGAGTACAGTCTATTATTTCAGTGAAACATTACATTTGGTTAAAAAATAAAATATATCTAATGAATAAGGCCTTAACACAAGCCATTTCAAGAGAATGGGGTAGAAAGACTCAGTACTCATACTACTGCAGGAAGTGGTATAAATGTGAGGTAGATAAGAGGAAATAGGAAATACAGACTAGTCAATTCTAAACCTTTCATTAATAAACAGATAAACTGTACTTCATTTTTTAAAATTTAACTTCCCACTTTCTGAATAGGAACCTAATAGAAAAAAATCCTATAGTCATTTTCTACTGTTTTTGCAAAGTTATTCAAGTAGCTTTTAATCACTAATTTGCAATATGCTTACTTAAGAATTAAAAAAAAAACAGAGATGGGGAGTTGGACAGCTCAGTGGTAAAGAGTTTCTCTGCCACTGCAGGAGACATAGGTTTGATCCCTGATCTGGGAAGATCCCACATGCTGTGGAGCAACCAAGACCATGAGCCACAACTATTGAGCCTACTTTCTAGAGTTTCGAACTATCGAGCCCACCGTGCCGCCAACTACTAAGAAAGCCCCCGTTGGTGCCCTAACTTTTATAACAACATCTTAATATTCTAGACAAGAAACAATAACAACTGGATTCAGGCTGCAGTAGAGCAAGAAAGAACAGATTTAAGTGGTACACAGAATTTTCCAAGGCAATTTACACTGTTAGGCACAGTAGCTAAGAATGAGGAGAATATCTGGTATGATTCTCCAATTCTGATTTCTATGATTAAGAGGGTAACCACTCAGTTTGGTAACAGCAATAAGAAGCCATTTGAGAAGACAGATTTCAGTTCTGGACACAAAAGGAACAAGGTACTTCTGAGAAAAACAGGTATCATCATCTCTATGTGTTGATAATTCAAGCAAGGACATGATGAAACTACAAAGGAAATTATAAAGTTGGAAAACAGGAAGTCCACAGATGGAAACCTAAAAAACAGACTGAAAAGAAACACGAAGGAGAGAAACCCAAGGTGGAAACTGAAAAGAAACAGAAGTTAGATGACGACCTAAAAGTGGTTTAAGATCAAGACAAAAGTAGGTCTCAAGAAAGAGAGTACAGTCTATTATTTCAGTGAAACATTACATTTGGTTAAAAAATAAAATATATCTAATGAATAAGGCCTTAACACAAGCCATTTCAAGAGAATGGGGTAGAAAGACTCAGTACTCATACTACTGCAGGAAGTGGTATAAATGTGAGGTAGATAAGAGGAAATAGGAAATACAGACTAGTCAATTCTAAACCTTTCATTAATAAACAGATAAACTGTACTTCATTTTTTAAAATTTAACTTCCCACTTTCTGAATAGGAACCTAATAGAAAAAAATCCTATAGTCATTTTCTACTGTTTTTGCAAAGTTATTCAAGTAGCTTTTAATCACTAATTTGCAATATGCTTACTTAAGAATTAAAAAAAAAACAGAGATGGGGAGTTGGACAGCTCAGTGGTAAAGAGTTTCTCTGCCACTGCAGGAGACATAGGTTTGATCCCTGATCTGGGAAGATCCCACATGCTGTGGAGCAACCAAGACCATGAGCCACAACTATTGAGCCTACTTTCTAGAGTTTCGCAACTATCGAGCCCACGTGCCGCAACTACTGAAGCCCGTGTGCCCTAGAGCCCAAGTTTCACAATAGGAGAAGTCACCACAATAAGAAACCTGCTCACCTCAGTTAGAGAGTAACCCCCACTCCCTGCAACTAGAGAAGAGCCTGCAGCAGCAGTGAAAACTCAGAATAGCCAAAAATAAATAAATCAATAATTTCTTTTTTAAAAAAAAGAAATTTTCTGTTAACATTGTTAAGTCAACAACCTATAGGGACTCCTCTGTACCAGATCAACTAGCGAGGTACCAAAGAACGATCTCCGATATTTTAAAAAAGCAGTACCTAATGCAAATAGGAGAACATTATTTCTAGAAATATTTTTCATTGGGCATTCTCATGGTGAGCCGTTTGTACCTCTAAAATATATTCTAAAGAAATAATAAGAAACATGGCAAAAGACTTGTATACAAAGACATTATCATTTACATTTACTGAAAATTATATTTTCAGTATTGTCAGCAAAAAATGACAATAACTACATGATAAGTGGATATTAATTATATTGACATGGTTTATCCACAGAATAAAATATAGCAATTAATAATGGTTCTAAATATATTTAGAAAGAGGGAAAAGATAATACTAAGTGAGCAGGGGAAGAAATCAGAATTTAAGGTAGGCATATACGTATAGTGCATACAGACACCCAGACATAAGAAAATTTTTCACAAAAGAACATGGCATTAATTTTCCATTAAAAATATAGTATTATTTATTTCCTTCAATGCAATCACTCAAAAGTAACATGTTTAGCAACTTTTGAAAATATATAATAAACGTACCTGAAGTACGTAATCAAGGGCTATGTGTCGAAAACATTTTCTAGTTGCTGTCAGAATATTTGTGGCTTCTTCAACTTCATGTTGTTTGTTTCTCTGTACTTGGGCATTTTTCACTAACGCATTTTCTTTTTCTTCACTGACTTTTTCAAACTGCTTCTTGGCATCTTTGAATTTTCTAAGATCTCTAAAAGAATCGAAATAGTGAAAATTTTATAAAACTTTCCTGATTAAACACTTCATCAAAATAACATTTAGAATTTTATTACGTTGCTCTATTTTCAGTGACGTTGTTCTTCCAACTAAAGTATATATTTCTCTGAGTACGTATCATTCCTGATACAGTTAGCTAGCATTTCCTTACTTAAATCTATACAATTCAAAGTAAAAGTAAATTATTCAATTAACATTACAGAAACATATAAGGCAAAGCTATTTGTTTTTTCTAAAAACAAATTTAGAGACATGCACCAATATTTAATGAAATGATTTTTAAACAACAGTATGTACCATAAGGAACTCGTTAAAAAATGCAAGTTCCAAGGGTTCTCTCCCAGAGATGTTAATATTCTTTGTGTTTCCAGGATAAACTCTAGAAATCTGAGGGATTTTCTTAAGACAAGTGCTTGATTTCACTGTTACGGATGGTCCTGCTGACGTTTCAGTCACTAAGTCCTAGCTGATGCCCCTCTGGCCCCATGGACTATAGCCTGTCGGGTTCTTTTGTCCATGCTATTTCACAGGTTAAGAATATTGGAGTGGGTTGTCATTTCCTTCTTCAGGGGATCTTCCCCACCCAGGGATCAAACCAGCATCTCCTACATTGGCAGGTGGATTTTTTACCTCTGAGCCACTAGGGAAGCCCTATGGGCAATCTATAGACCACATTTTAAGAAACAACATTCATTTGCTGTTGAAGAATATCAGCAGGCCAAAGGGCAGGAATAGATTCTTAAAACACACACACACACAATAGTTTCTAAAAGAACTGTGTGTGTTTGTGTGCTCAGTCATATCCAGTTCTTTCTGACCCCCTGGACCTTGGCCCGGCAGGCTCCTCTGTTCATTGGATTTTCCTGGCAATAATACTAGAGTGGATTGTCATTTCCTACTCAAGTGAGCTTCCCAACCCAGGGATTGAACCCAGGTCTCCTGCATTACAGGCAGAGACTTTGCAGTCTGAGCTATCAGGGAAGCTCAGTATCCACTGAAATGGATACTGTTACCCTTTACTGATAACATAATTCTTTTAACGGACTTCGCTGGTAGCTCAGCTGGTAAAGAACCTGCCTGTCAATGCAGGAGACCCAGAGATGTGGTCTCCATCTTTGGGTCAGGAAGAAAATGGCAACCCACTTCAGTATTCTTGCCTGGAAAATTCCATAGACAGAGAAGTCTGGTGGGCTACCATCCACAGGGAGTCAGATCCAAGTGAGCACCCGAGCCACCTGGGAAGCCCTCTAAAAGAAGCATGTAACAGGAAAGGGCAACAGTCTGAAAATCTGAACCCTCCATTCATTAATTATCGTAAGTAAATATATAACATCCCTTTGCTTTTACTTTTTATAACAGGGAACTAGGCAAAATAACTTGAACACAAATAACTTTAAAATAATAGCAACAATAATAAAATACACCTACCAAAGACATTAAACTCTTTATACAAAACCATAAATTTTTCATGTATATATTCTATAAGGACATTCTGAATATTAGTTTTTTATTAGTAATTTATAAACAGTCTGCAAGATATCACCTCTAGTACAAACCTAGTCTCCCCATGGACTATAGCCTGTCGGGTTCTTTTGTCCATGCTATTTCACAGGTTAAGAATATTGGAGTGGGTTGTCATTTCCTTCTTCAGAGGATCTTCCCCACCCAGGGATCAAACCAGCATCTCCTACATTGGCAGGTGGATTTTTTACCTCTGAGCCACTAGGGAAGCCCTATGGGCAATCTATAGACCACATTTTAAGAAACAACATTCATTTGTTGTTGAAGAATATCAGCAGGCCAAAGGGCAGGAATAGATTCTTAAAACACACACACACACAATAGTTTCTAAAAGAACTGTGTGTGTTTGTGTGCTCAGTCATATCCAGTTCTTTCTGACCCCCTGGACCTTGGCCCGGCAGGCTCCTCTGTTCATTGGATTTTCCTGGCAATAATACTAGAGTGGATTGTCATTTCCTACTCAAGTGAGCTTCCCAACCCAGGGATTGAACCCAGGTCTCCTGCATTACAGGCAGAGACTTTGCAGTCTGAGCTATCAGGGAAGCTCAGTATCCACTGAAATGGATACTGTTACCCTTTACTGATAACATAATTCTTTTAACGGACTTCGCTGGTAGCTCAGCTGGTAAAGAACCTGCCTGTCAATGCAGGAGACCCAGAGATGTGGTCTCCATCTTTGGGTCAGGAAGAAAATGGCAACCCACTTCAGTATTCTTGCCTGGAAAATTCCATAGACAGAGAAGTCTGGTGGGCTACCATCCACAGGGAGTCAGATCCAAGTGAGCACCCGAGCCACCTGGGAAGCCCTCTAAAAGAAGCATGTAACAGGAAAGGGCAACAGTCTGAAAATCTGAACCCTCCATTCATTAATTATCGTAAGTAAATATATAACATCCCTTTGCTTTTACTTTTTATAACAGGGAACTAGGCAAAATAACTTGAACACAAATAACTTTAAAATAATAGCAACAATAATAAAATACACCTACCAAAGACATTAAACTCTTTATACAAAACCATAAATTTTTCATGTATATATTCTATAAGGACATTCTGAATATTAGTTTTTTATTAGTAATTTATAAACAGTCTGCAAGATATCACCTCCAGTACAACAAATCCTAGTCTACTAAAATAGACTGCATTATGAACTCTGCCACTATTGATAGCTTCCAATATCTGAATACTGTATCCTAATCAACTTTATATATAATTTTATATATTCTCAGTCAGAAATTAAAAGAGAAAAACCGAAATTATTAATGAAGAAAAGGAAAACATCCAAATCTGAAAAGTTCAGATTTTTTACAAATTTCTAGTTAGTTTCATTTTATTTCACACACAGTGTGCTGAATGACACAAAAGGCTGTTTCATTACTTATTATGCACCTTCATAATGCATTTTTTTATAATGTATTTTTATATATCCTATTACCTTCTCTGCAAAGAAAATACCATATTGAGATAACCAGAACAACAGATAGTATTTCAACCACTTTTAGGTCTGCTTTGATTTTTAAAGATCATTAGATCATTTATTTACATTTAAAATTTGCTTTAATCTATAACAATTCGAGCTGTATATCCTGAATAAAAATTTCATAGCATTTCTTCATGGAAAAGTATGAAGTCTGATTTCTTTTCAGAGTAATTCAGAAAAAAATGCAATATAAATTTCACAAAGCAAAAAACAAATAAAAATGGCCATATTTTCAGTAAGTCATGATTCTAAGTTCTCTCAAATGATAGTAACTCTCAGATATTATCATTAACTGGTTGCTTTTCTTTTCACTGAAATTGACTTACTCTTTAACAAAGTTTTGAAGTTGTGCCTTAATTGATCTCTGAGTTTGGTCAAACAGGATCTAAAGGAAAGGGCAACAGTCTGAAAATCTGAACCCTCCATTCATTAATTATCGTAAGTAAATATATAACATCCCTTTGCTTTTACTTTTTATAACAGGGAACTAGGCAAAATAACTTGAACACAAATAACTTTAAAATAATAGCAACAATAATAAAATACACCTACCAAAGACATTAAACTCTTTATACAAAACCATAAATTTTTCATGTATATATTCTATAAGGACATTCTGAATATTAGTTTTTTATTAGTAATTTATAAACAGTCTGCAAGATATCACCTCCAGTACAACAAATCCTAGTCTACTAAAATAGACTGCATTATGAACTCTGCCACTATTGATAGCTTCCAATATCTGAATACTGTATCCTAATCAACTTTATATATAATTTTATATATTCTCAGTCAGAAATTAAAAGAGAAAAACCGAAATTATTAATGAAGAAAAGGAAAACATCCAAATCTGAAAAGTTCAGATTTTTTACAAATTTCTAGTTAGTTTCATTTTATTTCACACACAGTGTGCTGAATGACACAAAAGGCTGTTTCATTACTTATTATGCACCTTCATAATGCATTTTTTTATAATGTATTTTTATATATCCTATTACCTTCTCTGCAAAGAAAATACCATATTGAGATAACCAGAACAACAGATAGTATTTCAACCACTTTTAGGTCTGCTTTGATTTTTAAAGATCATTAGATCATTTATTTACATTTAAAATTTGCTTTAATCTATAACAATTCGAGCTGTATATCCTGAATAAAAATTTCATAGCATTTCTTCATGGAAAAGTATGAAGTCTGATTTCTTTTCAGAGTAATTCAGAAAAAAATGCAATATAAATTTCACAAAGCAAAAAACAAATAAAAATGGCCATATTTTCAGTAAGTCATGATTCTAAGTTCTCTCAAATGATAGTAACTCTCAGATATTATCATTAACTGGTTGCTTTTCTTTTCACTGAAATTGACTTACTCTTTAACAAAGTTTTGAAGTTGTGCCTTAATTGATCTCTGAGTTTGGTCAAACAGGATCTAAAGAAAAAGGAACATTAAACAATTAGAGAAGTAAACAAAGAAAATAATTTTCATGTAGTTCTATAAATACTATATCCCTCCAACAATATTCAAATTCTAGTATTTACATTTCTTACTGAACACTGCCTTAAGAAATAAGTATTATAGGAGCTTCCCTGGTGGTCCAGTGGGTAAGGACACTGCCTTGCAGTGCAAGGAGCACGGGTTCGATCCCTGGCCTGGGAAGGTTCCATATGCCACAGAGAGGCTGGACCAATGTGTCCAACTACCAAGCTGGAGCTCTGGAGCGCATGTGCCCAGAGCTGGTGCTCTGCAGTGAGAGAGGCCACTGCGATGGGAGGCCCACACAGGCCAAAAGAACAAAAATGGAAATATATGAAAGACCAACAGAAGTGGCCTACAAATAAATAAAAAATAAATAAGTATTTTTTAAAAAAACTGATTTTCGAGCCAATTTCATCTGTTTAAAAAATAAAATTACTATTTACAGAGGAAATCAAATGTGCATTAGTATTTAAATACAATTTTCAATCAGTAAAGCAATTTATGTCCTTGATTCTAAAACTCAGGTCTTGGAAGACAACCTAAAAGACTAATACAAATTCTACTCTATCCAACAAAAAAAATCCTTACTCTAATTTATTAAAACATAACAAATGAAAACAACTCTAGAACTTCCTTATACCTTAGAGATTTCTCATCTGGGAAGGCCTGTGGATTTAAATGTCTTATATTCTAAATTCAAGTAAATATTATATAGTCCTTCAGGTTAAATGATTGCTAAGATTAAAGATAAGAATAACATCTTATTTCTCACAAAACTAATTTATCCCACTTTATGGATGCCACATATTTAGTTCTACATGTGGTAAATTTCACAAGGGTTGCATAAAAATTCCAAGTACTTTCTTATTTTACAGATATTCTACATTCAGAATTTGAAACATACAGTAGATGAACTGGCAGAAAAATCAATATCCAAAACAAAAAGAAAATCCTATCTCCCTCAACGAACTAATGACAGCATCAAAATGTTTCAATCTTTATGGAATATGGCTTATTAGCAAAGTCTTATGTCCTTGTCTAAATGCCTAACACGCGCACGCACACACACACACACACACACACACACACAGAGTCTGGGTTGAGTACAAGGTTTTAAAATCTGTCGAATTCACTCTCAAAGGAAAAAAGGTTTTGTACTATGTTAACCCCGAAGTATTAAGTCCAAATTAAGCAGAAGGACGGAAATAATAAAGATTGAACTGGAAGGTAACTAAATAGAAAGAGGAAATCAACAGCCAAAATGCAATGAAACCTAAAGCTAGTCCTTCAGGATCTAAAATGGATAAAAACACAGTCAAACTCAGTGCATTAAAAATCAGAGATGTCACTCTGACAACAAAGTTCTACATAGTCAAAGCTATGGTTTTCCCAGGAGTCATATATGGATCTGAGAGTTGGACCATAAAAAAGGCTGAGCACCCAAGAATTGATGCTTTTGAACTTCGGTGCTGGAGAAGACTCTTGAGAGTCCCTTGGATAGCAAGAAGATCAAACCAGTCAATCCTAAAGGAAAGTAACCCTGACTATTCATTGGAAGGACTGATGGTGAAGTTGAAGTTCCAATATTTGAGCCACCTGATGTGAAGAGATAACTCATTGGTAAAGACCCTGATGCTGGGAAAGACTGAAAGTAAAAGGAGAAGAGGGCAGCAGAGGATGAGATGGTTAAATAGCATCACTGACTCAATGGTCATAAATCTGAACATACTCCAGGAGATAGTGAAAGACAGGCAAGCCTGGGGTGCTACGGTTTATGGGGTCACAAAGAATCAGTCATGACTTAGTAACTGAACAACAACAGCCAAAGTAATCAGGAAAAAAGAAGACACAATGTCCTACTTATTTAAGAAGGAGAGAGAGGACTTCACCACAGATTCTATCTTAAGAAAGGATAATCAGGGAGTTGGGGAAACAATTTAATATCAACTTTATAGGATTTCCAATATTTGTCATTTGCTACAACATGCTTGGACCTAGAGAGTATTATGCTATGTGAAGTCAGACAGACAACGACAAATACAAGATTTCATTCATATGTGAAATCTAAAAAGCAAAACAAATGAAAAAACATAACTGAAAAGAAACTACAGAAAAGCCTTCTAGAACTAATAAGTGAATTTAGCAAAGTTGCAGAAATAAAGTCAATATACAAGAATCAGTGGTATTTCTATACACCAGCAATGACCAATTACAAATTGAACTTTCAAAAAGCATCACTTACAATAGCACCCAAAAACAGAAAACACTCTGGGATAGACTTGACAAAATGTATGCAAGACCTGCACAATGAAGACCATAAAACACTGCTAAGAGAAATGGAAGAAAATCTAAATAAATGAGCTGATACATTGTGTTCATGGATTAGAAGATTCAAAAACGGTTAGATGTCAATTCTCACTAAGCTGATCTATGGATCTGATCCAAATTCCCGTAAGACATTTTACAGTAGTTTAATACTTGATCCTAACATTTATATAGAAATGGGACTTTCCTAGTGGTTCATGCTTTCATTGCAGGAGACATGGGTTCAATCCCTGGTTAGGGAACTAAGACCTTGCATGTCATGTGGCACAGCCCCCCAATTTTTTTTTTATTTAAAAAATGTATATTGAAATATGAAGGACCTACAGTACTCAAACCAAATTTAAAAAGAAGGAACAAAGTTGGAATACCCAACCTACCTGACTTGAAGACTTACTATGAACCTACAGTAATCAAGATATTTGTACTATTAAAGATAGGCAAAAGTAAGATCAATAAAGCAGAACAAAATCCAGAAATGATCCATACTCAACCTCTGTTTTTAACAAAAAATACTAATAAGGAAAGGATAATTTGTAGAGCAAATGATGCTGGGAAAAAAAATGGATAGCCTTACGGTCAGAAATGAACCTGAACCCTCACCATGCAGCATATGCAAATATTACCTCGGGATGGATCACAGACCTAAACTCAACACAGAATAAAATTTAAAAAAAATCACCACAGATTCTATCTTAAGAAAGGATAATCAGGAGTGGGAAACAATTTAATATCAACTTTATAGGATTTCCAATATTTGTCATTTGCTACAACATGCTTGGACCTAGAGAGTATTATGCTATGTGAAGTCAGACAGACAACGACAAATACAAGATTTCATTCATATGTGAAATCTAAAAAGCAAAACAAATGAACAAACATAACTGAAAAGAAACTACAGAAAAGCCTTCTAGAACTAATAAGTGAATTTAGCAAAGTTGCAGAAATAAAGTCAATATACAAGAATCAGTGGTATTTCTATACACCAGCAATGACCAATTACAAATTGAACTTTCAAAAAGCATCACTTACAATAGCACCCAAAAACAGAAAACACTCTGGGATAGACTTGACAAAATGTATGCAAGACCTGCACAATGAAGACCATAAAACACTGCTAAGAGAAATGGAAGAAAATCTAAATAAATGAGCTGATACATTGTGTTCATGGATTAGAAGATTCAAAAACGGTTAGATGTCAATTCTCACTAAGCTGATCTATGGATCTGATCCAAATTCCCGTAAGACATTTTACAGTAGTTTAATACTTGATCCTAACATTTATATAGAAATGGGACTTTCCTAGTGGTTCATGCTTTCATTGCAGGAGACATGGGTTCAATCCCTGGTTAGGGAACTAAGACCTTGCATGTCATGTGGCACAGCCCCCCAATTTTTTTTTTATTTAAAAAATGTATATTGAAATATGAAGGACCTACAGTACTCAAACCAAATTTAAAAAGAAGGAACAAAGTTGGAATACCCAACCTACCTGACTTGAAGACTTACTATGAACCTACAGTAATCAAGATATTTGTACTATTAAAGATAGGCAAAAGTAAGATCAATAAAGCAGAACAAAATCCAGAAATGATCCATACTCAACCTCTGTTTTTAACAAAAAATACTAATAAGGAAAGGATAATTTGTAGAGCAAATGATGCTGGGAAAAAAAATGGATAGCCTTACGGTCAGAAATGAACCTGAACCCTCACCATGCAGCATATGCAAATATTACCTCGGGATGGATCACAGACCTAAACTCAACACAGAATAAAATTTTAGTAAACTTGAATTAGGCAAGCATTTCTTGATAATACACAAAAAGAAAATTATAAAAGAAAAAAAGATCAGTAAGTTAACTTCATCAAAATCAAGAACTACTGCTCTTCAAAAGCTATAGCTACAAAAATAAAAAAGATAAATCAAACCCTGGGAGAAAATACATATCTTCAACACTTATCTGACAAAAGACATATAAGGAATACAGTGAGAACCCTTATAGCTAAGTAATAAGAAGATAAACAACCCAATTTTTGAAAATGGGCTAAAGATCTGACATTTCACCAAAGAAAATATATGGGTGGCAATAAACACATGAAAAGATTCTTCAGAACACTGGTTATTAAAGAAATGTAAATTAAAACCATAACAAAAGTAAAAATAGTACCAATACCCACATAAAGCAAAAATAGTACCCATGTTGGCAATCACGTGGAACAACTAGTACTCTCACACACTGTTTGTATAAAGTGAAAGTCATTCAGTCGTGTCCAACTCTTTGCAACCCCATGGATGAGCATGGAATTCTTCAGGCAAGAATAATGGAGTGAGTAGCTGTTCCCTTCTCCAGGGGATTTTCCCACCCCAGAGAACAAACCCAGGTCTCCTGAACTACAGGCAGATTCTTCACAGTCTCAGTCACCAATAAAAGGATACAATCAAACTTGGAAAACAACTTCCAAATTCTAGAGGTTCTTTTTGATTTCTTTAATGAAACTTAAAACCTATAGAAATTAAATGTATAAATGACTATTGATATTATGGGACTTCGCTGGTGGCCTAATGGTTGAGAATCCACCTTGCAATACAAGGGAACATGGGTTTGATCCCTAGCCAGGAACTAGGATTCCACCTGCTATGAAGCAGCTGGGCCCAAAGGCTCTGGAGACCATGTGTCACAACTAGAGAACCTGTGTACCGCAATGAAAGATTCTGCAATGACGCAGTGAAGATCCCACGTACTGCAACTAAGATCTGATGTAACCAAATGAATAGACAGTTTTATACGCTTATATATATAATAAACAACAGATTTGTTTTGATACAAGTATAATAATCAGATTCCATAAAGTTAAAACCACTCAGGCAACCCTGCAAAAAGACTCCTTGGTGAGGAACTGAGGCCTAGCATCAACAGTCATATGCATGGGCCCTGTCTTAAAATTAGGGCTTCCTTGACTCAGACAGTAACGAGTCACCTGCAATGCAAGTGACCCAGGTTTGATCCCTGAATTGGGAAGATTCCCTGAAGAATGGAAGGGCTACCTACTCCCATATTCTTGCCTGGAGAATTTGATGGACAGCAGAGACTGGTGGGCTATAGTCCACGGGGTTGCAAAGAGTCAGACATGACTTAATGACTACACTTTCACTATTTTTAACTTAGAATTGGATCCTCTAGCCCCGGTGGTGAAACCTTCAAATGACAGTTGTTGTTTAGTTGCTAAGTTGTGTCTGACTTGTTTGAAGTTGTGTCTAACTCTTTTGTGATCCCATGGACTGTGGCCCACCAGGCTTCTCTCCAGGAAATTTTCCAGGTAAGAATACTGAAGTGGGTTGCCATTTCCTCCTCCTGGGGCTCTTCCTGATCCAGGGTCAAACCCATATCTCCTGCTGCTCCTGCGCTACAGGTGGATTCTTTACCACTGAGCCACCAAGAAAGTCTTAACAATAATCTCATTAAAGATTTTGACCTAAGGCTTCCCTGGTAGTCCAGTGGGTAAGGACACCACCTTACAGGGCAAGGGGCACCAGTTCGATCCCCGGCCTGGGAAGATCCCACATGCCACAGAGCGGCTGGACCGATGTGTCCAACTACCAAGCCGGGGCTCTGGAGCGCATGCGTCCAGAGCCAGTGCTATGCAGCAACAGAGGCCACTGTGATGGGAGGCCCACACAGGCCAGAGAATAAAGATGAATGAAAACAAATGAATGAACGACCAACAGAAGTGGCCAAAAAAAGAAAAAAGAAGAAAAGACTTAGGCCTAAAGTCACCCAGCTAAATCCCTCTTTTAAAAACAGGCCCAGTAACTATGAGATGTTTGCTCTTTCAAGCCACTATATTTTGGGGTAATCTGTTATATAGCAACAGATAACTAACACATCCATCAACAAGTGAATGGATA